>OU744319.1:42612288-43212288 GCA_916610145.1 Eristalis arbustorum
TTAAGCGGAATTTTTCGAAATAACAAAATTCAAAACAGCCCTTCCAATCAAAAATCTAAGTCCTTGATAGAAAATAAGACGAAAACGAACTAAAAAAGCACAGAAATCATTTTACGATGATGAGACACTGGATCTACTCCAGTTACACGATCCGAGTGTCAGTACAATCTCCTCTCGTTGTTCCGTCGCATCTGAATGGTATACTCTCGATTGATTCTCCGTTGAGGGTCAAACGAATAGACGACGGAAGCTCGTTACTCCAATTAGAAAAAAAAAACAAATATTTGCCAGAATAATAGCATTGGAATGAAAAAGGTTAGATGGATGATTTTATTTAAGTCCCCTTCTCTTCGCTTCGTATATGTGAAACGACGTTCAATCTCCTCCATGTCTATGCTGCGTTCCTTATCCCCTCCTCGTTGACCTTTAATAAAAAAAAAACGAAAAAATCCGTATTAGCAGATCCTATTTGGATGCCACTTTTGATTAGAAATTCCAAATAGCCCCTAGAACAATGCAAACTCCAGCAGTTCTTTCATATCCCTGTTCCGCAATCCTTAGCGTGAAATTTCATCTCCCTTTTCCATTTCGGTGAGTCCCCCAATAAGTGGATTAATTCATCTTCACGAGAAACAGAAACAAGGACACAACCGAACAGGGATCAACTGACCTGATTCACTGCACTGCACATCTGTTCCGTCCAAATTCGGGCCTTCCGAGAGAAAGTGGGCAAGCAAATGCGATTGGTTACGCACTTAATTAAGCTAAGTTTTCGTTTGCTTTCTAATCCCTTTTTTCAGTCCTCTTGTCGGGCACGAGAAATGGGTTTCGCACGAGGAACGTGGAATTTAATTAAACTCTGTTTTCTTTTCACGCTGAAAATATGACATTTCTAAGGCCGTTGTTTGATGAGAAGAATTTAAACCAACACTGGTTAGCGGTTGGTGGTTGGTGACTTTCCGAGGAAAAACAGGGTTCTGTCGTTTTATTGAAATTGTTTGCGCTTATAATTACGGCGCCGGAAGGAAAGGGGTGGCGCGTTGATGACAATGAAATGAACAAGAATTCCAAAACAATTGAATGGAGGCGCAAAGCAGAATGGCCAACTGGTAAATTGACAGCTGAATGGTAGGTCCTTACTCTTGTTAATCACAGTGAATAATGCCAGCGTGTAGTTGTTGTCTTCACGGTTCGGATGTCTGCCATGGCGGTAATGGCACAATGCTAATAATAAAGGAATGATGTCCTGACAAGACCTATTTGAAGAAATTGTTGGCGTCTGTCAAATCAAAAAACACAGAATTCCGAAAATACATCAAGTGTTCTTATTTCAGCCAGACATATGGTTGGGCACAAATCACAAATGCTGTAGCCTTGCATTCATTTTGCATGTGGGACAAGTAATTGTCTCCTCGGGCGTGTACGTAATATTTTGTTGTGATAAAGTGACATCATAATTGTGATCACAACGTCCATTGCAACGCTCCTCAGATCAGTAGTTTTGGTCAAAAATACATAAGAGGCTAGACAGAAATTCATAGGGACGGGCGGAGTGCGAGCACCGCGCCGTCTGTGCTGTGTTCGAAGTTAAGCTTTATCATCCTCAAGGAATAGGGCTAGCCAAAATTAAGCCAATATAAGACTTATCTATGAGGTCTGTACAACGTTGGTTATGTTATCTTACGTTCGTTAATCGATTCTGAGACTTTGGAATCAATCGAAAAAATAGTTTGTTGTTAGTAAGGCTTTTCTGATGGTTTTCATAATTTACTCCAACTGCTACATTCATTTTTTTAAAGTCTTCTAAACCCTCGGGGGCATAGAGTGTCAAACACGCCTGCGCGCCATCTCGTTCGAATTTCTGCAACGCGTTTGAGCTCCCTCCAACTCATTCCTAAAGAACTCGATTCCTCTTCAACTGTTATGCGCCATGTTTGCCTAGGACGTCCCTCTGTACTGTCTGCCTGCATAAGCTGGAATCCGCTGCATGGCGTACTTCAATTCGATCGACATCAATTCAGGAGTTACGCCCATGAGCAACTAAGTCAAGTGTTTGGGCATGCTCCAAACATGTTGTTGTGGAAGAGCTCAAGTCTGATATCTAAGGCTATGTTCTGTCTCCGACATTCTTTCGCATTTTTATAAATGCTGCTCATAATCCAATTCACATTCCTTAGTTGATGACAACACCCGCAGCACCTTCTGATATTCGTTCCACTGCCCTGCTACGACAGTAGAAGGACATTGAAAGCGGATCTTGACAGCTGTCGAATGTCAATGTTGTCTGCTGTTATTCAAGCGTTCTTGCTATCGCAGTCTTTATCCTCTGTTGGGGTGTGGGCGCAGATTATTCTGATGTTGCCGAATGTTGCCTTGCTGCGGAATGCTGTGAGGGGCTCGCTTATGTATCTAAAGCTTAAGATTTCTGGGCTAAGTCTGCCTCGAACAACAAAACGGAGTCTGCAAAAAAAAAACTTTTTCGTTTTGTCCGGAGTCGACCGATTTATTTTGCGATATCTTACTAACTAACTCAATACAGATTCATCCGTATCCGAGGCTTGCTCCCGTTTCTGAACTAGACTATTTTTACACGGCAGGGAGCTTAGACCTATGCGAAGCCCCCGAACTTAGAGGACCGGGTCCTGGCTTAAGGCCACGGACAAGGGGCCGATGCATACATTGGTTTATCACTAAGCGGTTGCAGTAGAGACTATCCAGAGGGCCCCGCGTGGTGGATGTATGTCAACTTGACCTGTCTATTCACAGGGGTCGTTGATAGCATCTCGCCAAGTTGACAGAGTTTCACAAGATCTAGGTGATACAGGGTGCGTGCACGATATGGTCGGAGGAAAGCATGCCCCAAGAGTGGATCGTTTGTCCGAGACCTTCAACGTCAAAAGAGTTTTAGACAGAGCGACGCGCTCTCTTGTGATTTTTTTCAATATTGTACTTCAGAAGGTCGTGCAAAACTCGCACGCCCACGTAGGGGCACGTTCTTTTAGAAGTCTGTGGAATTGCCAGCATACGCGGACGGCATTGATGTGATTGGACGAATTTGCGGACCGTCAATGAGGCGTTTGCTGGCATTGAAACGGAGGCGGAAAAAATGGGTTGTGCGGTGAACGAGGGCAAAACGAATACACTGCGATCAAAAAAGGACACACAACATCGACGACTCGGTCAGAAGGTCACCATAGGCAGCTACAACTTCGAGGTAGTAAAGGACTTCATCTACCTTGGCTCCCAAGTTAATATTGCGAACAACATCAGTACCAAGATTAAACGCAGAATAACTCTTGCCAACCGCAGTTTCTTTGGGCTCAAGAGGCAATTGAGTAGTAGAGCCCTCTCTCGAAGGAACGAGCTCACATTATATAAGACCTTGATCATCCCTTGGACTATCTCAAGAGCAGAGGATCGGGATCGTACCAGCTGGAGAGGCTTGTTGGCTGAGGCCCAGGTTCACCCCTGACTGTAGCGCTGTAAGACAAAGAGGAACGTAATTCCTGCCATGTGTGTTAACGCGATGTAGGTTTGTCGATGCCTTGTTAAGCCGCGTATCTCTTTCCTATTCATTTATCTCATGAACAGTTCTCTTAAATTGACGTTTTACTTTGTCTTCCAGATAAGCCTGAATTGCCCGTGTGCACTTTCTGCAAGAGTTTCTAGTAGTCGCTGCTATACCTGATTTTATCGATATAAGAATGCTTACTTTGGCTTCCATTCGGAAGTGTTGCATATCAATCTAATTGAAGGCATTGAAAAAGGATCGCAAAGTTCGAAAACGTTCAGTGTGTTCCGGGGGGAGCAACTTGTTTCACAATCCTTAACTGGGAGGCAAAGCTTGGTTTTTATGTTTCCACCATTCAAATACTATTTGAATTTTCAAATATTAAATGCTCACCACTGAAATCATGCTAAACTTGTCGAATTAATTGCAATGTCCCATCGCCAAGCCGTGACCACAAAGCAGTTAATGTCTATTCACATCTGCCCCATATTATCACTACAGCCTACGCCTATGTAGGCTTTCTGTGTACCTAGGCCCACTAGCGAACTGATGCTATTGTTTCAGTCATCAGCAAATGAAAATAACGTAAAAAATTGATGAAAGTTTCTGCGAAATATTTGCGTTCACCATTCAGCCCACGCTTGTCCAGAGGTGCTTACGCGGATCCGAATGCAAATGAATTCCAGGAGAAAAAACGGCCATTTGAATGATGTTCTAGGAATCCTCACGAGCACTTTTTCGCGATTCCCATGACGAATCATGACGCAGCAGTCGGTGGTGAGGTGCCGCTATGCGAAAAGTTATGACTTTCAATGCGTGTAGGTCTTTTCTCGAGGCATATTGTTGTCGTAAAAAAAGTGAGGCAATAACAAAGGAATTGAATGGGGAAAGAAGCAGACGTGGGATAGCCCATAACCGACAGCAGGCGTTGGACGAATGAAAGGCAGAAGCTGAAACTAATTGAAGCAAGAGATAAAACATTGTTTACACAAATATTTTAGTTAGTTTCGAGGTGAACTAGCAAAGCACTTCGTTCTGTTGTGAGGTCGGCTGGGGATTGGTATTGTGTAGTGTCTTCCCATTGAACTGTGGGTTGATTTCGACGTAGACAGACAAACTGTCTGTAACCGGCAGATGGTTTTGCAACTTGAATGTAATCATGATTGAGTGTTTCAACTTTGAATTGAAATACAGAGTTCGGTTCTGAGCGAGAGACTCGTTCATCATTCGAAGTTACCTTGGCCTATTATGGTTTCTAGTCTTAAGATCTCCCGGCACGCAACTAATTTGGAGTTAGCGGAATCTCATTAGAGGTTTTCTAAGCACCTGATGATCCTGTCTCTAGACTGGTTATAATCGTCATGAAAAAGTGCACAAGATAAACATCTTATCCAGAGTCTCGTGGTGCCGCAGCCTTTAGACGGTCAGGGCCTAGCTTCCAGCAACCACTTGCGAGTGGAAAGTTTCCTACAGTTTTATGCTGACTCCGAACAGGCAAGTTTCAAAAGATTTTTCTAGACAGGAATGTTCTTAAAGCATTGTCAGTGATTCGATAGAGTTGAGGAGGAAATTGTTTTTGTCTTCCTGAGCAGGGATCTAGTCCATTGGGATTGACGCTTATACTCACACCATAGCAGTATTAGCAGTCATTTAAAATTAGAGCATGAGAAACGTTAAGCTTTAGTCATCCGAACATTCTTACCAATTTTTGTTGGAAGATAGTTCTCACCACCGTATTAACAGAACCTTAAAATGGGCAGTCATCAACAACGTCGGTCCCTCGACGAAATGAAATCTGATATCAAACGCAGGCTAATTGTTGTCAACCGATATAAGTTTCTTTCGAAGGATCATGCTAAGTCGAATGACATTAATCATCCCAGTGGTTACAGCGCGTATCTCTTGCTGAAAGCAGACAATTAATTGTGGTAAAGTAAGCAGCCTGACTACATCCTTGATTCACTAGAATCATTTAAATAAACGGAAGCAAGCACACGTGCGACTCTCATTTGATTTCCCATCTGGCCATGGATCAAGAATCGAAAGAAAAGTGATTGTGGACTCCCTCATTCATGCACGACGGCGTTCTTCACTGGATCATAAGCGAATGTGTAATCTACAGAAAAAAAACAATGTCAAGAGATTCAGTTGTTGATTCCGTTTTCCTTGGACTTCCTGGAATCTCGTGCGCCTCCACAATGGTATTTGCTTTCGGCACATTAGACTTCAGCACGAAAGCACGTGATGTGAACAACCAGAGTGTTCAGTGCGATGAGATACGTTTCCAGTTTTGTGGTTGGATTGAAATACATGCATATCTGCGACTCACACAACGTCCCAAAATAATGATGAATGAGTAGGTGGCCTCATTACTGTGGTTGCATGGAATTTCGTGAAAAGCTACTGTATAAAATGCGAGACATGGACGGAGTTGGCGCATATTCTGAAACTTTGAGAAATATTTTCCTTCTTTAATGAGCGGATGAAGTTCCTTTTCGGGAAAATAATACAAAAGTAAAGTTGTTGTTGGTGTAGACCAGAAATGAAGTATCATAGAGACTCTACGTCTCTTCCCCCTAAAATTAATCTGCCAGCGTTTTCTAATACATTTTCTCCAGCTTTTCACAGAGGAAAGACCGGAAGAGAGCGTGTGAGTTCTTCGAACAGCTGATAGCCTTCTCCTGCAAGCTACAGAGGTGGAATATTTAACGCTCATCACGGCAACCACAATAGCAGAGCTAAAAATAATACAACTCTATGCAAGTTCTAGGATTCAAGTCCGATTTCAAATTATTTCTTACCGTGAAAAGTAGGGGAAACTGGACAAAGAATTAAAGGTCGGGCAGTGTTCACTAGTTACAATTGTAAACAATATTTGTAAATGCTTTTCCACATATTGGAAAAAAATAAGTATAAGCGTGTTTTTTTGACTAATCAGTGCTCAGTTAGTTTTTTTGGCTTTTTTGCTGAGTTAAATTTTTCTTCCGCCAGTTGGTACGTGTGTTTACGTCCATTGCATTAGATGTGATGTCAAAAGCAAGGAAAATGTATTATAACAAAAATAATATATTGATTTGATATGTTATATACATATTTGTACAGGCGACATCAACAAATGAATAGATAAAAAAACTTGCATGTGACAAATAATCGAGTGATACCAATCTTTAGTAAAGAAATAGTTTCATCTGGCGCCATCTATAATTGATGTTTTAATGCGTCCTGGTCAGTGATGACAGTGCCATTTTACTGGGGAATTTGAACTCAGTGAGATGTGTTGTTGTTGCTTTCCGTGTGAAATCTTCCTATGCTTACTTATTCAAAGGGCCACCCCGGCAGCGTTTGATTTGTTGAACTCAATTTTCTACGACCTGGCAACATAGGTAAGCTCTTCCAACGTCGTCGGCTTGTTGGCATAAACCAATCCTTAACGTAGCCCCACAGAAAATCAAGCGGCGTTAAGTCGCAAGAGCGAGGCGGGCACATTGCTTGAGATAACACGCTGACTATACTCGTCACTTTTCAATAGCTTACTCGAATGTAACGCGTGCTGTGTGGCTTGTGGCACTATCCTGCTGTCCATGTCCATTTCTTCCGTTTCGGGCCAAAAATATTCTGTAATCATAGCTCGACAAGATTCACAGTGACGTGAGAATCGTTATCATCGACGAAAATATATCGGATTTTCATCCGACCAATAATGCATATTTTGACTATTGACGAACCCATTGAGCCAAAATGAGGCCTAATTCACAAATGAGGCTTCCAATATGATCTGGATGTTAGAGTATTTTTGTTCTTCGAGAAGATCTTCGTATTTAGCATCCCCTCCTAGTGTCGAGCTGCTTACCAAATATGCCCGTGAGCTGTATGTACCCCAATTTTGGGAGTAAAATCAGTTGCGAGTACTTCACCGAACCATGCGAATTTTAAGGAACCTCAACCACTTGGTACCTGAGGAAGACGCTACACAAAGGAATGATTTTCATGTCAAGAGTCAACGCCACTAAATTAAATTCCTCTCAACACAAAAGCTGAGTGCTCAGTGAATCCTTGAATCGACTGTCAAAAGCCATGACCGGTCTTGGGTCCCAACACTCAAGTGGTGGACAAAAGCCAAAAGCCTCCGCCCAGACATCCTGACGTTTCACATCCTAATGCCTTACTTCACAACACAATTCGTCACATTTCGTGCACAAGTGCTCAATCACCGAATATCCTCGGCATCATTGTTGGCTTGATTACGTTGGCGCGTCTTAGAGCGCCTCCCCTGTTCAAAGTAAATCAATTTATTTTTTTTTTTTTCAATTTTATCGACAACCAGAGCCCACTTCGATTTATATTTCATTTCCAATTTGCATGCGGATCCGAGGCAGTATGACTCGTCGCAGCCCCCGTCATGCAGGACCGATCTGATTTAACGTCACGTACCGTGAGGGTGTGCGCTGAAGGCGAAGAGAATTTCGTTCCCACGGCACAGAAATTGAATTCTTTTCTGCCAACAATTACTGACGAATTGTTCTTGCAGCGATGACGATGGTCTAGGACGAAGCGCAGAGCTTGCATGGGATTAACGAACGAATTGTTCATGGATTCGGAATAATCCCCTATCAAGGACGCAGTCTGTGCGAAGGCTGGGGTACGTGATGTTTGCCTGTCAAACCTGCAGCGGATGTTATTGAAAACCTAATTTTCGTGCCTTTGATTGCAATTTGCAAATTCAGCGGTGATTCGCTGTAGTCTGTTCGGGAGACTGTAGATCCACTGGATGTGAGCAAGCAGACAATTTTCACAAAAGTTATTCAAAGTGAGGGTCCTTCAATCGGTGTGGTGTTCGGATATGAACTGCAATTCTATTTGCACTCATATCCGACCCACAGTCCTCTGCCATTGCCATCGTCCTTGTCCGTCTTCGGTGAACTGGTTGTTGTCCTAGGGTACCGAGCAAGTGACAGTACAATTCTGGTATGTTTTTGAGCAAACCTCTCAGGATGCAATTAGCAGGACTGCTGCATAGAAGTCTCATCCCAGCTGTCTCCCACCCCTGGAAGGGTAAAATTAAATTGAAAACAAAAACAGCGCATCGGACAGTGTGTGCGTAAGGCATGGACCGCTGCCGTCCTGTACGTGGGCCGTAGAAAGGACAACGAGGACATTTGTTTGAACGCACATCGCAAGTCTATTGGTCCTGAAGGGTTGGCTCTAGCTGAAGTACACTGAATGCTGCCCGCAAGCGTTTTCGGTTGAAAAGGCATATGACCCCATGAGAAGGATAACATTGTTAACAAACAACGGACCCTATTCGAAAACAGAGCAGACCTGAAAGCAAGGTGATTTGCTGCTCTTGTTGGATTATCCAACTGAGTACACATTCAGCGCTGAGCCTGAGGCATTTGTGGCGTAGAAGACTTCTTCACTGGAATCCACTAGCTCGTGATGGATATTGTGGTACATAAATACTGGTCCTATGCCCTAAGGGGATTAATGTAGGATAACTATGTTTCGTATTTGTTAACTGCGTATTTTGAGAGCGCTGCGCGAAATTCTTTCACAGTTTAGAAATTAGGATTTGATTGAGCGACTGTTTGTCGCTGACGATGTGATTACTTCCATCTAAGTCCCGGAGCACCCGTACCTACACATGACATGGATGGATGTACTGAGGCGTCTCCACCCGATGAATGCTTACAAATTGTTGAATTTAATTATCAAACTATGTGGTTTGTACCACGCACTCTTGGGTGAATGGGTATGTTACCAAAACGTATGCACTTGGTCGGATGGGTAACCTCAGGCAACACGAAGGCTGCAGCAATGTACACAGCCCGAAAACGCCTGTTTTGTGCGGGTTTTGAGTAGGCGAAATCATTAGCTCGTGTGCTTTCAAAGATGACCGAACAACGTTATCGTTCGTTTATAGCTTATTTCCAACTGAAACATCGACGGTAATACCAACTTGTCAAATCGTACGCCAAGTCACTAGATAATCCATCATTAGCAGCATTGGAAGACTGTATTACATGTGTTATCAGTGAATCAAATTCGAAGTCTCTCCTTATGGACTGCCTAAATCGTATCTAGTCCTAGACAACTGGGTTCCCTAAGAGACGTCTCAATCACACGTAAAATGTAAAATGGGCTATACTGATGCTGTAAACTCTTTTTATGCAAAAAAATAACAGTTGCTGACCAGTGTTGTTCTGCATTTAATTTCGGTTTTGATATTGCTTTGATTGAACTGAGGTAGACAAAGTCCCCGACCATCTCGTAGTTATATCTGCCGTGATGAATGAAAGATGCACGGATTAAATGTATATCGACGCACCATTTTCCAAAGTGTTGAAATAGTTACTCAGTTAATACAATAATATTGCGACTATACTTGGTTACTTATCAGGCAGACGACCCATGAAGGATCCGGGCCTGAGCAATTGCTGCCTTCCATCGGTGACGGTCCTGGGCACGCTGCTGCCAGTCATCAAGGCCAAGCTGTGTTACATTCGCTTTGACTTGGTCTCTGTACCAGAGGTTCGGTCTGCCGCTCCTTCTCGAACCAGGAGGCTCGGATTCGAAGACCCTCTTTGGTGGATCGTTGTTGTCCATTCGCTCCATGTAGCCGAGCAAGTGTAGCCCTGTGTACATCCACATCCTCTTCCATTCGCCTTCCTCGCAGACGGGACCATATATCCGACGTAGAATTTTTCCTTCGGCTCCAAGGAGCAGGACTGGGAGGATAAGAGTTTTGTAGAGCATGACTTTGGTCCTTCATATCATGAGTTTAGAGCTCAGTTGTAGCGAAGTAGCATTGGTTGCCAAGGTCGATTCTACACCGGATCTCCACTACGTTTACCTTTGCCCCGAGGTAGACAAACTCCTTTACTACCTCGAAATTGTATCTGTCAAATGTAACGTTTTGGGCTAGGTGGTGTGTGGCGGATCGTTTTTGGCTCGACAGTATGTATTTGGTTTTGTCCTTTAGACCAGATCGTTTCGCCTGTTCTTCAATTGCCGTGAAATCTTCCACTACGGCGCATTGGGACCGCACGATAATGTCAATGTCATCAGCGTATCCCAACAGCTGAACTGACTTGTAGAAGATAGTGCCTTCCGTGTTGACTTTTGCCCGCCGCACTCCAGTGCCAATTTAAAGAAATCACACGACAGCGCATTTCCTTGCCGAAATCCGGTGCAGGTTTCGAACGGTTCAGATGTTTTTGAACCGAATTGACGGTGCATCAAGTATGTGTTAGCGTAGTGCGACACAACCGGATCAATTTTCCCGGGATCCCGAGTTCGGCCATCGCTTTGAATAGCTCCTTGCGATGAATGCCGTCGTATGCGGCTTTTAAATCGATGAAAAGATGGTGGGTATCGATTTGAAACTCGCTGGTCTTCACCAGGATTAGCTTCAGTGTGAATATTTGGTCTATAGTCGATTAGCCGCTACCGAAGCCGCACTGGCACGTGCCGATTGGTGCTGGTTTAGACGTTCACAAAGTACGGGATTTCTTGGTTCCCTATCGTTCTCTCCTGGTCAGGCCCGCTAAGCAGTTGTTGGAAGTGCTGCTTAAACACATCCACTATTCCCTGCCTGGGTGACTTTCCCAAAGCCTGTGGCCAGGCTTTTGGCTTTTGGAGCTATATCTGCAACATTTTGGAAAGACCGTACAGCTTGTGAATACAATAGTAGGTATAATGAATTTGATTGTTTACTTCAATCATATGTGACGGCTCCGAACTACTATGTTTGGAAGGTTTATTCTAGACACACAATTGACCGAATGATACAAAGAATTCCATTTTGACGGGACCGGATATTTTAACTGACAGTCCAGGACAGCATGAATTTGCTCTGATTTTTTTCGTCTCTTAACCATCAACTAAAGATTTGAGCATTTTTGAATCATTTTTACGAAAAAATATTATCAACTTTATATGCCAAGATGTATAATGGCTATATACTTTTTCATGCTGTTTATAGTGTAAGCTGTGTTCATGCAGGATGCGCCCAAAATCGGTGGAAGCAACTAAGTTAAGCGTATGTGTTGCACGTTTTATATGTTGCGGTAATGAATTCTCGAATACATCATTCGTTAACTCAGCTGTTCCCATTTCATTTTCTTTTGAACTGTCAGTGCTTTGAATATTGTTTGCAAAATATATTTCCATCCCAAATTCTTTGAATGCTTTTACGAAGTTTGGAACCGTTGTCAGTGACTGTTCCCACAACGTTATTACGATTCAGAATAAAGTCCTGAATCCGATCATATGAATGCGACCTAGAAAATCGCTTGTAGGTAAGAGCAACTGATTGCCTGTTGAAGTCTTCGTCTATCCAATGACATGTGTAGCCAAAAAAGACTCCGGTGTTTAGTTGACCACACATCGGCGGTTGTGCAAACATATTTCTGTCTTGCTATTGAAGACTTCAACTTTTCGATCACGGAAAGGAATGCGTAGTCTAAAAGCTTTGGGCGAATCATGACTTTAAGATTGCCATTAGCAAATCGCAAACCTTAATGTTTCGTCTTCCGTAATTGAAATTGGCGGCATGTTACTAGCAATAGAGTTTACAATTAACTCCTGAAATTGCTCTTGCTTCGATCTCGGACATTTGTAACCTAAGTCTTGTTTATTTGTCGAATTCTTTCGGATGCCTTTCCCTCAAATTCCTTATGAAATTTGTTGTGACTTGCATGGGCACTTGCAAACGTATCTGGCAACATTCCTCCTAAGCTGGAATTCAGTTTCGTTCAGTATTGACGAGTAAAAGAATTGGAAGATATACATTTTTTTTTGTGATAGGCGGTATGACGTTCTGAACGATATCGACAACTTAAGGACATTATGTAAGGACATCACATACTGATCCCAAAGACTCCAACTGAATGCATCTGACTTCAAGTGAATGGCAAAGACTAAACTTTTAGAGCCAATTTTATTGTTAAATCATCTTCAGTAATGAAGTTCTTTTTTGACTGATCAAACAGAATATGCGTCATCGACTGTGCGAAAGCCGCAGCAGCTAATGTTATAATAAAAGAGTGCATCCGTTTCCGTCTAAATATGCATCCGGGACAACAAAACGTACCCGTAGTGGACCTAAACAACGACGAATTCCGTCTAAAATAGTTTGCATTTTATCAAGAAAAAAACTTGTTACAGAACGAGTCTGCTTGTGTACAACTGAGATTGATCGACGCTACATCACTGAGGCCAGAACAATCTCGCACTAATCTCATCTGCACAACTCACAGGAAAACACTTCCAAGTACTATTTATTCTTCTAGAACATAATGAATGATAACAGTTGGTTGTCTGGAAAAAGTGATTTTTTTGTGGCTGCGCAAAAGGCTTATGCAAATCCTTTTAAAAGAATTATCCTTGCAACCACATGAAAGAAAAACACGAGATTTTTTTTTTTACTTGCAATAACTCAAGCAAAGCCCTGTACTTTCATTTTCGCTTTCACGTGAACAGACACACGACACACACTGCTCTTGCAAGAGACTGGCGAAGGAAAAGTTTTCACATCCTTCAATGTAATTAAAAGTGAGTGTGTGTACGTTCGCAGATGGTATGCAGACTTTTTTCCATAGAAAGTGCTCGCTTCGGGCGCTTCCACTTTTAAGACACTTATGGCGCGTGAGTCGGACGTGAAATGTGTGTACTTGGGGTTGCGGGTGAATAAAAAATAATGCTCCAGCAATTAAAAATGGCATCTGCTTGCCTGAAGTATGCCTCGCCGCGGGTGTGTGGCGATGGTAGAAGCCGATGAATCTGAGGCAAAGCAATTAACTGAGCAAATTGTGGTGTATCCTGCAGTTGTCACATTCCACACATCAGACCGGGCTTAAATATGAATGTTCGTTTTGAGAACGGCTGCTTGACAAGTTTGGAATTGAATAGCAATTATACTTGAGGGTAGCCGAGGGACTCTTAAGAGTGGAGTGGATATGTGTGAGCTTACGCTGGTGACGTGTGAGAACTCACTTTGGATAGGTGAAGGGGAGCGACTTTGACTTGAAAGCCGTCGGAATTGCAATTTCCGCGCAATGATTCGTGCAACAGAGACATTTGGGCGTGATTCTTGTTCGGAGGCGAACATTCATTTACGAAGTCTAAGGGAGGTCTATCTGGACCATGTTGTGAATTTTTGTTCCGGTCTTCTGGGGAGATAGCACCAGATGAGCACCAGAGGAGACGCCCGCTTGAGAAGGGTTTCACGCAAATCAGCGCACATCACGTTATGTTCTGTGTATCAGTTTGCTTGTAATTATCTGAAAAATGTCAATCATCACCTTGACATATTCATCGAGCGCCTAGAGTATATCGCGTAACTTCCACCCAACAAGTAACTCTGAGGTCCACAATCGACTACACCCGACGGGAGGGTACGTACTTATGCTCGAGTTTGTGGTTGGCAACTCCTGCCTCTTCTTTTTTATCTTGCTCTACAGCCGGGTGGAGATGGGCCTTAAGAAGGTAGCCTTTCTCACAACCTCATTATTCACTACTTTCATGTCGTATGACGCAACAGATTACCACAAAACATGTACAACATGTGGGCGAGATATAGGGAGCACTCCATGTTCGACCGAACTAATCTTCGATTACAGCTCGCCCATTAGGGGTGTTCATGTCGACGCTAGGATACTTTATTAGTCGTCAATTTCTTTTTCCAAGTGACTTTCGCCCGTCGAGCACGATGGAGGCACAATTGAATCAGCCAATACGTGAGCGTGTGCGCACACGTGCGTTGTATTGTTTCCACAGACCGCCACATCATCCCCACGGTTTTAAACTTTGCGTCAACTGTTGGCTCCGTTGCTTACTGGTTCAGACGCCAAGGGAGGAGGTCGCCCATCAAGAATTCACTTAGAAAAAAGTTTTGTTTGTGTTGGGATTTAAATTTCAAAGCAGCTCCAGGGTGGGTAGCAATTTGGTGAAGTGTCCTTTGGCCGGAGAAAATTTCCCTTCACGGATGACCGAGGCCATTTTGTGCCATCGTGCTTCATTGACGCGACGATGGAGAGACTTTTTGTGGGCGGTTTTTTGCAGAGAAATTGCACAGCCATGTGATGCTTCGAAGGCAGGGTATTCACTTTTGTGAACCCATACAATGCAGCCCAAAAAACAAAAACAATTCGGAAGGGAAGCCTTTCTGCTTTCTTATGCGGCTGCAACTTGGTCAACAAATTGAAACCATTGTAATAACGCTTTCAGATATGACATTGGACCGTGCTATTTACTCAAGTAATGCAGTCACGCCAGGGATGGTACGACAGCTGGAATCAAGTGGGTCGAGTGTTCGCTTTGGAAGTCGGTGTAATTTTTCATCAACGTGGGCGCATTTGTCTTCATCCCTTACTTTTCTTTGTTGTAGCCCGTCGTGATTTTTAAGGGAATGCGTTTGTCATTTTGGGGACGCTGGTGTACACCTTTCGTAGATAGGGACACTAATTATCTTTAGGGAGAGGCTGAAAGTAATGCGATATAGTTTTGCAGTCCGTTGTTTGATTCGTATTCTTTTATCTTTGTGCAGAGTTAAAGGCCGCAGAGACCACAGACACAGCCACACAGCGCACTGCAATTGGTGTCATTCACACACAGACATAACATCAAATTTAAAATAAGATCTTTGTTGGTTCGTTATCAATCGTTGATGTAGCAAGGACAAGTTAACATAGTCTCAAAGTTTCGCAGACAGTCAGGGCATTCCACGCATTCCATGGGTAATTGGATATCCTCTGTACAGACCTGGGCTACAGCTTAACCCTTTTCTGTTGTGTCTTCGCTTATTTACCACAACTGCATTCCACAGGGATCCCCTTAATCTTCCAAGGTAATTGTCCTGTACAGAGTCCCAATCATTGTCCGCCCAGCATGCACCTCTAAGGTCTGCTTGTCGCACACCCGACAACGTTTTATAGCTGCAGCTCTATGGAAAGTCCTTCAAATGATGGCTCTCCTCTAAATAGGTCGACTTCAATCGATGTCTAGACCAATAACCATTTGGACCCAGATCATTTACTCCGACTGCTTAATGAGTGCAATTTAGAAGAAAAAGAATAACGAACACCGATGACACTCCCCACGATGTGGGTAAAACCAATCAATTCCCCTAAGAGCACCCACAGTCTCGCACGACCCCTCACACAGGTTCACTACGCCTATGGACCAGCCGTCGAACCATGAAATCATTTTCCATATCAATGGCTTCGAATATGAACCTTCTGTTGCGGTTTCCATGGCAGAGCAAATATTCGAATGCGATACCGGCTTGCGAACGAACGAACACGTCAACATTGGTACTCGCAGGTCGACGACGCCGTGGTCGTGCAGTCTCGCATGGACAAAATGTGATCCTCCTGATTGAGTTACAATCCACCTCAGTAGCAATCGACGGTGGAGGACCCTAAGTCCGTGATGTTTTATTGATTTCCAGAAACGAAACCAATTTTTTGAAAATGTGAATTTTTGTTTATTTTGTTGTGGGCTCTGGAGCCGTTGAGGCAAGGACATTTGCGGAGATATTCGCAAGCCGATATGGGAATAATTTATGATTGTTATGGAAAGGCATCCATCATGGCAACGAATTTCGACGACGGTGAAGGGTTGTGTGCGAGTGGAGCTCTTGGTTTCCACCCCACGCTGGTCGACATCTTGACCCTTGTTTGGTGTTGCCTTGTCAATATTGATTGCAAGCATAGAATTCGTGAGATTCAGAGGGAACCCATCACATGGTTGGTATCCGTTACCAAGACCGGAGAGGTGGTAAGCCATCGAGCAGATGATTGAGTCGATTTGGAGTGGCACGTGCTTCGCTTAGAGTTGTTGGGTTTTTATTCTGTTCAGCTCGATTGGAATGGGGTAATGGAGGGAAACTTGCCACATTGTGCCTAGAGAATCGGGGATCGAGGATTGGTTGCAAAATGAGCCGTTGAAAGGTACTGTTTGCGTTCTATTTTGCAAAACTGAAAAATGCTGATACGAATGCGGTTCAATCAGGGGATAAACGTTTTCGGAACGGAGCCGAGATTCGGATGCCACACGTGTCGCATCACGCTGAGTAATCACTGAGTTGTTCGTTCCTATAACTAAATTTGTCCCATGTCCAGTGGTGACACCGATATTTTTGGAAACACATTAAAACTTATTGGTATTCGACACGATTCTAATTTTGGTCCGTTTCGTGGAGTCGCGGGTAGATGCCTTGGAGTAAGTTGTTGCTGTCAAACGTCATTGACGTGTCTAGGTTAGGTCTTAGGTCTTAGGTCTTAGGTCTTAGGTCTTAGGTCTTAGGTCTTAGGTCATAGGTCATAGGTCTTAGGTCTTAGGTCTTAGGTCTTAGGTCTTAGGTCTTAGGTCTTAGGTCTTAGGTCTTAGGTCTTAGGTCGTAGGTCTTAGGTCTTAGGTCTTAGGTCTTAGGTCTTAGGTCTTAGGTCTTAGGTCTTAGGTCTTAGGTCTTAGGTCTTAGGTCTTAGGTCTTAGGTCTTAGGTCTTAGGTCTTAGGTCTTAGGTCTTAGGTCTTAGGTCTTAGGTCTTAGGTCTTAGGTCTTAGGTCTTAGGTCTTAGGTCTTAGGTCTTAGGTCTTAGGTCTTAGGTCTTAGGTCTTAGGTCTTAGGTCTTAGGTCTTAGGTCTTAGGTCTTAGGTCTTAGGTCTTAGGTCTTAGGTCTTACGTCTTAGGTCTTAGGTCTTAGGTCTTAGGTCTTAGGTCTTAGGTCTTAGGTCTTAGGTCTTAGGTCTTAGGTCTTAGGTCTTAGGTCTTAGGTCTTAGGTCTTAGGTCTTAGCTCTTAGGTCTTAGGTCTTAGGTCTTAGGTCTTAGGTCTTAGGTCTTAGGTCTTAGGTCTTAGGTCTTGGGTCTTAGGTCTTAGGTCTTAGGTCTTAGGTCTTAGGTCTTAGGTCTTAGGTCTTAGGTCTTAGGTCTTAGGTCTTAGGTCTAAGGTCATAGGTCTAAGGTCATAGGTCTCAGGTCTTAGGTCTTAGGTCTTAGGTCTTAGGTCTTAGGTCTTAGGTCTTAGGTCTTAGGTCTTAGGTCTTAGGTCTTAGGTCTTAGGTCTTAGGTCTTAGGTCTTAGGTCTTAGGTCTTAGGTCTTAGGTCTTAGGTCTTAGGTCTTAGGTCTTAGGTCTTAGGTCTTGGGTATTTGATCTTAGTCTTAGGATTTTAACATTCAACAGATAAGCGATGAAAGATGTACATAGATACGTAAATAGACAAGTACGTAATGTGAATCCGTATCAGCTTGTATTCGGTTTGGAGAGATGAAAATCTCCTTATACTGCTCAGATCTTGCCTAAGACAATTGGAAGTGCTTAAACTAAGAACTTTTTGTTTGCTATCGTCGATGCTCAAAACTAAATGTCGACAATTGTGCACAAAAAATAGCAAGCTAAGAGCCAACTTTCATACCCCACTTTTCACAAATGAACTCATTTCTAAAATTCATTCGAAAACGTATCCTCCGTTCATGTCAATTGCCTTTAATACGCAATGTAACTCGTTCACGCAACGTTGCTTAAGTTATTGCCATTTGCAAGTCATCTCAAGGCCGTCAAACCACAGCTCTCAAACGACCCGTTTCAACGCTCTCCCCGCTACCTTTAGCTCTCCACCGTAACACCCTTATCAATTAGCAACTAAAATACCGCCAGTCCTCTTCAGCACTCAACCAAACTCTGCTATGATTTTGACAGCTTCACCCGCAATCATCCCAAAGCGACAGTCCCCAGCACTAAACTTCAACGACAACTCGTGAATCACTTACGATGCGATGACGTTGTAAAACTTGAAAACTTGTCGTAAATCCTTAAATAGTCATTCCTACCCAGCTCACTCGCTGTGCTTTAATCGAATTGCCCCAAATTCACTAACGAACGGCATAAATCCTCTCTGGGGTACTCTGACACACCGTGATGGCCATGCAGTTGCCCGGAGAACCGCTGCCGTGGCTCCGTTCACAATAGCAGGAAAGCATGCAATCAATCAAGGCACTCTGCCTCTTTTCGCCTCGCAACTCAGGCAGCGTCATATGGACAGGTGCTTTGTTCTTGGTTCGTTTCATGGTACATCATCATCATTTGAAGGCACACAACAGTCCTGCCAATAACATCGTTTACGACGAGGTAAACTGAAAAAGGGCCACCCATCCATTCGAAATCGAGATGAATCCCTTTTCGCTTTTATTTAAATGCTTTCCGTGCGAGGTTATGTGGGGTGTGGTGGTCATTTGTGCAGCAAGACATTGGCTTGATGAAAGTAGCAAACAGTATGTGGGCGCAAGTAAAGGCACGAGGTGATTGTGGAAAGTCTTCATTAGCCTTTGGGGAGGCAAGTCGATGAATGAAATGAAAAATTCGTTTGACATGGCTTCGAGTCATTTCTTCGAGTCAGCATATTTTTTGTGGTTCATGAATGTATACGGGAAGTGAGTGGAAACCAGACCCACCTACGTGCTCTCACATTCGAATAAACGAATCTTGTGCACAGCGCCATGTCCCTGCTTGTCTCACCGAGTGTAACATCGATCGCTTTTGACTCTGTAGCACATGTACTGCCTCTGTTGTTTGATGAGACAATTAAAATCGATCGTGGATTCTATTATGGGTCATTACTTTTGGTTCGTTCCACCATTTACGAGTTCTTGCCTTGATTCGGTTCGTGGCGCTTGTACGATGAAAAATTCCCTATATCTGTGTAGCGTAGCGTTTTCTGCGCTCAGCGAAGTTCACGCTTGTTGTCGGATACCGCCGACGAACAGCTGTTTTGTGTTATCTATTCCCTGAAGGTAACGCCTGAATTCAAATAGTTGCCCAACTAAGAACTGCAATGGAAATCCATGATAATGGCCAAGGATGATTGGATGTTTCCCCACGGGCTGTGTATGCTCAATTGCTTCCAGTTTAGTAAAAAGCCAACAGTCTGAGTGGGGCGTGGAATCACCAACGATTGGGAGAGTGGCTTGTATTAAGTGGGAGCCACTTTTGAACAGCAGTCTGTGGTTGGTGGTTCCTATGGATTGTGATTTGTGTTATCTACGTTCTCATTTTCCTTGCCTGTTACGAATTATGTCCTTTGCACAGCGGCTTGCCAGGTGTCTTCCGGTGCACAGCCCAAAACACACAAATAATATACATCTAGTCTTAAGAGCCTTGAATTCCGGGTCAGTGGGACACCAAGAGAGAATGCCGTGCCTAGGGTGGTGCACAAAAGTGGACAGGAACCTCAACAGATTTGGTGTTCGTAACTAGAGGAATCTGGGTACAGTCCAAGACAAAATTATCAGACGATCGCTGGTTGAAGCCAATTGAAAGGAGACGACTGACAGCATCGTCCTGCTGACCGCAACCGAAGCTTATCGACGGGCCTCGTTGATGATGATTCCCTTGCTTATATAGGGTTCCACAAAGAGGCAGTAATCAGACGAATCTAGCGGTTATGTATGTTGTTGTATGTTTCTGCGAATGGAATGGACTGCCTGGGGCTGTAGTGAACTTTCCTTTCGTTGACCTACGAGTGTTGGTGATTATTCGCGAGGCACTAAGAACTGGAATAGACGCCTCGAAAGATGGCCATGTAACGTGGAGTTATCATAATCCACTTGCACATTCCATTTGCACTGGAAAATAAAACAAGAGGAATATCAACAACTGATAAAAGGACATGGCCGCCATGAACTGAACTAAAGTCTACCCGTGTACGTTTTCATTCATTGTTTCAATGAAATTAAAATGGATTCTTGTGAGCTCGGCAGACACATTCTCAGTTCAAGCATATATCTTCAAAGGATTCCGAAGCTATGAAGCATAGAAAATGATTCCAGACAACAAAACCCTTACATTGCCCTTGACATTGTGTTCTTCGTTAATCACTTACGCTTATCCAATTGCCATCAGTTAACATTCAGTGCTGCAGGAGCTCTTCACGAGACAATGGCAAACTTTGTCAATTCCTCCATCAGCCTAACCATCGAACCCGTCGGAGTTGAACCCATCCGTCGTGGTTCGTCTAGTCATAGTCAATCGTTTCGAATCACCCCTAATTACACGCAACCCCTTTAGGCTTATCGGCAATAGATTTATCTAGAAGCTACACACATGTACACATGTGAACACAACTCACCGGCTTATCAGCCTCATCGTTGGCCATCGCCAGTCCCTCGGCACCCTCACATCCCTAACATCTGTCAGCGTATTCAAATCGGTTATCTCCGTTCGATGAGTGCAAAGTGGGGCTGCGTTTTGCCTTATCGGCAAATATAACATTTTCATCGGTTGTCATTATCAAAGTTTTGCAGCTTTAGTGCCTATCGGTCATCTGTTCGCTGTGGTCGTGTGTGTGTTCTGGATCCGGGCTAAAGTGACACGATGCGAAGAGGGTCGATAGACAGAATCAAAAGAGCTCCTGCCGGTATGTACGATTTTTTGTGTGTTTGCTTTTGCAGAGATTGAATTGGCTTGTGAAAGTGGCTTCGATTAACTAATCTCACTTAAGCCTGAGTAGGCTTGTTTTTGGAAACTGTTTTCAGATTTATTAACTGTGTTTGAGTGCTTTTAACAAGTAGACATGAACGTTTGGATATGAAGTGAAGTGTGTTAGCCGATTAAAAGGTAGACAATGGCTGCAGGGCTGAGTGCTTACGTCCACAGAAAGTCGAGATAACGTTGAGTTATGAGGTACCTGATACATGCGTGGGGTAAAATGTATATAAAATAGTGCATAATTTTGTTGGTAGGAAGGGGAAATTGTTAGTTGCCAATATCACGAATTTATTAGGTGGGATGGTCAACCAATCGATGTGCTACTTACTTTTGCCGATGATGAACCATTGCATTCCATTGTTGGCCATTCCGAGGATGCTTCCAGCCATCGAAGCCAAGTTGGCTGCCGCAATGGCTTCGACTTTATATCGGGGAGTTAACTTCTAACCAGGACGCTTGGATTCGAGGAGGATCATCATCTTAGTGGTCTTACATGTTCTTAGAGAGCTTAGCTTCCGCGGTGATTTTGTCATCCACTTTTTTTCAAATATGAGCAAGGAGTGCTTGAGAATTTTGGATGGCCTGGTTAATTTTCTGACAAGCTCATCTGCTGATTCATTGCGGGCTATGCCCTTGTGACCTGGAACCCAGCATAGAGCAAGTGAGCTGAAAGCAGCATGCGAACAGCTTGAACTAGCTTTAATGACTTGACTGTCAAATAAGCCAGCGGTATTGATACCATTCTCCACGAATTGATACGTAAACTCTACGAATGGCATCGTAGTGGAGATCGGAAGTAGAATCGCCCTTGGCAACCGAAGCTACTTCGGTATGTCAAAACAACTAGGCTCGAAACTCCTAACTCGAAGGACCAAAGTCATGCTCTACAAAACCCTTATTCTGCCAGTCCTACTTTATAGAGCCGAAAGCTGGGCATTAAGTAAGACTGCACAGCTGGTTCTTGGTGCCTTCGAAAGAAAAATTCTACGCCGGATATAAGGTCTCGTCCGCGAGGAAGGCGAATGGAGCAGAAGACAAAACCGCGAACTCTACGAGCTGTACTTACTACTTGACTGCCAGGACCTCCGCTTCAACAACACTGCTAGGAATCTCTTGCACGTTTAACCATCCGGAGAAAATGCCTGCGTCTGTTCCTTTATCCATTAAATCAATTTGTTCATTTGGTTTCCTCTTCTCCCGTCACTATTAAGAGTGTCAAACAGATTTTACTAAAATTGATAATGATTAAAAAAAGTAAGACTTCACTTTGAATAATTCGGAGTAGTGACCATCTTCATGGATTCGAACGAGAGTGCTAGGGAAAAGCGAATACTCGAATAGTTTGTGTTGTTGCTGTGTGCGTGCTATTGTTCTCTCACGACTACAGTTTTGCTCTCATACGACAACGACTTCGAATGACAAAGTTTGAGAAGCGGAGTTATACTCCTTAGGCATAGTCAGTTTTAGTTAATAAAATTTAGACGTAGAGGTTCAAGTGCGTACGGTTCGACCCACAACGCCACATGCCAAAGCAGTTTACCTACATTAGATTTTACATGAAAATCTTAGCCGTATCTCGTAATTTTCTTAGGCTGGCGCTACAGTCCGGGGTGAACCTGGGCCTTTCTCGTAATGATGTGCCTCATTTCTTTTGCTTGCAGCAATGCCTTACGTGCTCCCAGCACTAAATTATGAAGTGTCAGTTTATGAAAATAAGACGACGAATCCATTCCCACGACTCGGAAGTCCTTGAACAGAACTGCATTTTACATAGAATCTGCTTCACAGCGCAACCATCGCCGTAGATCGTTAAGAGCTGGTAGGTTAGGTTATGTTATTGGGCTGCCAGCGAGATTGCCACCACAATTAGGCCATTGTCCATTTCATTAATGTATGTTGGCCTTGAGTTATATTTATTGAGGCTGTGACTGTTATTGGGATTTCTTGCTGCCTTATCACCGCCTTCCTGTCGTGCCTAATCATTTGTTGGAAGTAGGGTTAACTGGTTAGGTTCAATTAAATGAACCGAACTTCCTTCTGCATCAAGCTGTGGTACCAAGGATGAGAGTAACGATTTAGGGAGAAAAGAATGATTTGATTTTTATTGCGTTTCGGGCAAGCATTCTGCTTCATTTCTCAGAACTAAATTTGGTATATAATCTGCCATTCTCATATATTGTTCTGACTCTATCTCCAATTCTCTATTACTTGTCTTAAACCGTTCTCTATCAGAAGGGCTATTCTTGGAAGAATGGAAACAAGCTTTCCTGGCTCCGATCCATAAGTCCGGCTCTAAGGAAAGTTTCGATAAGTATAGAAGAAATTATAAGCTTGCAGCCATACCAAAATTGTTTGAGAAGACTGGACTTCTTAGTTAAAGAACATACATACCTCGGATGCTCAACATGGCTTTATATCGGATGCTCAACATCTATAATAATATAATATGGCGGGCGCTACAGCGCATAGAGGGCCAGGGCCTAGCTTCTCAGCAACCACTCATGTTGTACGTGCTATTGTTCTCACACAAGTGGAAGAGACCTACAGTTTAATGCCGACTCGGAACGGTCAAGTTGGCAGTGACTCGAAAGAGGTGGGGTCGTGAAAATTGTTTTCGCCGCTCAGAGCTGGAATCGAACCTACGACGTCGAGGTTGGGGTCGACGCACATACCCACAACGCCACGGGCCACCACATCTACTAGCCTGTAATTGATATGGAAAACAACAAGCAAGTTGATGCAATATGTACAGACTTTAGTAAAGCATTTGACTCAGTTAACCAATCATCGCTAATTAAAAAGCTTGAAAGGATTTCATTCTGAATTTCTCTGTTGGGTTACGTCTTTTCTTATAAATCGCACACTGAGAGTTAAAAACGGCAATTCGCTTTCCAAGCAAATAAATTGTTTCTCAGGAGGACCGCAGGGATGTCATTTAGGCTCTATACTTTTATAACCTTCTTTAATGACATTACTTGCTCAATAGATCACAGCAATTGCTTATTATTCGCTGATGATATGAACATTTATAAGAGCACAAAGGATATTCAAGGCTGCATATCTTTTCAATCTGACATGGAGAACATCTGCAAATGGTGCAACAACAACGGCCTAACTCTCAATTTTCATAAATGTCAATGAATAATGTTCACTAAATTAGCCTTTCCTATACAATTTGTCTACTCAATTGGTTCGGCTAAACTTTCCAAAGCGAATTGTGTGAATGACTTAGGTGTAATGTTGAACTCATCAATCTCATCACAGTCACATATACACTATATTTTATTTAAGGCCAACTCAGCGATCGGTTTCATCAGGCGTAATACCATAGGGTTCACTAATACATTCGCCCCATTACCCCTGTGCGAATCCATGGTTGGGTCTTTTCTTGAATATGCTGTAGTTGTATGGAATCCTTAATTGGTCTCATATTCTGAATATATATAATATGGGTGGCGCTACAGCCCGTAGGCGGCCAGGGCCTAGCTTCTCAGCAAGCACTCGTATTGTGCGTGCTATTGTTCTCCCACTCGTAAGATGTCAATTGCTTAAATTTACAAAAATAAGAACGGTTGGGTGCTTGCACAAGACAGCTATGGTCTACACTGTTCTAGTTCTGACCGCTCTGCAGCTAGTTCATAAGAAGGGGAGACGGAATGCGCTCGAACCTGAAGCCTGCTGGTTTTTTGGACTCTCAATGCATGGTATAATTGTGTACACGTTATATGCGGCGAACGATAAACAAGGGACTTCAAGCTCTGCTTCTCTACCTGTGTCCAATTTTATGAATTCCGGGAAACCATTTGAATCAGATTTTGGTGCCGTTCCCCGTTTTCATCGTATCACCACCGGCATCATTTTCCATGCGGCCTGTATCCATGTCTGATGATTGCATTTCGTTCAGTTGAATGCAGCATGCTCTCGAATGCGTGTTCTAGTTATTATCCCCTATCAACGCCCCACAAATGATGCGAGCCCCGGGCAACGAATGGAATCCGAAAACAGCAAATCAGTCAATATCTACCCCACTCGTGGGTTTCTGCTGCCACTAAGTATAACCACAATACCATTTTCACCCGATTTGCCACTTCATTCACTGAGACAAAGTGTCAAGCACTTGCTCAGCTCATGACATCCTCCGGCAACCGAACCTACACAATGGATTGCTTTACGACTTTTCAGGGGGTATTCCTCCCGATGAGACAAACAATAAATAAATACGGTCGTGCCCTTATATCCCTTTTAACATGTCATTAAACGCTTCCAGAGAGTTCCATAAACGCCTCGTAACAGCGCACGCCTCGCAACACCCGCGCTCACGATGTGTCTGAAATTCCATTAACGTCAGCATTTTCTTGTTACAATTTCAGATTTACATCGCAAGGAGAAACGGTACAAGAGACCATCAAATCCAATGCCAGCCCGGAAGGGGCTGCTAGCGCCCCAAAATACCTTCTTGGATACGATTGCAACTCGCTTCGATGGAACGCGTAAGTATTCAGGCCCCATGCCGGTATCACTCCGGCTGAGCCTTCTCATTTATTTAAATTAGAACGAAGGCAACAGGTGTCGTGCCTTGCTTATGGACTCGCGCTCGTGTCAGCCCTCTCGTTTGTAGGCGTAATCGCAATGTTTTCCCATTTGTCGACGTCAGAACGCCAACACCCGCTGTCTCACATTTCGATGCCTGATACCAATTAGCATGGCAGGCGCATGCAGTGTTTGCGAACCTCCCACCCAGGGGATGTCAATTAGGCCCCTCTGCTTCGACCTACTTCAGTTGACAAACAAATGCACAAGCGTTGCACTCTACTGATATCGATTCGATCAGTCCTTTTGTTCGCGGGCAGCAGCAGGCTTCGAAAGGGTCTCTGGAGAATAAGGACAAAGTTCTGCGATGCGTGGCAAACTTTCCAAATTGCATGAGGAAATTTAGCTAATAAAGATTGGCAGGCTCAATTCAATTAACAGGCAAAGTTGTTGGTTTTCTGTTTGTGCGACGACGGATGAATGCGTAATTGGCTGACTTTTTCGATTTGGACGCCCCAGTTGCCAAAGTTTCCGAGGACAAATGTTTTGGATCAGATGTCTGGGGATGCAGCGAGCGATAGTTGGAGTGTAATGATGTTACTCTCCCACCTGAACTAGAGATTGGCAGCTACATACGTGGCGGTAGACGGGACTTCGATTTGGCTTCTGTCGGTAGTAATACGCTGCGATCGATATGCGAGGGCTTCCCATTTCACAGAAAATCGCACTAGAGTTGTGGGGCTTGTCAGGTGGTCTCAGTGTCACGTCGCTCTCGATTTTTGGTGAAACATCATCTCGTCCAGATATTGATTGGATGTGTAAGTTTTTTTGTGAAAAAGCGGATTGTGTTTCAGGGAGTAAGCCTTGCATCCAGGATTAGTTGAGACAGTGAATGAGTAAGTGACACGGGGAGCTCCCTACAGACTGTTCATCATTAGTGCTACGCCACAGTAAAGCCTCTCAACTCGAGTTAGGTAGGGGACAGGCACTGAACCACTTCTACTGAGAATAAATAAGGAGAACATATTAGCAATGAAGGCACATTTGCACATATGTATCGAACATACGCCTTCTTTATTCCATTCTCCGTATATTCTTCCCAAATACATAAGAGCGGAATCAAGTAGAACCCCTAGATATTTTTCTCTCTTTGAGATTCAAACATCATCCTCTTCTTTGATTGGCGCCACAGTCCGGGGTAGACCTGAGGCTCAACCTACATGCCTCTCCAGCCAGCACGTATTTTCGCCAGCTGCGCGCACCAAGTTGGTTGAGGTCCTTTTCCACTAGCGTGCGCCACCTCGTGCGAAGTCCTCTGTTGCGCTGTCCCAATGGCTCGTTTTCGAAGAACCGCGTGCTCATCACAGAAAGGTGACGCCTCGAGGCGAAATCTACCAGCCTGAGTCCGTTTCCGGTTGTGTTGTCCTGCAGGCTGTGTTTTCCAATGACTCTAGCAAAGATCTCTTCCTTGCCCAACTGTGCGTTGAAATCTCCTAGAACGATCTTGGTGTCATTGCTGGGGCATCGATCGTATGTCCTTTCTAGGAGATCATAGAATTCATCCGTCTCCTCCGTCGGGATATGTGCCCAAATCAGGCTGATGTTGCTGAATGTTGTCTTGATGCGGATTTTTGTGAGGCGTTCGCTTATGTATCTAAAGCTTAAGACCTTGTGCCTAGCTCTGCCTCGAACAACGAATCCGCATCCAAACAAGCGCTGTCTTCCTTCTTTATAGCAATCACCGTAGTAGACGTGGCAGTTTCTCATCTTCCTGCTTTGTAGAAGTCCAGGGCCTCCGCTAGTTCATTGGCTGCAAGTGGTCAGCAACCTCACATTCTACGTGAAGGAAATTCATTATCCTTTAAACGTTTGCTGGGGCAGTCAACTGTGAATCCATCCATATCCGAGGAATGCTGTCGGTTCGTAACCTTGTTTTTCTTACGTGGTGAGGGGGTTAACCTCACGCACAACCTACAACTGGTATTCCAGGTCCATTATATGACCCTTGGGCAGGTGAAGGGTCACCACACAACGCTTGTTGTGATGGCTATCCAGGGGCGCCACGAGGAGGTTATATGTCTGACTTTAATTTTTTTTTTAATTTGTTTGTTTTTTTTTTAATTGTCCGGGCTCAAGATACAGCACGGCCGACGGTATAGAGGGAGGGAGGGGAAGGAAGTACTTCATTGGACTTCAATATCAACGGATTGTAGTCTATGGGAAATATTGAACTGGGAAGAGCATTCCATATTTGTGTGGTGCGGCTAAAAACGAGTCTCTTAATTTCACTGTGTGTCCGAAAGCAGGCTTAAAAGTATACTGTTGTGCATTACTAGCGAGACGTGTATTGCATGTGAATTCAAGGCTAGCTCACTTGAGCATCGTTTGTTGAAAAAACGGACAAAGAAGGCAGGGTACGTCGATGTTCGAGCGAGTCTAATGAACCCGTTATATCGTTGTCTCCTATACGTTTTATCGCTCGCTTTTGGATTCTATCTAGTAGGTGCAGGGTGGTCTTGGGAGCACCAGAACAGAGTTTTACTCAAGCTTAGGGCGAATATACGCCTTATAGATTAAAGCCAAATCAGAGAGGGTGAAATATTTCTTGCATCGATTAAAGAAACCTAAACATTTCGCATCACTTTTGGCGACCTCGAATATGTGATCGTTCCAACTAAGTGTTGTGTTGATGCACATACCAAGGATGGAACGTTTCCCGGTTTCGTCGATACAAGCGCCATTCATGGATAATGGCTGATTATCAGGGGTTCGCTTTAGAGACAGCAGACAGCATTGAGTTTTGGAAGCATTGAATTCCACTCTGTTGTTCTTACCCCAGTTAATTATGCTGTCAAGATAGGAATTCAATGTGCTTGACATACGCTGCCGTTCCAATACTCCGAAGAGGAGGGTCGTGCATTTTTGAAAGAATATAAAAAGCTGAGGGTGCGAAAGCGAAGGAGGATTGGATTAGAAATGGTAGACAGGAGGTCATTTATAAAAATGAGAAGATTATGGGATTATTATGCACAAGCAGAGATCGCCATACCAGGTTGGGAGCAGTTAGCAACTTTGGCCTGTGTACATAAACCCGCACCCCTAGCGAAATCCACTATTGACCGTATATTCACATTATGGCAGATCCTGGAAAATACCCGTATGTATTTATAGAGACGAGTTAAACAGCTCCTTCTTCTTCTAGTTTTGGCATCCCTGCAAAATTGATTCATCGCCCGATGCTTTGTCAATCTCGGTACATGTTCTACCGAGGCCTTTGATGTCAGAAAAGGATTTAGACAAGGCGACGTACTCTCCTGCGACTTCTTTAATATCATTCACGAGAAGATCGTGCGGAAATGAAATGTCAACACCTGAGGCACGATCCTCCACAAATCTGTGCAACTGCTCGCACATGTCGATGACATTGACATCAACGGAAGAACACAAGGTGCTGTCAGTGGAGAGTTCGTGAGCATCGAGAAGGAAGTGGCCAAGATGGGGTTTGTGGTTAAAGAGGGTAAGACAGAGTATATGCTGTCTTCAAAAGAGGTCAACCAACACCGGCGTCTTTGACAAAACGTATAACTTCGAGGTATTTAAAGACTTTGTCTACCTAGACTCCGAAGTAAATACAAACAATGAGTCCACCACGGAGATAAAACGGGGGATCACTTTGGCCAACCGCTGCAATTTCGCACTCGGTAGGCCACTGATGAATAAAGCCCTCTCTCGAAGAACGACGATATCCCTATATAAGACCTCGATAGTCAAAGTCCTGCTGTATGGCGCAGACGCATGGACACTAACTATAGTCGAATGGGGAATTCTTGGTCGCTTCGAGAGAAAAGTTCTTCGAATTATCTTCGATCCCGTACGACGAGCTGCAGCCCGTACAGCGACATCGACCTGGTAAAACGAGTTCGAATCTCTCGTCTCAGATGGCTGGGTCACGTCGAGCGAATGGACATCAATGCTCCGGCCCAGAAACTCTTCGACTCCAACCCCGAGGGACAACGCGGTAAAGGAAGACCACGCCGACGGTGGCGCACGCAGCTAGAATGGGATTAATTATGTTTATTAATTTCAATAAATTACTTACTACTACTATTAGACGTTTAAAAACTATCAATTTCTCCGCTTTTGTAGTGCAGTTCCCGAGCAATATGATCATCCCAGAAGTAAATAATGGCGATTCAAAAAGCATTTATATTCGAGTCGACTTTCCATCCTCGAACTTGTGCCTGTATATAGATGTTGATCCAAAACAAAGATATTTACATTCCATTCAAATCCCATTACTAATTGACAACCAAACCGCAAGCACACAATCTTCGATGGTTCGTGGTCATCACTTTTAATTGATTGCTCACAAATTCAACGTTCACAGAAAAAAAACAAACCAACAACAATCCCCTCCTGGACACAGGCTTAGTTTGAATTGCTGCAAAAGTTGCCATGTCAACAAGCAAACAAAACCGACCACCAAGCGGTTAAACGACTTTATTCCGATATCAATTCAAGTTACACCAACCAGCTGTGTTCGGGTGTCCTTTTTCAAACTGAATACCACAAAAGCTTGTGCAGACTTCCCCAGTGCGCACAGTTTTAGTTGCCCAGTGCTCAGTGGTTTCGTGGCTGTGTAGAACAATAACAGCTTTTAATCAAAAACTTGGCAACCTTATCGATGTCACCGCACACCCAGTTTCCCCAGAAATGGGTTTGTCATTTGGTATACACGTAATAGAATGCAATATAACGAAGCAACAATTTTGCGCTTCGGCTTTCATTTCGAAGTTATGAGGGATGGAAATAATATTCAAGCTCCTCTTGAGTAGACCGCCTGGCAGAAGACTAAGTCTTTGGTGTGATAGGTCAGGGCACTGTCAGCGCACCAGAGTAGGACCGACAACAGAAATTTATTTCATGAAATGAATACACTCTCGGGAGTACACTTGAAGTTTAAGTAGCAACCAAACCGACATCTCATGGTAAGTGAATGCCGACCAACTGCTGTCGGAAATTCTCGGAACAGTATCTCAAAGTACAATTTGCTCGTTGGAGACAATTAGCACTGATTGGAAAAACACTCCCCAGAGTCAGTGCTTTTGTCCTTTCATCACAGTATTGTGAAGGTAATGTTTAGGTGTAAATTGAAAGCAATCATTGAAATTTCTACAAAGGCGTGGAGAAGAAATTAGTAACTCATTTGACACAACACTCGAAGACAAAAGGATGTGAATTGGTAGCTTATTGGATATGACAGTCGAGCACAAGATACGACTTTGAAAGAGAGGTGGCAACTTTTACTGCATCTTGAAAATGACTCACAATGGTGAGATGCCAGCAACGATCCCTGTGAATCAAGGTTAAGTTGACATACAGTCTCCTCGCGGCGCCCTGTGGGTGGACCCTACTGCAACCGCTTAGAGGTGAATCAATGTTGTTCCCTTGTCAATAGGTTTAAACCAAGGTTTCGCGTAGGCCTTACTTCCTCACCGTGTAAAAATTGTCTAGTTCAGAAACGGCAACAAGCGTCGGATACGGATGACACTACAGCTGACGACCATGAACAACGATTTTCGGTTCTGCACGTGGAATGTGAGGTCACTTAACAGACCACGTGCCGATGAACTTGCGGAGGCCCTAGAAGCGTCACCGACATCCAGGAGGTGCGATGTGAAAGGCCGGGCAAAAAGAGGATGAAAAACTGCGACATATATTCCGGCAATTGCTACAAAGAGCGCAGGCAGCGCTTGTTTGGATGCGGTTTTGATGTTCGAGGCAGACTTAGGCAAAAAGTCTTAAGCTTTAGATACATAAGCGAACGCCTCACAATCTGCATCAAGGCAACATCAGCCTAATCTGCGCCCACGCCCCAACGGAAGATAAAGACGACGATAGCAAGAACGCTTGAAAAACAGCAGACAACATTGATTTTCGTCAGCATTGTCTTCTAATCTACTCTTCTCGTCAAGATCGGCGTTCAAAGTCCTCAACATACGCTGCCGTTACACTTATACTGTCGTAGCAGGGCAGTGGAACGAATATGTGCTGAGGGTGCTGTCATCAACTAAGGAATGTGAATTGGATTATAACCAGCATTTATAAATATTCGAAAGAATGTCGGAGACAGAGCATAGCCTAAGATATCAGACTTGAGCTCCTCCAAAACTTGGAGCAAGCCCAAAAACTTGACCTAGTTGCACATGGGCAGAACTTCTGAATTGATGTAAGTGCCTTAGTGCGTGTATGATCTTTTTGATCTCGAACATATATCTTCATCATCTTATCTATCACTGATCCACCATACTAAGGCTGCAGATTCTCAAGTATTGTGAAATGAGACTGACTGTTAAACCTAAACATTGAACCTCCTGGTGTTGTTTCAAGCCGATTTTTACCCACAATTGAATGATATAATCCTTTAATCATTTCCAGCGGTTGCAATATTTGCTTTTGGTGGCATGAACTTGGCATGGAGTGTTGGATTTTCAGCTGAGATATTATGCCCCAGCTGCGACACCAATATCGTTCTAGTTGATTGTAATGCAAAGCTGGGCAAGGAAGACGTCTTTACTAGAGTCATCGAAAAACACAGCCGACACGAGAACGCTTCCGACAATGGACTCAGGGTTTTGGACTTCGTGACGGGGCGAAACCTTTCTGTAGACAGCACGCATTCACAAAGGGATCTGGCGGTCCACTGACCAATCAACCTTCAACCAGATAGATCACATTGCGATCGACGTCAGGCACTCTTCCAGTGTCCTCCATGTCCGAACATTCCGAGGAGCAAACATCGACTCGGATCATTACCTTGTAGTAGCCAAAATCAGAACTTGGATATCGACTGTGCAACTGAGTAGAGCAAGACCAAAACAGTTTGACGTCAGACAGCTACAATCGCAATCTACCGCTGGGAACATTTCCGATCGATTCACCTTGAAGCTCTCAGAGAGTCCAACCCTCCCAGGCAAAACAGTCAACGGACAGTGGAACCGTTGTCAAAACGCCATCAGAGAAGCTGCCGCTGATGAGTTGGGTTTTAAAAAGCAGGTGCATTTAGTGAAGCTAGCAGCTGGATAGAATGACGAGAGCGGTTCGTGAGCTTTACGAACTTAAAAGAAGGAAAGAGCACCGGCTTCTCAAAAGGAAAAAGAAGGAGCACGAGCTGTGGTACAGCAGAAATAATGTCCGAAAGTTTTACTAACGGGTGAAACAACTACCCAAAGGGAACAAACATCGGAACGAAGAGGGACAACTCGTAGTAGAGCCGCAGTCGATACTGAGAATCTGGAAAAATCATTTCCGCAGACTGTTTAACGGCGAAGAGGACACCAATACCGCTGTCAAGCAGAATGTTTCACTCAATATTTTTTGATTGTCCGCGGAACTGTTTAAAGCAGCTGGAGATGATCTGGTTGGAGTAAAGCATGCCCGACGAGTGGAATCTTAGTATCGTTTGCCCGATCCACAAGAAACGACACCCCTTTGGCTGGACAACACTGTTTCAGTCCGAAGAGTATTCACTCGGAACCAGTAGGACAACGCACTAGAAGACGACCACGAAGCCGATGGCGCACTCAAGTGGAGAAGGATCTCAACCAACTTGGAGTACAAAATTGAAGGCAGCTGGCTTAGGACTGTACCAGCTGGAGAAGCTTGTTGGCTGAGGCCCAGGTTCACCCCGGACTGTAGCGCCATAAGAAGAAGAAGGTCTGAGAGCATGCACATGCGGTTACTTGGATATAATCGTCTCAATAACGATGATCTATGCTTGAAGTCAGTGCATTTCCTGCTATAAGGCCAGCCAAAAAGGTCCCCAAAATCCTCCTCCCCTCGCCATGACTACCTCACCGCAGTGTACACCAAACAGAGACTGCCAGTACGTCAAGAACTAAAACTGGTACTGGCCCCAGTGTCGTTGCCTTTATGGCCAAGAAACATAAAAATACAGTATGCTATCTGAATACATTATTGGTGCTGCCACTGTGCTTTCCATCGCCTAACTCCATAGGAGTCAAGAACTGTCCAACAATATTGCCTTTGCTTCTGCAACCCCATGTGGTAGTTGCGTTTAACTGTCAATACAGACTGTTCGACACGTCAGGGAATGAGAACAAGGCGACTAGTTGCTCGTAAACTCTGCGTCCTCGTTTTAGCTTTTTTTGAGGGATCATTCGATCCTCTTCCGATGCTGTCGATGTTTCCTAACGATTTTTACACAAACGGCTCTGATACTCTGAACGTCTCTGCAGCTCTTAGACTCCCGAGCTACATCCTGTGCTAACCAATGTCTTCCGAGCAAAAAATTCTTGCCATTATGATGGACGGACGGAAGGATTACCGAATTTAGTTGATAGTGAAATTATCTTCGAGTCTGTTGCTTCTTTCACCACTCTAAAGTGTTTCACGAATGACAACTGCTGCGGAAACTAAACGAAAATCTAACCCGAGCATTTTACCATATTTCGAGCGCCGCACGAGTGGTGTCCTAACGACACTACAACACATTTCAATCAGACATGTACAGATCGAGTCATGCTCGACCTCTTCCGCAGAATCTAGGCAAGTAAGTCTGTTGTACCCGCATTACTTCTGGAAGAGGCCAAAAGGAACATTTCCATTAAGAAGTCAGTTTTCTTTTTTTTTGTTCTATAAATATACGTGCCATGCGTTAGAAAACAAGGGAGCACCATCTCTGTCGAATTGTCCACATCCCAGTTTCAATTCAATTCAATCATTGTCTCCATCCTCTTAGTGGATGTCCGGTGTTGTATGTGTCCGTGGAAGGTACAAGATTGATGACTTAATTAATGGACACTTTCAGTTTGCACTCAACAAAATTCCGCCGGAAATGTAGCCATATGCGCCACGGGCAAAAACAAGCATCTCAGTTCATTTTAGTTAATCAGAGACGTTCGGCACTTTGACAGGACATCCTCAATTACTGACTGAATCGCAGAGAGAATTGACACTACTGGTTCAGCGGGTGTAAGATGATGACCGGTAAAGGTATTTGAGTCCATCTGTTACACCATTGGGGGTCACTGGTCCATTAAAGGTTGTGTATCCTATTTACGGTTCATTAAGCTGGCGACTGCTGCCTCTGTTAAGGCAATTAACAACAGTTATACTTGAGTGATTACTGCGCCTTTTAAATGAACTGCAAACATATGTTTTCGGTGTTTGCTTGAATTAAGTTTACTCTCCGTTGTGATACATATTTATTCAGACTGGATGCCGATAGGTACGGTTAGGCTGAAGTGGCCGCATTGGCATCACATACACCAGACGGTGCTCATAGTGCGACCAAGTGTATGCAAGACTGAAAGCGTGCGTGCTTCATCCTTGAAACCGTCAAGGACCTACATAATACGTGTAGTGTCATCTTTATTGAGTCAGCCAGTGCGGGCAGGTGCAAACATGATGCTCAAGTGGTTCGGTCTCTAGCCGGATCCAACTCTAGTCAAGGGACATGGTATTATAAAGCAGTTTATCCAGTAACCTCATATTGCTTTTGCCCCTTCAGAGAATTATTTTAAGGTGACTCCAATTTTGCGTATTGAATCGGTTCGTGCTGTTGAATGGGGGCGGGGAAACTGATAGGACGTGCTTTTTTTCATGATGATGACACTGTTGAATGAAGCTAGTTAAATGTCTCCAACGAGTCAAGAACAGATTCTGAGACTAGCTTACATGCTGCGCGTTAAACTGTTGCAACAGATTCATAGGATACAATGTAACTACCTTCTAGGCAACAAACGACACCGACTGATTCAAAAACACTAAGCTGTTCCTATAACGAAAGGATTGCATCTTCTGCGAACGAAAATTAAGGCAAGATATCAGGAGAAGTGTGCGATGAAAACATCGAGCAACGAGTTGCAAGTGGACCACAACCTGAGCTTATACTAAGATCTTTGTAAATCCAATTTAACGAAATATTGAACGCCGATATGAACTCAATACAGTGGCTCTCCCTCAGTCGAGTTCTCCCAAAATGCCTGTCTAAATCGAAATTTTGTTGTGCGTGCCACATTTTGTCATTCCCCTAATTTTCTATTCATACAGCCAACTAAGTAAGCGAACTGGTCTTTGTTTGCAAGAATCGTCTGTCAAATGACAAGTTCAATGTGGCCAGAGCATTATATGGGCACAACAACGATTCATACCTATGATCGTCGGAGTAAACACAGGGCACAGTCCGATCGGAAAATATGCTCTGGAAATGGAACCAGGAGTGGGGCAAACAACGACCCATAGCTCACTGGATCTTCAGCTCGATTGTCAGACCTACACTTCTGTATGGAGTCTGAGTTTGGTGGACAGTACTAAGCAAGGCTATCAACTGCAAGGCACTCAATTAAGTACAAAGACTGGCCTGTTTGTGCATCACCGGAGCGCTGAGAAGTACTGCGCCAGATGCCCTGAATATTCTCCTTCATCTTCCACAACTGGACTCAAAACACTCCAACTGAGGTCTGAGCTCCACATCGGCCACTCAACGATTCTCAAGGAATTCAAGCTCCTTTCTAGCGAAACTGATCACCTAATTCTTCTTCTTTTCTTGTGGCGCTACAGTCCGGGATAAACCTGGGCCTCGATCAACAATCCTCTCAGGCTGTCACAATCCTTAGCCAGCTGCATCCAATTTCGCAATCCAAGTTGGTTGAGGTTCTTCTCCACTTGAGTGCGTCATCGGGTTCGAGGTCGTCCTCTATTACGTTGTCCCACTGGTTCGGAGTCGAAGACTCTTCGGGCTGGAGTAGCGTTGTCCATCCGCTCAACATGGCCAAGCCATCTTAGGCATGCTGTGGCATAGCCCGAACATTTCGTGATTGAATCTTCTTCTCAAGAAACCTTCAACGCAAACAGGATCAAAGATTGAACACAGAACTTTTCTCTCGAAGAGATTAAGTGCGTCTTCATCCGCTCTTGAGATGATCAAGGTCTTATATAATGTGAGCTTGGTCTGGCAGATCATGCCTCGCGTGTTGAAGTGTGAGTTTTGCACGCGCAGAAGATCTTGTAGCCGATGTTAAGGAGACTATCTCCTGATAGTTGGCCGCCTAATACTCCAGGCTAGAAATTCTCGATCAGCATACCCTCCAGATCCAACTGGATAGGCAGACGTCAGGATGATCCTCTGCGTATTTTCACAGACGGATTGAAGACTAGCGAAGGGGTGGGGGCGGGTGTCTATTCCCAAGATCTCAACATTGCTATCTCTTTGAAGCTCCCTGATCACCATGGCGATAAAAGAGGCGTTGTTATGGCTCAAAAACAACGTGATATCAAAAAGGGGTATCACCATCTGTTCCTAAAGTCAGGTCGCTATAAAAATCCCTGGACAATGTCATGATTTAATCACAAACATGCCTTGATTGCAGGCTGTGTCTTAACGAGATGGCTGATTATTTTAACATTTACCTTTAATTTTTACGTACCAGGAAACTGTAAAGCCGATGAACTCGCCGCCGATCGCTACAGCCTACCATCTTCTAAAGATTCAGACAATGAAAACCACCAATGTCAAATGGCTAGAAGGCACCACTTGCCTTAAAGAAAATATATCTGGCCATCACTTAACCTTAAACGGTCTCCTCAGACTCAGCAAGCAGTCATTAATGGCTCTCATTAGGAGTCATAACCGGGCACTGTGCAATTGGCTCTCGTGCACGCAGGATGGGTGCCCCATTCCCCATATAATGATTTCTGCAGAAGCTGCATCGCTGAAGGGGAGGAAGAAAACACTCATCACCTTCTCTGCTCCTTTAGTGCTCTGGCTAGTCGCAGCTTCCTACACCCAGAGCCCTCAGCCATACTTCGGCGCCTTTAGTGAGCTAAACGGCGCCAGCATACGCCAACTTAATCGGTTCACTACAAGCACCAACTGGTTCCGATGCTAGGAGAAGTCAATCCGCGTGGTATCACAATGAGCGTATTCTGGCCTAAGTGTGACTGCCGTTAGCAGTCAGCCACTTCAACCCAACCTAACCAGGAATCTAAGGGTCTCTGGCGGTTATGCGGCAACAACGAAGAAACCGAGGCGATCGAACACCTGTTTTGCCACAAGGCCCGCTCTCTAGAATCGCCGTCTAGCTTCGCTGAGACACAGGCCCTCAGACCTCGGAACAGAGAATGAAGATTTATCCGATAATTTAAAATTCACTAAGAGCGCGGGTTGGTTTCGAACAATAACAGTATCTATGCTTCAATCAACCATCAACCAAATCAAGATTTTTGACGTGAGTATCTACATAATCAACAAACTTGCCTTGTCGAAAGTCATCATTGAATAATTCACCGTCCCAGAAGGAAGACGCAACCAAACAGCAAGCCTACAAGGCAACGCTGCATCAAACAACGAGAGCTTTTCTTAAGCACTACGAACAAAAGAGAAGGGAAGAGCACCGGCTTCTCAGAAAGTGCAATGTCGTGGAGATGGAGAGGTGCTACGACAGGAAGGAGGTCCGAAAATTTTACCAAAAACTAAAACAAGTATCCGGATGTATAGACCTCGGACCGAAGCCTGCAGGGACGAAAATGGACAACTAGTAGTAGAATCGCAGTCGATACTGAGAATCTGGAAGGATTACTTCTGCAGACTCTTCGTCTTTAACGGCAAGGAGGACCGCTGTCAGGCAGAATGTTCCACTCCACGCAATGGACGACGATAGAAGAGAATTCCGTCCCCCCGATCTAGACGAAGTCAAGATAGCGATATCGAGACTAAAGTCGAGCAAAGGCGCTGGAGCGGACGGAATGTGCGCGGAACTGTTTAAAGCAGCTGGAGATAATCTGGTTGGGCGCATGCACCAGCTGATCTGTACGATATCGTCACAGGAAAGCATGCCCGATGAGTGGTATCTCAGCGTCGTTTGTCCAGTCCACAAGAAAGGAGAACCCTATCATCGCCAACTATAGAGGGATCAGCCACCTCAACATCCCGTATAAGATCTTCTCTGCCGTTTTATGTGAACGCCTATACCCTTTGTCACGCCTGGGAAGTCCACCATCGACCAAATGTTCGACAGATCCTGGAAAAGACTGAAGAGATGCAGATTGACACCCACCACCTATTTGCTGACTTCAAGGCCGCATATGACAGCGTGCATAGAGACGAGCTATACGGCGCCATCCATGAGAAGCTCGTCAGGCTGTGCAGGATGACAGTGGAGAACTCATGCTGCTCTCTTCACGGACGACATTGATGTAATTGGACGAACACAGCGAGCCTTCAATGAGGCGTTTGCTGGCATTGAAGCGGAAGCGGCTGAAATGGGATGGGACTGTTGAAACTGTAGTTGAGCTTGAATGTTCGCATACACAAGTTCAGTTATACGATATGGTCAAACAAGAGCATGTCGACTGGTTTAATCTCAATAGGTCTGACCAATTCAGAAGAGAACATTTCAATGCTTCAATCTCTATGACGTGATTTTGCGGAAGCTAAAGCTGTTGATTATTAATCCGATATCTCCTACATTAAATGCAGGTTGGCTTCACAATTTCAAGGCAAATGACACGAATCGAAACAAAGGATGACAAGGGTGTGTCAAAAAATATGAAAACAAGAGGTGTTTAAACAAAAGAGATGATTGCTTATTCTCTCATTCTCTGCTAAGCGTTGTCGAACACAATATAAGTCATTCCCACCCTCGTCAGATGCTGATGCAACCGAGATTCATGATTCCTTGCAGTCAAGAGTCGTAGCCTAAGTGTTTCAGATAGATCTCGAAGCAAAAAGAATTTGTATGCACAAATATGCAAGCAGTCGTTGAAAATGAATCTCTTAGTGAGCACACATAATAAAATCAATCAAACTCGCAGCCCCTGTAAGTCCCCATCGGCAGGAAACCGCCGCTCATTCGGTTGTAACTTTCAATTACACATTTAATTATGTTCATAGCAGCGGTTCGAGTGAATCCCCGTGTTATTTGCATTTCAACAACAATGCAGAACTGCAGGCCAACCACTTTGCTCTCGCAACGAAAATGTTGCAAATAAAACTGGCAAAGCGGACTTAATTAAAAACACCACATGCTGAATCACCAATCAACTAGTGTCGGGTTAAAGCTAAAGTAATAAAGTGGATAAATTGGAACAACTTTTGTTTTTTTTTCATTAATTTAGTGTCCATTCATAGCTGTTGCCATCTCGCTCTCTGGTGGAGTGGAACATTGGTAGAGCTTTTGGGAACTTTTAATTAAATTGCGAATTATTTAAATTTATATACGCTAAGAGGCAATCGTCTGGAAGCACCGTGGGACGGGAATAATTTGCATTGCCACGATGCTGAGTCTTCGGGTGGTCCGAGGTGAATGGAAGACAAAAAGGGAAAGAGTGAGGCCAGAAAAAGAAGCGAATTTAATTCAATTAAATCTGTTTGTGGCGATTCGGAGGTATGCAGCAATGTCAAAAAAAGACATTTCTTTGTTTTCGGTTTGGTTTTTTTCCGGGAACAGACCTTGCAATGAAAAGAATCACTGAATATCCTGAGCTTCCATCGCAAGGCGGTACTGATCTACAGATTGTGTATGGATATTCAATTTTTGGACTCTGAAAAATTTAAATGTTTCGCATTAAAAATTGACTTTTTTTACGTAATATTCGTCCGAAATGATGACTTTCTTATTTTATGTCATCGATCTTTCAGGTTCTTCTTTGATTGGGGCTACAGTCAACATGCCTCTCCAGCAAGCACGATCTTTCGCCATTTGACTTCAGCTGCGCACACCGCTTAACTAGGTGCATGCCGCTGTACAGCCCGTACAGTTCGTGTTTGAACCTTCTCCTCCAAACGCCATCAACGCAAACAGGACTAAAGATCGCATGCAGAACTTTTCTCTCAAACAACCAAGAGATTCTTTATTCAAGTTCAACAGCGTCCATGCGCCATGGAGCATGACAGGGATGATCAAAGTTTTATACAAAGTCAATTTCGTGTTTCGAGAGATGGTTCTATTACTAAATTGCCTCTTGAGGCCAATGAAGCAGCGATTGGCAAGAGTAATTCTGCGCTTGATCCCTGTACTGGTGTTGTTGTCTCTATTTACTCCAGAGCCAAGGTAAACCTTGACTGCCTCAAAGTTTTTGCTGCCGATTATGACGCTCTGTCCACGACGTCGATGTTATACGTCCTTTCGTGATGACAGCATGTACTTTGTTTTGCCTCATTCAGCGCTAGACCTATTTAAGTCGCTTCCGCTTCAATGCCAGCAAACGCCTCATTGACGGCTCGCGATGTTCTTTCAATCACGTTTATGTCGTCAGAGTAAGCAAGCAGCTGAACGGACTTTTGGAATGTCGTGCGTCGGGTGTTGGTGTTTGAGTTTCGCACGATCAAGTATGATGTTGAAGAAGTCACACGACAGCGCGTCGCCTTTCCTTAAAAATTTTTTGAAAGTAAAGGTCTCGGTGAGTTCGTTACCGACCTTGATGGAGCCGCGAGCGTTCTCTATTGTCGTCCCACACAGCTTGACGAGCTTCTCAGGTATGGCGCTGTATAGCTCGTTTCTATGCACGCTGTCATATGCGGCCTTGAACTCAACAAATAAGTGGTGGGTGTCAATCTGCATCTCTTGAGTCTTTTCTAGGTTCTGCCGAAGAGTGAATATTTGTTCGATGGTAGACTTCCCAGGCCGAAAATCCCACTGGTTAGGACCTATCAGGTTGTTGACAATTGGTTTCAGGCGTTCACAAAAAACGGCATAGAGTACTTTGTACGCGATGTTGAGGTGGCTGATCCCTCGATAGTTGGCGCAGTTAAGGGAGTCTCCTTTCTTGTGGAGCGGACAAACGACGCTGAGATTTCACACATCGGGCATGGCTTCCTCTCACCAGCTGGTGCATGCGCCCAAGCAGATCATCTCCAGCTGATTTAAACAGTTCGTTGCAGCAGCCTTGTTCGACTTCAGTCTAGATATCGCTAACTTGACTTCATCTAATTCGAGGGGACGCAATTTATGTTCATCATCGTCCAAGTGGAGTCACCGATGTTTTAGATGATGTTTAATCCACAAGCGTAACAGTGCCTAAGGGTACACAGACTCTTTTCATTAGTCCTTATATTATATTCATCTTGCAAGCGTTTGTTTGACATCTTTGCTCATTGCCGTGAGAAATTCGATTGCCTTCAGATTCGCAGTAAGATTACATTTAACTCCATTGAAGTTGACAACATTTTGAGCTAGATTATTTTGTCTGCATGATTGTTAACAAATAATTAACTGGCAAATTTAGTTGTTTGGTTTCCTAATGATTCTGCTCTTTTCCCGATAATTTTTCTCTTTTTTATAACTACACTGATGACAGAGATTGTTCCACTCTCACATTTAGATTTAAACTGACGTCTCTGTCCATCAAACGAAGAAATGCGATGACAAACATTGAATTCCGATCTTCACAACTCCATGGGGGTAATGTTAAGAGAGAGAGAATTGATTGCTTATAAAGCTTCCAAATGTCAATGAAGTCTCCTGTTACAAAACCGAACCACTTAGTACTCAGTTATAATCCTTGAATGGCACTGGTGAGGACGAAATAATTGATGGTTATCATGCATGTAGTCATCACGTATTCGAGGTGCTCATTAATAGTGCCTGTGCCACGAATGGAACTCCACCATAGAGCGGGTTATTTATCCTCGCTTTGCTTATATTTCAACAAACGATGTTATTGTGTTAACTTAAGCCAGTCCTAGATCTGTTCAACTCGAGGGGAACACTTAATACTGTTGAAAGGTTTGTATATTGTTTTAATGATGCGTACTGCACAGACAAAATAATCATGGCAATGACAAGAAAGGAATAAGGAAAGACAAGTTGATTATATCGAGACAATTCGATGCATTCGAAAAGCTTTTGGCCATTTGGAAGGATTACGTGATAAGGAGTCGATGGTTGTGAATTTGTGCAATGACCTCTATGAAGTTGAGCTTGTGTGTCTACTGTCTAGAATCGATTCAGTATACGAGAAAAATAATTTTCACGGCCTAATTCCTTTCGAGTTAGTGGCAATGCTCAAAATGGGTAACTGTCTAGAAAAAGCTTTTCAAACTTGGCCGTTCGAGTAGATTTTATAGAAGCAAAGGCACAACGAAGCGAATTGTTGCACCACCTCGTCTTCAGGTCGCCTTCCTGATGGAGTCGCATTGAAGGCACACCTCGGGTGACGTGATAATGGGAACATTCGTGCAACGTATCCAAACTATCGAAGCAAAGCTCTTTCCGTTCGGAGAAATAGCAGCAGGATATTGAGTTCCTCGCACACTGCCGTCGTTCTCACACTGTCCCGGCGAGTAACTCCTACAACAGGACGAAGAAATCTTCTCTCGGCGGCATGTAATACTTTCGGTCACTACCCATATCAGTGGTCACAAGGCGTAACAACCAAAGTCGGTTTTTCTTACTTTTCATGAGAGCAGATTGAAGTTTAAAACCGTTCCTACAAATCAATAACTATTTTTTCGTTCATAGTTTTTTCATATTTACATAAACACACTTGGGCTGAATTTGCTTGTTAAGACGCTATTGAAAAATTTACAACGTAAGCTTATATGATTTTGTTTGCAAAGTTTGCGAAACTTAAGTGTATTTAGGTTATTCTCTGTGACGAAAACAGAATGTAGTCCACACTAATTGTACTTATGTTACTTTTCCTTGCGAACATACCTATCCCTTAAGAGTTAGGTCGTTATACCTTACCAGCTAGTTTCAAACTTAATACGCTTTCAAGTTTTAAATAAAATACTGCTTTCAAACAAATTTGTTTTGCTCTGGTTTACGGCTCGCGGTGTTATTCCAATCAATGTCGCCCGCGTAAGCAAGCAGTTGAACGGACTTTTTGAAGATCGTGCCTCGGGTATTTACGTTTGACTTTCGCACGATCTTCTCAAGTATGATGTTCGTGTCGCCTTACCCAAAACTTTTTTTCACATTGAAGGTCCCGGTGAGTTCGTTACCGACCTTGATGGAGTAGAGAGAGTTCTACATGGTCATCCTGCACACCTTGACCAGTTTGGCATGAATGTCAAAATTAGACATGCACACATAAGCAAGATAGTTAAAGTTAGAGCGTGGGCTAATTATCTCTACCTTCTTCATCGTCCAGCGTGGCTTAATCGGGATGAGTATTGCGTTCTTCGGCATTGGTAGCAAGACTATCGTAAAGAGCATGAAATTGAGTATTAATGCAGACTTTTAATTCAAATAAATCCTCTTTCTTTTCTTGTGAAATATAGAGAACAGCCTCCATTTGGTTTAACTAATTTTTTCTTAGAGCAGTACCCACCTTCAGAGTTTTAAATGGCTCATCATTGTCCAGTGATGTCTTGTACAACACGCTGTTGATGCATTTTGTGAAGCAGAACCACTTAAGTGTATTCAATGTGAATTTTGGGCCGTCTTCGTTAAAGCGTTTCCAAACAAACTTCTCTTTTGAAAGTTTGGAAAAACTGTAAAAATCATGATACCTCATATCAACAACATCCGTTTTGGATCCAACAGTGTTCACAAATTGATAACAATCTCTTGCGATTTGAATTTCAACATTCGTTTTTTTCTTCTGGCGCACTGCACTGATGGTCACTTGGCTCTGGGAATTTATGATTAATGTGTTCAATAGTTTGTTTGTTAAACATGAATGTAAGAAACATGGCAGCAACAAACCAAATTTTAATCTGCCCTGAGCACGAGTCCCTGTAAAAAGTTAATATGTTCGTTTCAGAGGAGATCGATTGCAAGTGCTTGTAGATGCAAGTGGCGATTTCGTTAGCACCTCAACAAGCAATCTCCTCATGCCACATGAGACTCTTAGCACGGTTGGTTTCCAGATCAAATTAAAAGTCCACAGCTGCCTTCTGTAAAAAATGACAGAATTCCTAAGAATATCAGTTGGTATGCATTGCTGCAAATCGAACGCAAATTCCTCCACATTTTCTCAAATGCGTGGCTTCGGCTATGCGGTATGCGCTTCCGGTCATACATATATCATTGCCATAGGTGAGAGTTAGAAGGAACACAGAAATGAAAACCAATAAGTTGGCTTTGCCATAAACTCGGCCCTTCTGATTGCAGATCTTACTAGCTGTTTCAATATTGATCCAGATTGGCCAATATTTCTTCTTCTTTGGCTGGCGTTACAGTCCGAGTGGAACTGGGCCCAGCCAACATGCCTCTCCATCGAGCACGGTCTTGTGATAGTTGCTTCCAGCCACGCACGTTCCACTTATGCAGGTCCCCTTCCAGCTGCGTGCGCTACCGTAGGCGTGGTCTTCCCTTACCGCGTTGTTCCTCGGGGTTGGAGTCGAAGACTTTCCGGACCAGAGCATTGGTGTACATTCGCTCGACGTGGCTTAGCAATCTGGACGAGAGATTCGAACTCGTTTGACTAGGTCGATGTCACTGTACGGGCTGCAGCTCGTCGTTCAGTCTCCTCCTCAAAACAACATCCGCACGTATGGAAACGAAGTTAATTCGAAGAACTTTTCTCTCGAAGCGACCAAAAATATCATCGTCCGCTTTAGTGTCCATGCTTCTGCGCCATACAGCAGGACTGGGACTATCAAGGTCTTATATAGAGATATCTTGAGAGATGGCTTTATTCAATACTACTCTCATCACTCCGGAAAAAAACCAATACACTTGAACTTCTCCACCTGCGTCAATGGGACTCCACTTACATGTCAATTGCGTAGACTTTACTGGAAAGGTTGAAAAGAGATATGCCTCAATAGTTGGAGCAATCTCTTAAGTCACCCTTTTTGAAAAGAGGAAAAATTGCTCCTGGTCGCAAATTGTTGAGCTGCGCTTTTAACTTATCTTAATGACACCAGAGAGCCATAAGACTCCTTGTTCAACCATTGCCTTGAGCACTTCAGGTTTTTAACGATTCAATCGCCAAAATGACTGCGTCCACCGCTCGAATATTCTCCGCCCTACTCAACACCATGGGTCTGCAACTGTTAGTTCCCTGTTTGAGATTAAGTAGCTCCGCATATCTGTGTAAAATATCCCCCTCATTGGAGCGCAACACACAATCTATGGTTTGGCTCCTTCGATGGTGTTGAATTTGTTGCCCAGATCACTTTTTTTGAAGAAAGCTTTCTAGCTTCTCGCCGAACTCTTGGAGCACTTTTACACGAACTAATTTCGACAGCAAGCTTTTCCATCTTGTAGGCAAGAGAGGTAAGACATAGAGTCATCTAAGAAAGTCCAGTCTATGTAGCATCACGAACTCTGTGTGTTTTTAACCATCAGCATGCACTCCACAAGCATCCCCTGCAGAGGTGGTGATAGCTGTTCAAAACAGTCGCAATTTTCTCCTACATGTGATGGAACTCGTTCATTGCGTTGGAATTCGTTCAAACTTTTCCGATATGTGCCGCGCAAAGTTTTGCCTCACCTTACCGTTCTGTAGTTTCTCCCCCCGAATGCGTGTAACCGCTTTTGGTTTGCGGCTTGGCAGATGAGGTACTCTATCAGTAAGTTTCATCGTACACAACACCAGGCGCTTGCTCCTCCTGCAGCTGACCTCATTTTATTGTGGGCGGGCAGTAGGTTTGGGATGTACGAAGTCAAGGACCATACCGCCTACCCTGGTGTCAGGGAATTACACCTGAATGGTGGCAGGATGCGAGCGTCTAGCGGCCGGCCTTTCCCGCTCGGCAGTCAGTCAGCATAGCTCGAAGATGGTACAAGCAAGCCGGCAATGTCCACGTGAACCGTATACGGATGTGTGGGGGGAATCACACCTTGCACTCATCTGAGCGAAGATCAACAAGCACACACAATGGCACCAATCAAACGCAAAAAAGAGTCCATAGTCCAAAGACTGAGTAGCAATAAGTTACAATGGTATGCAGATAGATCAAGACCAAATAAAGGACTAGGGCAAACTACATCGAACTCATGGAAAAATGCAATAACATTTTTAAGCTTAAGTCCACGCCATAGGATGATGCGATCGAAAAATCTTGAACGGACCTTGCCATCATGGCGCTATCTGCTGGATGCCTAGCCACACGAAAATAGAGGGCAATGAAATCTCCGAGTCTCTGGCTAGGAAAGCAACTTCCCAGAATCATTTTGGGAAAAGGTAGCGCCATCAAAGCACTTCAATGTAAATCAAATAAAAACGCAGACAAAAGGTAAATCCTGAAAGTTCCACCATTTGGAGGCACCAGCTATGCTGTGAGTTTGATCTTTGGAGCCATAGGTTACGCTGCCACATTCTAACTCAACCGAGCCTATAAGCAATTCGTGGTAGAACCGGTGTCAGCATTCCATTAGCTTATGTATAGGAATATCAGCTAAGACGAGGCAGTGTCAGTAACACTCTAACTTACTAATGGTGACTCCAGGCACAAAACAATCTTGAACCGACGTAATCTGACTCGCCTGACCTGTCGGCTATTAAATGATATCCAATTTCTGATCCAAATAGTCCCCCCAAGGAACATTTCCTAACCTTTTAACGTAAGTTCGTATTGCAACGCGAAACGTCACTCCATAAAATCCTTCAAAGACTGATTCAAAAGTGTATTCATTCCCAGCGCCACAGTCAACTAAACTTAAATCCTACGCCAGTTTTCAGTTTATTCAGTTCCAATCGATTGAACACCCACCCACACAGTGCTATAGGGCCTGTCTGGTGGGGCATAAAAAATGCCTCGAATTCCGAACCTAAAAGGTCAAAGCAACAATTTCATCTTTATCTGAAAGTGTAAAGTCTAGTTGTTTTTTCTCTGACACCAAGCGTCAGCCGCAGGGTCTGAAAGCGAGTGAAGCGCCGTCGAAACACGAACGACTGGCTGGCACATTTGATATCGCCGAGATGCGACATTGGGTTGCCGGCGCACGGTTCCCATAATTGACAATGAGTTGGGATGATTCGGGATGATTTGGGATGAATTGAGAAAAATTATAAAAAAAAACAAATATGAAGAGCGAGACAGAAATGAAGGGAAAAAACGGTTACGACATGTTAGTCCATCGTTAGACCTTATTGTCAACTTGTCAGACTGAGCGCCGTCGGTGTGGGGTTGGTTGGGTGGCTAAGAGCAGATTGGAAAAACGAATTTCCTCTTCTGACTGCGTGAAGGTCTTCAGGTTAACCAACATGTGCCATTGACGTGTGAATGTGTAGCGAATCGATCAGGTTCCGACAGTGCCGGCGGCCGTTGACTTCAACCGAACTCAAGTGCGGCATGAAAGCGAATCGGAGAAGGATGTACGGAGGATGACTTTTGTGTTGTTTCGTAGATGAATGGGATTGTGAGGAAAGAGATTTTTCTATTGGGGTGGTGAGTTGTATGCTTGAAGGGCTGTTTTAGATTTGAAATTCTGCATGAGTGTGGGTGTACGCTTTTAGCTGAAAGGAACACATTCACAAATAGGAAACGAGGGCTTTTAAGAAACTGATTAATTAACTGCTGATTGGTACAGTCTATCGTTTGTTTATGCCAATGGAATTCCTATGGTACCACAGTGAGGCAACATCGTTTGTCAATCGTTGTTCTGTGCTTCATCTCTCCACTTAAGTGGCTTGCACTGTTTACTACAGAATTGAAGTAGTACACCACTAGAATAAGATTTAGAATATTAGAAAAGAGTGGTATGGGAGCGTGATCACTGCGGTCTCAAATGGGCCCATAGTGATTTCCTCCATTTGAAGTTCACTCAGGAAGCTTGAGTTCATAATAAAACTTGGTACATTTGTTTTTGAGTGACGGCAGTTTTGTTCGCTTCAAAAAAGTGTGCCCCCACATATTTATAAGGTTTATTTTAAAAGTATTCTATTTATTGCTTTGTATTACAAAACATAGTGTGGTGGCCCGTGGCGTTGTGGGTATGTGCGTCGACCCCAACCTCGACGTCGTAGGTTCGTTTCCAGCTCTGAGCGACATAAATAATTTTCACGACCCCACCTCTTTCGAGTCACTGACAATGCTCAAAGAGTATTTCCTGTCTAGAAAAAGGTTCTCAAACTTGGCCGTTCGGAGTCGGCATAAAACTGTAGATCCCTTCCACTCGTGTGAGAACAATAGCACGCACAACGCGAGTGGTTGCTGAGAAGCTAGGTCCTGGCCCTCTACGGGCTGTAGCGCCACCCATATTATTATATTATTACAAAACATAGTAGTACTAAGTGATAGACCACTGATATAAACAGTCAGTTATGATATTCTGCGAAACAATTGCGGTCACTTGTGAGGCACAGGTGGACATTACACATAACATACATATTATATGTCCTATTTTCTATGCATCGCTTAGCCCAATTTACTCATATCTTCATTTTCACTGCTTTTCGCATGTTGTGAGCTAACAAACTGCGTTTGTTGCCAATACGAAGCTTATCGGAAGAGACTAAAGCCGGTCTTGATCGCAGTCTACATGTAAGATTGTTTATTAAACCTAATGCTATGTGTTGGCGATACTCGAGGCCGGTCAGAAGCGGTCCATCTGTTGTTCTTCGTGCAACTTTACGAGTTGTTCTTAGCTATTGTAATAGTCACGATATTAAAAAAAACACAACACCAAATTCAAATATTTACATTCTTTATTTTCGCGTCTTTCCTTCACGGCGTCTCAGTCACAACTGACTTTATTTTCATTATTGCTCTCTTTGTTCCTTTTCCTCGTTATTCTCCCTTCAGGATTTCTCTCTTCTTTGTGGACTGCCACAACTCGGCGATCCTGACTCGAAATCGTCCCGATTTCCCCGAATGAACTTTTTCTTAACTTTTCATCTACATTTACACTCATTTTACAATTATCTTCATTATCCATATCTATATTCATTAAATCTGAACATGCTAAGTCATATTCTTCAACATTCAAAATTTCTTTTCTATCATTATTAATAATACTCTTTATACACTCTTTTTGTTTACATTTCGTTTTTAACACTTCATTTTTCTTATCATTATTAACAATCTTCATTCTTAACTCGGCTATTTTTAAAAAATCTCTGCCCAAAACTACAGAAATGTCCATTGTGCCATCCGGTACGACCAACAAATTTATATTAACTTCCTTTTTTCCAAACAATAAAACGCTTTCAATTTTTTCCCAAAACAACTAAAGAGCTTTTATTCAAGCCAAACAAATTATTTGAATTCTTACATTTACTTATTAAAACGGGTGGCACAAATTTCTTTCTGATGAAGCTTACTGGGCTGCCGGTTTCAATTAAAGTTCATATCCATGGTCTTCTAAATCTTCCTCAAGTTGAAGCACCTGGCGGTTACTGGTACGCTTCGGGCAATTGGCTGCATAGTGCCCCATCTCTGCGCATACATGACAAGCGCCCCGTTCCCTTCTTGGCTTAATGCACTCATTTGCCATGTGTCCAACGATGTTGCAGTTGTAACATCGTACAACTTTTGACGATGACTGTCCTGTAGTTGCAGATTGTTGTCGAGGAGCAGCTGGTTTGGACATGTGTATATTGTTGAAGGCCTGCAACAGTTCATTTTTGTTTCTGAACCGCTGCATCCTTGCTTGCGTTTGTAAATACACATCTGGTATTCCGTCGATCAGGCATTCAAGGAGTTCCTCATCATCCATCGACGCCTTATTGGCGAGGATTGTCTTCTCATGGAAGTACTGTTGAAAGTTTTCGTTGCACGACCATTTTCTAACCTCGGCAGCTTTTCTGAAAGTTGAACGTGTGGTGTGGTCCCCAAACATTGCTCTCATGTCCTCTAGAAGTTGAGCAGTAGGGATTATCATGAGATCGGTTCTTGAGTGGAACCACTTCAACGCCCTGCCTTTTAACCGGCACGAAATTAGGAGTCTCACCGCTCCATCTTCCAGGTTATATGCACTCTTTATATTTTGGAGTTGTGCCTCCCAATGAGAAAAATTATCACTTTCACCCGAAAACTCTGCCAACAAATCCTTTAGATTACTAATGTTCTCTTCCACACCACTCTTCACTTTATCGCTTAAATTTCTTTGTCTTTCTTTTTTCATCCACTCATTTTCTTCACGCAACATTTTATTTTCTCTCTTTATTAACTCTAATTCTCTCTTCATCAGTATCCACTCTTTTTTCTCCATTGCGCTCATTTTATTTCCCTCGTCCTTCTTACATTTTGCACTCTTTATCGTCCTATTCGCCCTCTCGTTATTTCGGTCATCTTCATCATCTTCTTCATTTTCTTCATTCTCTTCATTTTCTTCATTCTCTTCATTTTCTCCCTCGTTATTTTGATGTCGCTCCATCTCACTGCGTGAATCGCTGAACTCCTCAGATTCCTCGTCAGCAAGATCGTTGTGTGTTGCTCTTGTCTGGATACTCACCCCTATCTTTAACGGGAATTAAAATCAGACGAAGCAGCAAGTCGCCTTTATTTCCCGTTGTTTTCATCCCAAGAGTACCAAGCCAATACTTAAGTTCAGCTGCCGTATATTTTTTAGAACATCAACATCTGCCATCGTTTAGTTTGTGACGAATTTAAATGTTACTAAATATGTAGATCACTTATCCCACTTCTGAGATGTAATAGTCACGATATTAAAAAAAACACAACACCAAATTCAAATATTTACATTCTTTATTTTCGCGTCTTTCCTTCACGGCGTCTCAGTCACAACTGACTTTATTTTCATTATTGCTCTCTTTGTTCCTTTTCCTCGTTATTCTCCCTTCAGGATTTCTCTCTTCTTTGTGGACTGCCACACTATATCCAGTATGTCAAAAAAGAGGGGCAAGTAATATTTGATTTTGGCTTGCTTTCCGCTGGTCAACCAGGTCCACACCGCCTATATATTTAGTATAGCACTTCACCACTTCCGGACAAGTCACATTTATTTTTTCTGCATTTCCTGCCTGCCTCCTCTTTACTACTCCACACGGGGCATATAAAATTGGTCAACATATGAACTGCTTTGGTATCCATCCATTTTATAAATGCTATACCGTATGAACTCGGCTCTTTGCATACTTTTATTTAGTGGCAATGACTTCGGCACTTTCGGCGCCCTCTAGATAGCCTCTACTGCAACCTGTGTCATCTGCATATGTCACCAATTGTATGGACCCCCGATCGCATTGAATTCCTCATCGCCGAAGTTACGTAACAAATTGACATTGTGTGACGCGCCATCCTGAATGAACCCGAGGTCGCCCAAATCCATGTCTCCATTCATCATTCATAACGTCCATCGCTGCTCGAAATGTTATTTTTCATTTTCGAACAAGTTGATGTCTTATACTCATACTATCGGTTACAGCAGCCACATTCTCATCTGTGCGTACCGTGCGACGACGGGGACCATGAATGTGAAACTAGACAGTTCCCTAGTGTAAATGTGGCTTACAGTTGCGCATCAATTTAGTCAAAAATACATTAAATCCTCTTCATCCATCAAATCTTATGGGATCCACTGTAGTTGCTTGAAAATCGACGACAGCAAATCTCTCAGTTATCATAAGCATCCCCTGTTCCTACTCAAACTTATCCCAGGAATCAAAAGCCATGCACTCACTCGAACTGGCCCCAATCACCCAGATCAACCCGCGTGTGCTCGTCGTTCATAACGAGCAAGTCCAGAGCGACGTTAAACTTCAAGTACCGCCGCATTTATGAATTCCTCTCCGATAACATTCAATCCGATATCACTACATCTCAAAAGGGCCATCGGAGAACAGATAAACCTTGCCGGCAACGGTGCCCCCTGAACCCAGTTTTTCATCGTTTATTTTCCCTTCTCCCACATGGCGAGATGTCCTTCCTTAAGTTCACATGACATGCTCTGGTTCTCATCTCCGTTTCATTTCATTTTCAGATTCAAACTTTGTATTGGGAAACGCTCAGGCAAATGGCAATCCAATCGTTTATTGTTCGGATGGCTTCGTGGAGTTAACAGGATACTCCCGGGCCCAAATAATGCAGAAGGGTGAGTGAACACTCGCAGTCGTGTCTTGTCCCTAATCCACAATTTATGAGCTTTCGATGTGTTTTTTTTTTTGCCTCATTGCAGGATGTTCGTGTCACTTTCTGTACGGGCCCGAGACAAAGGAGGAGCACAAGTTACAAATTGAGAAAAGTCTGAGCAATAAAATGGAACTAAAGTTGGAAGTCATTTTTTACAAGAAGGACGGTAAGTACCCGAACTGTAATCGATTAGAAGGATTAATGATGTGCATAGGGTGTGCTGGTGAACGGTGTCGAGGGCGAAGGTGATGTGTTGGGGATAATTCGTGGTCAGGATCCACTCAAAGGCTGAAGAGTTGTGTCGGTACGAAGTTTACTTTGGCCTTAGTTCGGGCGCCATCCTATGGACTTAACTGAAATGTGGTTTCTCCCTGATGATATGTCCCGACTGATTAAAACAAATGATGTGGGCTCTCAATCTGCCGCATATGTTAACAACATTAGGAAAATGGGATGAGCGCTTATCATGATAGATAGCTGGTGTAACGGAATGAACCAAATGGCCGGAAGAATAGATAATTAAAATACATTTCCGTGGGACTCCGCACAAGGATGTCGGTTGGATGATGGTAGATATCGGAAGATCTGCTGAACAGGTAAACGTCGGCATCGTGGTGACTTTGAAGTGACCTTCTATAGTGGAAGAGGGGATGGATGCCAGTTTATTCCTCGGTATTCTTGGAGTTTTTGTGGCATACACACAGATGTGGATCTATGGTATTTGGGAAGGCAATGAAACGTGTTATTGATAGAGTTGGTATTTCATTTGTGTACGGAATCCAATGAGGAGTGATTAATCTGTCAGGTAGAGCAGGTAATCTCTCATTCTTTTTTCAGAGATCGGGGACCACAACGTTTTATCGCTGTTTATGCCTATACAAATATTGAATAGATGGGCCAACATTGCTACCCTGAAAGTACGGCTCCTGAAAACTTCTGAGTTCGTGGACGACTTCATTTGATTTTAATTCGGCGATTAGAGATTAATAGCCACATGGATCTTGACGCTTTTATGAGAAACTCCCTAGAGTTAATAAATATTTGAAATTTTAAAACTGTGGGAGGTACGACCATAGCGGCATCTGGCAAATTCGTCTCTTCTCTAAGAGAGATAATGCAGAATGCTATCGACGTGCGGGAAACATGGACATGCGGCCTCGGCGTTAACCCACAAAAAAAGGATATAGTACTTTTCAGCAGAAGGTATGACAGTTTGACCCCCCACTGCTGTGTGGCACTATTTTACAGCTAACTGCCAGTGCGAAATTTCTGGGTTTCACGATGGATAGAAAGCTAAACTGAAACTCAACATCCAGGACAGGGTCAAGAAAGTCTCTTCTGCCCTTTTTAGCTGCAAAAAGCCATTGCATGCAAATGGGACTTACAACCACGCATCATTCACTGCATTTTCATCTCGATTGTCGGACCGACACTTCTGTACGGAGTCTCAGTTTGGTGGAAAGCACTAAACAAAGCTATCAACTGCACGGCACTCAATCGAGTACAAAGACTGGCCTGCTTGTGCATTTTTTTATTTATTCCATCTACCGAGTTCAACTCTTACAGATTTCGGAAGCATATTATAATATCTAGCGGAGCACTGAGAAGTACTTCGTCAGACGCACTGAATATCCTCCTCCATCTTCCGTCACTGGAACTATTCGAAAAACAAATAGCAGCCAGCACAGCCATGAGACTCAAAACACTTCGACTGAGATTCGAACTCAACATCGGCCACTCAACCATTCTCAAGGAATTCAACCTCCTTCCTTGCGACATTGACCACCTAATACCCCAGGCTATGTTCGAGAAGAAATTCTCGATCAGCATACCCTCCAGATCGAACTGGATGTCTGATAGGCAGACGTCAGGATGATCCTCTGCGTATTTTCGCAGATGGATCGAATACTAGCGAATTGGTGGGGGCGGGTGTCTATTCCCAAGATCTCAACATTGCTATCTCTTTGAAGCTCCCTGATCACAATCGGGGAAACACCTTAATATCAACAAGGGATATCACCATCCATTCCGACAGTCAGGCCGCTATACAATCGCTGGACAAGGTCATGTTTCACTCAAAAATATCCCTTAATTGCTGGCTGGCTCTTAACGAGAAGGCTGGGCATTTGAACATTCAATTCATGTGGGTGCCGGGACACTGCCACATACCAGGAAACTGCAAAGCCGATGAACTCGCCAGGTGTGGTACAACCTCATCTCTATCAATAGCCGAAATACCATCTTACCTGGCGATCGCCATAGCCTACCATCTAGATTAAAGATTCACTACCATTAAAGATTCACACAATTAAAACCACCAATAACGAATGGTTGGTGGCCCGTGGCGTTGTGGGCATGTGCGTCGACCCCAACCTCGACGTCGTAGGTTCGGTTCCAGCTCTGAGCGACAAAAATAGTTTTCACGACCCCACCTCTTTGAAGTAACTGACAATGCTCAAAGAGTATTTCCTATCCATAGAAAGCTTCTCAAACTTGGCCGTTCGGAGTCGGCATAAAACTGTAGGTCCCTTCCATCGTGAGAGAACAATAGCACGCACAACACTAGTGGTTGCTGAGAAGCTAGGCCCTCGCCGTCTAAGGGATGAAGCGCCACCCATACACCTGCCTTATAACAAAAGAAATCTGGCCATCGATTAGCCTAAAACGGTCACTCTGTCTACTCAGACTCAGCAAGAACTCATTAAGGACTCCCATAGGAGTGCTCGCGGGATGGGTGCCTCGTAAAATGATTTCTGCAAAAACTGCATGTATGAAGAGGAGAAAGAAAAAACAAATCACCTACTCTGCTCTTGAAACGCTCTGGCGATTCGTAGGTTCCTACACCCAGGGACCTGATACTTCAACATCCTCAATGTGCTGAGCAGCGCCAGCAGAGGTCAGCTAAATCGCTTCGATATAAGCATTAACTGGTTCCCATGATAGGAGAAGTCAATCCGCGTGTTATCATAATGAGCCTACTCTAAGTGTGACTGCCCTTAGCAGTCATCCACTAGAACCTAGCCCAACCTAAGACTGTGCGACTCAGACGGTTCCGGTTCTTCCCTGCAGGACTACAAATAGCAAAGCGCCTAAACTCCATGACTGATCAATGTCATCGTCTTTATTTTCTAACATTTTCTAACTTGCGACATCCAATAAAACTTACACCTTCCATGCGTTGCGAGACGTCTTCTTTCAACAAGCCCCTCAAGTGTGCGGGAACTCTGTCAAGCTGCTCTGATAAGCAACGCATACAAGGTTGGTTGTGGTGCTGTTCCACTTGTGGACGCCACCTCGAAAGTAGCCCACAGCTTCGCAATCGGAAGAATACATGCGCTCTATTTGATACAGATGTCTTTGTCGTTGTCTCGTAGACGCTTGGCTACTCTCATATCATTTGAACTGTTCATACAACTTGCGGCCAAAACTTCTCCTCCAGATGTCATCAAGGTGAATCTTTGAGGATGCGAAGGACCTTCTCCAATTAAGGTCTCAGTGTGTTCAATCGCGACCTTGAGCAGTAAGAATTCTCCGACGTCATCATGGACAATTGCGTTGCTGTATTGTCAAAATTAGACTTGGTCTCGTTTTTATGCACGTTGTCGTATGCGAAGTCCCTATCGAGAAAAAAATTGTTATGCAGTTGCTTGAGTTGGAACCAAGTAGTAGAATTACTGTCGGTGCTGGGAATTTGGAAAGACCACTTCTGCAGACTGTATAACTGTGAGGACGACCAAATTACCTCTGTCAGGCAGAATAATCCATCCAATATGGGCGGTGATGGACAAGAATTCCGCCTTCCCGACCTGAATAAAGTGACGGCAGCAATCGACAAACTGAATTCAACAAGGTCGCTGATGACGATTAGCGAGTTCCTTAAACAGCTGGTGATGATTTGGTAAGGTTCATACACCAACTCATCTGTAAAATATGGTCGGATGAATGTATGCCCGACGGATGGAATCTCAGCAGCGTTTGCGCATCCACAATTAAGGAGACCCTCTAAACTGTGCCAATGATAGAGGGATAAGTCTCCTAAATATATCCTACGAGATCTCTTCTACCGTTCTTTGTAAACTCGTGAAACCCTACGTTAACAGCCTGATTGGTCAATATTCGTGCGGGTTTAGGCCAGCGAAACCCACTATTGACCAAATATTCACATTACGGCAGATCTTAGAAAGGAGGAGTTTCAAGTTGATACCCACCACCTATTCATCGACTTTAAGACCGCGTATGGCAGTATTTGTAGAGACGAGTTATACAGCGCCTTGTCTAGTTTTGGCATAGCGTCCCTCTTTGCAGAATGACGATGAAGAACGCTCGATACTCCGTCAAGGTCGGTAAAGATTGTAGCGAGAGCTTTGATGTCAGAAAAGGACTTAGACAAGGCGACGCACTGTCATGCGAATTTTTTAATATCATTCTCGAAACTCTTCGTGCGAATCTCAAATGTCAACACTAGCGGTACGATCTTCTACAAATCTGTGCAACTGCTCGCATATGCCGCTGACGTTGACATCGTCGGAAGAATACAACGGGCTGCCAATGGGGCGTTTGTGAGCATCGAGCGGCCAAGATGGGGCGTGCGGTTATTGAGGGTAAGACAAAGTATATGTTGTCTACGAAAAAAGTCCACCAACACCGACGTCTTGGACAAAACGTCACCATAGACAGCTGTAACTTTGAAATAGTGAAAGACTTTGTCTACCTAGGCTCCGAAGTTAATACAAGCAATGACACCACCGCGGATATAAAACGGATGATCACGCTGGCCAAGAGCTGCATTTTCGCATTCGTAAGGCCACTGGTGAATAGGGCTCTCTCTCCGTCCGTAAAGTCTTCGACTCCAACCTCGAGGGACAACGCGGTAAAGATAGACCACGTCTACGGTGTCCGACACAGCTAGAAGGGGACCGGAATAAGTTGAACGTGCGTGGCTGGAAGCAACTATTACAGACCGGTCTCGATGGAGAGGCATGTTGGCTGAAGCCCAGGTCCACCCCGGACTGTAGCGCCAGCCAAAAAAGAAGTGGCTTGAGTTCTTGCACACCTTGACTTATTGCGTGCATGTGAGCCAAGACTGTGCAAATTCAAAAGTCAGCAAACACCGGTCAAGATAACCAAATGGAGAAAGGAAGTCCTACCCCAACACTGTCATGGTAGTGTTCACTCATGAACTGCAAACGAACCTTAATGTTCCAGACAAACTGCTTACTTAGCAGCTCCCCCAAGAGCCATGCTATTTAACTCAAACTATGATTAAATAATCTTCAAAGTCACCCGTCCCCAGGCTACAAGTTCATGATCACATCACCCATCGCTGAACTTTGATGTATCTCTAATAACCATGGTTTGCTAATCCCTTCGTCACTTCAAACCCTTTTTTGCTTTGTGACGCAAACGACAAGCTATCTCCTCTTTAGCACATCCTGCCTTCCTTCCCCTTTGAGTGTCGTAAAAATTTCGAAATGAATTCCAAAGACGTGCCTTCCGCATGCCGGCGCTGCTACCTTAAACCGGAAAACTTCACTCATCCACGAGATTCGCCCTTAATAAGGTTTATTATCCGATCGGGGACGTTTTAAGAAGGGAGAACTCTCCAAGGGTACATACAGCCCGTAGCGCTACCGCCGCCGACATCCGTTACATCCGCTACATCCCGCACCCATATTCGCCCTCCTCCTCACTGCACGTCCTTTAAGGCATCCACGTACGCCGAATCGATGTTATCCTTGCATCTGGTTTTACGGTTATTTTATCATGCATGGAATGGATATTCGTTATTATCATGCGGCTGCGGCACGAGTGGGTGGCAGTGGATGCGGTTGGGTCTGCGTAAGCCTGCGGCGCTATCGGACCCGTCGATTTTGTGGAAATTAAAAATAATTTATTTGACAGCCCGTGGAAGAGGATTGGAGTTTTTAATTTACGAGTCTAGCACGTCCACCCACTGGGATCCTTTTGTCGTCCTAAAGAGCTTTTTAGGGTTATGGCTGCGGCTGTAATGGGAATTGGGTGACAGTTGAGTGATAGAGGGATTGCGGTGAGCGCATTGAGGATAATAAAGGTAGTGGATCTTAGAAAGGGTTATAAACAATCCTCGGAATTTAACGATGAGCCGTGGCGTCTATGCATAGGGTAGCAACGTCTCAATGGGAGCAGTGATGCAAAATCTGAGGAGTGGACATTACCAATGGGTGCTGGATTGGGATTTTTGGAGGAAATGCAGAACTCGTTCTTAGCACGAACTTTTATGCATGCTCACAAAAAAGCTTTTATGTTGATGTATAAGGACTCATATATTAGGTTCACAATCTTCTAACGGTAGCAAGGATTGAATCAGACTTTAAGGGGTTTTGCTAATGCTCTAGATAACAATAAACGCTATAGTCGGAATCAAAACCAAAACATACAAATACTATTTGGTTTGGTAGTTGTTGTTGCGCAGCTCAGAGTTTCCAAGTAAAGCTGCAGCCCCTTAGAGGGCCAGAGACTAGCTTCTCAGCAACCCCTCGCTATGTGCATAGACTCCGAACGGCCAAGTTTGAGAAGTATGGACAGGAAATACTCTTTGGGCATTGTCAGTTGCCTCGAAAGAGGTGGAGCCGTACAAATTATTTTTGTCGCACAGAGCAGGAATCCAACCTATGACGTCGAAGTTGGGGTCGATGCACATACCCATAACGCCACTGACCACCACCTCCTTCCTCACCAGTACTAGATCTTGCAACATATAACTTCTTGGCTTGTACATTTGGAAAGGAAAGAAATTTGGTGAATCCATAAAAAATATATATTATTAGTATTTCTCACGGAACGGCTTTTTCTCCATTACGTGGATTCACACTTCATCGTAAGAGAAGACAACAAGTCCTTGATATCATGGCACCATCAATAGGGACAGGCTTCAGTTGGGGCTATGCTCTGGCTGGGGAAGTCAGATGCCCTCAAAACAGACAGTCTGTTTTAATTTTAACCGTTGAAGGTCGCGCTAGGCCCTAAGGTTAGGTTAGGTAGTAGTGGCTGACTGCTACAGAGCAGTCTAACTTAGGCCAGAGTAGGCCCATGGTGATATCACGCGGATTGACTTCTCCTAACGCTGGAACCAGTTGCTGCTAATGCAACGATTTAGTTGGCCAATGCTGGCACTTTTTAGCTCGTTACGGCCGCTGAAGTAGTAGTCTCCTAGGTGCATGAACCTACAACTGGCAAGAGTTGGGTTATGGGACTAAGGGGCAGCGGACGTCCTTACATTAGAATACGACGCAGGGAGAAGGAACCACGAGAAGCTGAAGGGGCAGCAGCTGCGGGGTCCACAGGAAGCAGGGTAGAGTGCTTCGCGTGCCTTCAGGAAGATGGCGAACGAAGGGGGAAAGGGAACCAACGAGAGCGACCCAACCAGCTTCTGACAACAGGACGAGAGCCAGCCGTACCCGATGCAAATTGGTCAAAAGCTGCTGGACCAACCGCACGTAAAGGTGGTGAAGACGCACAAGTGCATATCAATCACAGGGCAAACCGAGCGGAGCAACTTGGGGTTCCCAACAATAGAATCTGGCAACGTGTGGCGAGGAGAGCGGGGTCATAGAGGGGAGTCGATGCCGACGAGACGCTGTAGAAACAAAAACAAAGAGGCTCAGGTAAGGTTCGACACCCAGCACCAGCAAACGGATCTAGTGCTGATCAAGATCATGCCAACCGGCAACGACGAGACGCGGAAGCTGGAAACGAAGTGTCTGGGGCTCTAAGGGGGCTTCGATCTCGAGGGCGAGAAGGTCATTGAATTGAACCACTCTGTTTGATTTCGCGAACCAGTCATTGTTTATCACTAAGATGAACCAGTTGGTACAAGTAAGCTTATGAGCTCAACTTGGTTATACGTTAATTATGATTTATTTGGGACTTACTTACATCACAGGCTGACGATCCATGAGCTAATGTAGCCTTCCCATATAGTCACCTCCACGATGACTTGGTCTTCATATAGGTCGTAGGAAGTTTGACCTTCATTTTCTTCTCCTAAGACCATCTAAGCTGAAAAACTCCTCCATTCCCATTTGGAATTTGCGAAATACTTCAACTATTATATTTTCCCACTTTGGCATATACGCACCATATTTGTTGTAGGACAGCAGAAAGTTTCTTCTCAACACTCAAATTAAATTGCAAGTGTCTGTGTTTTCCCAACTTGCTGCACATGGGAACACTATGTTATGTTCTCGCCACCCTACGACACCAAAGGCCCGTTCATATGAGGTCGCCACGAATTGCGAACTTAGTAAACACTGGCAATTTATTCATATGGAGTTTTCTCATTCACAGAGAACTACGGCTGCATACTGACACTTCACTGAGAATTTTTCGGGCGTTGAGGTTGTGGATTGCGTTCGGCTCTTTGTGTATTGCAAACTCAGCTTGACAGTTCGCGGAGAGGATGATTCATTCGCAGAGAAAATCTTTTTAATCATTAATTAGGAAACTTAAACTAACGAACTTCGATGAAAAAACTCGTTAATTCAGCCCTGTTCGCAATTCGCCGCTCATATGAATGGGCCTTGACACACTTCTAGGAATGAACGCAAGGTTCCATGAAAATCCGAAAAAGTCTATCACTCATGTCCTGGAAAAATCCAAATTAAATCCTTTGTGAACTCCATACCATTCTTACTTTCCATTTAATTGTGCTCCTTTCTCTTTGCAGGATCACCATTTTGGTGTCTCTTTGACATTGTGCCAATCAAAAATGAGAAACGTGACGTTGTGCTGTTCCTGGCATCCCACAAGGACATCACTCACACCAAAATGCTGGAGATGAATGTAACTGATGAATGTGATAGCGGTAAGTACTGGTTATGTTCTCCAATGGAACAAAAAAAAAAAACAATAAATGTGTATAAAATATCATTCGTTTCTTTCGCTATATTTGTGTTCGTCCCGGTTCACCTTATTTATGGTTTCCCGTTTTCCTGTACCACAGTGTCCCTTCCTGACAGTCCTTGTGCGCTTTTTATTTTTTTAAGAATTTTTGTATCCGTTTTATTTTTACATTATTTGGGAAACGGATCGATGCTAATATAGCAGAGCTTTGTGCCTAACCGCGAATAAACTAAACATCCGGTGGGCGTGTTTTGATTACTCATCACTCGTGTGGGCAATTCGTGGATATGCGTTGGCGAAATCCCTTTCAAGACATAATCAGTGCGGAAGGTTTAATCAAAAGAATAAAGAGACACGTTTCAATCTTTTTTTGTAATAATTAACTGCCTTTGCAATGTAATTCCATGTCAACGATGGCACGGAGTGAAGGTCGGGTGTCTACACTGATGACAGATGTTGCTTGCGTTTGATGTCCACTTGAGCGCGAAGAAAAGCGATGGAAGCCGTCGCAGGTGTTTCCGTGTTTAATTAAAATGTTGTACTAGATGTTTGCAGGCAGAGTACATTCATCTCAGAAAAGGCTTCTATGGAATTAATGAAAAAAGGCAATAACTTGAAAAATTTTTCTTTTTTTATGTTTTTGACATAAAACTGGGACAGGAGGGAATTTTCTATTTTGCGTCACATTTTTTTATCAACGACGTCTTTGTATAAATTAAAAATTTTATTATTTTTAGACACACATAAAGTTATTAACCGAAAAATACAGTTGCTTTTTATTTTTTCGTATTCTAAAGCAGAATCATTCGATCACGTAAAGCATTAGAGTCTCTTTGGTTTTTCGGCTCTATTTTTAAGTTCTTCTTTAATTGGCGCTGCAGTCCGGAGTGGACCTGAGCCTCAATCAACATGCCTCTTCAGCCAGCACGATCTTTCGCCAGCTGCCTCCAGCTGCCCACACCAAGTTCTGTGTTGCGTTACCCCAATGGCTCGGTATAGAAGACTCTTCGGGCCGAAGCTGTGGTGTCCATCCGCTCTACATGACCTAGCCATCTTAAGCGCCAAGGAGCAGGACTGGGATGGTCAGAGTCTTATACTAAGTCAACTCGGTGTTTCAAGAGATTGCTCTGTTAATCAACTGGCAATAGTACCTCTGCGCTTGATCTCGGTACTGGTGTTGATGTCCCTATTTACTCCTAGTCTAGAGCCGAGGTAGACGAAATCCTTGAGTACCTCAAAGTTTATTCTGGCCATTATGACGCTCTGTCCAAGAATTCGATGTTGTGCGTTCTTTCGTTATGACAGCATGTACTTTGTTTTGTCCTCATTCACCGCTAGACCCATTTCAGCCGCTTCCGCTTCAATGCCAGCAAACGCCTTATTGAGGCCGTTGCGTTCGTTCAATCATGTCAATGTCGCCCGCGTAAGCAAGCATTTGAACGGACTTTTGGAAGATCGTGCCTCGGTGTTTACGTTTGAGTTCCGCACGATCTTCTCAAGTATGATGTTGAAGAAATCCCATGACAGCGTATAGCGTTCCCTTAAACCTTTTTTGACAGTGAAGGTCTCGGTAAGTTCGTTACCGACCTTGGTGGAGCAGCGAGAGTTATCCCTCTCCATCTCTCCATCCATTCTCACAGCCTGACGCGCTTGCAAGAATGTCAAAACTAGACATGGCGCTGTATAGCTCGACTCTATGCACGCGGTCATATGCGGCCTTGAAATCGACAGATAGGTGGTAAGTGTCGATCTGCATCTCTTAAGTCTTTTCCAGGATCTGCCATAATGTGAAGATTTGATCGAAGGTGGACTTCCCAAGGCTGAAACCGCACCTCAAACCTATTATGTTGTTGACAAATGGTTTCAGGCGCTCACACAAAACGGCAGAGAGTATCTTGTAAGCGATGTTAAGGAGGCTGATCCCTCGATAGTTGGCGCAGTCAAAGGGATCTCCTTTCTTGTGGACCGGACAAGCGACGCTGAGATTCAACTCATCGGGCATGCTTTCCTCCGACCATAACTTACAGATGAGCTGGTGCATGCGGCCAACCAGGTCATCTCGAGCTGCTTTAAACAGTCCGGTCCAGTAGCTTTGTTCGACTTCAATATAGATATCGCTATCTTGACTTCCTCTAAGTCGGGAGGACGGAATTCCTGTTCATCATCGCCAAAATTGAGTGAAATATTCTGCCTGGCGGAATTTGTGTCGTCATCACCGTTTAAAAGTCTACAGAAATGATTTTTCCAAATTCTCAGCATCGACTGCGATTCTACTACTAGTTGTCCATTTTCGTCCCAGCAGGCTTCGGTCCGAGGTCTATATCCTCCGGATACTTGGTAAAACTTTCGGACCTCCTTCCTGTCGTAACACCTCTCCATCTCCCCGACCGCGCGCTTCTCTTGCCCTCTTTTTATTTCTGAGACTTTTCTTTCTGTTCATAGAGCTCAGGAACAGCTATCGTTGTTAGATGCAGCGTTGCCTTGTAGGCTTGCGTGGCTGCATGTTCCTGCCTGCAATCGTCGTCAAACCATGGGTTTCTTTTAAGAGGTTTCGTAAAACCCAGCAAATCAGTGGCAGCTTCTTTGATGGATTTTTGACAACGTTTCCATTCTTCTTCAATTGTATGTGCAGGCAGCGTCGAGTTTCAGGGAGACTCGATCGGCAAAGTTCGTAGCAGCTATCAGTTGTATCAATAAGTCAAATTTGATCAAGCGTTTGCATTTCAACACGGGTTCCGTTCAGAACAATGGTGCGTGCTACTGCCTCGCCGGTCTTGGATGTTAAGCGTCCTCTCGGCCAAGTTCATCAACTGTCTTCTTGTTTCAGGTCTTATTTTTCGGGTAGTAGCCGACGCACGTCTCGTGGTGGTTAGCAGAGCGTTGGGAGCCACAAAAGAGCCATCGGATATGTAGAAATAAGCATCTCCCAAGCTTGAATAAAAGCCCTTTAATATCCCAAAATGTTTGCGTCTTCTAAGTTCACATACACTTCACACCTTTGAAGAGGCCAACGGCAGTTGATTATGAAGACACACACCAACTCGGAGCGGCATTCATTTTCAACATGTTGTCTGCCCTGAAGTCAACTGATTGAACGCAGTAATCGATATCCAGTTGATGCAATGCGGCCACGTTTTGAATTGTGATTCCCGCCTTACCAAAGTTCGACACCCCATTTTCCCATAACCAAAAATCCATCAAACTTTTTCGACAAATATCAGCCCAATTGTTCCTGCCCGCTACAGTTGAGCCAGAACATTTCGAATGCCAGACACGCTCCACGGCATCAGTTGTAAGTTGCACTCTCCTCGCACCGTTTCCATCGAACCAATGCTAATCCCATTACAAACTTTCGCCACACTTTCCCCCAACCAATGCCTCGTCGCAAGACAAAGGCAGCAATTTATGTCCACATCTGGGCATCGACCGGCTAACAACCACCACCGGCACTGCCTCCCCATCGACACCATCACAGACATCTGCCACCCGAGCCCAGCAGCACTTGCCACTGAAAAGGTACACTGCAAATTTATCATGCCACTGGGAATCATTAGCTTTGTACATTTTCATTTCGCCAAAAGTTAATGAGAAACAATTGGCTGGTGCTTAAAAGTCTACAAGCACCGCACTCGCCGGCGGAGTCGTGTGCACCAGGTGGAGCGGCTTTTGCGGCCTCCCAAGTGCTGGGGCGGCAGTCGTATTTCGAATGCGATTCGCCGGTGGGAGGCAGGGTAAAGCTCCTTAAATTACATCCAATTACGAGTGTAGAGCTGCCGCCACAGTGGTGGAGGGTGTACTGCTTCGTCATGGTTAGCTGACGCCAGAGAGGCCTTTAACAGGACCGCGAGAGCAGAGTGAATGTTTGCGTTGAGGGCGCTTCGCGATTAAGTCTTTCATGTCGACATGTGTTGGAATTAAGTGCCCCCAATTAGTGAAGAAGCGGATTTCGTTGGCGACTTGACTTAAGACCACCCCCCTCATTCGTGAAAAATTCTGAGTTGTGGTCAGTTGCCAGCCACGGTTGGCATTCTGTAATGTGAGTTTGTAGTTCCACCAGACACCAGTTCCACCACTCTCGACATGAATTATTCAGATTCATGTTCAAGCAGAGGCTCTGGCCACCTTTCGACCACCCACAAGTACCTTCGACTCAATGTCAGCAAAATTCCCTCATAAACATTTGCCACATTCCATCCGCTACTGGTGGACCGTAAATTACCAAAGCAACGTCCCATCGTTGCTACACCGTCTTGGCATCGGTCTCGTCCCCGTCTTCCGCTCCATTTGGGCATCGCCTTGTGGGCGGAAATCGAATAAGCTCGATGGAATTATTGCATTATCCTGTTAGGTTATGTCGGGGACATCAATATTCTGAGGTGCTCTCTGAGGTTAGTGCAAACAGTGGCACTTGGCAAATGTTTACCTTTTGAAGACACCCCCGGCCATGCATAATTCCAGTCATAAACATGAAAATGGTATGTGAACCCGAAGCCGTAACCGAAGGCAACAGGCAACAGCATTTTTGGGGCATTTCGGAGGACTGGTTGGGTCTGAGGTGGTCCGTAGGCCTGCCAAGAACCGGGGGGTTACTTAACAATCTGTATGTCATCGGAAGTGTCATGTCGGTCGTAATTGGAAGGGCTCCTCCCGCCCATGACCAGGTTACATACATAAATATGAGAAGCTTGTCGTTGGCCTGCACATTGACACTTGGATATCGGAATGTCGAAGTGGACTTAAGATACAAATTCAATTTCAGTTGGATGTCACTGGATACATCTGAATCGGGCAAACGTTAGTCAATGGATATCAACTAATTCGTGATGAGAGCTGACTTGAAGGAAGAGATATGACAGATGGAAGTCGAGGCAGAGGACTTAAGACTAAAGACTGACTGCAAAAAGGGTTAGAAATGAAGACGACAGTGTCAGTAAAGCACGACTGCGGTGCAATAATGAAGTCAACCTGCCATCATTTCTCCTTCCATTCACGATGCGAGACTTAGCAGGGGATCTGTGCAACTGACATCGCGTTAGTGAATAATGCGCTTTTAGCTGATTACCCGCAAAATTAAATTAATTGTTCACTGCAAAGGAAACAAAGGAGGCTACACACACATTTTGTGGCTTCCTCCCGTCGTCGACAGCGTTTGGATAGCTATTAGAGAATCCCGTCTCGTGAAACTATTTCTTCACGTAGTTTTGCATAACTACCAACAATTGGTATTATTAATGACTCCACCATGCCCCCACCCAACAGTGAATCGATTTCAATGCCCGCCCTATCGCCATTGTGTCCTTAGCGACGGCGAAAGACACTCGGAACAATTGTAATTCACAAGGAACATGGAATTTTTTAATTAAGTTTCGCACTCGCTAGACAACGGAACTCGTTCGACGTGCATACCTCGCCAAAGTGTCGCTGTGCACCTAACTTTGAACGCAGGTTGTCCACGACGGTGTTTCGGGAAAATGAATTCCAAGTAAAATTGCCAAACATTTCAAGGATACACCGGGGAGCTTTGAAATGAGATTTTCCCCAGTTCAGGTCTGGCCGCTCTTCCATCCTCCTCTCGTGTCGTATGAACGGAACCCTTCGTGTTTTATTTATGCTAAAAGGGTGGACTGTTGAGTGGGAGAAATTGGTGATAATTTGCTTATTGTCTCGGTTTGAAACGATGGTGGGGCGGTTCGTCCCTATTCCAGGCAGGTTGGCGATGTTCCTTCCCATCACATCGTGTTCGGCCAATTTGGAGGCAATTTTTTATTTTTGATTAAAAAGGGCTGCGTTCCTTTCGTTGCAAAAAGTGTACGTTCTGGGCTTTGTTTGAGTTTCTACTTGGAACCCTTTGGTAATCCGTTTAAGGCAGATTGGTGCCCAAACCTTTTTTGTGGAAAACGAGCGTCCTTCTTTACGGTTTTTAGGGTTGAATGTAGTCGGTTGACTAAAGTGTTTGTAAATAGATTCGATTGATTGCCTGGCGATGGTCTAGGGAGTCTTTAGATGACTTGTCTTTATTTATTTACAAGGAATAAATGGACGGGCCTGGAAGGAGAAAGAGAAACGTCATTATTACTTATTTGGGAAACTTGTATCACGTTGCCTCATCTTCTTTCCTATTCTGAACATAGTTGCAAGGATGTTACCAGTGTTTCAAGAGTCAAGGCATACCAGCGTCTAATTGAGTTGGATTCCCATTGTCTTGTAGTTTAAATTAATGTTCATTCCAAATGACCAGGAGAACTCTTAATTATTTTGCTCATTTCTCTCCTGTGACTTTGTTATGTCATATACAAGCTCAACAACGAGGCCGTAGTGCACATCGTCAAACGTCCTTGTGACGAGAACTGACCACAAACAAGTGGGTACTGAAAATTGTGAACATTCTTCTAATTTAATTGAATATTTGATTAGAAATAGCAAAGCAGTTTTCCTCCGCACCACTTTTGGAAGGAGTGGAACAGTAATTTGATTTTCCATGTCGATTTAAAACTTCATTGGTATATTTGATTATCTTTTGCAAATGCTATTCGTTTATTTGTTCTCTCTTTATTTTCGACAATATCGACCCGGTCTTCTTCTTCTTCTTCTTATGGCGCTACAGTCATGGGTGAACTTTGGAATAATTTCGCACTTCAAGTTGGTTGAGGTTCTTCTCCACTTGAGTGCGCCATCGGCTTCGTGGTCGTCCACTATTGCGTTGCCCTACTGGTTCGGAGTCGAAAACTCTTCGTGCTGGAGCAGTGTTGTCCATGCTCTCAAGATGGCCTAGCCATCTTAGGCGTTGAATCCATGGACGCCTAACTAGATTCATATCGCTGTACAGCCCGTACTCAGAAAACTTCAACGCAAACAGGACCAAAGATTGAACGCAGAACTTTTTCCTCAAAGAGACCAAGTGCGTCTTCATCCGCTCTTGAGATAGGCCAGGCATCCGCGCCATAGAGCGGGACATGGATGATCAGGGTTTTATATAATGTGAGCTTGTTCCTTCGAGAGAGAGCTCTACTCCTCAATTGCCATTTGGGACTAAAGAAACAGCGGTTGGCAAGAGTTATTCTACGTTTAATTTCGGTACCGGTGTTGTTCGTAATATTAACTTGGGAGCCAAGGTAAACGAAGTCATTCACAACCTCGAAGTTGTAGCTGTCTGTGGTGACGTTCTGAGCGAGTCGTCAATGTTGTGTGTCCTTTCTTCATGACAGCATATACTTTGTTTTGAGCTCATTCACTGCCAGACCCATTTTATTTTACAGATGAGCACCAACTCATCTCCAGCTGCCTAAAAGAGTTCTGCAGAAAATCCGTTTGCACCAGCGGCTTCCGGTCAACCCGGTCAGCATTGCCATTTCATCATGGACAGACACCGGAATAACTCTCACAACTGACACAATTGGTTTGCAACTACGCGGTATGACGTAGCCATATTGCTTCATATATGGTCCTGAGAACAACTGGAGGCCATTCTTTGCGTCACACTGCCTAACCCACTTTAGTTGTCGGACACTTAAACTCTTAACACAATGTTTCCCTGAGTAAAGAGGATGTTATACGAGCATAGATAATGCATAATGATTTCATTACAATTCTCATATACGCAACGTCTCCAAAAGACGCTGTAATTGACACCCAATAATATATTGGTGGCGCTAGGCTTCTCTCACAAGTGGGAAGGAGCTACAGTTTTTTGCTGACTCTGAACGGACAAGTTTGAGAAGTTCTTTCTAGACGGATGTACTCTATGAGAATTGTCAGCGACTCGAAAGAGGTAAGGCCGTGCAAATAATCTCTCTGTCGAACAAACTAGGAGTCGAACCTACGAGCTCGAATTTGGGCTCGACGCACATACCCACAACGCCACCGGCCACCACTCGCTGTTGACACTGTCATAAGCGGCTTTAAAATCGATGAATATATGGTTGGTATCGACTTGAAACTCCTTGGTCTTTTCCAAGATCACTGATATTAACCATAAAATCTGTGACGCAGGGTACACATGGCGGCAGAAAAGATGTTATAGGATATGTTCAGGACACTTAGCGTCGGAGTCTGAGCAATTGCTACCTTCCATCGCACTCTTTCTTTTCCATTATATCTTGTCCTATCCAGCGTATTTTATGGAGCGCGTTCATATCCGCTTTATACTGCGTAAGGATATTTTCTAGTTTTTGTGCGCCCCTGGAGTGTAGAGTGTTCTTACACTCCAGGAACATGCTCGCAAGTCGTTGTCCTTTTTCGCGCCGTGTCGTCGTTGAGGTTCCGCCCGTTCTTCCGAGACTACTCTTCCGTAACAGATATTTTTTTCTGTGAATAGGTTGTTATCCCTCCGCACAAACGAAAACGTTGCATACATTGGTTCACCCCACAATGGTGTGAGAGCTATAGAGAGGCGCCGATTAGAGGCTGTATGTCAACTAGACCTAGCATCGACAATGATTGTTTGTTGTATCCCGCCAAGTTGAGAGCGATCAACTTTGCCCTGTGAGCATAGACCTTGCCCCCCACTCCGCTAGGGAATATCTCTTCAAAATTCGCTCGTAAGTAAGGCCGTCGTTGCTAAGTTGGGATTCCATTAATTTAAACCGCATTTCCTCTAGAATTCCAAGCAAAAACCTGTAGCAAGGAGTGCATTTTTAAAAATCTTGAGAGAATCTTGTGCCGGGCGCCATGACAATCTCTTTCCTGAAAATACAATATTTTCGAATCCAGGACGTGTACATTTTCCCGCTCTTCGTCTTCCCGGTGACACTCCTCCGCTTCTGTTGATGCTTTAGCTGTCGATCACGTTCAAATATTGTACATATGTATATTCACCTGCATGTAAATAGCTTGAGTCCTTATGTTTCCCCAACGCCCCATCCCCCCTCGGTGTTTGCACAAACGAAACATAACAGTACATGTCGCAAAGAAAACAATACTGAACAGCTATCACCTGTGTCTGATCCGCTTCCAAACTTTTAACTATGCCTACTTGTCCATTTCAAAGTGTTTGCACTTACAGCCGCCTTATTAGGAGCCCGTTTTCGATCAGCTTCCGATGCGTCAATGCTCGGTGACGCCAATGGTCCTAATAGTCTGCAAGTACCTGCCGGCTGCAATATGGGACGAAGACGATCGCGAGCTGTGCTCTATCAGCTGTCTGGACACTACAAGCCGGAGAAGGTGAAAACCAAACTGAAGCTGGGGAATGTAAGTGCTCCACTGCTCGAGTGACTCTGATATGCTGAAGAATTTCGTGTTGTTTCGTAGAACCTCCTGCACTCGACAGAGGCACCATTTCCCGAGTACAAAACGCAGTCGCTGAAAAAGTCCAAGTTCATTCTGCCGCACTACGGGGTCTTCAAGGGCTTCTGGGATTGGATCATACTGGTGGCTACGTTCTATGTAGCGATCCTGGTGCCGTTTAATGCAGCCTTCGCCAAAGCCGATCGACAGACCATGGTCTCCGATGTGATTGTGGAGGCACTCTTCATTGTTGGTGAGTACTTGAGAACGACTGGAACCTTTGGGCAGGTATTTCATGGTTTCTGTTTTGTGTTGATAGATATCCTGCTCAACTTTAGGACTACGTTCGTTTCCAGCAAGGGCGAGGTGGTGTCCGACTCGAAGTTGATTGCGATCAATTACCTGCGTGGATGGTTTGTGGTGGACCTGCTGGCGGCGCTGCCATTCGATCATCTCTACGCATCGGACTTGTACAACGGAGAGGTAAGTTGAAATCGAATATGATTCAGAGTCAACACTCCTGATGAAATGTAACGGATGACTTCCAAGTAAAAGACCGTCCTTGAATGGGTTAGCTAAATTTTCATCCGTGACCACTTGGATGTCAATGAGTAGATGCAAGTCACATTTTAAACATTGATTTGATCTAGCCTGTTCTTCCGTTGCTTTTCAAGCTAAGTGTTGACAGTCAAGTCAGGCCCTCATACCCAGTTTCACAGTGCTCTTTTAAAATGTATACTTCTGTTCCGTTCAGCTATTTTCTGGTTTCACCTTGAAACATACAACCTTGATCTGCATTGTTTAGTTAGGTCAGTCACATTAAAGTGATGGGCTTCTGGACGTCTGTATTTGCGGGATGTGAGAGCGCTAAAATTGCTTAGGGGTGTGCAATGGTTTCATTCTCATCCTCATCTCTGCAGCTCTTGCAGAAGTCGTTATAAAGGAGGCCGGTGGTGCGGCACCGCAGATCCTAAGGAAAGAGGATCCTCTAAACTGTGCCAATTATAGAGGTATAGGTCTCCTAAATATATCCTATAAGATCTTTTCAGTCGTTCTGTGTAAACGCCTGAAAACCTGTTGGAGACCATTTTTTGCTTGATAAGTACCTGTAGAGGTCTCGTTGCCATTCTTGACGGCGAACCGCCTACCGGTAAGCATACTATATATTATCAGTTTCGAGGCGGCATGAATAGTGTCATGCCCCGCTCTGAAACCGAATTGTTTATCCGGAATTATATGTTTGATGTATGTATGATGTTTGGAAGGAGACTAATTGACCGGAGGTTGCACAGATTCGAAGAATCTTTTCCTCGCTTGGCTATGGGCTGTACAATCGTTATTCAGAGCATTGTTAAACAGGATTGTGTACGATGTCTTAGCACAATGTTGGAGATCCCGGCGATTCCAACTGACTTTTTCTTCCTTAGTGATGCGAAGACCGCATGAAGATATGCTATCGAAATGAACGGGGAATGAACCCCTTCGTGATCTGTGCAACTGCTCGCATATGCCGATGACATTGACACCAATGGAAGAACACAACGGGCTGTCAGCAAGGCGGCCAAGCATGGACACTAACAAAAGCCAACGAGGATATTCTTGGTCGCTTCGAGAGAAAAGTTCTTCGAATTATCTTCAGTCCCGTATGTAAGGATGGTGTTTGGAGGAAGAGTCTGAACGACGAGTAGTAGCCCGTACAGCGACATCGATCTAGTCAAACGAGTTCGAATCATTCGTTTCAGATGGCTAGGTGACGTCGAGCGAATGGACAAAGTCTTAGACTCCAACACCGAGGGACAACGCGGTAAAGGAAGACCACGTCTACGGTGACGCACGCAGCTAGAAGGGGACCTGCATAATTTGAACGTGCGTGGATGGAAGGAACTAGCACAAGACCCGGCAAGATGGAGAAGCATGTTGGCTGAAGCCCAGGTCCACCCGGACTCTAGTGCCAGCCAAAAAGGAAGAACCTAGCGCAGTTGTTATAATGCCGATGACGTTCTAAACTTAGGCATGCTCATGTTGATAAGATTTAGCGATCATTTCTGATCCAGCCAAGGCGAGAGTTTTGAGTACAGGGCTTCTACGCTTTCTATGGAGTTCATTTGCCTTGTCTCCTAGCCTATTCTCTAGGATATCACAGTGCACCTACATAAGTAGGATATTAAACTACTTGGTCATCTCGTTAAGAGATAGGCGGTAATCACGGTCTTGGTGTTAAATGTGACCGAGCTCAGAGATTTAATTGCCGCCTTGCTGTCGATAGATGGCGACATCTGTTCTTGGTACGTCACTGTTTTTTTGTAAGCCAGGAAAGAGTAGAGTATAGAGAATATAGCTGTACCCTCTAAGGATCGTAAATCATTCTGATCTTAGTTCTATCTAGAGGCGCAGCATTTTCAACCTGATAGCTGCGTTAGCTACTTGCTATCGACCTACTTGCAGAGTGTGGTTGAGAAGCATATTCAAAGCAGAGGGAGTGGTCCTAGAGCGCCAGAAACCGAGCCGATCTTGTTGAAGTCTGCCTCGATGTCCACGGAAGGGGCAAGGGTAAGATAATTCCTCGTGCTTGAGAGGTTTGTATCACGCCTGTCAGCACGTGGAGTGCAGTTTCGACTGATTTGCCCTTGTTGTCGGTGGTAAGAGGCTTAGCAACAAATCCCCATCCCATTAATGCAAGCTGTTGTGGCGTATGTACATCTCAATTGAAGGTGAGGCAGCCATTTGCATTTTACCCCGTTTTCCACTTATCCCTCAAAATAAATAAAATATTTAACATCCTCAGGCAACACCATGTCGACGCCAATCGGTTGTAAGCGCATGTAGCATCCACTTCCGTCGGTACTTTCAGCAAATAACTACCATTGGATTTCAGAACATCATTTTAACTCTGGGACCATCCCCGACAGTTCACCCGACCGCGTTGAAGTCCCCTGGGTGCAAGTTTGATTTTCCAAATTGTGTTTCAATCAACCGTAATGACCTCCGGAATATATCCGTGTCGGTATCGGTAAGCCAGTTCAGTTGGTCGGACGTTCACTTTTACCTTGAGTTCCCCGCCCATCCACCGCCGCCAGTTCAGATGCAGGTCAGAGTAAAGAACGTCCACCAGCACACAGCCGAGCACCAATCATCCTCGAGTCGAGTATCCAAGAACTTGTACTCTCCCCGCACAAGGACTGCGCACGAGGGGAGCAAGTGACGAGAGACAAAATACAATATTTCGGTCCGCCTCGCCAGCTCCGTACAAGTCAACCATCATCGAAGGTCCCTTTTTTTCGCATTGTGTATCCCAAGGATGCTTTAATTGCAGAAGTATCTCTTGAGCGTTTCGTTGCGTGCCCTTTATCCGGACGATCCCTCGGCGTCCGTGGAGTGTCTTTTGGGGGTGAAACTAAACCATTTAAGTTGAATAAACCTCATTTGACATGTGAAGTGTTTCTCACAAAGACGATAACAAGCACAGTCGAGTGTCTGCGCCCGAATGGTGTCAATTTGCGTGACGTGGCAAAGTTTAGCCATTAGTTGCGGATCCAATTAAAGTTTACTCAACTTACATATGCACTAGACGTTTTGACAGGAATAAAACCTGTGAACAAAATTGAAGCCCTGAAGCGCTCTAGTGGGCGTGAGGCAGGCGGACGATTGCTACGGCTGCCTGTCAATGGCTTGGTAGAAATCTGATTCGAAAACTTGGTTGAATAGAAATCTCGTCGTTCCTTGAAGCCCGAACGGTGTCAAAGGTTTTTTTCCGTTTCATTTGATCTTCAAATTAGCTTCGGGATTTTCATTGGCATTTTGTTTAGCCATTTAGACAAAATTTCACACCACACTACGATTTTTTTTTTGTAAAACGGAGGGTTTTATTTGTTTGAGTCGATTTCTTCTGCCTCTTTGCCATCCAACTGGATTGACTGCTTGCCAGCGGCTTATGCTACCAGATCAGCACTGTAAGCTGCTTAGGTACCTTTGAACTTGTGTTGTATTGTGCGTCCTGATTTGATTAAGGGGACTTTTTTATTCTTGCGCGTTCATAGCGCCCGTACGGAGGCTGTCGAAGAAGCCAGAAGGTAGCTTCTCGTGTTGTTTTCTCACTAAAGGGAGGAAGCTGCAGAAACTGAGGCATACAGCTTTATTCCGACTCCGATCGGCCAAGTTTGCGAAGAACATAAAAGCTTCCGCATAAAGAGGCACGACTGATCAAGCTTGAGGTCCAGATGGCCTAATGTGATGAAAGAAAGGCAGAGTGGGCGCCAGCACACAACTCTTTTGTTTACTCTTCAATAAGCGTTACTCTTCAATCTTCGTGAATATGGTCTTCTCGATAAAGGCCGACTCTCTGTCAAACATGGAAAAATGGGAAGAGAACTTTATAAAATTATTAAAAATTGCTATTAAATGAAGGTGATAAAGCGTCCAAGCGTTTTTGCTTGGACACAGAAAACCTCAAGCTTTGTATAAGCTCTGAGACCATTTCTAGTGACATTATTGATAGTAATTCAAATGGTAATCTCTACAATAGTGGACAGCCAAGGGACCGGCGTTGTTTGTCCAAATAGTGGAGTGTTCCATGTTGGACTAAACATCAATCCCAAACGGTACAGAGAAGCTCGAGAACTTAAAACAGGTAACCTTACCCGGTCAACCCGGTGCGTTAACAGAATTTTACAACTTCTTTTTCTTTGATTGGCACTACAGTCCGGGTTAGACCTAGGCGTCAACCAACATCCCTCTCCAGCCAGCACGATCTTTCGCCGTCTGTCTCCAGCTGCGCCCACCAAGTTGGTTGAGGTTATTTTTCACTTGTGTGCGCCATCAAAGACTCATCGGGCCGGAGCTCTGGTGTCCGTCCGTGTCCAACGAAGTCCTTGACTACCTTAAAGTTTCTGCTGCCCATTATGACGCTCTGTCCGAGACGTCGACGTTGTGCGTCCTTTCGTGATGACAGCATGTACTTTTTTTGCCCTGGTGTACCGCTGAACCGATTTTAGCCGCTTCCGCTTTATTGCCACAAAGGAGCCCTTGAGGGCTCGCTGTGTTCGTACAGTCGCGTCAATGTCGCGTGTCAACTTGCCTAAAACCTTTTTTGACATTGAAGGTCTCAGTGAATTCGTTACCGACCTTGATGGAGTCGCGAGAGTTCTCCATTTTCATCCTGCACAGCTTGACGAGGTTCTCATGAATGGCGCAGTAAAGCTCGGCTGTCATATGGGGCTTTGAAATCGACAAATAGGTGATGGGTTCCAGGTTCTCCCGAAGTGTGAATATTTGGTTGATGGTGGACTTCCCAGGCCGGAAACCGCACCTATAAGGACCTACCAGGTTGTTGACAAATGGTTTCAGGCGTACACACAAAACTGCAGAGAGTATATATATATAGTTTGCACAGTCAAATGGGTCTCCTTTCTTGTGGATCGGTTAGATGACGCTCAGATTCCATCGGGCACGCTTTCCTCCGACCATACTTCAGAAAGTTTAAGCGAGACTCGGTCGGCAAAGTTCCTAGCGGTAGATTGCGGTTGTAGCTTTCCGACGTCAAGCCGAAGTGACTCCGTACTTCTCTCGATATCCGTATCCTTACTTTGGCTACAACCAGGAAATGGTCCGAGTCGATGTTGGCTCCGCTGACATCGAGAATTTTGAAAGGGTGCCTGACGTCGATAGCAATGCGATCAATTCGATTGACGGTTGATTGATCAGGAGACCTGTGTCCCCTTATGGATGTTGAGGAGTGGGAACCGCGTGCTCATCACAGAGAGGTTACGCCTCGAGGCGAAATCTACAAACCTAATTTCCCATTTATCCGATAGATCTTGACACTAGCACGAAAATCAATAGGCACTGTCGCCAGCCTAAGGAAACCATGAAACACGTAATAATCTAATAATCGACTTTTTAAGCCTTGCTCCAGAAAGATTCTTAACAATGAACATAGTACATGTAAGAAGGATAGACTTTCAAGAAATCCCAAGTAGTGTATTCCGGGATACACCCCGATATCAGCTTTCGTCGCCCCGAGAGGTAGCTTCCATCCTCTTCGTGTCGCCTTAAGACTGCATCTCACATCATCTTTTAAATTTGTCCGAAAATTCGTCGGCTATACCGATTGAAGCACATAATTATTACAGCGCTTAGTAGAACCAGTCTCCCAACTCCCCTTTTAAGCTTAATAAAACAGACGTTTAAACCCATGCTATGAAGCATTAAACAAAAGCCACTCTATCATCGCCGCAGCTCATTCCAATCTGAGTTCGTGCGCTAAAATCACGTTCCCGCATCGAAGCAGACACTCATCCGCTCTCCTCTGATGATTCCCCCACACTCCCGTCAACCTCCCTAAGCACAGGGGATTCTAATTAATCTGCTCCAGAAATGTGAATGGGGACTTTTTATGTTTACTTGGGGAAAAACATTCGAGAGAGTCGCCAGAGTGAAGCATTTATGCAAGGAACCTTATTGAAACTCGTGCAGAAAGTTTGTCGCTTTTTTTTATCAATTCCATGCAAGAGTTCCTGCGATCTTCGGTGGAAGGGATTTCGAATAAAATTTAGATCCCCTGGAGTTTATCTTCTCTTCAGCTTGCGTTTCATGAACAATCTTGGATGTGGGATATGATGTTGAATTTTCCACTTGAATTCGTCGGGTAACATATGATTAGTGGATGATAGGCATGTGCTCAGTGCGAGCAGGAGAATGAAATGAGACTCATTAAGTTCCGGTGAGGGAAACCACTAGGTTTGTTTGACTTTTTCGGATTTGAGGGAGATGTTGTCATAATATTGAACAATGGGGAAGTTGGCTGAAAAGTTACAGACAGAGCTTATGAATGTCGATTTTTTTTTGTGTTGATGCCGGCATAAGTTATCTCTTTGTAAAGCTGGCAATGTCTCTTTGGGCAACTTTTAGATGAGTTCAACAAGAGGAATATTTGAAAGTCCAGGCGGTCAGGGCAAGACAAAGCCAGAAGTTTGAAAACGATGCTACAACACGGTTGCAAGGTGTGGTTATCCAGCTTGAATGGTGTTTAACTCTCAGAGGACACATAGGAACATTTCAAAAAGGTATTCTTGACTAGACGACGCTGAGATGCATCTAGAGAGGCCTCGTACTAGCCACTCCCATTAGCTAGCTTCGTATCACTAGTGTAACTAGAGTCACTAGAGGCGCAGGAGGCAAAACGTTCAAACAATCGCGGTCCCAAGACAAGCTCTGAATATGAGAATCTCCATATGTTGCACTGACCATTCAGTCGTAAAGGACAACCACATCTATGGAATCTCAGAAAGGTGGACTCTGCTACTGGCACAGTCTCTTAAGACACTATCCCTCCCTCACTGAAAGCAAAAAGATCATTTCTATTTACAAATGCAGTAAAAGCACCATAATTTTACCCTATTTTCGAGTCAGGCACCCGGACTTCAGTAATCCAGCTGCGGCATGCGACTTTCATTGCTCTAAGAACTGCGTCTGGTCAGAGCCTTCTTCTTCTTTGCGTGGCGCTACAGTCCGGGGTGGGCCTGGGCCTCAACCAACAAGCCTCTCTAACTCTCTGGCTAGCTGTCTCCAGTTTCGCACTCCAAGTTGATAGAAGTCCTTCTCGACCTGGGTGCGCCACTTTAAGCGCGGGCGTCCTCCGTTGAAGATTCTTCGGGCCGAAGCCCTCAGCTCTGCGTGACGTAGCCACCGTAGGCCTTGGATCCGTAGACGCCTAACTATGCTCATGTCGCTGTACAGCCCTTGCAGTTCGTGGTTGAATCTTCTCCTCCGACGCCCGTCAACAAAAACAGACAAAAGATCTCACACAGAACTTTTCTCTCAAAAAGACCAAAGGCTTCTTCATCCGATCTTGAGATACTGACGGCTGTGTTCTGCCAATCACGTCAAAGTCATCGGCGTATGCTTACATTTGCACGCACTCCTGGAATATCGTGCCCCTAGTATTGGCGTGTGAGTTTTGTACGATCTTCTCCAGGACGATGTTGAAGAAATCACATGACAGCGCGTCGCCTTGTCTAAAACATTTTTTCACATTGAAGGTCTCGGTAAGTTCGTTACCGACCTTGGTGGAGCAGCGAGAGTTATCCATCTCCATCTCTCCATCCATTCTCACAGCCTGACGCGCTTGCAAGAATGTCAAAACTAGACATGGCGTTGTATAGCTCGTCTCTATGAACACTGTCACATGCGGCCTTAAAGTCGACAAATAGGTGGTGGGTGTCGATCTGCATCTCTTGGGTATTTTTTCCAGGCTCTGTCTTAGTGTGAATATATGATCGATGGTGGACTTTCCTAGCCTGATACGGACCTATCAGATTATTAAAGAACGGCTTCAGGCGGGTACACAAAACGGCAGCGAAGATCTTATAGGCGATGCTAAGAAAACTGATCCCTCCATAGTTGGCGCAGTCAAAGGGGGCAAACGATCAGAGCCAACGCCAAATAAGACTATAGTCGAATCTTCAAGGACGGCTCCAGGACCAAAAGAGCATCTGACTCGGACGCCTTCGTGAGGGCTGTACAACTTTTTAGATAAGTTTGCAAAAGTCTTCCAAGCGGAATTTTGAAAAACTGGCAGAAGGGACACAGTTATTCTTTCTTGACGGACAGCCAAGCCTTGCTAATGGCTCAAGACTTGTGCAGGTCCCAGGCTACAACAGAGTCACGCGTAATGAGACCGCAGATGAACCTACTAAAAAATGATAGGAACTCTTACTCTTATCTATGGTTGGGCCGTGGCATGACTCTCTAACAAACAACAAACTAACCGCATGCTCTCAAGCGTCTATAAAAAAATCAGCGGCATTCTTGTTATCTCTTGGTAGAAGCACATGCAATCTACTTACCGGCGTTTGAATTATACATGCTTGGCCTTGGCTATGATTCTCTCTCGATGCCCGCAGGGAAGACGAGGACATTTCGGAGCACTTCACTGTACTGTCCAGCCATTGCTCGTATCAGGTGGCAATTATTCAATATTGAAGAGCTGAAAGTTGAAGCTGAAGACTTTTCAGTTGGACCAGTTTTGGACGTCTGAGTGATCAAGGGAAGTGTTCCGCCTCGATGGCTGCAAATAGAGACATTGAACGAACCCAGTAGCCATTCTTCTTCTTCTTTGATTTGTGCTACAGTCCGGGGTGGAGCTGGGCCTGAACCAACATGCCTCTCCAGTCACCATGATATTTCGCCAGCTTCCTCCAGCTGCGCACACCAAATTGGTTGAGATTTTTTTTTCACTTGTGTGTGCCATCTCGTGCGAGGACGTCCTCTGTTGCGCTGTCCCAGTGGCTGTGTATGAGTGTATTTCTGTGTTCATACAAAATTAACCTTTAAGCAATTAAATCAATTTTTTGGACTAAATCCATCAGCATATAAAACTAATATCACCGAGGGATATAATTCCATGGACTAACGCCCCGAACGAAGCCATTGAATCGTTAAGCAAACTTATTTAAAGATGTCAAATCAGCCCTTTGAAACAGGTGGCCCCCGTAGACTTGGTACCATGGCGCCAATCAAATTAGGACAGCTAAGAGCTTAAATCAAATTAAATCGGTCTGCTGGTCGTTGTTATTGCAAGTTAAGTTCATCAGAAGTCAAATCCGATGCTTTGATTCTAATTAAGGACACAACCAGAACTTGCTTTCTAATTCTATAGACCGGAAGCGCATAGCGCTCATTGAGGTGTGAAACGAAATCTCCATCAGCTTCACCCTTTTTAAGCAGCCAGCAGACCACTGGCCGGAGACAGCCCTTTAGTTAAGAGGCATGCTTCCTTTTTCCATTTCATTAAGCCCCCGCCGCCACCCACGCCGACTCCATTCGGTTCGCAATGAATACCCAATGAACCCGCCAGATTCAGATGGGAATCCGAAATGATATGCAAATTCATTCCGAGTTGTTACCTTGCCGAGGTTGTGGCACTCGATTTCATTATTCCGTTATTAAGCTCGATGCCGCCGGGTCCATTATCATCCCATTATCGGATCTAATCCCGCTCAGTGATAGAATTGTGAGGACACAATCAACACTCCCGTTGCCGCAATTAAATCTCTATTAGAAGACAACTATCCGGCCCGCGGTGGTGCTCCGCACTCCGTATTATAAACAATTTCGGGAACAACAAGCCAGCCGACTGGGGAGGAATAAATTATGAACTACTTGTGGGACGCTCCAGCGAAATGAAGACTGAACATCCGTTGTGTGTTGCTAAATGAAACCTTCGCAAAGTTTTAGGTGTGATTAATAATCAGGATGTGGGAGGCAAATTTTGAGTTGTCTACCATCCCGTGGGAACATTTAATGAGGATTTAGGAGGTGGCATCTGCGTGTTATGGAAACCTGTAGCTTAGGATATTGGGTTATTGCTCTTAAGGGACGCATACCCAGTTGTCTGTGGCTGTCTGCGAACTCGAACGCTTGGTGCCGATGATATGATTCAGTGAGCTTTAAACAGGACTCAGCTGTCACTCTGGCTAGTACTTTTGTTTGCGTCAGAAGTAGATTAGTAAATTTAGGAAGCGAAATTTCAAAATAGCGTGTTGTGCGCGCTATTGTTTTATCACGAGTGGAAGGCACTTACAGTTTTATGCCGACTCGGAACGGCCGAGAGAGAAGCTCTATGACCATTGTCAGTGACTCGAATGAGATGAGGCCGTAAAAATTACTTTTGTCGCACAGAGCAGGAATCGAACCTACGACGTCGAGTTTGGGGTCAACGCACCTACACACAAGGCCACAGGCCACCACAAAATTAACTCGAATAGGGGAGTAAATATATAGCGATTGAGGTTTATTCGAGGTGGGCAAGTGTTTAGTAAACTTACAAAAATCTATATTTTGCGTAAGCCTAGATGTCAATCAAACGTGTTCTCGTAAATTTAGCGCACCGAACCAAACACAAATAAAAAACACTTGCTCTACTCCATAGCACTTGGTGTTCACCTTTATCAAAGGTCCTCCTTTGCTTCTCTCGAATAGCAAGAAAATTCATTCCCAGTCAAAATAATAAAAATTTCAAAAAATCTGTTCTACAGCATTCACTACACCGTCATTTATTCCACAATCGGTTGAAGCATTACGTTGTGTAGAAAGCAGAAACAGTGCCTTTTATTTCGAGTGCTTAGGTACAGATCCTTTGTTTGCACCATAAACGTACACTTGTATCCGACTTGTAATCCATCTGAAGTTTTAGAGTTGATGTGAGTAATGCTCGCTGTGTATGTCCACTGTCTTGCATACGCGATGACTTGGTCTTTGTACCGGAGGTTCGGTCTTCCTCTCCTTCTCGAACCAGGAGGCTCGGATTCGAAGACCCTCTTTGCTGGAGCGTTGTTGTCCATTCGCTCGATGTGGCCGAGCCAGTGTAGTCGACGGATTTTTGCCTTCTGGACTACAGCTGGACTCTACAGCTCGTAGAGTTCGCCGTTGTGTCTTTTCCCCCATTCGCCTTCCTCGCAGACGGGACCATATATCCCACGTAGAATTTTTCTTTCGAAGACACCAAGAATTAGCTCTGCAGCCTTACTTAATGTCTAGCTTTCGGCTCCATAAAGTAGGACTGGCAGGATAAGGGTTTTGAGAGCATGACTTTGGTCCTTCGAGTCAGGAGTTTCGAACCCAGTTGTTTTGATAGACCGAAGTCATCGGTTGCCAAGGGCGATTCTACGTCGGATCGATGTCATTCGTGGAGTTTACATTTGCCCCGAGTTAGACAAACTCCTTTACTACCTCGAAATTGTAGCTGTCGATTGTAACGTTTTGGCCTAGGTAGTGTGCGGCGGATCGTTGTTTGCTCGACAGCATATATTTTGTTTTGTCCTCGTTGACCTTAAGACCAGCTCGTTTCGCCTGTTCCTCAATTGCCGTGAAAGCTTCCACTATGGCGCTTTGGGACCGCGCGATAATGTCGATGTCATCAGCGTATCCCAACAGCTGGACTGAGTTGTAGAAGATAGTGCCTTCCATGTTGACTTTTGCCCGCCGCACTATCTTCTCCAGTACCAGATTGAAGAAATCACACTACAGTGCATCTCCTTGCCGAAATCCGGCGCAGGTTTCGAACGGTTCAGAGGTTTTTGAACCGAACTGCACGGTGCATCGCGTATGTGTTAGCGTGATGCGACACAACCGGATCAGTTTTCCCGGGATCCCGAATTCGGCCATCGCTTCGAATAGCTCCTTGCGATGAATGCTGTCGTATGCGGCTTTAAAATCGATGAACAGATGGTGAGTATCGATTTGAAACTCGCTGGTCTTCTCCAGGATCTGCCTTAGTGTGAAGATTTGGTCTGTAGTCGATTTGCCGGGCCGGAAGCCGCACTGGTACGTGCCGATTGGTGCGGTGCAAAACGGCTTTAGACGTTCACACAGTACGCTGGATAAGATCTTGTAGATCTTGTGCGACATTGAGCAGGGATATACCTCTGTAGTTTTTGTGGATGGGGCATATGGAGCTGATATTCCAATCGTCGGGCATGCTTTCATCTTCCCAAATTCGGCAAATGATTTGGTGCATGCTCCCTACCATTACATTGCCCCCAGCTTTGAACAGCTCCAATGGTAAGTCATCTGAGCCTGCGGCTTTGTTGTTATTCAGCCTTTTAATGGCTGTACCGACTTCTTCAAAGCTAGGTGGGAGGACTTCTTCGTCGACTGGAGTTGGGATTTCCTGGTTCCCTATCACTCTCTCCTGGTCAATCCCGCTAAGCAGCTGTTGGAAGTGCTGCTTAAACACATCCACTATTCCCTGTGGGTCTGTGGCCATGCTTTTGGCTTTTTTGTACACTGTACAAACAAGTAAAACATAAAAAAAAACTCAACCACTATACACCATTCGATCGCCTGATTTCAAAATTAATACTCTGTTTGTTGTCATTCATAGACGTGTGTATATTGAACGTTTATTTGATAACAAAATATGCATCATAATGTTTTTCAAAGTATTGGCCATCCGAAGCTATAACTTTCTGGCAATTTGTGGATACCATCCCAAAGAACTGAGCCCGCTTGGCAGCCAAGAATAAATCAAGCCATTTTTTGATAAAGTGCTCTGACTCACTCTCTCTGCACGAATTGAGTTACATACCTAATAGAAAGTGAAAACTCTTAATTCAACAATTGTTGATATTCATCGCCAATATTCTGCTTTCTCTCACCGATGAATTGATTCAATAATGAGGAAATGAAATGCATCAAAGATTAATGTAAAGGTATCACGAAAACATATCCAACCGAAAAAAGGGAACATGAAGATCAAGAACGAATTTTAAATGAAGAGCTTCTTCTTTGTGTGGAACTATAGTCCGGAGTGGACCGGGGCCTCAGCCAACAAGTCTCTTCAACTAGCGCGATCTCTGGCTAGCTGTCTTCAGTTTCGCACACTTATCTGGTTGATGTCCTTTTCCGCTTGGTTCTTAAGCGCGGGCATCCTCTGTGTGTTGCCCCACAGGTTCGGATTCGAAGAATTTTCGGGCTGGAGCTGTGTGCTCCATCCGGTCTACATGACCTAACCACCGTAGGCGTTGCATCCGTAGACGCCTTACTTGTCACATGTCGCGGTACAGCCTGTACAGTTCGTGGTTGTATCTTCTCCTCCAGAACCCGTCAACACGAATAGGACCAAAAATCACACGCAGAACACTTCTGTCAAAACAACAAAGAGCTTCTTTATTCGCTTCCACTAGCGTCCATGTCTCTGCGCCATAGAGCAGGACAGGCGTGATCAGAGTTTTATGCAACGTCAACTTGGTTCTTCGAAAGATGGCTCTGTTACTCAATTGCCTATTGAGCCCAAAGAAGCACTGGTTTTATTTTCCTTATTTACTTCAGAGCCGAGGTAGACGAAATCTTTGACTACCTCAAAGTTTCTGCCCCATTATGACGCTTTATCCGAGGCGTCTATGTTGTGCGTCCTTTCGTCGTTCTCCATTGTCATCCTGCACAGCCTGACGAGCTTCTCATGAATGGCGCCGTATAGCTCGTCTCTATGCACGCTGTCATATACGGCCTTCAAGTCAACAAATAGGTGGTGGGTGTCAATCTGCATCTCTTGAGTCTTTTCCAGGATCTGCCGACGTGTTAATATTTGGTCGATGGTGGACTTCCCAGGCCTGACAAAGGGTATAGGCGTTCACACAAAACGGCATAGAAGATCTTGTACGGGATGTTGAGGTGGCTGATCCCTCTATAGTTGGCGATAAAAGGGTCTCCTTACTTGTGGACCGGATAAACGACGCTAAGATTCCACTCATCGGGCATGCTTTACTGCGACCATATCTTACAGATCAGCTGGTGCATGCGCCCAACCAGATTATCTCCAGCTGCTTTAAACAGTTCCGCGGACATTCCGTCCGCTCCAGCGGCTTTGCTCGACTTTAGTCTCGATATCGCTATCTTGACTTTGTCTAGATCGGAGAGGAGAAATTCTCTCCTATCGTCGTCCATTGCGGAGGAGTGGAACAATATGGCTGACAGCGGTATTGGTGTCCTATTCGCCATTAAAGAAAAATAATCTGCAGAAGTGATCCTTCCAGATTCTCAGTATCCACTGCGATTCTACTAATAGTTGTCCATTTTCGTTCCTTAAGGCTTCGGCCCGAGGTCTTTTCCTTTCGGGTACTTGTTTTAGTTGTTGCTAAAACTTTCGGACCTCCTTCCTGACCTCTCCCTCTCTTCGAACACGCGCTTCTCATGCTCTTTGTTTTCCTTTTGAGAAGTCGGTTCCAGCTGCTCTCGTTGTTCGATGAAGCTTTGTCTCGTTGGCTTGCTATTTGGCTGCATTTACAACAAACCATGGGTTTCTTTTTAGAGGTTTCGTAAAACATAGCACATCAGTGGAAGCTTCTTTGATGACTTTTCGACAACGTTCCCATTTTTCTTCTATTATATATGTACCATATTAGTATGTGCAGGCAGCGTCGAACTTTCAGAGAGTTTCAGGGAGACTAGGTTGGCAAAGTTGCTGGCTTTCGATTCCGATTGTAGCTTTTCGACGTCAAGCCGTAGTGTCCTGTCTCGACTACGTTCTTCTCTCGATATCCTCATCCTTACCTTGGTTACAACAAGGAAATGGTCCGAGTCCGAGATGTTGGCTTCTCGAAACGTTCGGACATCGAGAATATTGGAGGAGTACCTGTTGTCGATCGCAATGTGATCAATCTGGTTGACAGTTGATTGATCAGGAGACCGCCGGGTCCCCTTATGGATGTTGAGGTGTGGGAACCGCGTGCTCATCACAGAGAGGTTACTGAGTTCGTTTCCGGATGTTTTGTTTCCTTGCCCAGATGTGCGTTGAAATTTCCTAGAACGATCTTGATGTCATAGCTGGGGCATCGATCGTATGTTCTTTCTAGGAGATCACAATCGGTAGATCGGTCAGTATCCGAGGTAATTAGTCGTCTCTGAACAAATTGTTTTTTACGTGGTGAGGGCGTTAACCCCACGCACAACCCCCAGCTGGGAAGCCTGACCCATTTATTTTACCCATCAGCGAAGGGTCCGGATGACTCCGGTATCGGTAACCTCGCTGAGGTTGTGAGTGCCGCCGTTGACCCTACATGATAGGGTTCCTCCGCCGCCAACTCTACTTCAAAATCCCGATATGACCATGAAGGCAACCTTTTAGATCTGAGCTCCGAATATGTCAGAATAGCTCTAAAAGGGGATGTACCAGGTAGCACTGGATGCCGCCGTTGGCTAATCTGATGATAAGCTCCTCCGCCGCCATCCGTAAAGAGCCCTGATACAGACTCACCCACTCTCCCCCTCTCTCGTTTGCAGCCACCAATGACGACCCACGGAGGTTGGGTACCCCATCTTCAGTCGAAGGTGCTCGGCTCCCGGATTTCACCCCGGGGAGGTGAGAGTAGGAGTTCATTGACAGAGGCTAGGTGCAGAAGCCTGTGCCTGCATAAGTCGCTTGTCAACGCTTCGAAATCCAACCCTCGAAAGCAACTCACATGATGGAGCCTTTTTTTGAAACCAATGGCGTCTATTAGTTGTTCACCAAAATTTGCAACAATTGAGTCAACATCGTCAGTGGAAGTGACATTATCGAAATTATTTGAATAGTTTCGAAATAAAGAGCTTAATACAGACCGATAACGATTCAAGTTTAAGGTCTAACATATATTGCACTTTCCGAAGACCAGATGTTAGGAGCTGAAAAACCCAACCACACCATGCACAGGGACAGGTGAAACTTTTGGCGAGTCGCCGTCGTCCGTTTTGTGTCTCTCTGGTGGAACACAATTCCATTTGCCAAGCATGGCCGCTTCAGAACGACTGCTTCTTTAAGGCGGTCCATTAGTTGACAACATAGGTCTTGCCGTAGGAGATCAGCTCATAGTAGGATCACGTCGGCTGTTTTGCGTATCATCCAACACTCTCTCTCACACAAATGTAGTTCAACTGTTGCGATTGTGAGTTGTCGGTTGGATTGGCAAAATCATTGCCAGTTTAGAACTTTCCGTATTAAGATTCGATGCTGGTTCCCAAACCGAACAACTTGTTGCAACGCTTAAGTTAGGCAAATGATGTATGCAACTGGATGTATTTTTACATTATCTTGCCTTCAGCAACCACATCGAAAAGTTCCTTGCGACTAATGCTGTCGCTGTCCCAAGTTATGGGGACGATCTGGTTCGTGTTCTCTTTAAGAGACACTAAGGTTAACTCAGTAATCGCTTAATCGAATCACGTGAAAATTGAGTTTGCAAGCCAAGACTTTGTGCCTTGACTTGAAGAACGACCGGAGGAGGAAACTAATTATTTCGCAATCCTTCTGAAGTCCTTAACTATAATGCACACTTCCTGGGAACACACTTCTTCCTGCACTTCCTCATGATTACTTCTCCACTCCCAAGGATTGACATACAACCGGTCTCCGATTCCACAGTTCTGCCTGACCCACAACGTCCTCGTTTCACTTCATTTGAAAGACCTCCCATTATGAACGCAAACCAATAAATTCAGAAAATGCATTTATCACAACGAAAGCAAATTGCGCTTGTCGTTCGCAAACGGTCCCTTTGCAGATCGGGGTCAGGAACAGAGCAGAGCTGTGAGTGCGATGAAGCACATCGCCAGTTCCTCTAATTCATGCCCCATAATGAAACCGGCTCCGAGCTTCGGATGTGCTAAATCCCTAACTCTCCATGTCACTGGATCTCCATTACCTTCTCCATCGCACAATCAACCCCAAACTGCATTTGAACAGTAATGACTTGTCTTTTGTATCGCTTTTTCTCTCCACAGGAATCACACATTCATCTGGTGAAGCTAACACGACTGCTCCGGCTGGCGAGGCTCCTTCAGAAATTGGATCGATACTCACAATACACGGCCCTGGTGTTGACACTCCTGATGCTGTGCTTCTCGCTGGTGGCGCACTGGCTAGCATGCATCTGGTATGTCATCGCCGAAAAGGAGAATATTATTAATGACAGCGGATGGGATATCGGTGAGTTTGCAGGATTTCACTTGACACACACTGGCTGTGCGAGCGCGCGTGTTCGCCGGGGCATGGGCTTCGCCGCGCGGTGTTATGCAAAGATATTGGATTTCAGCGTGTGGCGAGCATGAATATGAATTACATCCGCCCACAGCAGCAGGGCGACGCTTATGTTGTGGCGAAGGGTTTTCGCCATAAATCTCGAGGATGTGTGAACTTTTCGCACATAAATGCGTCCCGCCTCAGGCCTACAGATGCCGGCGACGATTGGAGTCCTTTTGCTCGGATGATTCGGGGAGCATCGTTGTTCGCTTAATTGGCGCCTCACCAACCGCGCGGCCTGGTGTGGGGTTTCTCAGTGGGGCGGTAATTAATTGGTTTCCGTTGGAAGGTCATAAATTAGATTTGGTTTCCAGTGGAGGCAACAGGAATTCGACGCAACAGTCCGTGCGGAGGCCAGATGTTTCGATGGCTGGCAGTCCATGAGTAATGCGGCAAAATTGATCAAACACGATGAATGCGAATCTAATGACGTTCGGCGAAGATGATTTATGCGATGGTGCTGAGGAGGAACTGCACGAGTCAAGACGAGGAGGCTCTGCTTTTTTATGTTGGCTTGGCCCGTGACGAACCGCTTTGTGAACAGACAAGAAACAGATGTTGCTCGTTTGAGAATTTATTTGGCCTATTCTGGATGAGGTACAGTCTTGATGTCCTGCAATTCCCATGAGGATCTGGTTGAACTACTAGGATGGTAGTGTTGGCGTGGAGAGGATTTGTATAGTTGGGGGTTTCACTTCAATTCTCGAATCTAACAATGTTTCTTATTCTCGGTTTCACCTTTCTTTCGTCACACACATTTGCTAGGCTTTTCAAACTGTCCCATTCTGAGGCATCACAAATCGATCAGAGGCGATTTAAAGACGGACAAAGCACTGGGTGTAGGTGTATATTTCAGGCAGAGGCCATTGCGACAAAGATGCACCTGACTAAGGGGCAGTGTAATATCCAAATGATATATCCCTAATTATACAGACGGACAGGACGTTTTTAAGGCCGTTAACATTGACACTGTCTCAACGCAAAACTAACACTCTGTTGTCGCCTGTCTCTTAACGAGATGACATATCATTCCAATACGCGTCTATTGTGAGTGCCAGCCAAAGGACACTGTGGCATACTGGCGAATTTATAAAGCTGGTGAACTCGATAGCTACAGTACAACCTCTTTTGTCACACCAGACGAACAATCAGATTCCATGCAGATCGCTAAAGCTTACTTCGAGCATGAGTGCCAATAGTACAGTGCCTGGTTTTGATTCCGTAATAAGTGCTTGCTGAGTCTAAGCTGAGTGACCGTTTTAGGCTAAGTGATGGCCAGATTTCTTTTGTTTTAAGGCAGGTGGCGCCTTCTAGCCATTATCCACTATATCTAACATGTAGACAGCAACAAGCCCTAAAAAAATCTGTCATTGACAACTGCCTTCCCAGATACAACCCTAGCCGAAGTTATAAGGTCACTTTTCACCCACGACACAAGTGGGAGCAAAACTGACTGCAAGTGCCTCATCTGGTACACAGATGGCTTCAAAACAGATGAAGGCGTTGGAGGTGGATTATAGAAAGTTAACAACAATACCCATTAATGCATTGTTAAATTAAAGGGCCGATGTTGATTTTGAATAAAACACAAATTACTTAGGAAATTATTGTCATTTCTTTTTATTATGATAATATTGGTATGGTTCAATAAATCAAATATTGGCCAAATGGCCGCCGCTACGATAGCGACAATCACTCCTGGATTATCATTCGCCCAAACGCGGCAATGCGGCAAGACGAATCCACTGAGGTGAAAATTTGCCTTATCTCAGCTATACATTGGGTTTTTGACTAAAGGTTTATTTAAGAAAATGTAGGTACTTTTTGGCCATCGGTCTGGCAATTGGTGGATCCCATCCCAAAAGAAATGTGCGGGCTTGGCAACCAAGAATGAATCAAGCCAATTTTTGATATTCTGCTCTGACGAGTTATACACCCAATATGTAATTGAATCAGTGACATTGCCAACCATTACTGGACGCACACGGAACGTAACTTAACGTCTCTTAAAAGACCGAAACAGAGCCAGATTCGTGTAACCACAGTCTGCCTTATTGGACACTGCACAGTAAGCAAACATTTCAAAACTATGGGCCTGACGCCAGATGACACCAGCACAATGTGTAACGAAGGTGAAAAACTGCAGAGCACGTACTGTGTCAGTGTAAATGACTAGTCTGGAACATCTGGGGCTAGCTACTAGGGCGATTGCGGATTAATTTCACAATCGAATAAATTGGCAATTGTTAAATATTGAACTCGAATATCGCTTTATTCGGCCTCTTTAGAAAACAATCGAATAATAAAATAATAATTTAATCGAATTGAATTCTACAATTTATTGTCAGTACCTACTACAACCAAGAGCTGGGTTCTCACCCAAATAGTGAGAGGATTGTACTCTCATTTTCATAAATGTAAAGTTTAAATTGGAAAAAAGTGTTTCAGCAATACACCTGACCAAGCACACACATGATACAATCCAACAACCTCTCTCCGAATTGAAGAATCGGCGAATACACACATTCGTTGTCATTTGGAATCATTCCTACAAGAATCGCAAATCAACAATCGACTCCGCTCAATTTGAATTCGAATAATTGCGATTTCGAGAACAATCGAATTATTCGACGATCCTCATTCGCAATCGCCCATCGCTAGTCTGGACAAGTCTTCCATACCTAGGCGGAATATATCTTGAAGTGGTCAAAATTGCCTTCAGTTAACTGAATTGACTGTTTCCTTATTCATTTCAATTGGCATGAGGGTGGATTGTTTACCACGCTTCTCTACTCTCCCTGATTGTTTATCCTTTCGCCGGCTTTATATATGCGCGGCGCTACAGCCCGTAGAGGGCCTAGCTTCTCAGCAACCACTTGAGTTGTGCGTGCTATTGTTCTCTTACGAGTGGAAGGGACCTACAGTTTTATGCCGAATCCGAACGGCAAAGTTTGAGAAGCTTTCTCTAGACAGGAAATACTCTTTGAGCATTGTCAGTAACTCGAAAGAGGTGGGGTCGTTTCGTCGCACAGAGCAGAAATCGAACCTACTACGACGAGGTTGGGGTCGACGCACATACCCACAACGCCACGGGCCACCACTTCGTCGGCTTGATATTTGCCCCATCATCGCTTTAATCATGAACTCAGACAAATTATTTTGGGTCACGGAAGCTCCGTGGCAACATGCACCAGTCACACTTAGGCATCGTAGGGCCACAATCGATCTTGCTCCACAAGCCAGCTGTTGCTTTCATCGAAGCGCCCATGGCCCCAATACACGAAGCTCCTAACGCAGTGGCCTACACATTCCCCCATCACCGCCTTTCTTCATATCTTTTATCTGCAGGGTGGATGCACGGTCTGTCGGAACGGCTGAAAATTCCCATCTCAAACATCACCAACGCCGAGGCATACTCCACCGCGCTCTACTTCACATTCACCAGTCTGACGTCGGTGGGCTTTGGAAACGTCTCAGCCAACACAACAGCCGAAAAGGTCTTCACCATCCTGATGATGTTAATTGGAGGTAAGGATTAAGCTCAACCAACCAGTCTCGTCTTTAATCATACATCCTTCTCTCCACACCCCTCTTCATCCATCATTTTCTGTGCGTGCTCCGTTCATCACTTTCCGCCAGCGCTAATGCATGCCGTCGTCTTCGGTAATGTGACCGCCATTATTCAAAGGATGTACTCTAGGCGTTCCCTATACGAGAGCAAATGGAGAGACCTAAAGGACTTTATTGCCCTGCATCAGGTACGTATGGGCAATTGCATTAGAATTATGAACTCGCACAACCTTAAACGGGAATATACCAGCTCACCTGCACTGGTAAGTCTATAAAAATAGTTACGTGCACACAAGGAACAGACACAGACACACATTGAACACCATCAACACCACCACCACCATCAGCGCCACGGTTTATGGGGCGCGCATTAATTTAAATTTTCCACTTGAAACGAGATGACACAAGTGCAGCGCGATGCCGAGTTGACCTGGTTCATAAGGCAAATACAAACAGAACCTCACCCACAAGCGAACACGTCCAGACAAACAAACGCCACATAAATACCCTCCACACTGCAGACGTGCTCGAAACTTGTGTCTATTATCAGCGAAAATTATTTTTATCACACCGCTGTCTCAGATATAGCAATCATCACCGGCACATTCGTAGTGCTTATGCCCGGTTGAGTGTGAATCGGTTGAGATGTGCTCCTGCTGCGGGGTATTACGAAAGCACTTAGTTTAAGCGGATTTGCCCAGTGAGGACAACGAAAGTGCTGCTTCGATTAAAACAAACACGATTTGCTTGATTTACTGATTTGTGCTCACGTTTTTTTCATTCGCACTCTTGTCTCTTCCCTCTGTCTCTTTATCCGTTTTTGATCTCTTCTAGATGCCGAAGGAGCTGAAGCAACGCATCGAGGACTACTTCCAGACGAGCTGGTCCCTCAACCATGGCATCGACATCTATGAGGTGAGTTGGTGAACTTTTTCTTCTGTCTCTAGGATGGATGTGGCGCGTTGTGATTGTCTGCTTGGATGGGATGCATTTGATGCCTTGCCTGTGTACGTCTGCTTCCATTTGCTTTAAGTGCTTAAGTTGGATGGAAGTGAGGCACGAACGAAGCTTGCTTTTCGTGGTCGTACACACATGTGAGGGTGCGATTCCACACGATTCCAATTAGCAATGTGCGTCGTTTTGGGTTCTCAGTGGTTATGATGGTCTGGTTGGTGAGATCTCAAAGAGTACCAGCAGACATAACCAACCACCCGCACTGTGGTCTCAAAATGTCAGATGTTTGCGGTCAATTGGCGGACTTCAGCCAGAGTATCAAAATTTCATTAATGCCTGGTCTCATTAGTTGATACCTCGGTCAGAGGTAGGAAACCAAATGCTCGTAATTTCTTTCGCCGATCTCTTGCTGAGTATTAGAAGCTTTACATTTTCTGAGTAGTCTTGCGATTAAATTTGGAGTTCCACAAGCATCCATACTTGGTCCTTTATTAAATCAAAGAATTGTCGTAAGTCAAATCTAATCTATTGACCTTGTGTGGCCATCTGGTTTGTCCTCCTCTTTCTCCATCACCCGTTTTATTCGCCTACTTAAATATCGATGGACAGTATTTCGGCTAGATGACAAGTTGCATCATCGCGGATGGTAGAGGTAATCGCAGGACACCGTCCCATATTGAATCCCTGCAACCATCATGATGGGACTTTGGCGAGTTCCCGCCACCACGTGGCTAGCTTCTGTTACCCAGTCTTTTACAGGCTTCAAGCGACGTCAACAGCGGTCCGCACAATGAAGACCCTCCTGGTAGCAGCTCATTACTGCAGTGAATGCAGTTCCACCCACTAACTTATCTAAACATATCCGGAAAAGGTTGAAAATATACAAAGCGTTTTTTGTTAAATTACTTACATCGTTTACAAATCTCGCGTCCTTGGGTAAATTTAAATGTGCCAAGATAAGAGTTTCAGCAGATTTTATTGTTACGTGAACCTTCACAGATTGTTGGCAGTCAATTTCGATGTCTAACTGACAACTGAGCCATCTGCGCTTGCACTCGACAAAGGGCGCCGTTTGGAGACAGACGAAAACGGGCTACATACTTCCGAATCAAAGAACTTATTCAACTTGAGTGCAGTTGAAGTCAAACCAAATTTCATACCGAGCAACTCGTTATGAACTGACTGACGTGATCTCAGCCAGCTTGTAGAGTGCTCCAAAAAACGTCAAACACTGTATCCCTTACATGCACGCACTTCTTGTGCGGAAATTTAATATGCGACCCATGTTGCTCAATCTGCTACATTTAAGACTAGGCTTGATTCGAGATGAAATGACTAATTTATTCCACTTTATTCTAATTAGTCGAGGAATGGAATTTCAGATTTGGTTAGGTTGGGCGAGTAGGTAGCCCGATATAATCCGCGTCACACTTTTATCCAACTAGACTACTTCTCCGTGTCGATTACGCTGAGCAGTGACCTTGTTGACATGGTATTTTTGTGCAACACTTTCCATTTGGCTTCCATAGGCGGTCCTCTAATTCACAAGGTTGCATGAGACGTGGTTATTTTTTCGGCCTATTCTAGTAAGCTCAAGGTGGTCATCAAATTGTCAAGGCGTTGGTTTTCGATCCGGGCAATTCCTTTTTTTACGATTGAGGCTCGCTAGGCCTTAGACCAACCGACACTGATCCTGTTTCTTGGCGCAGGAAGCTCGCCATTCGTCCTCTCCCGTTGGCAATTCTAAGCTAAATTCCCAGACGGCACAACGAGGAGGTGGAAGTAGGGCTTACTAACAGAGCTGCTAGGAATTGGGCTGCAGTGGCTCTTTCTCATTATTTTGCGGACCAGCACCTATCGCAGATACTGCCTTAATAGGCCTGAACTCAACTCTCGATGTCGAACAGGCGGGTTACTGCGCTGGATTCTCCTGCAGCGACCACATAACCACCTCACAGATCATTATTGAGCAACGCGTTGTGTATAGGTCGCTGCTACATAGAGACGGTGCTGTATGCAGTACCTGTAAAGTGGACACCATTACCACATGAAAGCTGCAATCTTTTGTAAACAGATGTTTAAGAAAGAAGAAACATCCGTTTTTTGGCCGAACCGTATATCTCTAACGAACAATTGTACATGAAAACGGGCCAGGATCTTATAAACATCAAAATACGAAGGAGAAAGTGGCAGTGGATTGGACACACCCTACGGCGCGAAGACAATTCCATTGCGAAGTACGCTATGCTTTGGAATCCGCTTACGGAATCCATTTCAGTCTCGTTTCATAATCAATGGCGATGCATTGCTTATGTATTTCCTTCTAGCAGCTACAAGTGCCGAAAGATGTCCGCTCTGTGCTCCGTTTCATAACGAAATCCTACTGGAATCCCACGATTATCTGAGTATAATCTGATCATATTATCCTTTTGTAGTTTTCGGCACTGCGACTGCTCCTTCCTTTATCGGTTTGTACTTGTACATTGTTTGGCGCTGCAGTTCGAGTGAATATTTACCAAAAACCCTCTTGAATTATTATGATTGATGGTCCTAACATCCCTCTATAAGGACAAGCAAATGAGATCACATTCATTCCGATTACAAGCTGGCTAACTTTCAACTCAGCTCCACTTCTGTTTCTGCGAACAATGTTTCTCCTTTTCTATAAAGCAGCGACGATATCACACATTCTTGAATTACTTCATTTTTGAGTCAAAACTGTGATTAGGTCTGAAAGGGCTAATACCATTTTATGCTTCTCATCCCGCAAGTCCCCACACAATCAGTCGACTTAGAGCTCACACATTAGAGCCTCTTCGGGGAGGTTACACCCTGACAGGGCACTTTTAGTTACCTCACACCGAAGCGTGTATTTTTTACAACCCCATTTGCATCATCCCCACGCCAAACTCATCGACACGTTAAACCTGAAAACCCATGCCGCGAGTCAAGGCTGCACATTCACCCCTGGAAATGATCAATTTTCATTTTAGAATTTTTTCGAACTCGTATAAAAAACGTTTCAGCGAAACTTCCACTCCAGAGACCCTTGTGCCCGTGGAGTGCTCTCCAAATAAAAATACAATATTGCTCATGCACCATGTCCTCCACCCGAGAAGGTACGCATACGCTCCAGCATCTCGACAGCCACTCCTCCTTGGGAAGAGTAAATATCCTTATTTAATTCAATTTTTCCCTTTTCTTCTCAGAGTATCCTTCATTCAATCGTTTCCGTTTTTATCTCTTCACTTACAGACACTTCGCGAATTTCCCGAGGAGCTGCGCGGGGACGTATCTATGCATCTACACCGTGAAATACTTCAGTTGCCAATTTTCGAGGCCGCATCACAGGTAAATTGAAAAATTCCAAAAGCCGCCCGCCATTCCATTCGCACATCCGTCACGTCTTCACGCTGAGAGTTAAGCTGTGATATACGAGCACTCGCAGATGCTAGCTCGTGAGGAATGTGTGCGCCCTGGTTGGGTGGATGTGTACTGGTTCGGCATGAGGACAAGGAAAACCATTTCATCTTGCCGGGGGAACCGCCCTCGAGTCATATTTGTGTTCGCAGCTGAGCTATTCCTCTTTGTCACCTGTCAAAATGCTTGTCAAACACAAATAGATCAGAAAATTGCCAACACATCGATGGTTCTATGAATTGTTGTAGGTTTGCCTTTGAAATGTGCGGCGTGCCGTGGCTGGGCGGAGCAGTTCAGCGAAAATGGAATTTATTACGACTTCATCTTCAGTGACCATGATTTCGCACAGCTGCACGTGAGACCGCTGAACTCGAAGGCGCGTCGTGCTGAGTCGTATTTATTGAGGATTTGCTTTCACACACGCGGAAGGAGCACTCCGTCAGATTACTTTTTATCGAGAGTTCAACCATCCCCAAAAAAGTTTACAGCAAGCAAATCATGTAATCCAAAGACCGGATGAGAGGCGAGGATGCCATAAGTCGTCAAAAGAATGTACGGAACGTCCCACAAACATGGAAATGCTCATTTATTGGATGAAAGGTGAAAGAGAAGGTCATACTGAGTTAATCCAAAGCGGCAACACATGACATTTCAGTTCTGCGATGGTGGGTAGAGCAAGGAGAGTTTTTGGTATAATTCAATCCATGGGCTTCCAACAGTGGTGCTGGCAACAAATCGAAACTTTTGACTTTGCAAACTGTGATCAGAATCTTGGATACGCAAGTGTTCTTGAATTTAATTGCATTTCATTGATGTGAACTTTGCCCAATTCGTGACATCGAAGTTTGTGTGTGTGCTTTACATTCGAACCGAAAAGGACTCCTTCAGAATTGCAGCTTTTCTTGCTTCACGAATTTGTTGAAGATTACGGACATCCGCCCAAGATCCAAAATTCCAGTTGGCCTTGACTGAGTTCACCGCTAGGACAATTTTGTTATAAGTTGAGAAAGAGCTCGAGGAAGAGATGATTAAGTATAAGACCTCTCAAAAACCGACATTTGCCTCGCTCGTTTAAAGTCTATACGGAAGAACGAAAGGAGGAAGCGTTGTCAAGATGCGATTGAAAAAACTACAATAATGTGCTGCCTTTTAAGACACCTCCAAAGAAAAGCCCATGGTTGGAGAACTAGTGCAGGTAGGTACATGGCGATGGACGGGAGCCCCACAAGCAATGGCTGGAATAAATACGAGTGATATTTGTGAGCTCAAGGAAACAAAAGGACTCAACCTCCGATTGAAATGGATATAGAATTAGAAAAGAAAAATGTGCTGCAGCAGGAATCGCGTCCGAAAGCCATTCAAGTGTTAATACAGAGAAGCCTGACTCTACAAAAATAGACAACCAGTAATACAGTCACAGCCGATACTGGGACTTTTCAAGAATCACATTTTCAGACTGATGTACTTTGGCCTAAAAGAGACTGAAGTCTATCAAGTCTACTGCTGCAAATTGGACCAGCTGCAGATGATATTGTTAATAGCATGCACTAGCTTCTCGGTCGGGGAATTTAACGCCAGTCGAGTTTCTAAGAATCGATTGCCTGATTCACAGAAAGGACGTGGGTATGACTGCGTACAAGGTCGTGACAATGCCAACAATGTCTGCCTGCCGTTTCTTATACTCGCTTGAAGCAGTTTACCACCAATCACTATTCTTATACTTATCATTGTGGTTTCAGGTTTGGGATGTTCAAATTATAACAGAAATTCGCACTAGTCTTCGTGATGACCAGAGAACTCTACAGCCACCACTTATGCTTACAGCAGCGGGCTTAGTTGATTGATGCCAGATGGCTTTAGACAAGCTTCTTTAAAACCTCCTTGCTGACAAGTCCCCTCATCAGCATCAGAGGCACTACCCCAGACGATCTTCCAGTCTTGCCATCAGGTTCTAACATACGCGGGTGAAATTACCGTTTTTCTGGGCCTATTGATGTGCTCAACTTGAGCAAGGAGATGTATTGTGGTGTGTTTTTGTAGCGTCGATGGTGTTTCAGTCTGTTCCTAGACAATATAGCGATGCGAGCTTTAAGTGTAACGCCGGTCGTACTGTTGGAGTAAGCAGATGACATTCATATCGCCGGTAGTGGTACGCGCGTCGTGACTTGCAGAATATGCTTTTCTATTGGAGAATAGCAAAAACGGGCAGCTCTTAATTTCGATGGAAAAGATGATGTATATCTTGCCAAACACATATCGATCCGCGATTTCGTCACACGCTACAATTTCGTAATAGTTAAGAACATTGTCTACCTCAGGACGAAGGTTTGTGAAAGTTACTGGGCTCGAGACACTTACATAAAGGCACAGCTGTTTTCATGGAGTATGCAGCCTGTCTACCAGCAATTTGAATAGAGGAGACTAGAAACGAGCTAAAGGCTGTACCAAGATGTGAATCTTGCCAGAAGTCTAAAATTCATCGACTGTATGGACATATGCTCAAACGAGTGAAAGATTGAATCTTAACTTGGGCAGTTACTCTCCAGACTTAGGGACTGTACATATTTATCCCGTAGACAGTCAGTGCTACCGTCAAGGCTCGCCAATTTAACACATTAAAGGCTGAAAGAGCGCCCAACTATTTGCACTCGCTACAAGGGCTATGCAGAAATAACACACAGTCTCAGGTGAGAAGTCACTGGCCCATCGAAAAAAAGATCGCAGTCACAATAGCTCGAAGCTCACGTACTGAGCTAGCCCGACAACACGTAGTCCATGAGCGCTTCAAGATTTTCCGCCCAGATAAGAAGATTATCAAAACCAGACAGATAATCTCGTAGCATAGACTGAAGTGCACGACACTTGTTACTTTAAGAGCATTGGCTTGTGGGCCACAATACTCGTAAGCTTGGCTTAGTCTCGAGTCTCGGTTAGCGAAACTAATGTCGATGCACACCTTTTCATCGAATTCGTTAGAAGCAATTAGCAGGGTCATCAATAATTCAGTTTTCTCTTTGTGGTGATGCCAACCGAACCCAAGAACTTAAACTTCGTACATATTCAAGAATACACACTAATTCTCAGCAACTAAGACTGGGTGCACGAATTCCCTACCGCAGCCCACTCATAAACTATCAACTATCTGCGAAAACCATATGTTAAATCCAACGCTCTCTGGCAATGCTTGGAGCCAAAAACAATGCCCGTGAACCGCACTAAGAGTATTCTCTCGTCAAGCCATGCAAACAGAAAGAAAAATCTAAAAGGCAGGCCTCCAGCTACGCAACATCATCGCATCGAAGCAAAAAATTTAAAGCAAAATAAATTTGATCCCACGATAGCGACAGCGCCTCTGTTGATTCCATCACTCCCTTCCACACCCCCCACGGCTCAGTCTTTATCATGGGATATGTTGCTCCCATAATGCCACCCCCTAGTCGGTCTCATGGAAACATGAACGCATCTTGAATTCATCGCGTCTTCAATAAGGAATATGAGATAGGGCCCTCCGTAGGCCATGTGCGCGCGAGTGTTGACAATGCTGTTGATGTTCCACCCGCATCCGATTTCGTCTCAAAGATGGGCGCCTTGTGCTCGCTGCTCACTGCATGTATCTCATCATCGACATCGTTACACTTCACCATCTCAATGTCATTCACTCACGTCTGACACAAGCTCTTTTCATGTGTCTTGCAGGGATGTCTGAAACTGCTGTCGCTGCACATCAAGACGAACTTCTGTGCACCCGGGGAGTTCCTCATACACCGGGGCGACGCCTTGAATTATATCTACTACCTGTGCAATGGTTCAATGGAAGTCATTAAGGACGAGATGGTTGTTGCTATCCTTGGTAAGTATTTGTTTTCCGGATGCGAAGCATAACGGAAGGGTAGTCTTTTGATTAACGTGTCCCGGACACTTTCCTCCTTTTTGTTTTGTTCTTCCAGGCAAAGGAGACCTCGTTGGTTGCGACATCAACGTGCACCTGGTGGCAACCTCAAATGGACAGATGACGGCCACAACAAATAGCGCTGGTCAGGACATTGTGGTTCGGAGTAGCAGCGATGTTAAGGTGTGTATTGGTTTCTCTCCTCCGGAGAGTGAGTGGAATTTAATGCCGAGAATGGCAGAGTGATTATCAGATGTCTGTGTTAATGGGAATCGAATTGCTTTCAGAGAAAAACTACACTTGAAGATGGATGAGACGCTCGGATTGAAATGGGTGACAACGAATTAATCCAGTAAATCGTGTCTCCATTAGCGAGGGCTTACGGTTTATCTTGAAGCCTGCTTCGTGTCAATACGCCAGCTTTTCTGCGCTGACTGTACTTCAAGCGATTGGTTCAATTGTTGATGACTAGGTCAAGTATGTGCGGGTGTGACTCTGTTATGTCTAACACTTATACAACCACTGGCCGCGCTGTACTATGTCTGTGTATTACTTAGAAAGGCTCCAGGTAGCAATTATGTTTTTCATTCAGGGTGGCAGCCTGCTGCTTTCTGCTCTCCGTACCTTTTACTTCTACCCTAAAGTATACAAAAGCAATTCTCACTCTGTTTCTTTAAAACGCCTGATTAACTCTCTGCCTGTCGTCAGCGCCTGCAGTAAAAGATTGTTTGTTTCTTCTACGTTTGGACATTTCGCGAAGAAGGACGAACCTTCGTTTCTTACTTACTTATCAGGCAGACGACACATGAAGGGTCCTAGCTTGAGCTGCCATCCATCGGTGACAATCCTGGGCACGCTGCTTCCAGTCATCAAGGCCAAGTTGTCTTACATCCGCGATGACTTGGTCTCTGTACCGGAGGTTCGGTCTTCTTCTCCTTATGGATCCAGGAGGCATGGATTCGAAGACCTCCTTTGCTGGAGCGTTGTTGTCCATTCGCCATGTGGCCGAGTCAGTGTAGTCGACGGATTATTGCCTTCCGGATATCTTTGTGTACATCTACCTCCTCATCCATTCGCCTTCCTCGCAGACGGGACCATATATCCATCTGACTCCGAAGTTTTCTTTCGAAGGCACTAAGAATCAGCTTTTGGCTCCATAGAGCAGGACTGGCAGGATAAGAGTTTTGTAGAGCATGACTTTGGTCCTTCGAGTCAGGAGTTTCGAGCCCAGTTTTTTTGACAAACCGAAGTCATCGGTTGCCAAGGGCGATTCTACATCGGATCTCCACTACGATGTCATTCGTGGAGTTTACGTTTGCCCCGAGGTAGACATACTCCTTTACTACCTCGCAATTGTAGCTGTCGATTGTAACGTGTTGGCCTTGGTGGTGTGGTGGGTCGTGTTTTGCTCGACAGCATGTGTTGTGTTTTGTCCTCGTTGACCTTTAGACCACCTCATTTCGCCTATTCCTTAATTGCCTACGGCCGTTGGGACCGATCGGTAATGTCAATGTCATCAGCCATGGCCGAATGGAAACAGCGTCAGATGGTTGTTGCTCATCGATCAAAGATCGTTATGGCCGAAGAGGCATTTTGATTAAGGACAAGGTTTACCCCGGACTGTTGCGCCAATCAAAGAAGAAAAGTTCCTCAAGTTGCTGCCTGCGATTTGGGTTTGTTTGTCAACTTCGCCAGGACGAAATTATTGTTTTTGTAATGAACGTTAATCGTGTGCTAATTGACTGAAGGGTGAGCTCATAGTGAATGTCCAACGTCCTCAAGTCTCAAATGGAAACTTTCATAAGGTCAAGTCAGTGTACTATTATTCAGTTGCTTCCTTGCGGCAGGAAAGTTATACTAACGATAGTGTAAGAAGGTGTGACTCTTTTTATCAGACCTGTTGCACGTTTAGAGCCTGTCTCCGAGTTATAGCCGATAATACAGCTTCCAGTTGCCATCTTGCCGTCTGGAGTCCGCTATGATATGGTCTTTACATCGGAGAGTATGTCCTTGTTTCCATCTCGAACTAGCAGAACTAACTTTTGAGAACCTCTTACTTCGAACATTATAGGCCATGACACGATGCATGTTCTTTAAATAGACCACTGCCTTATAATGGGATGCACTTTGAGACTGATATTAGACCATTTTTTAGATCTTCTTTAGATTTTAGAGGCTTTAACACGAATATTTGTAGTTAGACGAGTTTTAGCATCCTGAACTTATTATAAGAGTACATCTGAAGAGGAGGGTTTATACGATATCAAAGAATGCCACAAAAATGGACACAGGCAAACTAGCTTCATGCCTCAATTATCCATTGTTTGCGTTCAGAGGAAGTGTTCAAATACTTTTCCCAGCTTTCCCTCATTAGCTTGCATACCCAATTAAACAAGTCACTTTCCATCTGCGAGTGCTCACATTTTAGTCTTTACGGCCAACAGGCGGCATTCTACAAACAAGATAGATGGAGTGTCTACGGGATGATGTGAAAAAATCTAAGGCTTATTTCCAAAAATACACATCAAGCAGCAAATAGAACCGCGACATCAAAGGACCTAGCACCAAATGTTAATTGAGTTCCTTATTAGACAGGCACCCACCGTCTGCGTTCCCCCCGAACACACGATCCAATCAAAGGCACGGGTATCAAACATCAAAGAGTCACCACGCCTCCTGTGCTTACTGCTTTCTTTTCCCCCTGACAAATGCGTTGGTTAAGCTAGAACTCACTTTCAGTCACAATTCGTAGTCACCGTCTGCTAATTAACTTCGCAAACAAAAATGTTGCCCGGAAATGAAGTGCTATAGATACACATGCAAGCGCTTTGTCCTTGTCGTCTTTCAGACGACCACTATTCTGCCGACAACACGGACTATGAGCTGAGTTCATCCGTGGGGATTTTATTAAAAACGCATCTCCAACCGCACATGCGCCAGCTCTTCTATAAATTAAAACTTCCCCGATACCGGAGAAGCCAGGCCGCCGTTAAATGGCTGCAAGAAAAAATGTTTTTAATTAAATTAATAGAACCCTTCGTCCTCTCAGGAGTGGCAACGATGCTACGTCTCCGTCCATGGCAACGAGCCACTGAGCCACTCAATTAAAAGTTTGTCTATTCCATGCTGCCGCTGTGGGTTACACAGTGCGCCAAGCCTGGTTCACCTCCCCCTGCAGCATTTATTGTGTCGATGACAGGATTAATTATCCCGCTGCCAAACCGAGAAATACATCACACACCAGGGGTAGTGATTTTTGAAGTAATCGCAGTTTGTGTGTTTTGTTCTTTCTCCCGTGAATTTAATTTGTGCCACACTCTGACAAGTGCCCTCTTCTTCTTTTCCAGGCACTGACCTACTGCGACCTGAAGTGTGTACACATGGGCGGCCTAGTGGAGGTGCTGCGGCTGTATCCGGAGTACCAGCAGCAGTTTGCGAATGACATCCAGCACGACCTGACGTTCAATTTGCGTGAGGGCTACGAGTGCCAGGATTCCGACATCGGACCGTCATTCCCGCTTCCATCCATCAGCGAGGACGACGAGAACCAGCCCGAGAGCGAGCCAGTGGCGGCGGCATCTCCCCACCCAGTCAGTTCATCCAGCCCGTCGCCACTACCGACGAGGTCGCCGCACTTGAACGGTGTCGGCGGAAGCCCGCGGAACATCAAATTTCTGCAACGCGGCCGCTCACTGGCCGGCTTGCGCGAGCGCGTTGAGCGCCAGAGATCGGTGACCGTCAATTCACCCGGATTGGAGTCGGGCTCGCTGGACGGCCTCAATCTGGAGTCGTGCCACAGCGACGCCGAAATCCCCACCAACAAACGTTCCATCGAAAGACTCGACTGCCAGGTGAGCACGCTGCACAATGACGTCGCTCAGCTGAGCATGGAGGTGCGCAACGCAATACACGCCCTGCAGGAAATGACCTATTCGACGCTGGCGTCGCGAGCCGATCTAGCGGTGGGTAACTTCCCCCCAGCCCGATCCATACCAAACATCTCGAATAACGTGACGATCCCCCAGGTTGGTAGCGAGGCAATGCTGGTGCGCAGCTCATCCCATCCGGCAGAGATGTGGCACTGCGAGCTGGGCGAAAGCCAAAAGCAGTCGCACACACATGGCGAAACGATGCCCAAGATCACGCGTGCCACCCAGACCGAGGTAGTCAAGATCGACTTCCAGACCTTCGAAAAGTTCGTCGTCGCCAACCCGCGCCTTGTGCTGGGCCTCCTGGGCTATGAGGCGACAATTAAGACTGAAATTGAGATGCTCCAGCAGCAGCAGATCCTGCAGGTGTCCCCCCTCAATACCATCGAAGAAGTCAATTCCCCAGAGGGCGGCGCCAGCTCGGACTACCTCCTCGAGGAGGCCGCCGAGGAGGGCAATCCCGAGTGGGGCATCAAGGACACCGACAACTATCGCGACGTGGAGAACTGCCGCTCCACGGAGGCCCTGCTCAACCCCAATCACTCGCAGGAGGACATCGCGACAATCAGTCAGGACGTGGAGCCTATCTCTGTGTCCATCGTCAAGGAGGGCAAGTCAAAGCTGTCAAGACGAAACTCCGCCAGCAACAGCAGCAGCAACAACTCGTCGGCCTCCTCCATTCCCGGCGTGATCGTTGGAGCGGTCGGCCAGAACGGCCCCATCCGCCGGTCCTCGTGGAAGGGCAGCAAGAAGGACTACGAGCGGCTCAACGAGAACGGTTGTGATAGATACGACAGCGACGAGAAGCTCGCCACCACCAAGAAGAAGACCTCTCGATCGAACTCCTCCGACATGGGCAACAACAAGCGCAACAGTCTGAACGTGGCCCGCGTGCCGGCAAACTATCGCTTCTCGGCGGGCGACGCCGACAAGCTGGAGAAGGGACTCAAGGGACTCCCATCAACGCGCTCGCTGCGAGACAGTTGAACGTTCAAAGGACTCAACTCCAGCGGATACCAAAGATTTTAGGACTTACTGATCTTACGTGCTTAAGAATACCTAGTATTATAGCTTACTGTCGCCTGTTGCCTGTCCTTTCTCAAAGGGTTCTCTTGCTGTGTTACAGTAGTGTACATAAGTTTTCATTCGTTTTTACTTGTCTCTTCTAGTTTGTAAGTCTAGTCTAGGATCACTTGATGCCGCGCGTCACGTGTGGACAGGGGGACGAGTGTAATTTGTAAGCGAAGGATCGTGCTGGGACACGATTCCGAGATCAATTTGGAAAATGTTGGTGATATGTTTAGAGGTGTAAGGACCTTAGGAATGAATATGGAACGGTTTTAGTTGTAAGATTACACAGATATCTTTTCAAACTTTTTTTATTGGTGGTACGGCCAGTGAGGCTGTCTGTTGCGATGAAGGATGTGGATTTTTGATTCGTGAGTAACGAGGGAAGCAGCTCCTCATTTTGCAAGGTTGCAAGACGAATGGCGGTTGCTTAAGGACTGTAGAGGCAGCTCTTGAGGATCGGTTAGTGAATCAATAACACATCGATTCTTTGTAGGTTCCATTAATGCCTTGAGTATTCGCTGGTTTTTAATGGCAAGGCAGTTGAAATGGCTTACGGCTCAAGCCAAACGGAAATGGTCATGACCTTCCACAGTCCCGCGGTCTTAGGTTCGATTAGATGGATGGGTAGTCTGTAAGTCCTGCTGGACCTATTTCCGTGCCATTTACGTTCAACCATCCTGATTTTTGTTTGATGCTGCAGCTATAAAGAGCTCAACTTTCTGACTGTCTCAACTTTCTGAGACTTGGACAAGCCTCTGTATATATGGCTCTGTATATACTAGTCTTATTTTCGTTTCGCGATACTTCAGATGATAATGGCCTGAAGGAGTGGAAAGTGCTCAAAGTTGGCCGAAGCATTTCATGACCTCCGCACGAGGTTATCCAATCCATAGGATTGCCAGACGAATTCTGAATGAGCAGCGCGTGCATGTGCCATCTCTAGGGCCATTAGAAGGCCAACCTCTCCCTTATTGGGACATACCGCCAGAAGCGGGTTCGAAAGTCTATGAATGAGGTAGTTTCGAACTTGGCCACTCTTGAGAGATCAATAGCACGCCCAACACTAGTGGTTGCTAAAAGGCTAGTCCCTGGCCATCTACTAGTTAAGTTCTTTAACCCATTGGTGGCGTAGGGCCTCAACCACTCCTGCGCGCCATCTCGTTCAAATTTCTGCAACGTGTTTGAGCTCCCTCCAACTCATTCCTAAAGAACTCTTCTGCACCAAGTTTGCCTAGGGCGTCCCGCTGCATGGCGTACTTCGCAATGGAATTGTCTTCGCGCCGTAGGGTGTGTCCAATACTGGCACTTTCTTCTTCGTTTATAGGTTTCTGGCCCGTTCTCAGGTACGATTGTTCGTTAGCGATACGGAATCCTAAGAATTTTTCTAAAACATCTGTTTACGAAATGAATGCAGCTTACGTGTGGTAATGGTGTACATTTTCCAGGCACTGCATCCATACAGCAGCACCGACTCTACGTTGGAGCGGAACAGTCGCAGCTTGGTTCTTAAACTGATGACATAGCTTTTCCAGATCGTAGATAGTAATCCGAACACAGCTTTAGCCTTCCTGATTCTGTTGCTCACGTTCATTTCTATGCCATCGCGATTAGCCGAGACCACGCTTCCTAAATATAAAAAGCTGTTAACTTTCTCGACCTCCTGTCGGGCAATGTTAAAACTTAAGCCTGTCGTATTTATATTGAGCCAACTTTGTCTGCCTCTGTTTCTAAATTATGGGCCATCAAATGAAGATCCATTGCCCGATGCGAAAGGAGACAAGCATCGTTAGCGTAGTCAAGATTTTCAAGGTACGATCTCATAGTCCATCGAATACCATCATTTCTGTCCATCATTGGTGACAGCATGCACCCTTGACGAACTCCACTTTGGACCTCAAATTCCTCTGACAACTTACCATTGTGCAAGACGTGAAACTAACTACCTTCACATGTAGGCTTTATAACAGCCATGAGCTTTTCTGGAATACCTCTAATGCACAAGGCCGCGCAGATAGCACCTCGATTCAAGCTATCGAAAGCCTTCTCGAAGGCGATGAACAGTAGATGTAGCAGAGACCTATACTCAACGCATTGCTCTATAATGATCTGTAAGATGTTTATGTGTTCGATGCAGGAGGATCCATCGCGGAACCCCGACTGTTCGACATCGAGAGTTGAATTTAAATGCTCTTTGATCCGTGCTGGAAGAAAGCAAATACTTCTCCAGTTTCCGCATTCCATAAGGTTTCCCTTTTCGGAAGATTGATGATCATCCACCTTTTCCACTCCTGCGGGAATTGTTCGTTATCCCAAGCTTTGTACATCATTCGGCGCAGCTTGAAATAATTCAGCAGGGATGCCATCAATACTCACTGCTTTGTTTTTTCTGAGGGACTTGATTGCTGCTATTATTTCGCTTTTGCTGGCAAGTCCGGTGCGAGTTCGATCATTTGGTGCGGCAGGGTAATCATTAGAGCTCGATAACAATTCGCCCTCGCCTAGGTGGTTTAAGACAGACGCAAGATGTTGTCTCCCTCTAGTGAGTTGCTCTTCATCCGAAATCAGAAGGTTACCATTTAGAGTCATCACCGTTTGGAGTTCCGACCACCAATGAGTTTCTTGGTGGAGTCCTACTGTCACACCTATTGGCTGCCTCTTCAGCCCTAGAAGCCTGTGTGTCGATATGCTGATGTTTGTCTCGACCTACGCTACGCTGCACTTCTTCCTTCTTCACCCGGTATTCGACTTCTAGTTCGGTTTTCTCACTGCTGAGGCTGATGCAATTCGAACTTTTATTACTATGCGCACATCGATCCGTCTACAGGTATCAGCTGTAAGCCATGCTTCAGTCTTTTACCGACATACTGGTATGTGTTTGCTTCTGTCACAAAAGCATCCACAGCATACTAATGGTCATCCACGCTTTCCTGTCTTGAGCTGCTGATTGCTTCAACTTCCAAGGCAAGATGGTCCCTAACCTGTTGGCGTACTTGGGGATCCTCTACTGGCTGTAGCGCCATCCATATTATGGTGATCTGAACTGCATTTCTTTGCTCCACCGCAATGTTCGCCATCTGAGCAGGGCTTTCATTGCGTTTTCTGCTAGCTCACTGATTGCCGGGAGAAGAGGCAGAGTTCGAAGAGGATAAAGTTGGGTTGTTTCGTTTCTACATTTGTTTAAAATGCTCCTTCCTTGATGTTTTGGTAACACACACTAACGACACCGTGCAGTTTAGTAGAAGTGGTAGTTTGATTGAAATGACTGACTTTTGCTCCCGGGGCATGAAGACAAAATGTGCCCAAATGTGTTGCGGCAGACGATAGATGTTTGCCCAAACATTTTTTTCAAAACACAGGTTTCCTATTACTCGATATTCCTCAAATCGCGCGATTCAGCAGTCAGCGCATTACTCCCTTGAAAGCCGAGTGACAACAATTCAGGTCGACTTTTGGATCCGTTTAAACTAAAAACATTTTATGGATTGATGACCTAGGATCAGCATACTAACCAGCTACCAAATTCGGTTCGCGTTTAAACTAAGTTCCTCGAAGACGCGTTCCTAGAGACGCGTTCGTCGAGACGAATTCCTCAATCCAGAGAGATATGCCACCAATTTGGGCCAGATAGACGTGAAATTATTGTTTGTCAATAAGGAGTGTAGCAAGCACGTCCTCATACTTAAATTGGCGTTAAAGTGACATTTTGGCCTTTGTGGGTTATTCCTATTGAATCGAGCAAGATAGCAATATTCTCCAGCCATTATCCCCCTGAAAAGGGCGCAAATAGACTTCCTACATATTTTCTTCCATTTTTGTGCTGACATTTAGAGTACAGTGGTTATGGCATCACTCGACTCCCGTTTATCCGAGCTTGTCACAAACCTTAGAAGCATTCTGCGTACACCTGAGTGTCCCAAGCCCATGCTTCACCGCAGACAAATCCTACTCCTCGTCCCTAGTCGCAACAAATTTTCTTCTCCAACCCTTACCCTCATCGTACTGAAGCACCTGACAAGGCTGGCCTTACCACCAAACCCTCCACACCACCACAACCAAGTAAAATTGTGTACACAGTTCAGACTCAAAACCCACCAATTTACAGCATTTACCTCTTAGCCAATACCCCTCCACTTTCCGGTATTTCGAAAAATCCAACCCAACCGAAAGCCAAATGATAAACCTTAAATTTTGTGATCGAAGTTGTAAATAGCAGTAACTTTTAAAACACTCTAGGGAATGAACACAATTAAACCACATCTAAAATTAAAAACAAAAAAAAAAATACTTATTTTACTAACCATGTATTGCATAGCTCGTAAGGTATTTATAAACAAACAACAAACCTAACTAACCACTAAGTAGCTGTTCAAGTAAAATATGTAACAAACGTAACAACTTCTAGGCCTAGCCGTCTATATTTTCTATTGCTGTCCTAATATGCATTTAGCCAGAATATCAAAATTCTGTGCAGACACATTTAAAAAGAAAAAAATTGTCTAGCCAAAGATTCATGTAGAAATAATAATAAAAATTCACAACGACTTCGGATCGATTGCACATTCGCTACCGGGTGAGAATCCAATGAACACGATGAGGACCTCGTAGAAGGCATTGCATATTGGGAAAGCAACCAGCAACCAGAAGCCTAACAGACGCCCAAGGATCGAACGAACAGAGGAACACTTTACAAACAAATATGTCACATTATTGTTATACACTGTGTAAAAAGCAAAATAAAGAATAATAACTTAAAATAAATTAAAAGGGTGCTGACGATATGTAAAACTGTGCAAGTGATGTGTTTTATTGCCACGATGTCGTCTGTTGACAGGATGATGTGAGCGGCAGGCGTCCTTCGTGTGGTTTTTATAATTTGACGTCAGTCTGTATCCGTTAACAGAATTGTTGCCTGTCCTCGCAGGTATGAGTAGGGGGAATTGCAAAAGCACATCTGAGGGCCGGCTACAGGTATGTTTTCAATTTGATTTTCCCCGAATTTACGAGCCTGGCGGAGGTCTCTTTTGCAGAGGCACAGCTGACGCGTAATCGTTTTCTGAGCAGTTAATTTAAGGCGTCAACAGTTGACCATGGGTCGAATTTAATTCAGCAAGGGCGAGGGCAAGGACGATGAAGAGTCGGAGCAAGGATTCTTCCCAAATGTCCTCACATTGAAAAGTGACGGTTGGCGGGTAAGCTTTTTGTGGGCACCAGGATGTCGAGAATGATGTGTCCTTAGTAGTTAGCAGGTAAGTCCTTCAGGTCCATTCCAACACCATCAACCCTGTAAAAGAGTCAACAACTACCACCTATTCGTCCATATAAGGATATCTTATGACAGCCTGCCAGTTCACAAATAACACAGCCTAAAACAGAGAGAGAGACGAGCTATATAACGCCATATCTAGCATTGACATTCCTGCCAAACTCGTCTGGTTGTGCCGAATGACAATGCAGAACCCTCGCTGCTCCATCAAGGTCGGCACTCATCGAGACCTTTAATGTCAAAGAAGGCTTAGGCTAGGCGACGCGCTGTCATGTGAATTTTTCCACCATCCTACGTGAGAAAGTCGTGTAAAGCTCACTCGTCAACACAAGAGGCACCATCTTACAAAAATCCGTGCGATTGCTGACTACAGTGACGTGATTGGTCGAACAAACTGGAATAAAAACTTGGGTTAGAGTGGCTAACTGCTAAGGGCAGTCACACTTAGGCCAGAGTAGGGCATCGGCACCAGTTGGTGTTTGTAGCGAAGCTGACCTATTCTGGCGATATTTAGCTCCAGCTGCTGAAGTAGTAGACCCCTGGGTGTAGGAACCTACAACTAGCCGGAGCGCTACAGGAGCAGAGTAGGTGATGAGTGTTTTCTACCTTCTCTTCATTCATGCAGCTTCCGCAGAAATCATTATATAGGGCACCCATTGTGCGAGCATGAGTGCCAATTGCACAGTCGTACCCATGCTATGGATAGGTATGAGGTTGTACCACACATTGCGAGTTCATCGGCCTTGCAGTTTCCTGGTATGTCACAGTGTGAATGTTAAAATGCTTAGGCATCTCGTTAAGAGACAGCCTTCAATTAAGGTATGTTTTTGAGTAAAACATGACATTGTTAGGCGAATTTAAAGCGGCCTGACTATCGGAACAGAAGGTGATATCACGTTGTTTCTGAGCCACGACAACGCGTCTTCATCGCTACAGTGATCAGGGAGAGACACCCGCACCCAACCCTTCGCTAGCCTTCGATCCGTCTGAGAAAATACGCAGAGGATCATCCAACGTTCGCCTATCAGACAACCAGTCCGATCTGGAAGGAATGCTGAGTTTGTCTACTTTCACATCGAATAACGCACCACCACCAGAGTGTAACTAGAAACAGAGCCAAACAAGGAGCCACTGGAAATAAAAACAACAAGAACTGAAGGTAGTGAAACCACGGTCACCACGGTGGCATGGAAATAGACATGCTGGAGCAGAATCTGAAGGACTAAACCTGCATTCGTAATATTATCCACGATCGGCAAAAGCAATGTTATCGGTTCCAACATGAAATCGAGGCTGCCAGGTGTGTGCAGTACCAACATGACGCGACGTACTGTGAGTACAGCGTTAGCGCAAAGGGCGCTTAAAGGTTAAAGGAGTTTATACGTAGGATCGTGGATATTTGCAATCACTGTTCTCTCCCGTTGTTCTTATCTACCATCAGCTGAGGAATAGTTAGAAAAGACGGAACCGTTTGAGTAAATAAGGGATTGGGGGGTAGATCGGTGCTGTGGGGGTTTGGCATTTGATGGCATTCACCGGTCACAGCACGGTCACAGCACCGAGTTGTTCCAAAAGAAGCCTAAATTGTTGAACATTCCAGCTGAAAGACAGGCAATAAGTGGATGGGTGGCTACATGCCACAGCGTACTATTTGTGATGCGACAAATCAATCATCTATTCCCATAAGATACACGATATGTGCAATATTGCCTGAGTCTTCTCGTTTCGTTAGGATTTGAATGTAAGACATTCGTAGGAATCTACGTATTATCACGTCGCTGCTGGTTTTTAGAATCTACGTTATAAGTGTTAGATAGATAGATATGTTTATTTCGTTTCAAATTACAATTAGTTATGGCACAATTTGTATTATTTGCACAGAGACATGATTAACATAATGTAATCTTACTACTGAAGAAGAGTGTTAAACATGTTAAAGTGCTGGACAGATATATGGTGCATGTGTATATTTTTTGAGGAAACTACGAAAGGAAAACCTCATACAAAGAGAAAAAAATAAATGAAAAATAAACAAATAGAACCTTTTTCCCTCGTATACCGCTAAACCCATCTTCGCGGCTTCTGTTGCAAAACCCACAAAAGCCCCATTAACATCACACTACGTTCTCCCGATAATGTCAATAGCGTCGGCATATGCGAGTAGTTGGACGGACGTCTGAAAGATTGTTTCTCTGGTGTTGGCGCTCGAGTTTTGAACAATTCTTTCGAGAACGATTGTTGGATTTCAGTTTGGATATGAGAATCCTCACTTGGGTGGACGGAATTGTTTATCTTCTTTTCAACTGGTCTGCTCCTGAATGTGCTTTTGCCAGTAGTAGGTTCCTGTACCTATGAGCCTACTACTTCAGCGGCCGTAACGAGCTCAAGAGTGCCAGCATTGGCCAACTAAATCGTTTCATTAGCAGCGCCAACTGGTTCCAGTGTTAGGAGAAGTCAATCCGCGTGCATTACAATGGGCCTAAACTGGTGTGACCTAACTGTGACTGCTCTTTAGCAGTCAGTCACTACAACTTAACCCAACCTAACCTAGCGTCCCTTTCATCATAAGGCTTATTTTGGCAAATTTAGCCTGGATACAAATTGTTGTGAGGCGCTCATTCACGAACCTGAACGATAAGACTTCTTGCCTAAGTCTGCCTCTAACGACAAATACATATCCAAATAGGCGCTATTTTTATTGCTTGTAGCAATCACCGTAATATATCATAGTTTTCATCCTTCTTTTGCTCGGTCCATCCCATCGCAGTTCTTGGATGGCGGTTATATCTGCTTTGCAGCAGTTTAGGGCTTCCGCTAATTGTTCGACTGGACGTAGCCTATGAAGGGACCTAACATTCCTCGTACAGTAAAATCATCCGTTTCCGAGGCTTCTTGTTGCTTCGTAACTATAGTTTATAGTGTGCCCAAGCATTTACCCCGACGGCACAACCACAACCTAGAAAGGCAGTTCTTTTTTTGTAACCCCTAGGAAAAGAGGTCGCACTTATAAGTTTGGCAAGTTGAGCTGAGTATAAACACAATTGGTGTGAAGAAAAAGTTACAACACCGGCCATCGCCAGGTTGACGCCAGTAGGTGCCTACCGATTCCCATAGATATGTATGTCCCAAAACATATCTTAATTAGTCTGACTGAGTTATTTTGCAAATCTCGAAGAAAAGTGCAGAAATGAATGTTGATTACAAAAGAACTTCTTTTGACTTACTGACTACCTTCACCTTAATTTTAATTTTATAACGAATATCTTGGGGATCAATTTCTTGCTCTTCTGAATACATAAAGAAGCCACTTGAGTTCATTATATAGTTTTTTCACTCTTTCAGTAACTATTTTTCAAAAAAATCGAACTTTACAGAAAACAGAAGGCGTCGATATGGAGGTTTTGCGAACCGATGATGTAGTTCATCCGTCATATTTAGTAATAGGGTCCACCTTCGATTGCGAATTGCTTCCGCCCCAGTCGATCCGCCGGATTCCATAATCGGCATGATTTTCACTTCCAATCGGGAGTCAGATGTCTCTTTTCTCATTCCCTTAAGCCCCATTGGGCACCGTCGTCTTCGCATTTGAACCTTCCCCACCTTCCTCGGTTTGATTGATGACAATGAAAACCCTCTCGCCCATTCATCATCTATCTTGAGCCGTCAGTCAGTGTAGTTCAATGATATCTTGTACTCTGATCAATCACCCACCCTTCTTTGTCAGAGCTAGCCTTACGGCAATTCATAAAAAAGCCTTCAAAGGATGCAAATTAGTTAGTGAACTTTTTCGAATCCAAATGATATAACGACGTTCTGGGGATCCATTCTGAATGGCAGGTCTATACACCAGCCAGTTTGAAATTTTATCAAGTATGCGCCACAGTGCCCCGAGTAAAAGTTCTCTTTTGTGTACACCCATTCATGACTGTGGCTGGATACAAAGAATGCCATCATTCTCATGTTGTCACCAAGCACACTCGCAAATACAGTCAAACGAAGACCATGAGTACCTGCAATCGTCCATTGTTCCTCAGGACTGTACTCGACTTAACTCGACGAGAAACATTCATCAGTCACACATTTCTCTTGACTGTTGTCCTGCATTCTGCTAAGCTCCGTCTGAGTTCATGCACAAATATTTTGGCGTCGCTGAGGTCAGACACTCAAAAAGGGAATTGATTCCGTCTCAAGAGCTTATCTGCTTTAAAGGGTGCTTCGCATTTCGGCGGCAACTGCCAACTGACATGAGTGAAACCAAAGTTACCCTTATGCCCGCAAACACACGCCGAAAGTGTGTGAAATGCCAACTGTCCCGATTTCAGAGAGACAGAGAGAACGAACTGTTATTGATGACCTAAAAATACTTTGCAATCCATCACACGGCTAACGGGTGGAAACCCTTTGGGACCTAATTTCACGAGTCCTTTCATAAGGCAATCAGCATAAACACATTCATTCCCCGCCCGAAGCACCGATTACGGCACAATCCATTTGGAAGGCATCGCAACGCAACTATGTACTGTCTGCCCTCAGTTGTTATTTGAAGCGAAGAACAATCACCCACCACTAGATTGTCGTAAAATCCCGTGGAAAAAGAAAAACACAAGCAAAAAAAAAAGGATGAAGTTCACTTAAGGAATTTGCCGTAGCATCCTCAACATCCACTTAAGCGTTTACCCACCCCTCGGAGCCTGTCCCAGAGAAACAAAGCCGAGCACAGATTTATGACTTTTGCGTTCCGCAGACGAAGCGCACTTTGTGCGGTGCCGGGGTTTAACAATCGCAGTGCTCGATCGATGACCTCTTGCCGCCCCGAGCGCCAAGGAGGAGCTTGTAGTGCTCGACATCGAAGTGAACGCTCATTAGGAACTCGTTTATCACATCACACCAGTACCACAGCAAGAAAGTGTCGTTGTTCTTGGTGTAACTCCTTCAAAGGGGGACGTGAAGTGACACCGTTGGTTCGGCTGTCCTGCTCATTTGCATTCCAAGCTGCAATGGCAGCCACTCTCGATGCCTGCTGGGATTGGATTCATTTTCACTTTCGCATGTCGCATGCGACTGCTAATGAATTCCGCATGTGTCATCGAAATGCCATCGTGTAACAATGAAGCACATCCCTTCGATCGAGGGTGGACAATGCACGGTGTGTCCTCAGACCAGTTTCTGTCGTCATCTGGGAAGCCTCCGCCATGGTTCACCACGTCGTAGCACAAAGCCCAGATAATGACGTCGGGGCAGACAGAGTTCAAAATTGATAAGTCACGGATTGTCGCTCACGGTGGGCGTTATTCCCTGAAATGAATACGTGGGCGGTGGCGAAGAGGATTTGTGTCAAGAGTGAAAGCGAGTTCGGAGCGCGCTATGACTGACGGTCACTGGAAGTACGGGATTTTTTGTACTTTCAAGTCTAAGCTCATTGGGACGGTAATCTGAAAATGGCAATTGCCCACGAGATTTATTGGAAAATCACTTTCAGAGCACTGGGTGGCCTACGGTGTGGCTCACAAAATACTACGGACGGATTAAGAATTTCGGATGAAAATCGTCAGTGCGTCGTGGCGAGTGGCCTGGTTGTGAGGCGACCATTCCCTTTGTCGCCGTGGTCTGGAAAACTGGGGCAACCTTGAACTTATTTCGAGGACTTCACAAGCAGCTGCTGGACTCGGAATTAATCACTAAATCACTTTAAAGAGTAGACAAAGGAAAACTTGTGGCGTATACGTGATCGGGTTTCAAACTTGCTTGCGAATACGCAAAGGTGTGAGTCTTCTTTTGATGGGGCTACAAAGCCGTTTGAAATGTGAGTTTGGAGAGTCATTGATTAACCACTCCACCCAGACGATTCTTCATCGACCCCGAATGAAAGAATTTGTATTTCAACAAACTTGAAGTTCATGTGACAGCGTGAAGTGTGTAGGGGCACCGATTGTGGAACCATGCGAACGATCATGTCTATGCACACAAAGCCGAAAGTTTGGCAGCATACTCGGCAAGTTAGGGGCAAGTTATTGCTTGTTTAATCCGCAATTACTTAGCCTGTAGAGTTATTCAAGAAATTGTGAGAGCTTGAAGTGAGAAACGTTGTCCTGAAGCCAATCTTGAAGCACTGTGAATTTGGAAGTTATTTTCGATTGAAGCCATGTCTCCTTCTCCGTACCAATTAATTTTGAAGAGGAGAAATAAATTCCCATTGTTCTATATATCAACTGGCAGAGGCAGCGGCAATGGCAAAGGCATTGACGAGTATCTATTTCGTTGCAGCAGCTCCTGCCTATATAAATGTTGGCTGGTCTCATTTATACCTTCGACTGAAGATTGGGTACACAACCCCCGTGGGATATCATTGGCGGCGGCTAACGATAGAGGGGGAGAGTGGGTGATTCTGTATCAGGACTTATCTCCCTTTACGGAGAATCATCAGATTAGCCAACGACGACATTCGGTGCTACCTGGTACATCTCCTTTTAAAGCTACTCTGATATATTCGGGGCTCAGATCTAAAAGATTGCCTTCAAGGTCATGTCGGGATTTTGGAGTAGAATTGGCCGCGGAGGAACCCTATCATATAGGGTCAACGGGGGCACTCACAACCTCAGCGAGGCTACCGGTGCCTGAGACATCCGAAACTTTCCCCCAAGGGTAAAATAAATGGGCCTGGCCTCCGAGTTGGAGGGTGTGAGTGAGATTAGCGCCCTCATTTATAAAAAAACAACCCATTCAGAGACAACCAAAAGCCTTGAACTCTGACGGATTTACTGTTGACAACCCTAGCGAACGAACAAATGACACTGCTTTTCGAGGCCCTTGACTGCTATAAAGCAGATATCACCGCCATCCGTGTAGTGCGATGGAATAGGCCGGGCAAAAGGAAGATGAGCAACTGCGACATATACTACGGTGAATGCTACAATGAGGGAGGGAAGGCAGCACTTATTTGGCTGCGGACTCGTTGTTCGAGGCAAACTTAGACAAAAAGTTCTAAGCTTTGATTATATCAGCGAGCGCCTCATAACAATCCGCATCAAGTCTAAATTCGGGAACATCAGCCTGATTTACGCACACGCCCTGACGGAGGACAAGGATGACGATAGCAAGAATGACATATATGATCTCCAAGAAGAAAGAGATCCGTTCTAGGAGACTTCCACGCACAGGTGGGCAAAGAAGAAATCTCTGCTAGAGTCGTTGGAAACACAGCCTGCACGACAACACATCCGGAAACGGACTGGTAGATTGGTAGAATTCGCCTCGGGGCGTAACCTATCTGTGATGAGTACGCGGTTCCCACACCTCAACATACATAAGGGAACCTGGTGGTCTCCTGATCAACCAACCGTCAACCAGTTTGATCACATTGCGATAGACGTCAGACACTCATCCAATATTCTCGATGTGCGAACGTTCCGAGCGGCCAACATCGACTCGGACCATTTCCTTTTTATAGCCAAGGTAAAGATGAGGATATCCAGAAAAGTACGGAGTCGAGACCGGACATCGGAAAGCTACAATCACAATCGATCGCTACTCGCCACGAACTTTTCCGACCGAGTCTCCCAGAAACTCTCTGTAAGTTCGATACCGCCTGCATAAACCATCGAAGAAGAATGAAGGCGTTGTCAAGATGTTGCCATTTTACGACACCACCCAGAAGGAACCCATGGTTTGAACACGAGTGCAGGCAGGTACATGCAGCCGAACAACAAGCCTACAAGGCAACGCTGCATCGAAATACAAGAGCTGTTCGTGAGCTCTACGAACAGAAGAGGAGGGAAGAGAACCGGCTTTTCAGAAGAAAAAGAAAGAACATGGGAAGCGCGCGGTCGAGCAGATGGATAGGTGTTATGGCAGGAATGACGTCCGAAAGATTTTCCAAAATGTGAAACAATTGTCCTATGGATTTAAACTCGGACAGAAGCCTGTCGGGATGAAAATGCACAAGTGGTAGTAGAGTCGCAGTGGATACTGAGAATCTGGAAATATCACTTCTGTAGACTGTTAAACGGCTATGTGGACCAAAATACCGCTGTCAGGCAGAATGTTTCAGAATTCCGTCCCCCCGACTTAGACGAAGTCAAGATAGCGATATCTAGACTGAAGTCGAACAAAACTGCTGGAGCGGAAGGATTGTCCGCGGAACTGTTTAAAGCAGCTGGAGATGACCTGGTTGGGCGCATGCACCAGCTCATCTGTAAGATATGGTCTGAGGAAAGCATGTCCAACGAGTGGAATCTGAGTATCGATTGCCCGATCGATAAGAAAGGAGAACTATTTGACTGCGCCAACTATCGAGGAATGAGCCTCCTTAACTGCCTGAAACCCTTTGTCAACAACCTGAAAGGTCCTCATCAGTGCGGTTTCAGGCCTGGGAAGTCCACCATCCACCAAATATTCACACTTCGGCGGTTCCTGGAAAAGACCCAAGAAATGCAAATCGACAATCACCACCTGTTCGTCGATTTCAAGGTCGCATATGAAAGCGTGCACGAGCTAACGGCGCCATTCATGAGAAGCTGGTCAGGTTGGATGACCATGGAGAACTCTCGCTGCTCCATCAAGGTAGATAACGAACTCAGAGAGACCTTCAATGTCAAAAAAGGTTTTAGGCAGGGCGATGCGCTGTCATGTGACTTTTTCAACATCATACTTGAGAAGGTCGTGAAATACTTACAAGCCAATACAAGAGGCACGATCTTCTAAAAGTCCGTTCAACTGCTAGCATACCCGGACGACGTTGACGTGATTGGCCGAATTCAGTGAGCCGTCAATGAAGCGTTTGCTTGCATTGAAATGGAGGCGGCAAAAATGGGTTTAGCGGTGAATTAGGGCAAAACAAAGTAGGTACCTCTGTAGCTGTTGCAAGAGGTAGGATCGCCTTTTTTCGTGGATGCGTAGTAGAGAGCAAGAATTATTGTGCACTTAATCTCGGTACCGACTTTGTTCGTACTATCAACTTGGGAGCCAAGATAGATGAATCCTTCACCACCTCGAAGTTGTAGCTGCCTATGGTGACGTTCTGACCGAGTCGTCGATGTTGTGTGTCCTTTCTTGATGACAGCATATACCATAAATGCAAGTCTTTATGCATAATGTTTACCAACGACGAGCGGTAGAAGTGCAATTGCTGGGCACGATGACGAGTTGAGGTGGACGGCTCTTCAGCCACACTATCGCTAACAGTAGCAATATTTTCTGCAGTACGAGCTGTACGACCATACGTGTTGTTGGTGTTTTCACATCTCCCACATAAACGGTGTGTTCAAATTGTTGCTTGTTCAAATGTTGTTTTTCCGATTGTACGAGATGCACGATATGCATTTTGATTTGAACGCCAATTTTCATAATAAGCCTGAATAACTTTAACGCTTTGCTCGAATGTGTATCTTCCATGGTTCAAATTGAGTTAGCCTGAAATTGAGAAATGTCAAATGATATGCAGAAAACACTTGACGTTTAGGTGTGGTTCACATTCAACATCGGCCGTTAAAACTTAACCGCCCTTTACGAAGCTTTATGACTGATTTTTTGAAACATACAAAATTCACCAAGCAAGACTATCAAAAGCGGTTTATTCCTGCATAAGAAGACGCTCGTCAAACATCGAGAGGAGTCAAGCACAGCGCATACAAGGACAGAGAACCAATTTGTTCTAGTCAGTTAATATTTTTCCGATAACTATGATTTTTTTTTTACTTTTTGTCTTGCTATCGTTTCGCAGTTGTGCTGTCATGGACTATGGATTATGTGATGTAGCATGTTGGCGAGGACGCATACAATGTGAAGTGTGTTCGATATGAAAGCAGATGAAGAGCAGGTTCTGGGAAAATGTCATTTGGATTGGCAGGTGTTCCAAGCACACAAGTATCTTGTAACACCACTCCACTGACCGCTGAAGCCTTTTTCATATCCGAGATTAATCGGCCATGCATTTTATTTCCGCAAAAAAGTGTTTTACTCAATTTAACTCTGTTTTCGAAACCACAAAATGGATGACCTTGTAAGTGAGCCTTGTTCGATTTAAACAATTCCCACCGTTCATGCCTGCTCAACTCCAACCTGTCATTGGTCTTATCATTTCAGATTCTGTTCAGAAATTCGATCTGACAACTCCACATCAACCATCTCTCCTCGCAACATGTTCTTCCCCCCCGGCTACGGCTATAAATTATCGCTGATACTGCAAACGATCCGCCCGTTACATCAAAACTGAGTGAAAATTGACAGCGCTGCGTCTGCGAAATGTGAAACATGTAAACGATTTTATGATTTGACATTTGACTGTAATGCAAAAATGAATGGCCTGTCGCCCGTGTCCCAGTCGCAACCTTTGTGTTCGCACGTAGACGCACTTAACTGCTACGCGTCACTCCATTAATAGGAGGAGATCAATAAAAACGAAAGAAACACTTAATCCCATTACAAAGGTCGGCATCCGTCCAATCGCCGGCCAGCATGCAGGAAACATAAAATAATTTGTCATCAGAAAATAATTTCATGGCCGAAAAAATAAACTCTTGTCGGTCAACAACAGAGTGAGACTCAACAGGGATTTTATGTCCTTCGTCCTGTGACTTTGACTGCGACTGGGGGGACGAGGAAGTGACTGTGTGCCTTGTGCCTAGTTGTTGTCCTGACTCTTGTCCTGTGTGCTGTATGTGCTGTGTGGGGTGAGAGGGATTTAGTGTGACGGAGAGCTTTAGGTCTTTGTCCCCTGGCTGGCGTGGAGGCAGAAGAGATGAAGTCCATCGTAGAAAAGAGGATTATGAGGGAGTATTTACTTGGCGTCCTCTGACTGTGGTTGCAAGTAGACGCAATGCTATGGCTCACAATAACAAGACTGCACAGACGGTGGACTGAGTGCACAGCTAGAGGGTGTACCAGGTCTTTGTGGATGTTGTAAATACCATTGCGGGCAGACGAGAAGAATATGAATTTACATTGTAAGTGAAGTGTCTTGGCATTTTGACAGAGGTTGTGACTTACTAACGGCTGCTGCAGAGATAAGGGTTGGTAAGAGAGGGTTGAGAGGAAGTTGTCAAATGTTTATTGAGGATGAGAGAAACGTTTTAATAGAGAAACTTGTGGGTGCAAATATAGCTTGAACCAACCGGAATTGCTTGTTGTCCCACTGGATGGGGTAGAACGATCATCGGCGGGAGCTCAGCAATTGTCATTGCACTCTATTACGTTTAAAAGCCGTAAATAATCTGAATTTATTTTGTGTAAGCATCTACATATTTCATTTTATTTTATCGTAGTTACAAAGATGCTTCTGGTTTTCTGTTTCGTGGTGATAGTGAAAACTGTACTCTCCTAATGCTCATTTGAATTAGATTTATCGAGAGCAGAACGTAGGCACAAGCTTTGTAATGTATTTCCAAATAAGAGTTCTAAAAGGATGGCTATTACAAAGCCGATTTGAGAATGTCCTTTCACTGGATATTGTGGCTTGAAGTAATACTGCCCAACACAAAAAAATGGCCAAGTCTAAGAACTTTTGTGGTTGAAAATCCGAATGGACTCATTTTCGATGTTGTTGCTTACCAGGGAAAAAGTTCGTTTGAAGAATGCGTCGAAAGTTGATTGATTGAAAGCTGAGGCCCTCAATTTTGAGTGTTATTTGTCAACGATTAAGTGCTTTGATAATCATATTTCATCGGCAACGGTTATTTCATCGACTAGCAGCCTGGACTTCAGTTTGGCGATTGCTGCCGTAATTTCACTGAAGTAGTAAACACAGCATTCTTGTGATGGGCAGTGATGCCCCTAACGTATGGGGTAGGGGCAGACTGATAAATGCCAGAGTAGCCCATTGTGGTAAAACGATGTTGACGTCTCCTAACATCGGAACCAGTTGGTGAATTTAGTGAAGCGATTTAGATGGCCTATGCTGGCACTGTTTAGTTTCATCATTTCATTTTTGGTTGCATATCTCTCAATCACTGTAATTTGCTCAATACCGACAGGCTCCCCAAGTACGCCAACAGATTAGGGACCATCTTGCCTTGGAAGTTGAAGCAATCAGCAGCTCAAGACAGGAAAGCGTCGATGACCATTAGTATGCTGTGAAAAATGCTTTTGTGACAGAAGCAAACACATACCAGTATGTCGGTAAAAGACTGAAGCATGGCTTACAGCTGATACCTGTAGACGGATCGATGTGCGCATAGTAATAAAAGTTCGAATTGCATCAGCCTCAGCAGTGAGAAAACCGAACTAGAAGTCGAATACCGGGTGAAGAAGGAAGAAGTGCAGCGTAGCGTAGGTCGAGACAAACATCAGTATATCGACACACACGCTTCTAGGGCTGAAGAAGCAGCCAATAGGTGTGACAGTAGGACTCCATCAAGGAACTCATTTGTGGTCGGAATTCCAAACAACATCCGTTTATAAGTCTAAATGGTAACCTTCTGATTTCGGATGAAGAGCAACTCACTAGATGGAGACAACACCTTGTGTCTGTCTTGAACCACCTAGACGAGGGCGGAATGTTATCGAGCTCTAATGAGTACTCTGCCGCACCAAATGACCGAACTCACACCGGACCTGCAAAAGTGAAATAATAGCAGCAATCAAGTCCCTCAAGAAAAACAAAGCAGTGAGTATTGATGGCATCCCTGCTGAATTATTTCAAGCTGCACCGAATGATGTACAAAGCTTGGGATAACGAACAATTCCCGCATGAGTGGAAAAGGGGGATGATCATCAAGCTTCCGAAAAGGAAAACCTTATGGAATGTGGAAAATGGAGAAGTATTTGCTTTCTTCCAGCACGGATCAAAGAGCATTTAAATTCAACTCTCGATGTCGAACAGTCGGGGTTCCGCGATGGATCCTCCTGCATCGACCACCTAAACACCTTAAGGATTATTATTGAGCAATGCGTAGTATAGGTCTCCGCTACATCTACTGTGCATCGACCTCAAGAAGGCTTTCGATAGATGGAATCGAGATGCTATCTGGTCGGCCTTGCGCAGGAGAGGCATTCCGAAAAAAAAACTCATAGCTATTATAAAGCTTTCATATGAAGGGAGTAAGTGTCACGTCTTACACAATGGTAAGTTATCAGAGGAATTTTTGGTCCAAAGTGGACTTCGTCAAGTGTGCATACTGTCACCAATGATGGACGGAAATAATGGCATTCGATGGAATATGAGATCGTACCTTAAACACCTTGACTACGCTGACGATGTTTGTCTGCTTTCACATCGGATAATGGATCTTCATTTAATGGCCCATAATCTAACAAAATGAAACAAAGTGGGGCTTAAAATAAATATGACAAAAACTAAAGCCTTTATAAGTTCTGAAAACCGCGCCCAACTAAACGGCTAACCACGGTGGGACAGAACTGGACGTGAGCAACAGAGTCAGGAAGGCTAAAGCTTCGTTCGGAATGCTATCCACTGTCTGGAAAAACAATGTCCAAGCTCAGTTTAAGAACCAAGCTGCGGCTGTTCCGCTCCAACGTAGAGTCAGTGCTGCTGTATGTATGTAGTGCCTGGAAAATGTACACCATTACCACACGTAAGCTACAATCTTTCATAAACAGATGTTCAAGAAACATCCTTACGATTCCGTATCTCTAACCAACAATCGTACCTGAGAACAGGCCAGGAACCTATAAACGTCACAACACGAAGACAGTGGCAGTGGATTGGACACACCCTACGAAGAAGGGGACAATTCCATTGCGAAGTACGCCGTGCAGTGGAATCCGCTTACGCAGGCAGGCAGAACATCGGGACGCCCTAGGCAAACTTGGCGTAGAACAGTTGAAGAGGAATCGAGTTCTTTAGGAATGAGTTGGAAGGAGCTCAAGCGCGTTGCAGAAGTTCGGATGCGAGGGCGCGCAGGCGTTGTTGACGCCCCATGCTCCTCGAGGTGTAAAAGGACTTAAGTAAGTAAGTATATTTCAAATAAAATACACAAAATTAGTACTGTTTTCTGGCTCTCGGTGTCAGAAGGCTATATGGCCGAGCCAATCTGGCTCATGTCGCTGCACACCACGTACTGCTCATTGTTGAATCTTCCCCGCAATCACCCCTAAGGACTGAAGATCACAGATCGGTCTTTGGAAAGATTGTGTAAATTAAAAACACGTGTGTTGAGTTCTTTTCTCGGTTGATTTGTTTCGAGTAGCGGAATGCGTCCGCTCTCGTTCAACTTTATTTTCAAACTAATTTCTAAATACAATTTCTAGTCTATGGATGAAACACATTCATCCGTTCTTACATTATCTTTACTTGTTTGTTTATCTTATTTTCTAGGGATGAAATGGTTTCTTAGAATAACATGACCCCCTATGTGGCCACGTAACATAAACATTTTTTTGTGTGTTTTTTAATCAAATTCTTCCTTGTTTCACATGGTGAAAATGCATCGTAAGTAACATGATGCCTTATGAGGGTCATGTAGTGTTGACATTTATATTTGTTCCTTAATTTAACTGAGGGGAGATAAGCCGTAATAAACGGATACTTTAACTCCCCCCTATCTTTAAAAATGACGTCCCGGCATTGACGTTCTCTGTATTCAATTATTTATATATCCTTTCATTTTTACTATATTAACTATAATTGCCTGCAATTTGCAATAATTTTAATATTTATTATAAATTGCACTTCATTTTTAATTTCTCAATTATTTATTCAATCCATTAATCAATTTCACAGTTTCAAATTTCGGTTACAATTACAATTCAAGGTTCAGGACAATATATATAATTTACATTTCAAGATCGAATATTATCTTTATGTATTATTCGATCCCTATTAAATATCCTGACTTTAGTTCCCATGTCTTCTTTTACCCTCTGTTTTTTATACCTTGAGTTAATTTTGTTGCGCTCACCTTTTATTTTTTCATAAATTATATCTCCCGGATTATACGTTTTTCGAATTTTACCCTTATTGTGGTATTTTAACATGTTTGTTTGGGCATGTTGCATTTTTGAAACTAAATTATCATGACTTTTCTTATTAAACATAATGTCGTACGGTCTTTCGCCAGTTACTGAGTGATATGTTTTATTGTATTGCTGCACGGCCCTGTACATGGACTCAGAATAACTAATCAAATGGAACTCTTCCTTTATGCACCTTGCTATTTCTATTAATGTAGAATGGGCTCTTTCTACTTGTCCATTCGTCGTACTGTGTTTGGGATCACAGTAGTACAGTTCAATATTTAAACGTTTCATTAAAGATTTAAATTGTGGTGTACTGAAACCCGGTTCATTATCCATCGTTATTTTCCTGGCATCAGGGTATCCCTGTAGTATCTCTAGAACCTTATCATCTAGATTCATTTTATCATCAATCATTTTTATTGTAAGATATTTAGAATAGGCGTCAATTATTGTGAGAAATTTTAAATTATGCGCAAAGAATATATCTAAATGTAATTGTGTACCTACTTCTTTGGGGATTGGACTTTCTCCAATAGGAATCTGTTTCGGATGTCTTTCATACTTATTTTTATTACAAATTTCGCAATGTCTCACGTATTCTTTAAATTCTTTTGACATTTCAGGCCAAAAATATTTTTCGTAAATTTGTTTCAGATTTTCTCTATAGTTTCTGTGTGCCCGGTTATGTGTTTGTTGGATGATCGCTTTTTGATCATCTACGTTGGTAATGTCTATTGCAAATAGTCTTGTGTAGACAAATTTTATGTCGAAGGTTTTAAGCAAAGCATCCTTTATTTCGTACAAATCTTCAGGGGTACAGTATATTCCAGTTATGACATTTCTTATTAAGTGTTCTTTTAAAATCGTTATTAAATTTTCAACCGTATCATACTCTATTATATGCCTTGTACGTCCAAAATTCTGAATGGATTCGTGAATAGTGAATTTGTTCTTGGTTAATAAAATTTGTTGTTTGAATTGATTCAAAGGTCTTCTTGTGTCTGTTATTTGCAAATTATCGCTGCTCTCAGCTGAATGTTGAGTTTCGTTAAGGGAGGAAACGGATGATTCACTAATTTTGTTTAGGAATTGTCGAGATAATGCATCCGCCACAACGTTTGTTGTTCCTGGCTTATATATTATTTTCGGTGCGAATTCTTCTATAAACGCACGCCATCTTTTTATCTTTGCATTAGGATTTCTATTTGATATTGCAAATGTCAATGGCTGATGATCTGTATGTATCTCCAAATCCCTAACGCCATATAGGTAATTTCTAAGAGATTTTAATGCCCAGACTATGGCATATAATTCTCTTTCTCATTAGTTGCGTAGTTTTGTTCGGTTTGATTAAGGGTTTTCGAAATAAATGTTATAGGTTTTCCTTTTTGAGTAAGCACTGCGCCTATGGCTACATTTGATGCATCAGTTGTCAAAATAAACTTTTCTTCGAAATTTGGATGAGCTAATTCTACATTACTTGCTAATAAATCTTTCAAATCTTCACATGCTTTTATTCCATCTTGATCAAGTTTTATTTGTGTTTTCTTGGAAGCATATTGAGAAACCTTTCCATTATTACCGGATAAATGTGTCGTTAATGGTTTTGCAATTTTAGCGTAATCTTTTATGAATTTCCTATAATAACCAGTTAGTCCAAGAAAACTTCTTAATTGTCTAAGAGTTGTAGGAATTGGGAAGTTCGAAATTGTTTCAACTTTGTTCGGATCAGTTTTTATAGTTTTATGTCCGACAATATATCCTAAAAATTCAGTTTCTAAATTAAAGAACTTGGATTTTTCAAGTGAAATTTTCATATTTGCGTCACGCAAAGTTTTTGTTACAATATGTAAGTGATTTGCATGTTCGCTTATATTGTCCGAGAACACGATAATGTCATCTATATAAACGTGACAAAATTTTCCAATATAATTTCGAAGTATGTCGTCCATAGCTCTTTGAAATATGCTTGGAGCATTTTTTAAACCAAAAGGTAGTCTGACATATTCATATTTGCCGTTATTTACTGAGAAGGCTGTTTTTTCTATATCAGACTCTTTCATACGAATTTGGTGAAAACCTGACTCTAAGTCAATGGTTGAGAAATATTTTGCGTTACCTAGGTTTGATAATATTACATCCGTATTCGGAATGGGATAGCGGTCGGATACGGTAAATTCGTTTATCTTTTTGTAGTCAACTACTAACCTTTGTTTTTGTGTACCATCTTCATTGATACCCTTTTTTGGAACAACCCATATTGGGGAATTATATGGACTCTTACTAGGACGGATTATTCCATCATTCAATAATTTTTCAATTTCACTATTGACAAATGCATTTGCCGAAAGAGGATATGGATACTGTTTGCTCCATATGGGAGTATGAATTGTCATTCGTATTTCGGCTTGTAAATCTGTTCGAAATTGTATATTTATATTTATGCCAGAGTGTGTAGATTTAATTTCATCTATAATCTGGGCTCTTAGAACAGACAATGTGTCATTCGATTCACTTAAATTTAGGTTAGTTAAAGATGTAATAATATGGTTAGTTTTTGAGGGTTGTTTATGAAAATTTTTTGATTTTTCACAGGGCTCTTTCAAATATATTTTCTCAATATTATTATTTTGGGATAATATTTCATTTTTTAAATCTAATATAACATTTGCTCTCTTAAGCAAATTAAGACCTATAAGAAGATCAGATTCAAGTCCTTGTATTTCGTAAAACCGTTCCTTAATACCAAACATCACGAATTCGGCGTAGTGGGTTATAAGAACGTAGCTACTTACAGTTCTTACTCTTTTCTTAATCGGTAACTTAAATCTATTTTTCAAGATGTATGGTTTACAGTAGCAACTTGATGCTCCTGTGTCAATCAAAATTTTAAATTGTCTTCCAGTTAAGTTACTGGTTCTGTAAATGAAAGGCAAATCGGTTCTATCTTTAAAAAACGAATTTTCGTTTAAATTGTTTACCCGAATTGCTTTTGATTGTGGTTGTACAAAATTATTACAATTACTAAGAACTGGTTGACTTGTATTTTGATTTCGTTGAAGTGACAACCGTGCATTACGCAATGGTTTAGGGTTACAGTATCTATTAGAATTTCTTTGGGAAAATTTTAATACATTTGGCATTTTTTGCTGAGTAATTTGAGTCTTAGCAAACTGCATAGCAAAATTTGCTCTTAAACTATTCGATTCTAGTTCTTGGGCTTTGGCCAGTGCAGATGGTAAATCCTCAGGAGATATGGAAAATAAAATGTGAGACAATGATTGATTCAGGCCCGTTATGAATACGCGTAAAGCATTTTTCCGGTTTATATTATTGAGCTCATTTGTAATCAATGTGGCATGACCATATGTCATAATTGTCTTATTAATTATTAATGTCAATTTATTATTGACTTTATTATAGAAATCTATTAATGTTAGATTTCCTTGACGAAGGATACTCATCTCTTGCTCGAGAATATAAACTGGACGCTTATCCGCATAAGCAAAGTCCAATCGTGCAATAATTGCATCGAAGTTGAGCACAGTACTATGATTAGTAAGTGTATCATTAGCATTTTCAGTTATTTTATTTCTCAAAATGGTTAAAGCTGCGAAATATCTCGTGCTACCTTTAGTATATAAACTAATTGTATTTTTGGCTGCTTCTCGCCAACTAACGTAGCTAATATTTCTACCAGAAAATTCCGGTAATGAACGAATCACTTCTAAGGATTCGTCGCAATTTATATTTGGTTCAATTGTCTGCGTTTGATACTCTATTGCTGAACAACTCCCTTTTAACACGCTTAAATCTTTTTTTAAACCTTCAAGTTCGTATTTCAAGCTAGCATTATTTGAAGCAATAAGCGTAGCTACTACTTCTGTTGTCAACTTGTCCTGAGCCATATTTCTCTTATGTAATCTATTATTTTTTTCTTAAATTTATTAATTATTTTTGGGTTTATATATTTTTTTTTTTTTGATATTTTATTTCTTAAGTCTACCTTAATCGAATACTAATGGTTAAGTACCTTACTAAATGTAGATCTACTTTTTCTGCTTGCTGCATGCTCGTTGGTGTTTATCTTCATCTGCTGGTGGTTCTGCTTCCGCTACTGATGCTTCATTTTCTTCTTATTGTATGCTGGTTCCCTTTCGCAGTCTCTTTTTCTTATACCATATTCATATATTTTTTCTTCTTTTATTAATATTTTTCGCAGTCTTGTTTTATACACTTAGTTCATATTTTTAGGTTATTTTTCTCTTTTCCTTTACTTGGTACTTTATTTATTTTTATATTTTTAATTTTTCTGTGCAACTGATTTAGTATTATAACCTTTTTTGATTCACTACTTAATAATACACTTTCACTGCACTATACTGTTCGCTCTAATTATTTTTTTAATTTTATGGGTTATTTTACTTTTCTCCCCTTTAATACTGAGGATACTTGATTTATTCAAAAATTTTTTAGCAATATTTGTTTTCTTCACTTAATTAAAATTTTTTTTTTTTTTTTTACTTTTTTCCTCCTTGACACTGAGGATACTTGATTATTACTTTTTTGTATTTGGTCCCTTGGAGTTAAATTATTTTGTTACACTCCTGGAGTAACATTATTTTGTTACACTCCTGGCAGGATCGCCAATTAAAAACACGTGTGTTGAGTTCTTTTCTCGGTTGATTTGTTTCGAGTAGCGGAATGCGTCCGCTCTCGTTCAACTTTATTTTCAAACTAATAATTAGTCTATGGATGAAACACATTCATCCGTTCTTACATTATCTTTACTTGTTTGTTTATCTTATTTTCTAGGGATGAAATGGTTTCTTAGAATAACATGACCCCCTATGTGGCCACGTAACATAAACATTTTTTTGTGTGTTTTTTAATCAAATTCTTCCTTGTGGCACATGGTGAAAATGCATCGTAAGTAACATGATGCCTCATGAGGGTCATGTAGTGTTGACATTTATATTTGTTCCTTAATTTAACTGAGGGGAGATAAGCCGTAATAAACGGATACTTTAACTTGTATACCTCTGGTTACTGTCTCATACATGTCTTAATTGTTAAATTGCCTTCTTATTTCCTCTATCTCTGTGCTCTCTGCGCAGCCAAAGTAGAAAAAGTTGGTCATTGTGACCCTCCGTCCAGGACGTTAATATTGTGTGTCCATGAATGCAGCCAGCAACGTCCGTATCGCCCGCGTATGTTATTTGCTCTTTGGACAACTGCAGCTGCTGGGCAACTTCTACCACTTCACGCTCGAGACAACTGTGCAAACATTTTTGGACGAATGATGATCATTGATTCAGCAGAACTCTCAACTTCAACAAACAATGGATGTTTCAGCGTGCACTGCCAGCCTTAACATAACATTGTTGAAAATATTCATATAATTTACGCGAAATGATTACCATTTCTGAACCCAACGACCGAATCACACAATTCCCTGAGAGCCATTCATTCCCCAACACTTACTAAACTTCTGCTGCTACCATCCATTTCAGCAACTCGTCCTTCAGACGTAACCTGTCTCAGTCTCCAAGACAGACGTATGCTGCGATAACATTCAAACATGCTCTCCACCAGTTCTCGTCACGAGACAATAAAACGTCTCAGGAGTCACAACACAGGGCAAGGAGCAAGATTCTCATTAGACCAACGTACTCCGCAAGCGGAAACACACCCATCACCAGACACCAGACACGATTCCAATTCCAAGGAACGACTCTCAGAATCACACCCGTTTCTCATTTTAATCGCATTCAACATCTGAAGTGTGCAGAGCACGAAAACAGCTGCCACTTCACCAGTGAGGGCACAAAAGGGCAACATTCGGAGGGTATCGTGGCTAAACTAGCAACAGTATGGAGAGGTGATCCGATTCGGAAGGACAAGAGTGAACACCCTTTGCCTTTTATGATGTGATTGATGGCTTGAAACGCGTGTTTGCTTCTGATTTATTTTCCCGTAAGCGCACAGGTCATCACTGCGCGTAAACAATAGCTGGACGAAGTATTGCACTTAGTACTCGGTTATAAATCTGTTCCTATCGAGGTAATGCGAGGAAACAAGTTTCCGGTGAAAATTTAGTTTGCAAAAAGTTTTCGAAGCGCACCGTCCTCGTTCATCGTTCAGCTGCGGTCGATGAATGGTAATGGACTGCACAATGTTGACATGAGAGAGCATAATTAATTTCGGTTATTTTTCATATATTTTTTTTCGAATAATTTACGTTTCTCTACCGTGGAAGAAGTTTTTGGGGGAATCACAAGCACAGTAGATGTCCGTCAAAGCATCAAGCATCCAAAAGAATGGACTTTTTGATGGAGCTTGTGACATGGCGGCACTATCCGACCTTAAAGCACTCCCTACGAAGTCCATGCTCCCATTTGCATAATGTGATTAGTCTACATTTCACACAGTTGTCGCATTGCAGAAGGCGTTTTTCTCTCCTTAATTACATAAACACCTTTCCCTAACTCATAGCACTTCTTGTGAAGTTGTGCTGCAGCCACCTTCGACGACATCATAGAATTGCGGCAATAATTTTTTGCCATTGACTTTATGGACAAAGCAGGGCTAAGGACAACTTTGGAGTTTGTAAGCCGACAGGACTCTATAAACAAGCTTGCGAGTTTGGGTAGACGTCTAAGCCGCAGCTACTTTATGACCAATGTCGAGCTCTTAAGAGAGAATTGGGGATTAAAAAGTGCAATGGATTTTTAAAAGCCGGTAAAAGACTGCGGCACATTAACCAAATCATTACCTGACCTAACGAACAGGCAGGCGTTTCTACAAGAGTGCATAAATTTTGTCCATCGCTAGTTATGAGTTTAAATATATATTGTCCGTCGCTAGTTTAATTTTGTCCGTCGCTAGTTATGAGTTTGTTAAATTCTGCAAATAAAAACTGAAGTTTTGACCTTTCATGTGAGCATATTTCAATCCATCAAAATGTACTTTCCTCAAAAACTTTACTCGTAAGCACACTCTTGTAAACTTTTCAATTGTGTACTGTTGTCAAAGATGAAAACCGCACTAGTGCTTTTTGAACTTCTCCACTTAGACAGCAAAAGCTGCAGAGCTTCAAGTGCAGAGCTCACGTAACCAGTTTGAGAGACATTGAAAAATAACAAATGACTGAAGACATTTAAGAAACCAGTGCAAGTAGTGCCAAACTACTGGATCACGGCTGCGACTTAAAAGAAAGATGTGTGTCCAAAGTTGGAAATATAAATGACCAACTGCAGCTAAGAATGATCAAAATGTTTATAAGGACAGAACAAATAATTCATCACAATTATTTCATTTTATTTATTATTTCCTTAAAATCTCTGTACATTAAGAATCTAATATTCTTTTATTGTACATGGCATCAAATATAACATTGTCTGAGTTCATGAGTGACAATTACTTATTTCAAGATTGAATATAAGAGTCTTGCAGGTTATTTTAAAAGTTGGCTTAGTATATTAGAATTTACTGCTACCAAATTAAGATTTAAATTATGGTTATTTCAGTGCGTATTCCAATACGTGAGGTGTGAAAAACAGGCGGAGCAAAATTGTCTGTACTCGGTCTTTGACCGTACTTGTGGAGGTAGATGATTCCACAGGTGTACAGCATGAATGAAAAACTGCCTGCGTGTATGAACTGAAGGTTTCAACGCTATATTGTGACTTGTACGACAGAAAGTTATTTTTTCATGAAGGTAGTCAGGTTGGTTATAATGAATGATTTTAAGGATTAGTATGCATGATCTGTATTTCAAAAATGTTTCTAATTCACACCCGAGGAGGAGCCCACGTTGTTCCGAGACACGATCAAATCTTCGAAGGTTAAAAACGTACCGTGCAGTCGCGTTGATTGCTTTTAGCAATTTTTACATTGAGACATTGTCACAGTCAGCGAACAACTCGCACCCGTAGGTTAACAGAGGCACAATAAGTGCTTTGGCAAATTTTAGTTTGACATTAATAGGGAGAATAATTTTGTTAATAGAGAAATGGTCAGTCCATGTTAGTTCACTATTACACATTATGTCAAGATTTTTTACATTCGACGACAACAGAGTATAATTCTATGGGAGGAAAGTTTGGATCCGGGGATGGTGTTTGAAATTGGAATGACTTTGGTTTTGTCAGGATTTTCTTCAGCCCAGTTCGTAATCGAACTCATATCCTCGTTTAATTTAGCAACTGATTCTTCAACCATTCCTAGAGGAAAGCTTAGATAGATTTGAATATCATCTGCATATATGTGGAAATTTCAATAAGACAAAACTTTAGGAAGATCATTAATGAACATTGGAAACAATAACGGACAGAGAACAGAACACTGAGGTACTCCCTTGTGCACATTGCAAAAGGAAGACAGTTGAGTTATATAAAACAGCTTGCGTCCTGTTAGTAAGATATGAATAGATTAACTTGTTAGTGCGATTACAGAAGTTAAATTGCGTGGACAGTTTGTGACAAAGGATATACGGGTTAACACAGTCGAATGCTTTCGAAAAGTCAACTAAAGCTAGTCATGTTGTCTTATTTTCGTCAATGGCTTTGTATATCGTCTGTTACTTTTAGTAAGGCTGTAACACAATAAATAAAATATGTCCTTTACCAAATCCTGATTGCATTTGGTTTATTAAATTGTGTCCCTCAATGTGATCTTTAATCGCTCGACTGACCATAGACTCGAACACTTTCGACAAAAATGAGAGAATAGCAATCGGCCGATACTCAGGCGGGCTTGTTTTCTTAGGAACTGGGACTATTGCCATTTTCCATTCCATTGTTGAAAATATTGGTTTTATAATGAATTATAATAGGAAGAAATATTTTTATAAAGTCAGGGTGAATATTCTACAGCTCAACAACCTTGTATTTGTGGAAAATATTACACAGCCGACAGAGTATGTAACCACTCTTCCTATTTCAAACCTATCTTCTCGATTGTTTATTTCTAAATGCGAAGGCACATTTAGAGGGCTTACAGAGGACACAGAAATAAATCAAACATTTAAGTCATCGGGGCTCATCGCTCCCGTAGAAATCTAGACAATCGGTCACAATTAAGTTTAGCCTTGTAATTCCCTTTAGCAGACCGTATCAGCTAGGTAACATGGTTTCTCCAGATTTTTTATTCGTTGTGCACATCTGTGCATCGTCTCCATCGTCGTAAAAGAAGGTCTCTCTTTCTGATCCATTATATCAACATATATTGTGTCGAAATAGAGACAAAATTTTGCAACAAAATCAGTTTCTTAAATTGCTTAAATGGCAATTCATGAACAGCTTAAGAAATTATGGCATCACTCAAAAACTCAAAGGCCTTTTTATTTTGTGTAACAACTGCATTGAAATGTTGAAATAGAGTGTGTGTCTGATGATGGAATAAAAATGTAATTCTTCATCATCTTGTAACCCGTATAATTCATTAAAAAGGTCCCAGGTGGCTCTTGACCACTTGATCCTCCGCCATCCACTCTAACTTATCAGGATTTGTGCCCAGGCGCAACTAAGCAAGTTCCTATACTTGGTCCAACCACCTTTTCCTCCGTCTGCCAAGTGATCGCTTTCTTGATGGAATCGCATTAAAGGCACGCACGGAACATTCGTGCCACTTGTCTAAACCATCGAAGTATCTTCTATCGGAGACGGAGCTGATCGACATTGAGCATACGGCTGTGTTTTTCACCCCATGCCGGCTAGTAAGAAATCACAACTCTGCACCCTATGTTTTGAAATCAATGGCCCGGCTATAAGGGTCTTCGAATATACAAGTCTGTCGCGGACGCAATGCACTTAACTCGTCATGACTAGAGCTTATGCTTCGCCTCTCGGTCAATAATTGCAGACGGCAATAGTCTCTGCATGGATGCCTTTGTGCCTTAGTATGCAAGTTAGTATGTAATTAAAAGTACAACAGGTTTACCAAGAACTTTTCAACTATCAACTATTGAGGAGGTAGTCCACGTGTGTAGTCAACCGTCAACCCCCGTCCTCTTGTTGGATTTATCAGAGCAATTAGTAGCCTGCTCGAAATAATTACAATGTTACAGACAATTTCCTTTGCTCATGTGTATCAAAGTCACTTAACTAATTTCTTTCAGGCGACAAGTGTCTTCCATAGAAGCAGTCTTTCTGAAAATATCAAACGCGGAAGAAGTGCTATGGCGGCGAACCAGAATTCCACGCAGACAGCCCTAAAGAGACTCTGGTCAGTTCCATGGGTTCTGATATGCAGAGTCAAACGTTTCCTTAAATCAAAGGTAATTTCTGAACACTCTCCTTCATTCACTGTAGTATCTTTTGCACTCACATTTAGCACGATTTCACTACAGCACCTTAGGCACCTTACACAACTTTCACATGAGTTGAATAAAAGTCTAGCATCATAGATAAAACTCACATATGATGATATGACGCAGTAAATTCATTCAATGCTTCAAGCGATTAGATGTTCGCCAGTGCGAGTACACTTGATAAACTATGTCTCTGAAGCGAGAACGCGGTTTTTTTTATCAGTGTTATAAGTTTAGCGCCAATTACCTGATAATTGCAAAAAATCGACTGGATGCAATAAGTGACGGATGTGTGGGTGGTGTGCTAGACAACATTTGAAAAGAGTATGGTGTAGTGGTTATGACGCTTTCTTATCCGTCACATCTGTTCTCGTCTTTATTGAAGCTTCCTCGAGTGAACGTGGTATGAAATTATTTCCTAAATCATTAATCGTTTGTTTGTTGTTGAATGTTTTTATTTTTTTAGTACATCTAATCGCAAAACTTAATCAGTAGTTTGTCTTTTATTTGGACATTATCGACAGGTAACTCCCCAAAAAGAGTTCCTGTTCACACCGGAACAATGCGCGGGTAGAGACTATCGCAACAAATCAAGGAGTCTAGTCCTTTGAAGTCGCCGCAAGACATTAGTTTCGTGAAGAATGGGATAAACTGCAGAGTTTTCTGCTTTGTTTCCTAGCGAATTACGGTAGGCATTTGCCTTCGTTAGGGACAATTTGCCAGGAGTTCATCCATTCGTGTATCTGATCTAGTGAGCGTTGTACTTTTGGTGTAGATTCTTCTACCGTTTTTCCTCTTACCAGAAAGACAGTGTCGTAAGCAAATGTGCCTACAACAGTGTGTTCTTCTTGTGGTAAATCAATCGTATACAACAGATATAGCAGAGGGCCAAGAACACTCCCTTGCGGTGCACCAGCATTTATATTTTGAATGGCCGAGTACTCATTTCCATTCTTTACTCGGAAGATTCTATCAGATAGATAGCTCGCTATAATACTATAAAGGGTAGGGATCGGTTAAGTTTATACTTCAGGCCTTCGCGTCAGACTTTATCAAAGGCATGCGGAACATCAAGAAATGCGGCTGAACAAACGAGCTTTTGTTCTAATGCATTTTCTACTACGTCAGTGATTGGGAATAAGCTGTTTTTCGTGAAGGTGATGGACTTTTGGTCAATTTGCAAAATTGTGCGAAAATTGTTTTGTAAATTAAATTTAAACAAACGACAACTCACTCGAGAACATATCTCCTCAACAGCTTTTTTATAACATACGTATAACAGAATGTGTAGAGCAATGGATCATATGTCAATGAGAACATATGTGAATGAGAGCATACATAATTGAGAGTTTAATTGTACATAAATGAGAGAATTATAGGAAGTTGAGTGTAACCTTGCATTACGAGTAATTGTGTGTGTGTATGTGGGAGCATGTAAGGTGACACGGTGGTTTAATGTATTTTAATTAGTTGCAATAAATTAGATGCTTGCAGAGGGCTACACAATTATCGCCCTAGGAAGATGACATCTCCGAAGGATTGTTTCCTCAATATTGGTTTACTTCTTCTTGGCTATTGCTTCAAAAGGATTTACTTCTCAGTACGGACTCTTTTACTTTTGCATTTCCCAAATTGCAATGAACGTCTAAAGAAGTTAATATTGATGTGAGGGGTAAGATCAAACCAGGCGGCTTGTATATTCTTGTATTCTAAGAGCATGGAGACAGTGAAGTCGTCGATCCACATCTTGGTATAGGTCATAGTTGTAGTAATTTCCCCTTCTCCACATTCCTTGCAAACGGGATGAAAAGCTTTGCAGACGTTCATACAACACACTGGGCAACATCTTTAAGAGGACGTTGAGCAATGGTTTACCTCTAGTTCTTGCAAGATCGCCTTTTTTGTGGACGGCGTATATGCAGCTGATACTCAAGTCGGCCGGCATGCTTTCGCCTTCCCAAATTCTTCATAAGATCTGGTGTAAGCTTCCTCCCAGAACATCATACCATCTTGCTCTTCTACTGGGAGATTGCAATAGAGCTTTTCTCCAGACGAAAACGTCTCTTCAAGAAGACGGTAACCCAGTACTCCTCTGGGCCTACTCTATGTTTTCGTTGCAGCAGCTTTTCGTATGCCTCATCGGTTGTACATGTATTCTGCTCACACTCGCCATCATATCCTGAGTTTGAAGTCGGTGGTGTTGAGTTTCCTAAAATGGTTTTCGCCATCTCTTTGGTATCCGAGCGGCAGTGCAACCACATACCGTTGGCATTGGTCTTCGGGCTAGGGCCAGTCTGAGAAAGAGTAAGTGTCACTTAGAAGGAAGTTGTTAGAGCCAAAGTTCGATTCCCTAAATGCTACGCCTCAACATATAAACCGCGATGAGCTCTACAACGCCACGTGTAGCTTAAACATTCCTGGCATTCCTGGTTGTGCACGATGACGATGGAGAATTACCGTTGCTGCATCAAGGTCGGTAGCGAACTCGCCGAGACCATTGTCGTAAAGAAGATTGTTCAAAACTTACACGTTAGCACACGCCAACAACATTGACGTGATTGGCAGAACTCAGCGAGCCATCAATGAGGCGTTTGCTAACATTGAGACGGAAGCGGCTAAAATGGGTCTGGCGGTGAATGAGGTTACAAAGAAGTGTGCTCAAAAAAGAACATACCTCATCCTCTTGGGGAGAGTGCCACAAATCATTCCTGTCCTGCTCTATGGCGCGGAAGCGTGAACAATCTCAAGAGCTGGTGAAGACGCACTTGGTCTCTTCGAGAGAAAAGTTCTGCGCGCGACATTTGGTCCTGTTTGCGTTGACGGGTTCTGGAGGAAAAGATTCAACCACAAACTGTACGTGCTGTACAGCGACATGAGTCTAGTCAGGCGTCTACGGATTCAACGCCTAAAATGACTAGGCCAGGTAAAGCGTATTGACAACTCAGCTCCAGCCCGAAGAATCTTCGAAACCGAACCTGTAGGGCAACGCATCAGAGGACGCCCGCATTTAAGGTGGCCAATCGTGTAAGGACTTTAACCAAGGTAGCCTGATATCGCGCTAGTTGAAGAGGCTTATTGGTTAAGGCTTAGGTCCACGGCAGTTGCGCTATACAAAGAAGAAGAAAAGAACTGAGGTTGTTACTCAAATTTCTTCTATTTGTCTTATTTTTGCGTTGGTTATGGCTTAAGTAAGAGTCTTCATAATGCACCCGCAAGCATAAGCTTCTTTTTCTGACATCAGTTGAGGCTTTTGATAATGCGATGACTTCTTCTTAAGTTCTTTCCTTCTACTCGTGTCGACAGCCTCTGCCGAAGTCACAGTAGGAAAGGAGGAGCCTAGAGACTTGATTGCTGTCTTACTGAACCAATGACGGCATCTTAACTTGACATTGTTTTATTGTTATTTTTTTAGCCGAAACAGAGCTTCCTTTATAGTTGTTTCTGTTTGAAAAGAACCCCACAGTGTCAGAGTGAGAAAATTAGCAGAGGACTGTCCTACAATCAGAAATGTTCTCGAAGAATAACTTAGGTATAAGGCGATCAGCATTTTCAGGTAAAGACTTATAACAATTAAGAACAGCCCGCGGCGGAGTTCGTTATACACAAGCAACAGTTTCAATCATATCGCCGGGCTGACAACAGCCTTTCTGACGAATAAAGTAAGGAAAGCGAAAGGAGGTCTGAGGTATATGATTAGGGCAGGATTGCCATTAACTCTCTGGAAGTCGGGTTACAGTATCGACAGCCACCTTGTTGCTTACCACGACAGACGAAAATGCATAAGATGCTTTGAGATAATCATTGTTCATTCTCATCACAAGAAAACTTCCCATGCTTCCAAAAGTACTTAAATGTATTGCTTAGGTCTCAATCGTGCGATTGCCAGACTAAGCTGATGACTGGCACACTTCCACTTCTCAATCTGACAAGCAATTTGCAGAGATTTTGTTGGAAAATATGTCACGCGCTCTCTTCTCCTCTCCTATTGTTTACCAAACTGCTAAATCCAGCTGAATGGCTGTTTGTATAAAATATCGAGTTAAGAGCTTGTAAATTAATAACTTACACCAAACAGCTTCCCAAAAGCCATGCAACCTGCCAATAACGTCGCAGATAAACCTGATAATGAAGTTATGGTCCAAACGCTCCGAGCTATGTCTCAAAGTCACGTCCATACGCCCACAAACCGAATTAAGACATTTCAGAGATTGCACAAAATGGGCACAAGGCGAAAGATTGAAAAAGTCGTGCACAAAACAATTCTACACACTTTAACTCCTCTTTCCATACCCGATACAGGTCAGCTCATCGGATTCCGACTCGGAGTCTAGTACCGACGTTGAAGTGAAGCAGAAGAGATCAAAGAAGATCAAGTCCGTGCCAATAGTTGAGAAGATCCCATTCCTTTGTCTTATCATATTCACACTCCTGTGGCTGGCCATCTTCTACGGAGTGGTTTTGAGGTACGCCAATAAGCTCCCCACCGTCCTGACCATTCAAGGCGAAGCCCTCAACAAGAACAAGTTCATTGCGGAGCGTGCCCGGCAGATTCTAATCAACTACGAGGCGATTGGACCCAAAGTCGTTGGAAGTGCTGCCAACGAGCAGCTCACCGTGGACTTCCTCCTGTCGGAGATAAGAAAGGTCAGGAGCGCCTTGAACACCAACCTCTTCAAGCTCGAGGTAGACCTGCAGCAGGCCTCGGGGGCGTTCATTCACTGGGAGATGGTCAACATGTACCAGGGTCTCCAGAACATCGTCGTCAAGCTAAGCCCCCTGAACACACAGAGCAACTCGTACCTGCTCATCAACACCCACTTCGACACCAAGCCCGGCAGTCCAGGTAATAGCACCCACAAGCCCTCTAGAATGCTACATGATCTAAAATGATTCGATTGCAGGCTCTGGTGATCCTGGAGCGATGGTGGTCGTGATGCTGGAGGTGCTGAGAGTTCTTGCCGTTGGCGACGTGACCTTCACCCATCCCATCATCTTCCTCTTCAACGGAGCCGAGGAGAACCCGCTCCAGGGATCCCACGGTTTCATCACTCAACACCAGTGGGCCAAGAACTGCAAGTAAGCACATCCCAGGTCACCACCTCCAACTTGTGAGACTGATAATCACTCTGCACGAACAGGGCTCTCATCAACCTGGACTCAGCTGGAAGTGGAAACCGCGACATCATGTTCCAGTCAGGCCCGCGGAACCCGTGGATCATGAAATACTACAAGGCCTACGCCGTGCACCCATACGCCACCACCCTGGCGGAGGAAATGTTCCAACTCGGCATCATCCCCTCCGACACCGACTTCAGCATCTTCAAGAAGTACGGTCCGGTTCCTGGCATGGACATAGCGCACACCTACAACGGCTACACTTACCACACCAAGTGGGACAGGGCGGAGGTGATCTCTCCCGAGACCCTGCAGAACACTGGCGACAACATTCTGTCCCTGGCCAAGGGCTTCGCCAACGCCCCCGAGCTCGAGGACCCTTCAGTAAGTCAAACTTGCCTAATTAATGCTCTGCTGCTCTCACAGAGCTCCATTTCTTGTAGAAATACGCTTCCGGGTCGACTGTGTTCTACGACCTGCTCGGCCAGTACCTGGTCATCTACACCAGCACCCAGGCCGTCCAGATCAACTACGGAGTGTCCATCGCGGCAGCTGTAGTCGTCTTCCTCTCCATCTCCTGCATGAGCGGCAACTCGAAGGTCACCTTCGTCGGTGTCTTGGGTCGCTTCATCGTCACCTTCATCCTGCAGCTGATCGGACTGGCGCTGGGCGCTGCCCTCCCAGTCGGCCTGGGTACCCACCTCGACACTCTGGGCATTCCGATGTCGTACTTCACCTTCAAGTGGATGGTGATCGGACTTTTCTTCTGCCCGTTCATCTTCGGCTTGGGCATGCCAACCGCCCTCCTCCTCGGCATCATGAAAAGGGTAAGTAAGATGACCCACTAGCAATGCAGTCCAAGCAATTCACTTCCACACCTAGGACCGCCTTAGCCTCCACTTCAGAATCCAACTTGTCCTCAACTCGCAAGTAATTGTGATGGCCCTACTCTCGGCCGGCATCACCTACTACGGCGTCAAGTCCTCGTATCTCTTCATGCTGGCAACTCTCTTATACAGCGCTTCGTCGCTGCTCAACATCTTGACCACCTTGTATCGCAGAGGTAAGCGCTCAACCGTCAGTCTTACAGATCTCCTCTCATGCGTCCTCGTTGACAGGCTTCGCATGGTTCTACGTCACGCTGCTGTTCCAGGTCCCGGCGTTCGTCTACTTCACCTACATCGGGTACATCTTCTACAACGCCCTCATCCCGATGATGGGCCGCTTCGGCATGTCCACCAATCCCGATCTATACATCTCCGGCTTATCGGCGGTGATCGGCATCCTCTCGCTTGGCTTCGTCATCCCACTCATCAACCTGTTCCGCAAGCCGAAGACCTTCCTCATTGGAGTGCTGGCGGTTGCCTTGGGGTTTGTCGGCATCGCCCTGAGCTCCTACGGCTTCCCATTCCGACCAAAGACCAACGTGGAACGATTTGACGTCATTGTAAGTCGTACTTGCCTGACTTTGCCAGCAGGCCTCTAATCCCGTTCCTCTCCACAAAGCACACGCAGAGGGTCTTCTATGAAGCCGACAACTCGGTGAGCCTCAACGAGTCCGGCTACTACTTCTACCTCCAGGACAGAAGGATGTTCAGCGCCGTCGCCAGTAGGCCCCCACTTTGAGTGGTCTGATGTCCCTTTACTGACTAATTGAATTTCTTCTGTCTCCCGCAGGCGTCTTTGACACCAGCAAAGTCGTTTCCATGACGAACCAGTGCTCGGAGTACATGTTCTGTGGCCTGCCCGTGTTCAACCACCGCTGGAACAAAGCCAAGTCGGTAGCACTAGTAACCTCCGCAGAGAATGTAGTCTATTTCGTCTATTTCCCGTTCGCAGGACCCTTGCTCAGTGGCTGCCATCCGGCCCAGCTGTCATGCCTTCCACTTTCAACTTGACGCTGCTTTGCAAAATCACCGACCCTGACTTCCTAACAGTTCGGTACAACTTCGTACTAGACGGACCGCCGCATATGGGCATCTTCATCGGACCACTCGCAGGCTCGAAGGTCGTCAGCTGGAGTTTCCTCGATACGATGTTGGTCAATAACTGGACACCGCCGTACTTCATCTACTTCTCCAAAGCCAAGGATCAGTCGCCATTGAAGTTCTATGTGACGTTCGAAAAAACCAGAGAAACTCTCTACAACTCGACATTCGAGCTCGGAATCGGTGCCCACTACGTGAGTGCTGACAATGAGAGGAGTGCCGAGAACACCGCCTTTTTGGCCACCTTTCCTCCGTACACATTCCTCGCTGAATGGCCTGCCTCTTATGAGAGGAGGATTTTTTAATAGTGACTGTGATTTAATAAAGATGTTCTAAATTTGAAGGTTCTTTTTTGTAAGAGAGTTAGGTTATGTTAGGTTATAGTGGTTAACTGATGAGGGCAGTCACACTTAGGCCAGAGTAGGCCCATTGTGATACCACTCGGATCGACTTCTCCTAACAACGGAATCAGTTGGTGCTTGTGGTGAACGACTTAGTTGGCATATGCTGACGCTGTTTAGCTCATTGAGGCCGCTGAAGTAGTAGGCCCCTGGATGTAGGAACCTACTACTAGCCAGAACGCTGCAGAAGCAGTGTAGGTAATGAGTGTTTGTTTCCTCCACCTTATCCATGCAGCTTCTGCAGAAATCATTATATGGGGCACCCATCCTGCGAGCATGAGTGCCATTTGCAAAGTGCCCGGCTGTGACTCCTATCAGTATCTTTAATGAGTGCTGGCTGAGTCTAAGTAGACTAAGTAACCGTTTCAGGTTAAGTGATGACCAGATTTAATTTGTTTTAAGGCAGGTGGTGCCTTCTAGCCATTTGTCATTGGTTGTTTTTATTGTGTGAATCTTAAGAAGATGATAGGCTGTAGCGATCGACATAGAAGGTGGTGGTACCACACCCGGCGATTTTATAGGCTTTGCAGGTTCCGGCACCCACATGAGGTGAATGTTGAAATGCTCAGCCATTTCGTTAAGAGACAGTTTGCAATTAAGGGATGTTTTTGAGTGAAACTTGACATTGTCCAACGAGTTTATAGCAGCCTGACTGTCCGAACAGATGGTGATACCCCTATCTGATATCACGTTGTTTTTTAACCTTGACAACGCCTCTTTAACGCTACTCTGATCAGGGAGCTTCAGTTCGAGGAACCCGAACGATGAGCTGTACAGCGACATCGACCTGGTCAAACGAGTTAGAATCTCTCGTCTTAGATGGCTAGATCACGTCTAGCGAATGTACACCAATGCTCCGGCCCGGAAAGTTTCACGCAACCGTGGCACACGCAGCTAGAAGGGGACCTGAATAAGTTAATCGTGCGTGGCTGAAAGCAACTAGCACAAGACCGGGCTAGATGGATGTTGATTGAGGCCCAGGTTTACCATGGACTGTGGCCCCAGCCAAAGAAGATTTGTGCCCTCCATTCAACTGGAATTTTTATTAGGCTTAGATATTTGGTATGAATGCATATCGAGGCTTTTAGAATTCAAACCGCAAATCGGGGAATATCTCAAAGGAAATACTCTCACTCGAAGACGGTGTAGCAACCAGAGTAACCACAGGGACTCTATAGAGTCAAAAGGACTAATTTTTCTTAGCCTGACTCGGGCAATCATCATTTTTAGATTTGACTCATTTCATTTCAAGATCATTGTCAAAATTGACTCAAGCTCATCTGGATCCCAGGACGCCAAGGAATCGCTAGAAATGGGATCGCCGATGAACTTGCCAAAAAGAAACGGAAGAAAATTTGTTCAGGATCTGAGCCTACGCTCGGACCACCTGCGTCTGTGGTTTGTTGGTTGGACTGCTCAAGAGCACAGTTGTAGATGGCATAACTCTCCAAGATGCAAACAGACCAAGCGCTTGCTGCTAAACGTCTGCAAGAAATCCACGGCATTCTTGTTGTCCCTTGATAGAAAAGATTGCAGACGACTTAACTGCGTAATAACGGCCAACCACACCTTTGCCAAACGCTTAAATGTGCTTGGTAAACACGGCAAAGGCCTTCCTCTGTCACTGCACCGCCTTTGCTAGGAACAGGTGACAAGTCTTCGGCATTTATGTGGTAAGAGCTGATTCTCTAGGCTATTCATCACAGAAGCGCCCGCGGGTCTTTCGAAGGAATTGTAGGTTGCTGCCTCATAGTACAATAGACCAGTCTTGAGTCTAAGAGCTCCAATGTCGTATTAAATACTCCAACATAGAAAAACGTACTTGTTTCTATTTTCACATAAGGAAGCATTGTGTTATCAAGAACCTTTGTTGGGCCTCATTTATTTTCTAAATTACCCGTTTTTAAGCTTCTGGGACTCATAAATAATTAAACCCGTGGCAACACTGATAGCAACGCCATGTTAACCAGTCATTAACGACTCTTATAGGAGTCACAACCGGGCACTGTGCAAATGGCACTCATGCTCGCAGGATGGGTGCCCCATATAATGATTTCTGCAGAAGCTGCATGGATAAGGTGGAGGAAACAAACACTCATTACCTAAACTGCTTCTGCAGCGTTCTGGCTAGTAGTAGGTTCCTACACCCAGGGGCCTACTACTTCAGCGGCCTCAATGAGCTAAACAGCGTCAGCATATGCCAACTAAGTCGTTCACCACAAGCACCAACTGATTCCGTTGTTAGGAGAAGTCGATCCGAGTGGTATCACAATGGGCCTACTCTGGCCTAAGTGTGACTGCCCTCATCAGTTAACCACTATAACCTAACATAACCTAACTCTCTTACAAAAAAGAACCTTCAAATTTAGAACATCTTTATTAAATCACAGTCACTATTAAAAAATCCTCCTCTCATAAGAGGCAGGCCATTCAGCGAGGAATGTGTACGGAGGAAAGGTGGCCAAAAAGGCGGTGTTCTCGGCACTCCTCTCATTGTCAGCACTCACGTAGTGGGCACCGATTCCGAGCTCGAATGTCGAGTTGTAGAGAGTTTCTCTGGTTTTTTCGAACGTCACATAGAACTTCAATGGCGACTGATCCTTGGCTTTGGAGAAGTAGATGAAGTACGGCGGTGTCCAGTTATTGACCAACATCGTATCGAGGAAACTCCAGCTGACGACCTTCGAGCCTGCGAGTGGTCCGATGAAGATGCCCATATGCGGCGGTCCGTCTAGTACGAAGTTGTACCGAACTGTTAGGAAGTCAGGGTCGGTGATTTTGCAAAGCAGCGTCAAGTTGAAAGTGGAAGGCATGACAGCTGGGCCGGATGGCAGCCACTGAGCAAGGGTCCTGCGAACGGGAAATAGACGAAATAGACTACATTCTCTGCGGAGGTTAAGAGTGCTACCGACTTGGCTTTGTTCCAGCGGTGGTTGAACACGGGCAGGCCACAGAACATGTACTCCGAGCACTGGTTCGTCATGGAAACGACTTTGCTGGTGTCAAAGACGCCTGCGGGAGACAGAAGAAATTCAATTAGTCAGTAAAGGGACATCAGACCACTCAAAGTGGGGGCCTACTGGCGACGGCGCTGAACATCCTTCTGTCCTGGAGGTAGAAGTAGTAGCCGGACTCGTTGAGGCTCACCGAGTTGTCGGCTTCATAGAAGACCCTCTGCGTGTGCTTTGTGGAGAGGAACGGGATTAGAGGCCTGCTGGCAAAGTCAGGCAAGTACGACTTACAATGACGTCAAATCGTTCCACGTTGGTCTTTGGTCGGAATGGGAAGCCGTAGGAGCTCAGGGCGATGCCGACAAACCCCAAGGCAACCGCCAGCACTCCAATGAGGAAGGTCTTCGGCTTGCGGAACAGGTTGATGAGTGGGATGACGAAGCCAAGCGAGAGGATGCCGATCACCGCCGATAAGCCGGAGATGTATAGATCGGGATTGGTGGACATGCCGAAGCGGCCCATCATCGGGATGAGGGCGTTGTAGAAGATGTACCCGATGTAGGTGAAGTAGACGAACGCCGGGACCTGGAACAGCAGCGTGACGTAGAACCATGCGAAGCCTGTCAACGAGGACGCATGAGAGGAGATCTGTAAGACTGACGGTTGAGCGCTTACCTCTGCGATACAAGGTGGTCAAGATGTTGAGCAGCGACGAAGCGCTGTATAAGAGAGTTGCCAGCATGAAGAGATACGAGGACTTGACGCCGTAGTAGGTGATGCCGGCCGAGAGTAGGGCCATCACAATTACTTGCGAGTTGAGGACAAGTTGGATTCTGAAGTGGAGGCTAAGGCGGTCCTAGGTGTGGAAGTGAATTGCTTGGACTGCATTGCTAGTGGGTCATCTTACTTACCCTTTTCATGATGCCGAGGAGGAGTGCGGTTGGCATGCCCAAGCCGAAGATGAACGGGCAGAAGAAAAGTCCGATCACCATCCACTTGAAGGTGAAGTACGACATCGGAATGCCCAGAGTGTCGAGGTGGGTACCCAGGCCGACTGCGAGGGCAGCGCCCAGCGCCAGTCCGATCAGCTGCACGATGAAGGTGACGATGAAGCGACCCAAGACGCCGACGAAGGTGACCTTCGAGTTGCCGCTCATGCAGGAGATGGAGAGGAAGACGACCACAGCTGCCGCGATGGACACTCCGTAGTTGATCTGGACGGCCTGGGTGCTGGTGTAGATGACCAGGTACTGGCCGAGCAGGTCGTAGAACACAGTCGACCCGGAAGCGTATTTCTACAAGAAATGGAGCTCTGTGAGAGCAGCAGCGCTTTAAATGGGCAAGGTTGACTTACTGAAGGGTCCTCGAGCTCGGGGGCGTTGGCGAAGCCCTTGGCCAGGGACAGAATGTTGTCGCCAGTGTTCTGCAGGGTCTCGGGAGAGATCACGTCCGCCCTGTCCCACTTGGTGTGGTAAGTGTAGCCGTTGTAGGTGTGCGCGATGTCCATGCCAGGAACCGGACCGTACTTCTTGAAGATGCTGAAGTCGGTGTCGGAGGGGATGATGCCGAGTTGGAACATTTCCTCCGCCAGGGTGGTGGCGTATGGGTGCACGGCGTAGGCCTTGTAGTATTTCATGATAAATGGGTTCCGCGGGCCTGACTGGAACATGATGTCGCGGTTTCCACTTCCGGCTGAGTCTAGGTTTATGAGAGCCCTGTTCGTGCAGAGTGATTATCAGTCTAACAAGTTGGAGGTGGTGACATGGGATGTGCTTACTTGCAGTTCTTGGCCCACTGGTGTTGAGTGATGAAACCGTGGGATCCCTGGAGCGGGTTCTCCTCGGCTCCGTTGAAGAGGAAGATGATGGGATGGGCGAAGGTCACGTCGCCAACGGCAAGAACTCTCAGCACCTCCAGCATCACGACCACCATCGCTCCAGGATCACCAGAGCCTGCAATCGAATCATTTTAGATCATGAAGCATTCTAGAGGGCTTGTGGGTGCTATTACCTGGACTGCCGGGCTTGGTGTCGAAGTGGGTGTTGATGAGCAGGTACGAGTTGCTCTGTGTGTTCAGGGGGCTTAGCTTGACGACGATGTTCTGGACACCCTGGTACATGTTGACCATCTCCCAGTGAATAAACGCCCCCGAGGCCTGCTGCAAATCTACCTCGAGCTTGAAGAGGTTGGTGTTCAAGGCGCTCCTGACCTTTCTTATCTCCGACAGGAGGAAGTCCACGGTGAGCTGCTCGTTGGCAGCACTTCCAACGACTTTGGGTCCAATCGCCTCGTAGTTGATTAGAATCTGCCGGGCACGCTCCGCAATGAACTTGTTCTTGTTGAGGGCTTCGCCTTGAATGGTCAGGGCGGTGGGGAGCTTATTGGCGTACTTCAGAACCACTCCTTGGAAGATGGCCAGCCACAGAAGTGTGAATATGATGAGACATGGGAATGGAATCTTCTTAACCCTCGGCACGGACTTGGTCTTCTTTGATGTCTTCGACTTCTTCGGCTTCACCTCGACGTCGGTGCTAGACTCCGAGTCGGATTCCGATGAGCTGACCTGAATTGGAGAATGGGAGGATGAGGTAAAGCGTTCCGAATCCTTTTATGCGCGACTCTTACAATCTTCCTCTTTTTGCTCATTTTCTTGCAATCTTTGAAATGTATGAACTCAGTTTATGGACGTTGTGCCTCTAGACGAATTCCGACGTCGAGTGGCTGAGTGTGCCTCAGAGGATGGTATTTATAAGAAGAGCAGCCTCTTCAAGACGTGACTTTGTGTCATAGCTCGGAGCGTTGAGACCATAACTTCATTATCAGGTTTATGGACGTTTATGGGGCGTCATCAGCGAGTGACATCGCGATTGGGAAGCCTGTAGAGATGTGTAATTGCTTTACCATCTCTTAAGCTCTGATATCTTGGACAAACAGTGATGCCGTAAAGTTATCGCCATAAACTCATTTAGTTCTAGTTTCTTTCAGCAGAACTAGACTGATCGGCAAGTAAAGCCAGTTTCTGATTTTTTTTTCAGATTGAGTACTGATATAGCAAATTCGTCGAATAAAGCCACCTGTGCCAGGGCTTGATGAATTGACTTCATCTTTTGAGTGGCGGAGGTCCTTGTTGTTAAAGATGAAAACCAACGTCAAGGTGGACTCAAGAATAATAAAAATTCGCTTTATTCTATGTAGAAGGTGTCAGGCGACTGGCCTTCGGACGAAGTATGCTCGTTTGCCTCTAAATCGAAGAACTCGCTTGAAAGGTTACCAGTTCAGGCATAGCTACTATCGCGCAACAGTGCCATACAACGAGACATCTCCGATAGAGCAATGGCCTTCTCAATGCAATGGCCCACTCTCAGGACTCCTACCGACCTTATCATTGGGCACTGACTGGTATAAAAAGAACAGTCAATTAGACCCTTGCTACGCTGGCTGAGGTGTGACTCTCTTAAGCCATCTTTACCTAAATAGCTCCATCAACTTACTTACTTAAGGTGACGCTACAGTCCGGGTTGGACCTGGGCCTCAACCAACAAGCGTCTCCAGCCAGCTCGATCTTTAGCTAGCTGTCTCCAGTTTCGCACGCATAGTCGTCGAGGTCCCTTTCCACTTGCGTGCGCCACCTGAGTCGCGGTCTTCCTCTACTGCGCCGTCCCTCGGGAGTGGATTCGAAGACTTTTCGGGCCGGAGCATTGGTTTTTTTTATCCGCTCTACATGACCTAGCCATCTCAATCGTTGGATCTTCACTCTTCTGGCTCAGTCAATGTCGCTGAACAGCCCGTATAGTTCGTCGTTATATCTCCTCCTCCACTCAGCATCTATGCAGACGGGACCGAAAATCACCCGAAGAATTTTCCTCTCGAAGCAACCAAGAGCTGCTTCATCCGCTTTTGACAGAGTCTATGCCTCCGCGCCATATAGCAGGACTGGGACGATTAAGGTCTTGTAAAGCGTTGCCTTGGTTGTTCGAGAGAGGGCTTTGCTTACCAATTGCTTTCTTAGCCCAAAGAAGCACTGATCGGCAAGAGTTATTCTTCGTTTCATTTCAGCGCTGGTGTCATTGTCTGAGTTAATAGCGGTTCCTAGGTAGACAAAGTTTTTAACTACCTCAAAGTTATATCTGTGTGCCGTGACGTTCTGACCGAGACGTCGGTGTTGGGTGTCCTTTCTCGTTGTTGACAGCATATATTTGGTCTTACCCTCGTTTACCGCTAAACCCATCTTCGCGGCCTCCGTTGCAATACTCACAAAAGCGCCATTGACATCACGCTGCGTTCTTCCGATAATGTCAATATCGTCGGCATATGCGAGTAGTTGGACGGACTTTTGAAAGATTGTTCCTCTGGTGTTGGCGTTTGAGTTTTGAACAATTTTTTCAAGAACGATGTTGAAAAAGTCGCATGACAGCACGTCGCCTTGTCTGAATCCTTTTTTTACATCAAATGTCTCGGTCAGGTCTTTCCCGACCTTGATGGAGCAGCGTGCATTCTCCATCGTCATCCTACATAAACGGACGAGTTTGGTAGGGATGACAAAACTAGACATTGCTCTGTATAGCACGTCTCTATAAATGCTATCATACGCGGCCTTAAAATCGATGAACAGGTGGTGGGTATCGATTTGTTGCTCCTGGGTTTTCTCCAAAATCTGCCGAAGTGTGCATATTTGGTCGATGGTGGATTTTCCTGGCCTAATGCCACACTGATATGGACTGACCAAGTTGTTGACGAATGGCTTTAGGCGTTCACACAGTACGGCAGATAAGATCGTATAGGCACTGTTAAGGAGTCTTATCTCCCGATAGTTGGCGCAGTCAAAGGATTCTTTTTTCTTGTGGATCGGGCAAACAATGCTGAGGTTCCATTCATCGGGCATGTTTTCCTCCGACCATATCTTACAGATGAGTTGGTGCATGCTCCTTACCAAATCATCGCCTGTGGCCTTAAAAAGCTCGGCGGGTGGGCCGTCAGCTCCAGCAGCCTTGTTGAATTTCAGTTTAGATATAGCAATCCTCACTTCATCCGGGTCGGGTGGACGGAATTGTTGATCTTCATCGTCCCTTTCATTGGGGTTGAATGGTTCATTCTGCCTGACAGCGGAATTTGGTTCTTCGTCGCCGTTATACAGTCTGCAGAAATGGTTTCTCCATATCCTCAGCATCGACTGTGACTCTACTACGATGTTCTATTGATCATCCTTACAGGCTTAGGTTCGGAGTTTATAAGCTTGACTGGTTGACTTTATCCTTTGGTAAAACTTCCTTACCTCATTCCTGCATTAATATCCTTCTATTCTGCCGATCGCGCGCTTCTCATCTTCTTCTTTGTGTGGCGCTACAGTCCGGGTTGGACCTGGGCCTCAACCAACATGCCTCTCCAACTAGCGCGATCCCTGGCTAGCTGTCTCCAGTTTCGCACACCAAGTTGGTTGAGGTCCTTCTCCACTTGGGTGCGCCACCTTAAACGCGGGCGTCCTCTGTTGCGTTGCCCGACAGGTTCGGATTCGAAGATTCTTCGGGCCGGAGCTGTGGTGTCCATACGCTCTACATGACCTAGCCACCGTAGGCGTTGGATCCGTAGACGCCTAATTAGGCTCATGTCGCTGTACAGCCCGTACAGTTCGTGATTGAATCTTCTCCTCCAGAACCCGTCAACACAAACAGGACCAAAGATCGTGCGTAGAACTTTTCTCTCAAAGAGACCAGGACTTCTTCATCCGCTTTCGAGATTGTCCATGCCTCCGCGCCGTATAGCAGGACTGGGATGATCAGAGTCTTATATAGAGTCAACTTGGTTCTTCGAGAGAGGGCTCTATTACTCAATTGCCTCTTGAGCCCGAAGAAACAGCGGTTGGCAAGAGTTATCCTACGCTTGATCTCGGTACTGATGTTATTAGTACAGTTTACTCCGGAGCCGAAGTAAGTAAAGTCCTTGACTACCTCGTAGTTATAGCTGCCCATTGTGACGATCTGTCCAAGACGTCGATGTTGTATGTCCTATCGACGAACAGATGGTGAGTGTCGATTTGCATTTCTTGGGTCTTTTCCAGGATCTGCCGTAGTGTGAAAATTTGGTCTGTTGTGGACTTTCCTGGCCTGAAGCCACACTGATATGGACCTATCAGATTATTAATGAATGGCTTCAGGCGGGTACACAAAACGGCAGAGAAGATCTTGTATGCGATGTTAAGAAGACTGATCCCTCGATAGTTGGCGCAGTTGAAGGGGTCTCCTTTCTTGTGGATCGGGCAAACGATACTGAGATTCCACTCGTCGGGCATGCTTTCCTCAGACCATATCTTGCAGATAAGCTGGTGCATGCGCCCAACCAGATCATCTCCAGCTGCCTTAAATATTTCAGCGGGCGGACCGTCCGCTCCAGCAGCTTTGTTAGACTTCAGTCTTGATATTGCTACCTTGACCTCGTCTAAGTCTGGGGGACGGTATTCACGTCTGTCATCGTCCAGATTGAGTGGAACATTCTGCCTGACAGCGGTATTTTGGTCCTCATCGCCGTTTAACAGTCTGCAGAAATGATCTTTCCAGATTCTCAGTATCGACTGCGACTCTACTACCAGATGTCCATTTCCATCCCGACAGGCTTCTGTCCGAGTTTTATATACATTGGATAATTGTTTTACCCTTTGATAAAACTTTCGGACGTCATTCCTGCCATAACACCTCTCCATCTCCTCGAGCGCGCGCTTCTCATGCTCTTTCTTTTTTCTTCTGAGAAGCCGGTGCTCTTCCCTTCTCTTCTGTTCGTAGAGCTCACGAACAGCCCTCGTTGTTCGATGCAGCGTTGCCTTGTAGGCCTCCTGTTTGGCTGCATGTGCCTGCCTGCACTTGTCGTCAAACCATGGGTTCCTTCTAGGTGGTGTCGTAAAACCCAGCACATCAGTGGCAGCTTCTTTGATGGCTTCTTGACAACGACTCCATTCTTCTTCGATGGTTTGTGCAGGCGGCGTCGAATTAACAGAGAGTTTCTGGGAGACTCGGTCGGCAAAGATCCTGGCAGTCCGCTGCGATTGTAGCTTTGTGACGTCAAACCGTGGTGTTCGTTCTCGACTCCGTTGTTCTCGTGATATCCTGATTCTTACCTTGGCTACAACAAGGAAATGGTCCGAGTCAACATTGGCTCCTCGGAAAGTTCGGACATCGAGAATGCTGGAGGAGTGTCTGACGTCGATCGCAACGTGATCAATCTGGTTGACGGTTGATTGATCTGGGGACCGCCATGTCCCTTTATGGATGTTGAGGTGTGGGAACCGCGTGCTAGCAACAGAGAGGTTACGTCCCATGACAAAGTCCACCAGCCTTAGTCCGTTACTGGACGTGGTGTCGTGTAGGCTGTGTTTCCCTATGACTTTAGCAAAGATTTCTTCTTTACCCAGCTTAGCATTGAAATCTCCTAGAACGATCTTGGTGTCAAAGCTGGGGCATTGATCGTATGTTCTTTCTAGGAGATCATAGAAGTCATCTTTGCTACTATCATCTTTGTCCTCTGTCGGGGCGTGGGCGCATATCAGGCTGATGTTGCCGAATGTAGCCTTGATGCGGATTGTTGTGAGGCGTTCGCTTTTACAGTCAAAGCTTAAGACTTTTTGCCTAAGTCTGCCTCGAACAACAAATCCACATCCAAATAAGCGCCTCTCTCTGCTGCAATCACCGTAGTAGATGTCGCAGTTTTTCATCCTCTTCTTGCCCGGCCCATTCCATCGCACTTCCTGGATGGCGGTGATATCTGCTTTATAGCAGTCAAGGGCCTCCGCGAGTTCTTCGGCTGCACGTGGCCTGTTAAGAGACCTCACATTCCCCGTGCAGAACCGAAAAGCATGGTCATTTGTTCGTTTGCTGGGGTCGTCAACAGTAGATCGGTCAGTATCCGAGGCAAGTAGTCGTCTCTGAACAAAATTTTTTTTACGTGGTGAGGGCGTTAACCCCACGCACAACCCCCAGCTGGGAGGCCAGGCCCATTTATTTTACCCTTGGGCGAAGGGTCCGGATGACTCCGGTATCGGTAACCTCGCTGAGGTTGTGAGTGCCGCCGTTGACCCTACACGATAGGGTTCCTCCGCCGCCAACTCTACTCCAAAATCCCGATATGACCTTGAAGGCAACCTTTTAGATCTGATCTACAGATCCGAAGGTCGTTGTCCGTATATCGTTTGCGGGGTTCGTCATCAGTAAAATCATCCGTTTCCGAGGCTTGTTGTTGCTTCGTAACTATAGGTTTTTGTGTGTCTGGGCAGTTACCTCGACGGCACAACCGCCAACCTGGAGGGCCAGTTCCTTTTTTTTAACCCCTAGGACAAGAGGTCGCACTTATAAGTTTAGCAGGTTGAGCTCGGTTGAACTACAACCAGTACCCGATGGCTACCACTTGGAGGTAAAATAAGCACATTTGGTGTGTAGGAAAAGTTGCAACACTGGGCATCGCCTGGGTGACGCCAGTCAGTGCCTACCCAATTCCCACAGCACCCAGCCATCGCTCCATCAACGTTTGCCCTCAAAAAGTACTCTAACCACTTAAAACATTCGAATCCGGTTTAAGACTCTAATTTATTGTACTAGATTCAAACAGACTTAGAAGTACCAACGCTCGTACGAACTAGGCCACTGCATGGAATAGGTGAACGTAGGGAAACTGTCTCGGAACGCGACCAGCTGTGCACTGCGCTCGTTCTCCGCACTCAACCAATGGCCGCCGATAGCAACTTGCATCACAGGCCCGTCAAGAGATCCGTCCTTTTTCTGAAAACCCATTCATTAGTTCGAGTACGATCGCTTCACCAGAACACACACTCACCTCAAGAATCACGTGGAAACTGAGCGTAGACTGATCGTTGGCCTTTGAGAAGAAGATGAAGTACGGCGGTTCCCACTTGTCCTTCAGCATTTGATCCACAAAAGACCAAGCGACTATGTCCACGCCCTTCAGCGGTCCCAGGTAGATGCCCATGTGCGGGGGGCCATCCAGCTCGAAATCGTAGCGGACTGTGGACGTCTCGGCGAAAATTTCCTTCTTGATGAGTCTCAGTTCCGGAGCGTCACCCGGTAGCTCAGCTTGCTCGGACGGCAGCCAGTACGATTCCTCCCTGAAAAGAAAGCAAACGTCAGATGAATGGTCAGTCAGAGGGGGTCGCACGACGTACTTGGCCTTGTTCCATCGGTGGTTGAAGACCGGCAGGCCGCAGTACATCTCCTCGTAGCACTTGTCGGCCATGGGAACGATTTTGCTGGTGTCAATGGTTCCCTCAAGGGTGGTGAAAAGCCTCCTGTCTTGCGGGTCAAAGTAGAATCCGGAGTCGTTGCGACTCACTGTGTTGTCCGCCTCATGGACCACGCGCCGGACATGCTAAGAGGGCAGACATTATAGAGAGGCTGGTGCGAAAGGGAGTGCTGCTACTTACCAACCAATTGAACCTCTCGACGTTTGTTTCGGGACGGAAGGGGAAGCCATACGGACTGGCTGAAATTCCAATGAAGACGCACGCCGTCAGGAGGAACATGAAGAGCACCGTCTTCGACTGACGGAAGATGTTCAGCAGAGGAACCTGCAAGGAACGAACACAAAATGGATCAAATGCGCTTGCAATGCTCGTCACTACTTACCACGAATCCCAAGCTCAGGATGGTGATCAGCAGAGAGATGCCGCCCATGTAGATCTCCGGGTTGCCGAGGATGCCGATGCGCGCCATCATCGGTGTGATCGTGCCGTACATGAAGTAGGAGAGGTAGAGGAAGTACGCAAACGGAAGGACCTGCACCGCGACGACCGCGATGACCCACTTCAGCCCTAAATGCAAAGCAAAGTTACACATGCACGAGAATGGAGCGCAAACTTGGTACTTACCCCTCTTGTAGAGCGTGGTGAAGGTGTTGAAGATAAGTGTGCCCGCGTAGAACAGGGCCGAAATCATGAATACGTACGCCGAGCGGTAGCCGATGTAGGTGATAAGAGCCGTCAGAAGAGCCATGATTACGAGATGGCCATTCAGGGCCAGTTGGATGCGGAAGGATAGGTTGATCTTAGCCTTGCTTGCCGAGCTTATGTACATTGCCGTCGGCAGACCCATTCCGAAGATGACGGGGCAGAAGTACAGTCCGACGACCATCCACTGGTTGGTAAACCACGAGAGGGTGAGGTTATAGTTGTCCAGCTGAACGGCCACCAGGACGGCCAGACCGACGCCGAGCAGGAGACCGAGCAACTGCCAGATAACTGTGAGCAGGAACTCGCCGACGACTTCGCCTTGGGACGCCCTTGTGTTGCCGCTGATCGCTATGACCGAGACTACGACTGCAATCAGTGAGACCGCTGCCACCAGATAGTTCAGCTTGACACCCTCCTCCGCCGTGTACATGACGACGAACTTGCCTAAGACGTCGTAGAAGACAACGTGGTCTGTTGCATATTTCTGTAAAACAACAGGCGATTTAACGGTCAGCAACCATGGGACCCAGGCGCCGTCGATGATGGACTCACCGATGGATCTTCCATTTCGGGGGCGTTTGCAAAGCTCTTCGCCAAGGCGAGCACATTCTCACCGCTGTTCTGTATGGTCCCCTTCGGAATGCTCTTCAGTCTGTCGTACTTCGTGTGGTAAACGTACCCGCCGTACGTGTGGGCGATGTCCATTCCTGCAGAGAGAGAGGCAGTTAAATGCACTTTGCTCAGTGACTTGTGACGAATAGTCACTCACCGATAATGTTGCCGAAGTCCCTGAAGATCCTAAAGTCCGAGTCAGAAGGAATGAGTCCGGTCTCGAAGATCTCCTCGGCCACTGTGGTACAGTGCGGATGGGCCGCGTAATCTTTGTAGTACTTCATCAGCCACGGGCTGTTGGGTCCGGTCTGGAAGACGACATCTCGGTTGGCGCTACCAGCCGACTCCAGGTTGAGGAATACTCTTTTTTTTGTGGAGGAGTTGGTTAAGTGAACGATTGGATAAGGTGTGAGATAACTTACTTGACATTCTTGGCCCACTTGTGCTGAGTGATGAAACCGTGCGATGATTGTAGAGGATTCTCCTCGGCGCCGTTGAAGAGGAACACAATTGGATGCTGGAATGTTTCCGTGCCGGATGCTAGAATCCTTAGGACTTCCAGAGCTGCAACTACCATGGCTGCATCATCACCGGTTCCTGTAAAGAGTTGAATTCGTTATTTTAACATGTACTCTTGGATTGCTTTGCACACAGGCTTTGGCATTCTTCTCATGGTGTAGACTGGCATAATCATCAGAGCTAACGATATCTTGGCCTTGAAAGAAGAATGATGATTAATCACCAAGGGCCATCCGAAACTTCCTTTGATCATGAAGCAGGAAGAGCCAGCTTAGCAATATCCTCATGAATCTCCTAATAGCAAGCAAGCAAGCAAGGATTCGAAGTTCTTCGAACCGCGTCGTCTAACATTAATCTCAAACAAGTATTTTGAGATACTGGTTCACTTGCAGAGAGAGACAAGCCACCAAGGACTGCAGAAGTCGGTGTCACGATCGGGAAGTTCGGGTAGTGAAAGATATGCAATAAGATCACTCAACAATGATGGGTGATGCTGGACTTGCAGGCATCTTCTTGTTTTTTGGATACATGCATTGATGTGGCAATCTTCGAAAGATACTAAAAATCCGTGCCATTAGCTTGGACGTTTCGCAAACCCGATTGAGTTCGAGAAAAATTCAGTGTACTCCCACACCCTGCACTCTTCCACAGAACTGTGTTTAGGTATTACTTCGCGGGATGGTTAGCAATTAAGCTCTGTTGCTGGAAATAGCCTCTTGTGCCTTTAGTCTTTCTGCTGTTCTGAGTGTTCCTGTACATGGCAGCATTTCCGTCCAGTGCTGCTCCCAATTCCATTAATGTAACCGACCATGTTGTCTGGACGTCTCAGTTCAATTCTATTCTCTACAAAACAAACATTGTGTGCTCTGCATCCTCATCCGTGCTCGACATTCCGGGGAGTAAGGCGAGTTGTCGCGTCTGCATTTCAACAGATACTTCCGGTAGCCATCGCCACTAAACAGAAACTGCGTAAGTCGCAGTCTGTGAGTCTTCACTTCCAAGGTTCTATGATCGGAATGAGCTTTTATCCTTGGCGGAGTGGTCCAAGGACACTTGATCTGACCCGGTTTTCGGTTAACGCCAGCTAACATACAAACTGTTTCGTCTCATAAACTTCTGAAGCCACTAATTGTTCTGATTGCGCAGAACCTGCGCACCGACTTCATCCTCATTGTTTGCTGTTGCTCGCGTTCTAACAAGTCAAGCGTAAATGAGAACCGAAGTAAACACTCTGGATGGCAGAATTCTGCGGACATATCCAGACCCACCCGTGTTTAGCATCATCCGAGAGAGAGAGCTGCTTACATTAGTAACACCCTCTTGCTGGCATACTTGACATGGGTCTGAAGGCTAAGCCTGTTGTCGAGCATTACACCAAGGTATTTAAGTGACTCACTGAACTTGATCGTTTGGTTACCGACCAATTTTTTTGCAACTGATAAACAGTCCCAGGTTTGTGGGCGTATAGAAATTGATTTTGAAATTGGTTATGCAGACAAATTGGTACTGAGATATCCGATGGCAAGCCAGCTGACATGCACATGCATTGCGTCTGAAGGACGGTCAAACGTTCTATCGTCTTCCGGGATGTCACAGCTGAGCTGGTCATCTAACAACGCTAACTAAGCCCCGTACTCAGTAACATAAAACTCAGTAACTCAGTAGCAATGAGTAGCAGAGGAAATATTTGGTATAGTCTTTCGCTTACCAATTGCATCTTGAAATAGAGATCGCTGTCAAAGAGTGCTATGGAAGGCCTTGTGTAACGTGCTGAAATGGATCTCCAGCAGCGGTTGAAGAAACTGCTTAGGTACGCACATCGCTTGCAAAAAGTAACAAAAAAATCGAATTGAGAACCAAGGACGATCAGTCTAAAAGGATGTTCACAACAAGGTGCTTCGTTACTAAGTCAACTTGTCAGCTGGATGGTTCTAGAGGTGCCCGGTTCGAATTCGTATGAAAACAAAATGAATACACTTTTGGTTTTAAAACCTGAGCCAGTCAACATTTGTGGTTGCGATCAAATTAACTGCAATGGACCAACAATGGCTGCCAGCACGCCCAATAATCTACCCTAACCTGTGCACCCTCCCTTTGAGCAAGTTAACCCACAATCTTCAGTTACTGAACCACCACGAGTGTTGAGCACATTAGAGCAGTTGTAGCACGCACTCTACGACAAACTGAAGCGAATCCGCCATAAATACACGGGTGCTTGTCTCGATGGAGGAACCCTTAGAGACGACCTTAGACTTAGTGCTACACACGCTCTTTCTCCACTCAACCGCAATCAGCGAGCTGCGTTTTTCTTACTCCCAACACTTCCGAAAGTCTAACTAATCATATATCAAAGGTGATCATAAACACTTTTACCACCACTCACTTATAAAAAATGAACACTGTGATTATCTCAATGGTTCCACGTGGCACCTGTCGATCACGACGCGCTGCTCACGTTTTCAATCAAATTGTTTACACTCCCCGGTTCCCGAGAGTTTTACGAACTAAAAACAGATTAAAGTGAGATAGCCCGAATCACTGATATCAAACATCGTAAAGCCTGATAAAACCTCTTGTCTTGGATTTTACAGCGGAGTCAACAACTAGCGGCGATTCATCAACACCGCGGGAGGCGCACTGCCAGCCGCTCTAATCTAGACACATACCTGTGCTTCCTGGCTTCGAGTCGAAATGCGCGTTGATCAGCAGGTATGAGTCGCTGGGACAGTCCTTCCTGCTCAGCTTCACGGCGATGTTCTGCAGTCCCTGGTACATGTTCAGCAATGCCCAGTGTACGTAGGCGCCTGACGCCTGCTGCATGTCCACTTCCATGTCGAAAAGATCCGTGTTCAACACATCTTTGATCTTGTCCAGCTCGCTGAGCACCAACTGCACCGCCTTCACCTCGTTCGCGTAGCTGCTGACCACTCTCTCACCGAGATCCTCGATCCGCACCAGAATCTGCTCGGCTCGCTCGCCAATGAAGCGGCCCTTGTTGAGGTGCTCAGTGGCGATTTTCAACGGCTCCGGCAGCTCGGTGGCGTATCGCAGACAAATCACATAGTAAATGACAATCCAGAAGCCGATGAAGGCTACAGCGAGCTCGAACGGCAGCCGCTTGGTCTGAAGGTCCCTCTTCGACTTCGGCTTTGCTTTCGCCTTTGTCTTCGATTTCTTCACAGACTTCTCCACATCGGTGTCGGAATCGTCAGATGACTTCAGCTGTAAACAAATACCGTGTATAGCAAAATGTCAGAGGGTGAGCCCGGTGATCCTTACAAGTCTCTCGGTGTCACTCATCCTGGATCACAGCAATCGGTACTTTCAAGGCGGACGCGCTCCACCAAATGACTCCATTCTCGCAGAATCGGGAATTTATAGGAAAGCTAGGGCCGATTTGGAGCGCTCTGTTTACGGTCCGTTTAATTTGTTTATTATATAAGATACGGCGCCGCGGGCGGTCCATAGGTTGGGATTTTATGAATTATACAACCCGATGGCTATCTTTATCGAAGAGAATCGATATCGAGCCGGAGATAGGCGAGGCGAATTTTCGCGCGAACAATTTTATCCATATCGTTTTATGGACGGCTCAAGCCATTAAGTCGATTTTGGGACAGACATTGCAGCTGTTCAACATGGAAGCGGGTAGCCATTGATTTTGTATCCGGGGGCTATTTTCTTTTTGGCGCTACGAATGAGATTCTGGAGGGAATTCTTTTGGGAGTGGAGGGAGGGTCACAGAAGTTGTTTACACTTGATTAACGTTTTTTAAACCGTTTCCAAGATTTTTGGATCACCTTACATGTGATATATCTTTACAGCATGCAGCCGACTTTCACTTGGAACTACTATGGATCTACTGTATCCTGGAGCGTCTCGCCAGGCTGTGTATAGTATGATCGATTTGTCCAACGCTTGTGCTATCCGTAATTGCTACCCGTCCAATTTTATTTATTTTTATGCATTAGATTCTTATTTTTCTGTGACTAAATTGTGAGCCCTCTGAACGCCATTTTTCCGATGTCTAGATTCAGCCCCTGTCTTAACACTTTTTCCAAGCCGAGAGAGGTGCATATAAGAGGATCTCCCAGAAGTCCGTGCAATTGTTAGCATACGCCGTTGACATTGAAGTGATAAGCGAGCCATCAATGAGAACATTGAGACGGAAGCGGCTAAAATGGGTCTGGCGTTAAATGAGGGCAAAACAAAGTATATGCATACAACATCGACGTCTTGAACAGGGCGTCACAATGGGCAGCTATAACTTCGATGTAATTAAGGACTTCACCTACCTCGAGTAAATTTTTACTAATAACATCAGTAGCGAGATCAAGCGTAGGATAACTCTTGCCAAACGCTCATTGGGCTCAAGAGGCAATTAAGCAATACAGCCCTCTCTAGAAAACCAAGTTGACTCTATTTAAGACACCGATTATCCCAATCTTGCTATACGGCGCGGAGGAATGGACAATCTCGAAAGCGGATGAAGATGTCCTTGCCCTCTTTGAGAGAAAAGCTCTACGTGCGATTTTTGGTCCTGTTTGTTTTGACGGGTTCTGGAAGAAAAGATTCAACCACGAACTGTTCGGGCTGTACAGCGACACGAGCCTAGTTAGGCGTCGACGGATCGAACGCCTATGGTGGCTAGGTTGCATGCATGCAGGGCGGATGGACACCGCAGCTCCGGCCCGAAGAATTAAGGTTTAAGGTGGCGCACCCAAGTGGGAGAAGACCTCAACCAAAACTGTGCGAAACTGGAGACAGCTAGCCAGAGATCGCTTGGAGAGGCTTCTGGTTGAGGGTCAGGTCTACACTGGGAACGTTTCGCGATTTGTTGTATTCACGGATAATCGCTCGTCTGACATTAAGCCATATCCATGGCAGAGTCTACAGCACCAACCGAAGATTGTGAAGGCTCTATCAGAAACAACTGTTGAAGAAATAGGGCCTGACGTCTTTGGACTCCCGACCACATCAGAGATCACCAGAGACTACGAGGAGCATTTAAGTGAGCGACTATGCGGTACGCTTACGTCGAATGTAAACGCATGGGAATTATTGAAGTGAGGGTAACTTGATTACTGACTCGTAATGAATAGTGGAAGGGCGCGACCAGCACAATTTGATATAGAACCAACAAATCCCAACTGCTGTCGACGAGTAAGACGATTCCCTATTAAATATGGCATATGACATTATGACACTTCAGCTGGTTGTGGACGATAACCGCTCCAAACACCACAATAACCATATATTTTCTTTTTTCCATTGTTCGCCATCATTGACTGATCTGAAATAGTCGACGAACACACTTATGATGCCAGTGCTGTCAATGCTTACTAATTTAACACACATTGCATTTGACATGGTATGAAGCTGTGAACTCTACAATTTTTGTTCACTCTCTAACGCTAGTCCTACCGACTACTTTTGGAAATTGCCAATTCTAACAATCTTCAGTCGTTTATTTTTAGAAAACGATGATATTTTGTCTTGATAATTTGCGCGTGCTCATGCGGCAGTTAAGGGTATTAACTGCCCGGGGCCAAGACATATCTAGGGTCGAAGGTATAGAAGGAAAGAGAGGGAGAAGGTACCTGTGATTGTATTCCATAAGAAATATTGGACTGGGAAAGAGCACTCCATATTTGTGTAGTGCGGCTATAAAACGGGGAAATTTAACAGTGCGTCCGAAAGTAGGCTTAAAGGTAAACTGATGGGTATTCCTGGGCAAAGTTTGTTGAAATAAAAGTAAAAAAAGTACGTGGATGTTCGATCGAGTCTAATAAACCGCACTAGACCAAATATGAGCGTTGTAGTCAAACTTAGTCCGAATATAATAATAATAATAATAATAATATAATATGGGCGGTGCTACAGCCTATAGAGGGCCAGGGCCTAGTTTCTCAGCTACCACTCGTGTTGTGCGTGCTATTGTCCTCTCACGAGTGGAAGGGACCTACAGTTTTACGCCGAATCCGAACGGCCAAGTTTGAGAAGATTTTTCTAGACAGGAAATACTCTTTGAGCATCAGTGACTCGAAAGAGGCCGTAAAAATTATTTCTGTCGCTCAGAGCTGGAATCGAACCTACGACGTCGAGGTTGGGATAGACGCACGTACCCACAACGCCACGGGCCACCGAATATACGTCTTTTAAATTAAAACCAAAATTAGAGAGAGTGAAATATATCTTGTTGCGGTTAAGGAAAACCTAAGCTTTTCTCGCCAATTTTTAGAGACCTCGAACATATGATCGTTTCAACCAAGTGTGTTGATACCCATACCAAGGATTGGAAGTTTTCCGGCTTCATCGTTACAAGCGCCATGGATATAGCTGATTAGAAGGAGTTCACATTAGTGACGGCATACGGCATTGAGTTTTCAAAGCATTGAATTCAAATCTCTTGTCGAAACTCAATGTGCTCAACATTCGCTGCCGTTTCAATACTACGTCCAAAAGGCAGAGTCCTGAGTCAATATGAAAGGCAGAGAGTGCTGTCATGAGCGGAGAAGTCAATTGGGTTAGAAGTAGCAAACTAACTCATTTATAGAAATGAGATGGGTATTAGAGACAGAACAGAACCTTGGGGAACACCAGAATTTATTTTGTGGACATCATGATGGCATTACGACCTGAGCCCACCCAAAACAAATTGAATTGAACGGATCGAAAGCTGGTTTCTAGTCCATAGAATAAGAGAAGATATCAACACTGTAGGCACGCCTTTTCGACAATATATTAAAATGTTCATAAAGTCATTAAGAACTTTCCTCGCTTCAAAATATTTCATAAGCTGACGATTTATCAGCGGTTCCATGGCCTTAGAAAGAAGGGACGTCGGTCTTTATGGGATCGGCCTGGACAAGTGCTGTTTTGAACATGCATTCATTCTACGAACATACGCCATTCGTTGCGTTCTTTCAAGAGCTTGGCAACGATGAACAGGAAATCAATAACCACTAAGCCATGCTTGCGGTATTGATCCGAGAAATGAAAGCGAGTGCTGCTTAGTTTCTCCTCCGTCTGGCTGTGATTTATTTTTCGCTTGGCATAAAACGAACTTATTCGCAGTGAATTATGTATCTAGACACGTTAAAATATTATCTTTTGTACCGTCAAAACACGCCATGTGATTGTGTAAGTACAGTCTCTTTGAATTTACCCGAGTTAGATTATTCATTGATTTATTCATTTGTGATTGATTTTGAAAATGCGACAGACTTACGAAAATAACTAATTGAACGTAGAACGTGAACACTTCGTTTGTTTAATTAATGTGTTGTGGTCCTTACGTGTATTTGAACAGGTTAGGTGCTCACAGAGGATTATAACTTTTTTCCAGAGAGACCTAATCACCTCAGAAAATACTGAACTGCCAAGTGAAATATTACCAGGGATCAAATGAACACACTACCATATATGCTGTTGCGATAGGACGTATGCTTGTTCAGCTTCCATAGTCTGAACTCCAGTGTTGTACATTGCCACTGTTAAATGTAAGACGACACCTTACCACATTTCAGACTGACATGACACACTATCCAAGTCTCATGAACAACAGATGAACGACCACGCTTAAGTTTAATGAACCATCGATTGTTACTTAGGCGTATGTGGAATATATTATTTTCGAATTTGCGGAGACTATAGCAATGACCCCAATTAAATATAATGTGATGAAGTGAATCATGAAGACTTAGTGTTCTTTTTCTCTCCGTTCACGATAAATTTGTTTCTCTTCAATTATACTGGGAGTTCAGTCCTTCTCAAGGAATGGGGCTCGGATTTCTGAACTCCTTTGTAGAAAAATTGGTTTCAAACTCATCCATTCCCCCATCCAGTATACCAGACTTTTGTCAATCGAACTATATTCATATCAACTTGAGTGCGATAGATTTTGTTATGTACTCTCCATTAGAGAACGGTTACCGATCACCCAAGGTTAGATTATTGGGCTGCCAGCGAAATCGCCAGCACACTTTGATCATTGTGTCCATTGTAATACCCGGTGCCGTTGATTTGATCCCAATGATAAATGGTGGCTGGACCAGATTTGATTACCAGATAAAATCATACTAACTTATGCTTTCACTGGGATTTGAACCTTGGACCTTTATAGCCAAGGGCATGCATTCAACCAACCATCTTTCAATGTTTACTCATGTTTATTGTTTGTACGCTGATGACCTCAAGATTTTTCTTCGGATTACAAAGGCACAAGACTGTTTAAACATTCAAAACGAGCTTCTTCATCCGCTTTCAATAGCGTCCATGTCTCTGAGCCATAGAGCAGGACTGGGGTGATAAGGGTTTTATACAAGGTCAATTTGGTGTTTCGAGACTTGGCTCTGTTACTCAATTGCCTCTTGAGCCCAAAGAAGCAGCAATTGGCAAGAGTAATTCTGCGCTTAATCTCGGTATTGGTGTTGTTGTCCCTATTTACTCCAGAGCTTAGGTAGACGAAGTCGTTGACTACCTCAAAGTTTCTGCTGCATAATATGACGCTCTGTCGGAGACGTCGATGTTCTGCGTTCTTCGTGATGACAACATGCACTTTTTTTTAGCCGCTTCTGCTTCAATGCCAGCAAACTCCTCATTGACGGCTCGCTGTGCTCGTCCAATCACATCAATGTCGTCCGCGTAAGCAAGCAGTAGAACGGACTTTTGGAAGATCGTGCCTCTTATCTACAACCTTTTTTAACATTGAGGTCGCGGTAAGTTCGTTACCGACCTTAACGAAGCAGCGAGAGTTCTCCATCGTCAAACTCATCACGTTGTGCAGGAATGTCAAAACTAGACGCTGTATATCTCGTCTCTATGCACGCGATCATATGCGACCTTGAAATCGACAAATAGGTGGTGGGTGTCTATCTGCATCTCTCGAAATGTTCGGACTTCGAGAATATTGGAGGAGTGTCTGACGTCGATCCCAAAGTAATCAATCTAGTTGACGGTTGATTGATCAGGACACCGCCAGGTCTTCTTATGGATGTTGAGGTGTGGGAACCGCGTGCTCACAGAGAGGTTACGCCCCGAGGCGAAATCTACCAGCCTGAGTCCTTTTCCGGATGTGTTGTCGTGCGAAGTCTCTCGCAAAGATTTCTTCGTTACCCAGCTGTGCGTTGAAGACTCCTAGAAGGATCTTGGTGTCGTCGCTGAGGCATCGATCGTATGTTCTGGTGAGGGATGTTAATCTCACGCACAACCTATAACTGGTAGGCCAGGCCCATTATTCGACCCTCGGGCAGGGGGGGATTGCTGCTTACATTAGTTCACCACACAACTGTTGCTACGGTTGGCTTGACTTATGCACAAGCAGGGATCGCGCTCCTCCTCGATGGCCATTCATGGATTTCGCCAGGGCATTCATGTAGTAATAATCTAATTATTTAAGACCCGCGGCGTTGTAAGTGTGTGCGTCGACCCCAATCTCGGCGCAGGTTCGATTCCTGCTCGGCGCGAATAAAATTAGTTTCACGGCCTCTCCTCTCTGACAATACTCAAAAGGGTATTTCCTGGCTAGAAAAAGCTCTCTCAAACTTGGCCTGTAGGGCCCTTCCACTCTTGACAGAACAATAGCACGCACAACACGAGCGGTTGCGGAGAAGCTAGATCCTAGCCCTCTACGGGCTTATTTTATTCATGGAGGACTGATATACAGTCATACGATGTGGTCGCAAGTGCAATCATTGGATTTTTAATTTTCAGACTACTTCCATATATTTCTACAGCTCGTAGAATTCGCAAGTTCCTTCGAAGGAAAAATATCCTTCCATCCGAAGCAAGTCTTTGTCCGGTCTAAAAGACACTCTTCGACATATCGGAGATAGGAATTTTTCTACTCAAAGGTGGTAGAGAAAACTTATTTCGTCTTTTCCATGTTTGTTGTAAGACCTTCAAGTTTCGACGGTTTCTCAACCGTCATGAGAGCTATTGACTCAACTATGATATGTTAGGAATGTGCGGGTATGTCTGTGATATCTGCTTTACCCAATTGGACTCTCAGTGGTAACTCACATTTAAGTACATAAGGACCGAAGATTTGTGTGTACCAAAGATTGAAGGCGTTCCTTATCGGTTTGGAAATAAGAATAAAATAATCTTGATTTCCTACCTTGACCTCACTCAAATGAGAGAAAAAAAAAACCCTGCAAATCAAGTAAATGTCACAATCTCATCGCATTTATGGAAAATCATAAAAAAACCGATTCTGACTCATTGCCACTTGCAGTTTGAAACAAGATTACGACACGGAATGTGGCCTAGGATACTCGATAAAGACGTCGATGCGTTCCATAAAACTCGGTAGTTCCACTCGCAGATCCTTATCGACGAACTTTGACTCCATCCTAAGACCCACTTGTGAATTTAAAGTGCCATAGGCAATAATATCCGTATCTCGATAACGGACAATTATCGAGTTTATTGCTAAGTTCAAACTGCAAAACGGTGAGCCGGGATATAAAAGATTGCGTCAATACTTCATACTGGACTGGAGGTGAGTAGGCTGGCTCGCTCAGACCAATGAGTTCGGCCCTTTGTTTCATATGTTAGACGTACCTGTCTAAGATTTTAAATGATGTTAATATATCCTTACGTGTATGTGGCTTTATTAGGTAGGCGTCATTTTATTACCACAACTATGGCATTTGAATTTGTGGTATCTTGCATTTTTGCTATGACATATAGAACTTACCCACTTTGAGTAAGCTTAAGTTGCTATGGTGTCTTTGCTATCGCCAGCCCTCACCATTCGCAGTGGGACCAGAGAGGGTCTTATGAGGTTCATGGGACGTGTGCGTAAGATAGACGTTGAACCATCTTAAAAGTTACCTCCGGGAATCCCCTGAGCTGACTGGAGACTTCTTGCTTGGGCCTGGGTCCACACTGGACAGGACTACAAAGATTGCTGACTGGATTGTTCACTGGCAAACAATGGGGAATTCTTTGTCTACTTTTGAGACTCTTGAAATTTGTCTGTACATTCTAGCAGGGCAAAGAAACAACGATTGACAAGATGTATGAAGAAGCTTGTCGAAGTTCTTAACTGCTTCGTTCGTTATAGCTGCACATTGCGACTGCCTGCCCAAGACGTCAATGTTGTTTAACCATTCTTGAGATCTCTGCCATTTCCACCAAAATCAAGCTAACCACTGGTACCTGAATGCCAAGAAACGCGTCATTGCTGGTTCGCTGTGTCCTGCTAATCACATCAATGCCACCCGATCATTCCTTTGTTGCTAACGTGTGCGCCTTACAAGGTCTTCTCCCGAACCGAGTTAAGGAACTCACATGACAGCGTTTATTTTCGAACTTGATGGAGGAGCGAGAGTTCATCGTACTTGTGAACAAATTCACGAGTTTGACAGAAATACCAAAATTAGACATGGCTTGTTCAGCCAGACGTTTTCACAGGCCATGAAATCGGCAAGTAGTTAGTTTGGACTGGACGCAATGCCAAGTCAAAACCTGTGTTTTGCTTTTAACACTTTTTCATGTACCATGGTATTCTTATGCACAATACTTTACTACTACGCAACTCATTTCCACATTCCTACTTTACACAAAAGACATTTGAAAAACCACATGCCATCAATTCACATTCAAATTTATCCAAATCTACACAGAAATGTACAAGGTTCCAGTGGATTCGCACGCAATCTTTCCTCGCTTGACAAACAACGTTTGTTTTTCATTCAATGATTGCTTCTTAATCAATTTATCTTTCAAACATTTTACAGTCGCAGCGCTGACGTAATTTCAGATATAATCATAAAGATTATATCGTGGAAGATACCACGATCAGGAAGGCTCGGTGCCCAAAGGCAATTAAAGATAGGCTAATGCCGATAACTCGAAAGCATTTAAATTGCTTCCTGTTGAGCTGAAAACATGAAAACAACAAGAGATGCGGAAAATCGTGATAAGGTGCTGAAATGAAAGTGTTTGCTTTCGATTGCATACTTTTAGGTTGCTCTTTTTGTGCTTTCGCACTGCCTTATCGATCATTGGCCATTCGTAATTGGTTAACCGCCAGTTTGTTATTAGTGTTTGGACAAGTGTTTATTTTTTAGGAAGAGCACTTAGACGCGGAATGAAGTGTGCGTCTGGAATAAGACTATGTAGGCGCGTTAATTGATGAGTATCCTCAGGAATGTAATCGCCTGCGTTGGCTTCAGTGCAAGAATGTATTTCACGTTAAACTGAACAAGGTGCAAGGAAGGCACTCAATGGACCAGAATCTTGCCACCAACTTCGACTTTGGTTTGGGCTAGCATTGTTAATTGTGCTTCTCGAAAGAACAACAAGGTTGCATGAGTTTTAACGATGAAGACAATCCAAACGCAAGCTTTCTAACGTCTATAAGAAAGCCGTGGCTCTCTTGTAGAGTTACCAGCGTAATATGAGCAACTATACCCTCGCCACACATCTACGTGTGCTTGTCCAAAGCGATGAAAGCGACGTCTGCGACGCCTGTGAAGAAGCTGCATTTGGTGGCAGTTATTTGGTAGATCCTGTTATTGTGAGTGCTGGTAATGTAGACTCGTCGTCACAAATCTTCGACGAAAAAAAAGAAACTAAGAGTTCATCTCAAATATTTAGTAAATTAATGCGATACGAGAGTACGTCATCAAAGTTATTACAGATTAGCACACGCACGCCGCACAAATCAACGCAAAAAAAACACAAATAAATTAATCAACAACCCAACGAAATGTCGAACATTGGTTATTCACACCAAACAAGATCAGATAAGACTCAATTGCCTGGAATCAGATTGCGAGATACAACGCCAGCAGACTTAATGACGTACAAACGAAAGAGAAATGTGACCCTGTTTCAATGAAATGCTTAATTGGATCGATCGGTGAATATGAGATTATGTTTGTTCTTTTTACGTCTTCTATTCACTTCGTCACAATTTCTACCCATTAAAACTGATAGGACTTTCCCCAATAGCAAACGTACACAGCTGCGGCCAAAATCATGTGAACACCTTTCTGAAAATTTCTCTGATTGCTTACATGAGGTAGGAATGGAAATAAAGTAGTCGACCATCCACCAGAACAATTTTCCCATAGTTCGAATCCCAGGGGTTTGCATGAACTAGAGTCACTTGTGTCGGTTCTAAAGGCATGATGTAATGGGAATTTGACACGATCCGTTGCTTGTTCTTCTACGCTTTTTAGTCTTCATCTTCGGTGTCAGATCCAATAGTTCAGCATTGATTAGGACAACATGGACACTGATCAGTCACAGCTAGAAATCACATGCTCCCAGGATATTCAACTAATACCTTTCTTGCATCACGGGGTAAATAAGAATACGAGTGTTCTAATATCAACATGGCGTCGACTGGTCTAAAGCCTTAAGACGTGTGTATGAAATTTAAGTTGTATGCTTGACTTAAAAGGAAGCCCAGAGCTTGGCCAGGGCATTAATTGAACATCTCTACTACATTTATTCTCACCACAGCATTGGACACAAATGAAAATATTCACTGTCCGGATTTTCTTAAAATCTGCACGTCGCCTCGACAGTATCGTTTATGGGGATTTATGGCAGCATCTATAAGTGGTAAGCCTGGTGATAGAAAAATGAGTAGCTTCGCTTACTTTAATAATCTCAAGAATGACTTGCGTGAATGGAGGGGTAATTTGCTTACGTAAATCTCGTCGCAGAATTCCGTCCCCCAGACTTAGACGAGGTCAAGATAGCAACATCAAGCCCGAAGTCTAAAAAAATCTGCTGGAGCGGACGGTCTGTCCGCTGAAATATTTAATGCTGCTGGAGATGATCTGGGCGCATGCACTAGCTTATCTGTAAGATATGGTCTAAGGAAAGCATGCCCGACGGGTGGAATCTCAATATCGTTTGCCCGCAATTATCCATGCACGTCACATCAAATCATCAAAATAAGGAATTTAAGGAAAAGGCATCCGAAAGAATTCGGCGAATATATAAATCTTACAAATATGAATACAACGATATCGGATCAAGAGCAATTTTAGAAGTTAATTGTAAACTGTATTGCAAATAATATGCTGTCAATTTGGATTGTGGAAGACGAATCATTTATAAGTCCATGAATTGCCCCACAACCGTAAAGCTTAAAGGCGACTCCTTCTTTTCCATGATCAAGTTGAAGTCTTCAATAGCAAGACAGAAATATGTTGCACAACCGTCGATTTGTGGTCAACGAAACACCCGAGTCTTTTTTGGCACATACATGTCATTGGGTAGACGAAGACTTCAAGAGGCAGTTGGATTTGCATCGATGCATGAGTTTTTCTGGATCGCATTCGTATGATCGGATTCATGACCTTATTCTGGAAATTAATGCCCGGTTTGGACTGAATTGCAATAACGCTGTGGCAACAGTCACTGACAACGGTTCCAACTTCGTAAAAGCATTCAAAGAATTTGGGATAGAAACATATTTTACCAACAATTATGAAGGTACTGACAGTTCAAAAGAAAATGAAATCGAAACTGAGTTAACGAATGATGTATTCAAGAAATCGTTACCGAAACATATTGAATGTGCAATGCATTATATTAGTTGCTTCCACTGATTTTGCGCGCATACTGCGCAAGCATAGCTTACACTACTCTACACTACCCTACACATTTGAATATCGATATCTATAGAACTCCTATGCAAATATCCAGCCTTGTAGAAAACATTTTTAATGTATATCACTCCACTGCCTGCCCCAGCAGCTGTTAATCGTTTGGAAAATTCGAATACATTTAATTAACATACTTTCGTCTTAGTGCTCCATTTTTTAATAATTTGACTCCATCCCCATCCCCAAACACTCCTCCCAATGTGAACACAACGTACTACTCTTCTACTAAACCTTAAAGACCATTATGCTCCATATCAAAGTGTAATTCGTGATTATATCTAACTACTTTTATATGCACACATATACTGAAATCCCACAGACTGTAACAAAAAACTTTGAAGTCAAAATGACTTCAACTGAATGCTGGTCACTTCAAGTGAATGGTAAATGGACTTCAAAGTGACTTCAGTAAATGCAGTGACTTGCGATAGACTTGCATTCAATTGATTTCAAATCAAAAGACTGTTCGTAAAGGTTGATCCAATCATGACTTCAAAAAGAATAATGATTTAAATATTGAAGTCTACATCTGAAAGTGAATTCAGGAATTGAAAAATTCCAAACATGCAGTCAGTTGGTTTTTAAAGTTAAAAGATTGCTGTCTTTTACCTAGATGTTTGGGTCAGTGCAATAGCCTTTTTCAACTTCTTGAAAATACGTATTTAAAGTGCTTCTAAGACACGGGATACGACTGTTCTTATTTCTATCTAATTTGACAATGTTCCAGAACGGCTTAGAATTTTTGTCTTCGTGTTTAAGTTTATTATTGCAAGAGCTCATCTCTTTGATGATCTTGTTGAGGTAATTGACTTCGTTTCGGTAAACAATCTGTCTGTATCGTTGCCAGTATCTCCTGTGCTTATTTCGTCATTTTATAAGATTTAAAAGATAAGAAGGAAGTTTAATTCAATTGTTCTTCTTAGCTATTTTTGGAATACTCTCATTAGCTAAGTCTAGAATTCGCTTTGTGAAATTTGATACAAGAAGGTCAAATCTTGTTTGCAGGTTATATGGTCTAAGTCGGTATCAACCTGCCGAAGTTTCTGACTTAAATTTGCTCTAAACCAATTCCAATTAGCATTTTTTTAAGTCTTGAATGTAATCAACAACTCCCATACCAGATCTGAGCTCAATTCATTAAGAGACAGTTTGAGAAACATAGTCAGGACAATTAGTAATAAATATAGAACAGGCGTCTTCCGTGAACCAACAGGTACATAACTTGGACCCATGTAATTTACATACATATTTGCACGTAATTTACATACATATTTCAATTACATACATATTTTATTAATTCCTGCGTAAAATTAAATAACTCATATTTTCCGGCGTAGCCCTTAGATTTTATACCGAATTCAATCCGTCCTAGCATGGAGTATATCAAAATGACACATGTTCATTTAGATGAATTTCCACTATTTCATAAAATAATTTTATTGACACAATGTGCAGGTGGCCAAAGTTGTAGCTGTTTTCTTGAAAAAAAAATAGTTTTTCGTTTTCGTCCAGTTCCCATAACGACATTCCCTTGATATCACTGTGGCACTTTATAGCGATCTCGAATTGTGGTCTTCGAAGTAGAAAATAATTCACTAAAAGCACCCATGGTTTGGCTAGCGATTTCCACAACAGCTGGGATAGGTGGGTACGGCAAAGTGTAAGAAACTCCAATCGATTCGGTTACAGAACGGCAGGTGTTCTAGTAGCAAAACCGTTTGTTCTTTGTAAATACTGCGAGAATCTGTCCCTCCGTTCTGGACACACAATCATTTTCAACAGACTCAGATTCTGTTTGCGAGACTTCGACCTTCTGCTATCTAAGTTAGTCTTCAGGACTTTACCAGATCTTACTCACAGGCTGACTATCTGACGATGTATGCTCCTCTAGAAGTCTTTACAACCGCAGCACGAACAATATTCATCACTAAGGATTTTTATTTCCCATTTCGATTAACAAACTATTTAGAGCCTTTGCTTTTTTAATTGACTCAAGTTCAATATGATATCGAAGAGACCTCAGGATACAATCAGTTTTTGTTCGAAGATCTCCAAAAACCTCTTATTTTTTAGATGACGGAATAATTTATCATCCATCTCATATGGTTGACGGAAAACTGAAGAAAAGTGCGAAGGTGATGAAGTGACCAGAAATGGCGGAGGAGAGGTATGCCATCAATTCGCCTCTTAATGTTTACACCATTACGAAACAACGATGGGCTACCAGCAACCATAAGGGATCTCAAAAAGCTGAGCAGTCCGGTTTTCAGGACTCTCATCGGGGCGATCAGTGGTTACTACCCCATGCCTAACCAACAATGACTTCCGCAGGCATTGCAAAGATGTCGAAGATTAAAAACCCATCGCATGCACCCTATTTCCTTAAGCAGCGCCATCATCTCTCCAACAAAGAGTGGCTTTGGGTTTAACTCTTGTCATGCTAAGTAGATGTCACAATGAGCTCCTCGAAAATCATCTGAAAATGAAACTTAGCACATGTTGCACCAGATCATCGAAGACAACGTTGAAACCAACTTGTCAGAGAGCATGTCAGCTGTCAGTTCACGATGCGAGCACCCTTATCGATACCATAAGTCTTCCATGCCATTGACCGCCAAGATTCGAAAACCATCAAGACACTCCTCAGCTAAACATGACCACACGACCACACGAAGTGTGCGAACCTCGCTTGTGTTCTCGCACTAAGGTCATTGAGAGTGTTAATAATCAATTACATATATTCTTAACAATCCCAGTGCAGTGCAAAGCCATCGATCAATTCATAGTCCAATCGTGTATCCAATTTGAATTGCGACCAAATCAGAATGAGTCACCAGCACTCCCCCATGACCGCACAAGTTTACTTTTTGTTTTTCCTTTAAATGAATACCTGGTTAGCTTTTGTTTCGCTTTTCGCATTTCGCATTTCGCCCTCTGTCAAGCACACACGTTCGGTGTTTACACTCTCATTGAGGCACAATCAAGCCAGCCGCACACGCACCCCGCGTCTAAGCAGAGTTCGTGACCTACAAACTATCTTATGTTGTTATTGTTTCTGTCTTGTTTTATGCTGCTCTCTGCCGTCTTCCTAATTTTAGATGCCGATACACAGAACACACATCTATCACTAGACACCGTAGACACCGGCCAGCTTCTAGTTGCCTCTCGCTCTATTCCATGGCAATGCCTCCCTCTGCTTTTCGTTGCCGTCGCAATCACCGTCGTCGTCGTTGTCGTTTCTGAGCAGATATTCTTGCTTCTTGAAAACTATTTCAGTTTCTGTTAGAAGATCGCAACGATCAAAGCGCCATCGTCGCAGTGCAAGTTTTTCGTTGTCGTCCCAATCGCTACGCACGGACAACACGAACAACAACAAATAATATTTCGTCGCGATTATTTTTGGAAAAGTTTTCGCGAAAAATTCGAAGCAGTCTAAGGGTGACACCACCGACTAGAGTTCCGATCTGTAATCGGAGAAACACGTTTGTCACGTCGAACCTCGAATGTTGTCAAGGAGAATGCTAATGCGTCCCACTTGATCGGGCTCGGTGGTGAATCTAGTGCGAAAATCGGTTAGCGCACATATCGCTTGGCGGTGGCATTCGCGCGGGGTTCGCATCAATTGGAGGCAATTCAATTCTTTGACATTCAATCAGCCAGTGGATATACATACAGCTGGTGCTTTTGGAGTGGATATAGTCAAAAGCATCCAGTGATCTAATCAAATACATTCCTCTCGTTACAAGTAAGTGTGTGTAAATGTGTATCTTTGGAGTGTCCCAGTACAGAGTCTTGGGTGTTGCCGAACATGCGCTCTGCTCGGCGATTGCGAAAACAAAAAATTAAACATCTTCAAAAAATCAGAGAAGACGAAACATCTGATGAGAAGGTGTAGAGATAGTGTTGTCGCCGTTCTAGCCAATGGATTTGGATTTCTTGTTTTGGTTTACATTTGTGGCACTGGCGTTAGCCTGGCGCCTATTCCACAGAATGTGAGTCCAGTTCGAAGAGGAAATCACTCGGGAAAGCTTCCTAGGAGTGCGTGGCGATACACAACAAAATTATGTTGACATCCTTCTGCTTATTGTGTATTGCTTCATTCCTCGCAGAGTGATTTGCAAATAGAATTTCTGGACTTACTCGTTTGACCATTCTAACAAATTACGAAGAAACTAAAGGAACTAGGCCAATTTGACTGAGAAGACTTGTGAAATTCGCAAAAGTGACAAAAATATGTGTGTCCTGTTCGGACGTTTTAAGCTTAATTAGGCTCAGTTGAGTGTAGGTCATATTTGTTGGGTTGTCGGCCTTGTGTTGTCCTTTAAGGCCGTTCAAAGAGCGCCAAGAATTGCGAACAACGCAAGTTCCGATAATTCATGCGCATGGAGTTTTCTAATTCCCACACTTTAATGCGATATTTTTGGTCGTGAAGGTTGTGGATTTCGTTCGCCTCTTTGTGTATTATGAACTTAGCTTGACAGTTCGCAAAGAGAACGATTGATTTGCAGAGAAAACTTTTAAATCATTCATTAGGATGCTTAAACTAGTTTTGTATATCAAGAAATACCATATAACATTTTGATTGTACTTGCTGGAAAAGGGTTGTTTTCGAAAGTTCGCGCTCCCAGTTTGCCGCTCATATGAACGGACCTTAAGGGAAATTAATCAATGTCAGACATTGAAACATGTTTTTATGCGGAGAGAGGCATGGATTTCATGTCTACACCTTGATAGAAGTGATGAGCCGGTTTCCTAGAATGACAGCGTGCCAATAACAACACTTTTCGACTAAAGTTGACTGCAGTCGATTTTTAACTTTGGCTGTCCGAAGAAATTACGGTATTCCAGGCAAAGCTCTACAATCATTCGACAATCGTGTTTTTGACACATCTGTGAAAATGTCAGAGATGGTTCTCTGGAACTGGTGGTAACACTCCAAGTATACTTTGGAAAAATTCCTGGATAGTCGTAGAAAGAAAGAACGATTAAATTTTTGCCACTCAATCAATCATGTTCATTCGTCTTTTCATCTTTATTTCCATTCCCGTTGAAACGCAGTTTTATTAAGTGGCACGGCACCTAAGATTTAGCTAGCCAAACTTGGAACCGTCTTATTTTCTCCAATTGTCTGTATGAAATTGCCTCATTACCTAAATCAGAGTTCTATTGTAGTGGAATGCAATTTGACTTCAGATGTTTATTAGGAAATACTGACAAATTATTCCATTTCCCTTTGAGTTAAGCATCACTATTCTATTGTATGCCTCTTCAATCGTGTTAAAGAGTGCAACCATGAAAACATCAGTGTGAGTCTTAGAATCGGACAGGTTTTTCTTCTTCTAGGAAATTACAGGCGAGGTGAACCTAACCACAGCATGACCTCTCGCCAGATGTCGACAATCTTGTTCTTAGGTATCCTATGTTGCCTGCAGGTACAGACTCAAAAAATTCATCGGGCTGGCGGAAAGTTGCTTATACAGTACACATGGACTAGCCATTTCATATGTGCGATCAGTAGAGCCCTGGATAGACTCATGTCGCTGTACAGCCCGAACAATTGCCGGTTGAACGTCGTTCTCCAAAAACATTCAACGGAAGCAGAATCTAATATCGAACGCAGAACTTTTCTCTTGTAATGACCAAAAACCTATGTATCCGCTTTGGATACATCTACACATCTGCGCCGTAAAGCAAAACGGGGATCATCTAGATCTTCTACGCATTCATTCCTTAATAACAATATGGGTGGCGCTACAGCCCGTACAGCGGTCTACGTACTACGGTTTAGCTTCTCAGCAACCACTCGTGCTGTGCGTGCTCTCACGCGTGGAAGAGACTTACAGTTTTATTCCGACTGCGAACGGACAAGTTTAAGAATTTTTTTTCTAGAACGAAATAACCTTTGAGACCAGGGATCGAACCTACCACGTCGAGGTTCAAGTGCGCCGGGTCGAAACAATAACCCAGCTTCAGCTTGGTCCTTCGATAATCGGAGCTCATAGAAACATCGGTTGGCAAGATTTACTCTTTATCTGATGTCGATACTGACGTTGTTTGTGGCCGATGACCTAACTAACTTTAAGCTATAGCTATATTTCCTTTGGCGTGTAATACCTGGTGCAAACGTAAATAAAAACAGTATGCATTTTATTGCTCAAAATGTTGGTGATAGTATCTCTACGGATGCAGTCTACCAATTTTTGGGAACGAAAAACAGGTTTAATTATAATAAATCCGGTTGAATGAAATTACCGGTTTCTGGAAGTAATAAAACAGCGAGGATGTTGAAAATAACAAATTTAAGCGACATTCAGCGAAAACAGCAGTGCTAGTCTAATCACTTACAAGTAACAACTAAATAGAACTTTGAGCAGAACGAGATTTAATGGTAAAAAGCAACTTATTTTGTGTTCAAATAAATTCCTTTCTGCAAACAAGTTGAATTGAAGAGATCGGAAAGTGTCAAAAAATACCCATTTCTGTTGGTCTAGGAGGTTAGGGATATTCTGTTTTTGTTTTGAATTATTTTCGGGCAAGGTTTGGGGTGTCTAGAAGTACGTGTTCGATTTTTAGCCTGGACACAATGCCTAAAGATATGGTGGGGGTACCCATTTTATAGAGATGAAAATTACAAACTTCCGTGTCCTGTCAGTGTTATTAGGTAAGCCCTTTTGAAGTTGTAGATCTTCTTGGAAGAAAAACCCAAGAAATGCAAATCGACACTTACCACCTGTTCCTGCTATCGCTCACCCAGAAGTTTTAAGTTAGATGAATCTCTCTTTGGGAAACATTTCTCTTCAATTAGTTTATTACCAGTTTAGCAGAGGTTAAATTATTTATGAGTCCCAGAAACTTACAACAGTCCTAGAAAAACTATCAAAATAGACCAGCCACATTTAATCGACAATGTTCCATCACTGGAAAACATATCTAAGATCTAAACATACAAATAATTACTTATCCTCTTGCCCCTTCACCGCCACCAGCATCGGTCATTTTAGCAGCGTTATTAATATACTACCTAGCAGCAACCGACGCGCAATTAAGAAAAACCAATATATACAACGAAGTAAAAAAAATTCAAAAGCAAGACTAACTTTTGAAGAGCTTCTTCCGGCGCATATCTCTTCTCTTATCAAAGTCTTTAAAAGAAACAAACATTGATTTTTATTTATAGAGAAGATTGTTAATATATTGGGAATGGTGAGGTACTGGCTGGATGCACGTCAACCGAAAGAAGCGAAAAAAAACACGTTTCTTTCCCGTTTTTTACCCCTCGACGGCCACCTTCAGACCACAAATAACTTTAGCCGGACCCGTTGACTACTAGTCAAATCACTCAACACTCAAGAATGACATTTAATGATGTGCAGTATCACCATTCAGTCCCAGAATCTTAAAACATGAGTCATTTTGAAAATAAATGAGTCCCAACAAAGGTTTTTGATAACACAATGCCTCCTTATGTGAGAACCACTTTCAGTTATCATGATGGTAATGTAGTGAGAGACTTCAGTTTGATTGATACTCTTACCAACTGTCAATTATTTCTTCTTCGTCCTAGTTCGGGAAAAAGTAGAGACAAAAAACTACTTTTTAAGGGGAGATTAGGAATAAGCTCATAGCTAATCGAAAAATAGCAGCAGTTCAACAACATCAAAACGATAAAAGACCGAAAGGACTATTTTCGGCTGAGTACTCTAGCTGTCATGTTGCAATGAAGACATTCACATAATTACGAACTTCTTACTCTTCGTTTAGATAACCTTTTAGTCTGAAGGTGAGAAATTTATTAGCATTGTCTAAAGAACATCACACAATGCTCCAGCCATGATTTCAATCAAATTTCAATCCCCTATACAATAAGAACTGCCTACGCTGTGGAAACCAGATTAGTAGGACGGTTGAATGTCGCCACAGCGTCGCCGTCACCGGAGGACCAAATCTTATCTTTAGAACTGAGAGAAAAAAGATCAACCCTAACTCGGCAAATCTTGCTTCAGTCTCAGAAAACATTTCACACCGACTGACGTCTTTCTCGTATCAGGCCCAACTATGCCTATCTTCCCAGTGTTGTTAGGCCGACGAACCAAATCAGATGATTTTTTCAGTGATTGGATTTTCAAACACGTACTCCTCATAAATTTGTATGCTAATTTTTAGTCAGATCGTTTTATATGTTCGTCGACTTCTGTCTAGTAAGCATATGACAGCACCGTTCACCTTGAACTCTATAAGGCGATAACCAAACTTGGGCAAGGCTGTTGTAAAGACGATTGACTCCGACTGATTCCTTTTTGACTTGTACTATCACATCTCCTATCGGATCAGATAGTGATTATAGTCATAGCACGTATGATAACTATACCAATGCCATCGCATGCTTTAGCAAAGTCGTCATCAAGAGCGAAAGTCTAGTGGAAGCGATTTATCTCGTTTTTGTCAGTGTCCATGTGTGCGGTTGATAATGAAGAAAGAGCTGATTGTCAATTTGCAAATATGTAGAAGGAAACCACCAGCAAGGTAATATGAAGGATGTCTATGTACATAACAAACGCTTCTAAGTAGCACTTCTAGCTCGAATGGTTTGTGTCATTGAGAACCTAACTTCAAGTGTGACAACATCATATGTCACACTTAACCTACACTTCAAGTGAGGTGACGAATGATTTAATAGTTATCAGGCCATGATGGACTCATGGTGGTTCCAGAATCGCATTCGACTGTCAAACAGTGAATCAGCACTAAGTTCAACTTAACAAATCTTCGACATGTATTATGATATTGAAACGGAATGAATTGCAAATTATTATCTACTCCTTTTAATGAGTGACTGAGTCTGTTACTTTACATGCCCACAGTCCCGCGATTTTGTTGTCCTAATTTTACATGGATGATTGTTCCAACTTTTCTGTCAAGTTGTTCCCTTGTATCGCATATTAACGTTATCAAACTTCATTACGAACAAATGGAACTTGAACAGACGTTGACTGTTATTATAGATTTGGTTTGTATTGATTGAAGAAAGGCATATCCGAAGAGTGGAATTTCAGCATCATTTGTCCGCTCCACAAGATTTGACCCCTCCGAGGAATAAGTCTCCTTGGCATCCCGTACAGATCTTTTCTGCCGTTTTGTTCAGTCATTTGGAGACATTCATTGATAATCTGATACGTCCATATCAATACGGCTCTAGACTATCGGAGTTGACAATAGCCCAGTTTTCACACTACGTTAGATGAAAGGAAAATCGTGAATTAACACCCACTACCCCTTTAGCGATTGAAGGGTGCAAATAGACGAGTAATACAGCGCCATGTCTCGTTCCGACATCAATGCTTGCAGAATGAATGCAGAATTATTGCTGCTCCATCAAGCTCGGTGACGAACTTACAGAGATGCAGAGGATTTAGCTATCATGTGAATTCTTTTCATTGTCCTGGACTTTGCACAGCTCCTTACATACGGCAATGAAGCTGGTATGTAGAAACAACATCAGTACCAAGATCAAAAGCAGAATAACTCTTGGCAACCACTTTTTCTGTGGGCTCAGGTGCCAGTTGAATAGAGCTCTCGAAGGTAGCTGACTCTATATAGGAGGCATCCTTGGTCTTTTCGAGAGCATCGTTCTGCGTGCCGTTTTTTCTATTATTTGCGTTGACTGTATTTAGAGGAGAAGATTCAGGCAGACGAACTATACGTATGCAAATTCAATATGTAATATAGCTTCTTCATTTTTCTTTGATTGGCGCTACAGTCCGGTGTGGACCTTGGCCTTAACCAACGTGTCTCTCCAGCCGGTACGATCTTTCGCCAGCTACCTCAAGCTGCGCACACCAAGTTGGTTGAAGTCCTTTTCCACTTGTGTACGCCATCGCATGCGAGGACGTCCTCTGTTGCGCTGTCCCAATGGCACGGTATCGAAGGCTCTTCAGGGCAGAGCTGTGATGTCCAGCCGCTCTACATGACCCAGCCATCTTAAGCGCTGGATCAGAAGACTCTATTGGGTGCATGCCGCTGTCCAGCCCGTACAGTTCGTGGTTGAATCTTCTCCTCCAGACGCCATCAACGCAAACAGGACCAAAGTTCAGCACGCAAATTCTCAGTATCGACTGCGATTTTACTACTACTTGTCCATTGTCGTCCCTGCAGGCTTGTTTTACCTTTTCGACTTCAAACCGTAGTGTCCTGTCTCGACTCCGTACTTCTCTCGATATCCCCATCTTTACCTTGGCTCGACAAGGAAATGGTCTGAGTCGATGTTGGCTCCTCGGAACGTTCAGACATCGAGAATATTGGAGGAGTGTCTGACGTCGATCGCAATGTGATCAATCTGGTTGACGGTTTGATTGATCAGGAGACCGGCAGGTCCTTTTATGTATGTTCAGGTGTTGGAACCGTACTCATCACAGAGAGGTTACGCCCCGAGGCGAAATCTACCAGCCTGAGTCCGTTGCCGGATGTGTTGTCATGCAGGCTGTGTTTTCCGACGTTTCTAGCAAAGATTTCTTCCTTGTCCACCTGTTCGTTGAGGGGCGTGTGCGCAAATCAGGCTAATGTTCCCGAATTGAGCCTTGATACGGATTGCTATGAGGCGCTTGCTGATATAATCAAAGCTTAAGACTTTTTGCCTAAGTTTTCCCCGAACAACGAATCCGCATCCAAATAAGCGCTGCCTCTCCTCCTAAGCCATGTTATTGTAGCGAATAGCCATGTATCCTCATAGCCCATACAAGGGCAGGAGGACCTCAACAACTTGGAGTGCGAAATTATTGGGTTAAGGGCTCATGTCCACGTCGGGCGGTAGCGTCAAATAAAGAAAAGAGGAAAGAGGACTAAAAAGGCCGACCGCCATCTCCAAGTCCAGCAAACTTGCCCTTATTGTTATTCATATTCTATTGAATGAGGGTCACCAACTTGAAAGGTTTATGTATGGTCTGATACTCCACCGGGAATTTTTCCTACTAGACCGACTGCTATGAAAGAAATTGCCTGCTTTTGAAAGATCTTGTTTATGCGAAAAAGAATGACCGACCAGAGACTCGTCAGATATCCAGTACTAGATATCCAGACAGATACAAATGTTTTGGTACACGAAATTAACTCATTGTTCTAGAAAATATACCAGTTTTCGAGTATATCGCTTTGATCTCATTTCTCTGGAACCAAAGAATGGGCAAAGTCTTGAACAAATTGTCACCGAAAAATCCTCTACTGATGAGAAAATATTCATCGTTCGATCACCCTTGGCAAATGACATACGTCTGAGGTCGTTTCAAAAATTCAACTTGGACAGCATCCAGACTCTGTGATAACTGATAATCACTCATGTCTGTGAACTTATCAGGTTAGTTTATCAATACCGCAAGCAAACCGCTGTTTCAGACAACGGTGGCACATCCCCTCACAATCGACTGTCATTATTTTGGGGTAGTGAACAAGTTTGTCTATTTCTATCTTAGCGACATCTTGGCGAAAAACCGATGCAAAATCGTCCTTCGCAAATGGCAACAGATGATCATTTGGTGGAAACATCTGATGTCAACACTTCTGATTCGAAGGACCAAAATAATGCTCTACAAGACTTTTATTTTCCCAGTCCATGAATCTTAATCAAATCAAAAGTTTAATCAAAAGTGCACATCTTGCACAGGAAAACCGATAGCTCCAGGAGGTGCACCAAGTTGTGGGTGTATGAGGGAGGACATATTGTTTTAAAAATACTGCCTCACCCCAATGTATTCACCTAACAAACTTCTAAAAATCTCCCTTAAGCTCAAAAGACTCCAACTCACATATTTAGTCAACTAAGTTTCACTTTCGAAACGTCATCTGTTTATTTGTTTGCTCATCTAGAAAGCCGGCGTAAATTAAAAACGACATGAGGTCATCGTTTTCTTTTCAAAACAAAATCAACGGACGCCTGTTATTCTAGCAACTCTCCCATACGCTGGCGAAAGAGCTCGTGCTGCGCCGAGTAATAGCTTTGCAATTCTGAAAGCATTCCAAATTCTCAGTCAGAAACAGAACGTGCGCTATTCCGATGAGGCAATCATATTCCGAATTTGCATAAAACACTGAGCATGCCTTGGCAGTGTGTGTGAGGGCTGCACATTGCCAGAATAGAAATCCTTGAGAAACAGGTGAGACATGCTTACTGCGAATATGTTCGACATTTAAATACGCATCCGCGATGATAGATGCAGATGTGCGGAGATTGAAGAGACAGCAATGACGAAGATAGCAACATTGAAACTTGTTTGACAATAGAATTCAGTTTGTGTGATTAGTGAAACACGAACAAGATAAGTGCTATGCGATCGAAATGATTTCAAATTGAGACGTAATACGATAGAAATTGGAGCCTGGAGACGTACATACACACTTATTTGGAAACAGTACATATTCTTTAGTTTATGCTGGTCTTTCGTGACACTTGCGTCACAAAGAGTGAGCAGCATCACACCCTCCAACTGACATCAGCAGTAATTAACACATAAGACCAGTTAGCTATATGGGTGATTTGATTGATTATTAGATTCTGATGTCATCTTCGGAAATTTTTTATGATTCAAAACATCAAAGGAAAATTGTTTCTCATTCGTGGGAACATGTATATAAAAATGTTTATAAATGTGACTATTTCTAACAAAAAAACTGTATTACCTAACACATGCTAAACTACATTAGTTTAAATAGCTTTGGTCACAATTTTGTGGTTTGAACCGAATAAAACTCCCCTCATTTGAGATATGACACGATCTTTGGTATTCCAGAAAAGCGAGTAGAGTGTAGTCGGTACCCTTAGAAAGACAAAAGCGGTATTTGGGAAATGATGTACGTACCGAGCCAACACAAAAGACAAGTGCAACCGGCATACGCGTACGACATTGTCCAAGAAAAACACAGTAACACATTAACGAGGCTTTTTGTATCGAGTTTTCTTTATGGAGACTAGTCACCACAAAAGTTAAACTTTTCTTCTGAATTTAATCAGTTCCCTGGCGACTTGTCAAAATAAAAATAAGTCGTGTAAAGTGACAAATATTATCCAAAATGTGACAAACATTATCCAAAATGTGACAAACGCGATCCACAAGAACATAGAGTTCGTTGCCGGGTTGCTACGAAGCTCTCAAAGTATACGTTCGTTACGTCTGAAATACGTATAACACCATCACTCCAACTTCAGAGAGTTTTATCGTTATTTTAACAAACGATGCTCAAGTGAGCTAGCCAATTGCATTCCTCCACTCCTTAAATTCACCCGCAATACACGTCTCGCCAGGAATGCACATCAGTTTACCCTTAAGCCTACTTTCGGAAGCACTGTAAAATTTAGAGACTCATTTTTTAGCCGCACCACACGAATATGGAATGCTCTTCCCAGCTCAATATTCCCCATAGATTACAATCCGCAGATGTTTAAGACCAATGTGCACAGGTACCTCCTCTCTCTCTCCCCCTCTATGCCTTCAGCCCGTGCTGTGTCTTGACCCCGGACAATTAAGGGTATTAATAACCCCTTGAGCACGCGCAAATTATAAGAAAGAAAAAAATGTATGCGGTATCGAATTTGGCCATCGCTTCGAATAACTTCTCGCGATTAATACTATCGTATGCGGCTTTAAAATCGATGAATCTCGCTGGTCTCAGGATTATCGATCCTATCGTCTATAGTCGTTTTTCCAGGCCGGAAGCTGCAATGGTACGTGCCGATTAGTCATGTGCAAAAACGGCTTAAGACGTTTACTCAGTACACTGGATAGGAATTTGTAGGTGACGTTGGAAGTGGCCTCTATAGTTTTTGCGAGAGGCAGGATCATCTGTTTTTGGATGGGGAATATTGACATGATTTGCCAGTCCTCGAACAACCGTTCGTCATCCCTAATTTGGCAGATGATGTGGTGCATGCTCCAAGCCGCAATTTCGAAATGACTGGATGCCTTTCGTAAGGGCTGAGGCTGGGCTTTTAGTTTTTTTTTTACAGTAGATCCGTGTTTTTTGTGTTCGCCTCTATTTATTAAATCGCAGAATTAGAGATTTGAAGATAACCAGTGTCTATAGCTCAGCACAATATTCAGAGCAAAGACCTTTGGTTTAAGAAATTAACGGAGTTTGCAGCACAGTTTCACCCAAAGGAACAGCGCCCTCTAAGACCTCATGGCTAAATTTGATGAAAAGGATTGACTGAATCCAACAGACCACTTCATCTGTACACGTAGAGACCTACAGTATTCTGCAACGCAACCTGTGTGAAAAGAATCATTGTCGTAAAGAGAATGGTCAAAAACTTATAGTGACAACATTTAAAATGAGAGGAGGGCTGCTAAGAAACCCATAGTGATGATTTGCCGATTGCTCGTACTTGTGATACACTTTATTGGAATTCATCCTTTGCTAAAAGAAAGTCAGGAGATCTATCCTGGACAGCGGTATTTTAAATATAAAACCGCGAAGTGAAATTATGTTGTTAAATTTAACTAAATCCAGATATACTTATTTCTTGTAGTTGTTACCTATAGTGTCAATCGAGCAGACTGCAAAGCCATACTTTAATGATTGTTTTTTCATCATTTTTCCTTTGATTTATGCGGGAATGGAACTGTCAGAAGTATTTAAAAATTTAAAGTTATCGAAGTTCATCCGTAAGAATGCCTTCCACTTTTGGGCCGCATTTGCTGACCTTCTCACTTCATTTTACTCACTCTGGAAAGTGGTAAAGGGATTAAAAAACCTTAAGTACATAACGCGCCAATCCGAAAGAATGGAGACGATTGGGCGAAGATAAAAAGAAAGCTAACGCTCCCTATCAGCCTCAATGGACCTGACGTACATGACGACAATTACATCGTGAGAAGTGCTACCTAAGCTGAACTGAAGGAGGAAATAAAAAAGCTCAAGCCTAAAAAAGTTCATGGTTACGATCTAATTACAGGAGAAGTTCTTAAAGAGTTGCCTAAGAAAGCCATTATTATGCTACTCAACCTTATTAATGCCGCGCTTAGACTAGACCATGTGCGTAGTCAATGGAAAGTGGCCGAAGTTATTATGGTACCAAAACTCGAGAAACCACCAACAGACAAAAAGTCCTATAGACCAACTTCACTTCTTCCGATAAGGTCTAATGTTTTTGAAAAAATTCTGCTCAGACGTTTAAGTTAAATTGTGGAGGAACAACTTATTCCAAATTATTAATTTTGTTTTAGAAGTACATACTCAATTATTGACCAAGTGCATCGCATAACTGGCAGAGTAGAAAAGCTCGTTTGTTCAGCCGCATTTCTTGATGTTTCTCAAGCTTTTGACAAAGTCTGGCACGAAGGCCTGAAATATAAACTCAACTGATTCCTACCCGGGAAACTTTATAATAGTCTATCGAACTATCTCTCTGATAGCATCTCCCGAGTAAAACATGGAAGTGAATACTCTACCTTTAAAATTATAAATGCTGGTGTACCGCAAGGGAGTGCTCTTGGCCCTCTGATATACCTGCTGTGTACGAGTGATTTACCACAAGAAGAACACACTGTCTTAGAATCTACATCAAAATTGCAACGCTCACTAGATCATATACACGAATGTATGAACTCCTGGCGAATTGTCCCTACCGAAGGCAAATCCGTCCATATCAATTTTACTTATGCGCACGTTGATAACTTGGTCTTCCTAAATTGTGCCCAAATACCTTCCGTTAATGAGGCGAAATACCTCGGGATGACTCTTGACATTAAACTCAAGTGAAAGGAGCACGTTAAAAAGAAACGTGCAGAGGTTAGCACAAAATACAAAGACATGTACTGGCTTATTGGCAAACATCCCAAGCTAAGTATTGACAACAAATTGCTTGTACAAAAGCAAACTCCAAAAACCTGTTTGGACATATGGCGTATAACTTTGGGGTTGTATCAAAGCAAGCTATTTAAACATTGTGCAGACTTAGAACTATAGTTAATGCGCTGTCGTACATCAGAAACGACGATATCCACAGGGATCTTGGTATTTTACGAGTCCTAGATGAAATTGAGAACTTCGTTTGTAAACATAAGCGCCGCCTGGAAGAGCATATAAACTCTGAAGCTTATCCCATCCTTGACGAAACTAATGTCTTTCGTCGACTTCAAAGGATTAGACCCCTTGATCTCGTGCGATAGTCTACAGCCGTGCATTGTTGCGGTGTGAATAGTAACTCTTTTTGGAGAGTTACCTGTAAATAATGAAGGACAAACTACTGGTTAAGTGCTGTACGTAGTTGTAGGGAAAAATAAATAATAAAAAACTTTAACTTGAACTTACGTTTAAGTTACGAAATCAAACTCAACTCTACATATCTGCAAAGGGATAATATGTGTTATATAGATATAGATCCAAAACATAAATGTCAGAGTAAGCGATTTTATTATTTCATCACAGGAAATGGGTCATATGTATAACACTTAAGCCATTCAAAAAGTCAGTTACTGACATACATGTCAACGGAAGCACGTGTCGAATTTGTGGTCGAAATCAAGTCTATGTTTCACAATGATTAATTTTCTTCGTTCTATTGCTGTGTGTTCTATTTTTGACAACGCGTGACACGTGCTAACATCCCGTTGTGATGTCATTGTCCATGCACGTGGCATTTGGTTATTCGTAGGAACCAACCAAAACCTAGTCAACATACGTATACATGAGATAATCTTCGAAAAGTAAATGGAATGAATTCCCTTTCCTAAGTTCTCAGTTATATTTTTTTAATTAAATAATTAGCACTTAGTAAACCACCCTTTATTTTATTCCCAATCCCGCTGGTTTATCGAACAGCCCTCAAATTCTAAAATTGTATTGAATTACCATAAATTATATTTGGATTCGTTAATTTGTCACTTACTTAATTCATTATTCTCCTTGACCACTCCCTGATCTGCATCCATCAGCAACTAGTCTCTCGCACGATATTGGTTTTCGATTTAAGTCCTTAAACCCCCCGGTGGCATAGGGCGTCCGTTTCTGCAACGCGTTTGAGCTCCCTCCAACTCTTCTGTGCCATGTTTGCCATCATGGCATCTCGCTGTTCTGCCTGCCTGCGTAAGCGGATTCCACTGCATGGCGTACTTCGCGTCCAATCCACTGACACTTTCTCCTTCGTATTGTGATGTTTATAGGTTCCCTACCCGTTCTCACTCACAATTGTTCGTTAGAGAGATACGGTTCAACCAAAAAATCCTAAGGATGTTTCTTGAACATCTGTTTACGAAAGATTGTAGCTTTCGTGTGGTAATGGTGTCCACTAGAGGTCTGCAATGAATGTCTTGAAACCAGTTTCAGGACATTCATATTTTTTCGAGTACCATATTCATTCCACTGATATCTTCAAAACTAAAATGAATACATCACCCGATATTCGATTACCCACTGAATACTGTACCCACTGGCAACCAAGCATTTAGTTCAGTGTACTCACAAAAAATGAGTACACAACACTGAGTACACCAAGTGTAATGAATCCATTCAATCCATTCAATCCATTCAATACAATGAATGGATTCAAAATTTTTACTGTTTCCAAATAAATGTATGTTTTCTGACAAATCTTTATGAATATCATTTTTTTAACACTGGAATGTAAAAACATTATTTGCTTCACTAATATTGGGTCGGAACCAATTAAACTTCTTTTTCAGGTATTAACTGTCTGGCCGAAAGTTACTTACTTGTCCGAAGAAAATATTCGCTCTGATGAAGCACTACTCACTGGAGTAGATAGAATTTTGCAGCTAAACTTATATAACAACGGAAACTCTATGTGGTGCAAGCGCCACCATTGTAAGACATTAAAGCCATCATAATTCTGAATGAATAATTCTTCTTTTATAACCAAAGTCTACTTTTATAACAAAAAATATTTTTCAGTAGTAAGATATAATAATTGTCATATCTCTGTACAAGCTGTGCAAACAAAGTAAAATTATGTAAACTTAATGCTACCTATAATGAATAATTCTTTATTCGCTTTATCTGAAGAATTCATAACTTCCACCGGTGGAATGATATCTTGAAACAAGTCTTTATAGTCTGATAATAGTCTACCCAGCTCTTCATTTAAAAATCGTTCTTGATCTTCATGTTCCCTTATTTCGTTGGCATACGTTTTCGTGATACCTTTACATTAATCTTTGATACATTTTATTTCCTCTTGATTGATGGAAGGAGGAAGCAGAAGTTGTTAAATGAAGAGTCGGGTAGTCTTCACCTTCTATTAGGTCTATAACTTAATTCGTGCAGTGAGAGTGAGAGTGAGTCGAGCAGAATATCAAAAATTGGCATGATTCATTCTTGGCTACCAAGCGGGCTCATTTCCTTGGGATAAGATCCACAAATTGCCAGAAAGATGGCTAGATCAAGGTTTCAGATGGGCAGTAGTTAGTTAGTTAGTTAGTTGACTTTTATTTTCAATAAATGTTTTACAATTTAAATATTAACCTAAGTCATTTATGGTTTGGCCTATGGCCGTCTACCAGGTTGACAAAATATATACATAAGTTTTACATTAAAAATCTCCATCTATGATACGCTTTCTAAAACAAAGTGCTGCTACTGAGTAGTCATATAAAGCCTTTCATCCTTTTTCTCCATTTAATATGCTAATTACTTCATCTTCGTCTAAATTATGTTTTCCGAAAATTGAAATTCGAAATTCTTTAAGAATCGGGCAAACTCCAAGAAAGTGTAAAATGTCTTCTCTCTTCTTCATATTGCATAGGTCACAAAGTATTGGTAAATCTGGTCTATGGGGTATAAAGTTTAACTGAACGAGTTCCCCTCTCAATTTGAAAATGGTGCTTATTTTGTCAACTGTGTGACTGTCAAGAAAGTATGTTTTTTCATTTAGAAAATGGTTTAGTTTGCTGTTATAATTTCTAAACAGTGATGATTCAGCTTCTTCGACATATTGGTCATATGAATGTCTACCAAAATTCTCTAGAATCGAGTTAAATTTCTCTCTTAAAAGATGAGGATGCTCATTCTCCTGAATAGACAGGTTTAGTCCGCATTCAGAAGCTGTTTTCTTCCATTCTTCGCAAAGGTATCCGTTTGTTCTTATTATACTTCTTAAAACTACATTTGGTAATCTGCAATCGTTCATCTCTAGAATTTTTATGATATAGTTGAAGTGTATTTTCCGCGTGTACAATAACAAAGGAGGAGTTCCCGTTTCAAGATGTAGCATATAGTTCGGGGTATTTTTTGGTAACCGGAATATCTTCTTCAAAAAGTACCGAAGAAATTTTTCCACGGCATAGTAGGATTTGTAACCCCATACCTGAGCTCCGTAGAGCATTATCGACGCTGCGGTTGAGTGGAATAAAGTTTGTTTTGCACTTTGTGATACATATTTATTTTTGAAGCAACGTTCCCAAATAGAAGAGATAGCTCGTTTAGCAACAGCTAATTTTTCTTCAAAGTGTGGTTTAAAATTTAAAGAGGACGATATTAGGATACCTAGGTATTTGTATCTGGATACTACTTCAATCGCTTCCCCGTCTAACTTTCACTTTTCCAAATGTGAGATGCGGCCTCCTGCATTTCTGAATATCATCATTTTTGATTTACCAAGATTTATGGTGAGATTCCAACTTTTACAAAAAGCATTAATCCTGTTTACCATTAATTGCATGCCTTGTATAGTGTCGCACAGAAAGACGATATCATCGGCATACATCAGTGCCGGAATTAATACATCATTGAATCTTATACCACCTTTGACATCATCTGTTATATCATTGATGTATAATATAAAAAGCAGTGCGCTAAGAATACAGCCTTGTTTAACCCCCATTGTAATTTCAAAATATTCAGAAATTATGTCTCCATTCCATACATGTGCAATATTATTCTCATACAACGCTCTCAGGATTCGAATAATTTTGCTTGATACACCGATTTTGGAAAGCTTGTAGAAGAGTGCTTCACGTGGTATTGAATCAAACGCTGCTCGAAAATCAACAAAGAAGGCGTACAGCTTTTTTTTCTTGCTCTTATATTTTTCAGCAATGTTTGTTAAGCAGAATATCTGGTCGATTGTAGAATAACCTTTCCTAAAACCAGCTTGGAATTCTTTAAGGATGTTGTGTTCTTGAACCCATTCATACAATCTTTTGTAAATTAATGAAGCAAACAGCTTGGCTGAAGTGTTTAAAAATGTGATTCCTCTGTAGTTATTCGGGTCCCCGTAGTCGCCTTTTTTGTGTATAGGGAAAATGATTGCTTGCCTGAATACATCGGGGATGCTAGCAGAGTCAAATATTCTGTTAAACTCGATTGTGAGAGAGTTCATAAAATCGTATGTGCAATTTTTATAGAACTCAAACGGAATGCGATCAATACCAGGTGCTTTATTTGATTTCGATTTGCTTATTACTTCATTGACTTCTTCCAGAGTAAATGCACAGTCTAATTTTTCGTCTAAGAGAAGGGGGGCTGCGTATTGGTATAGTGGCGTATATATACAGATGGGCAGTACTTTAAATAATACTGTTGTGCATGTTTTATTAAATAAACGTTCAATATGCGCAATCATTTTTTGGAAGTTTCTTCAAAAGCAAAACTTGTTTGCATGATGATATGCTGGACATTGAAATATCTGTATCGTTTGTTGAATAAGAATTTCTTGTACAAATAAAATTAACTTACATTACACATCAATTTGGTTACCAACCTTTTTGTCTTCATTTGCTTAAAGCTACAATTCAAATACCCGCCGCGTTTATTTAGAATGAATGCATTCATATTAAATGAATGCATTCAGTTTAAAATGAGTGCATTCATTCCATTCAGTGTGCTCGGTGTATTATTAACAGTTAAACTGGTACATGTTTTGTTTGAATGGAGAACCCACTTGTATGAATGACAACAAATAGAGTATTCATTTTGAAATCAGGTGATCGAATGGTGTACAGTGGTTGAATTTTTGTATGTTTTAGTTACTTGTACAGTATTCTTATTCATATGATTGTAAAAAATAGAGTACACTGAAGTACTGCACATGTTTAGAGAAATAAACGAGTCCATTCGTGCAGACCTCTAGTGTCCACTTTCCAGGTACTGCATCCATATAGCAACACCGAATCTAAGTTGGATCGGAACAATCGCAGCTTGGTTCTTAAGCTAATGACATTGCTTTTCCAGATCGTGGATAGCATTTCGAACGCAGCTTTAGCCTTACTGATTCTGTTGCTCACGCCTTGGTCTTTATTGAAGCGCTATAAAATCTACAACCGAGCTCTCCATATTAAAATTGTCCTTTAAAGCCAGGCTGTCTTTAGCAACTTCTGCAGGAGGAGGGAGAGTGTTTTTTAATCCAAAATGTCATTGTTGTCAACACCACATATTATAATCATGATGTTTATTGGAATAAGAGAAAACTTAAATCTCTTATTTTTTAAACAGCCTCGGGGGTTATTTGGATCATTGTTTGTAATGTCTTCCAAGTAGATGTTGTTCAGTTCTAGTCCAGTATCGATGGAGATGCTGGGGTACAATAAACCTGATGCCTGATGTGTGAGCGCGGAGTCAACCTATATAGAAATCTTGTACACTCAACAACCACAAACAACTTTATACCCACTTCAAATTCTGGAGATTCCCTCGAAGTTCTTTAACGCACAGAACACATGTCGTATGAAAAGCAAACGACGTTGCCATTTTATGTTCACCTAAATTTATACAAATAATTTGCATTTGTTGATGTTCAATTACGAAACCAAAAACAACTACTAGCGTGTGCTCTAAATCGAACGCGCGGAAATCGCAGAGCATTGCTTATTTCCGTATACCAGGCGTAAATATCCTCTTGTCTCCTGTGACATGGGCTGACATTGACACAAGAATGACGGACATGCGCGTTGTATAGTCCTGCAATTTATCATCTCTCTGATGAAAACACTAGCTATTGTGTGTATGCACTTTTAGAATATCGTGCATCTAGTGTTGGTCGGTCCAGGAATTGTGCAAAATTATTAAATACTCCCACCGAAGATGTCGAAGGACGCTAAGGACAGAGGGTTACATTCGGGTTTACCTGCTGCGAGATTGAGGATCAGTGTGGGTAGGGTACTCGAGAGAGGGCCAATGATCAGAGTCATCATTTGGCCCAAATGCGACAAGCCACCTGTGATTAGGATAACGAAACTAGGCCCATTTATACCAATGGGTCCACCTGTGGATTGGGGGGTGAGTATCGATTTTCATTTCCCTAGCCGTTGCCAGAATCGAATATAGCTAGTATCAACATGTAATTTAATTTTAATTGCCGTGGATTGGTAAAACATTGATCAGATTTTTGGCAGAGAGTGGCTAAGCCAAAAGGGCCTAAAAGATAAATCTTATAACTACTTAATCTTAACTTATAAATTTGATTAAGATTATAAAATAGCTGGTTACATAGAAAACCATTACGGGCCTCATTCCATATATGTTTACATTCGGTGCTCTCTTGCCGTATAAATCATATATTGGTGACCGAATGGACTCTCAGTACACTCAGTACACATTATCGACATCCTTGATGCAAAACTTCGGGCAACAAAGTTAAACAAATTATATTTATAATTATAATTATCCCATAGATCATCGATTTTTTTATTTTAACATTGATTAACCATCATTTTATACATAGCTTGAAGTTAAAACAGACAAAGGCAGATTGCAAATGTGTATACCTTTCTTATCTGGGCCAATAAATAAATACTCTCCATTTTCTTCTGAAGATTATGTCATCGTATATATAAACGCTGACCGCGACTGCGCTTTGAGTTATGTAAAGAATGCAAGGTTAAGGCATTTCTTCGAAAATATTGGGTGGTATCTCGTTAATCACAAGTATAAATGTATCTTCTAAGGATGTTGGTTTATCGGCATATATGCTAAAAATGCAGGTATGTCCTTGAAAAAGATCACAAATTCAACGGGTGGTAAATTGCATAACGAACGCATTTCAAATTTGATCTATCGATTGGTGCGTTGCTTGAACAACATTTCCACCAGGTTCAACTCATGCAAGCAGAGCACGTACCATTATTTTTGGTAAGGCTGTTCATGTCCATGATCATCCTTGAAAAAATCCAGCCAATTCCGCCGGACCGGAAACAGCGCCAATCAATGCAATAATTGCATGGGCAGTGCTTGTTGTTCAATCTAACATTGATCATCTGACAAAGTTCGTCAGTTTAGTTTATTGACATGCCAGAAATGATCTTTGTCGTTAAACACGAGCCTAGACTAACGTGGAGTTGTTGTTCATTTGCTCGATGTGGCCGAGCCAGTGTAGTCGACGGATTTTTGCCTTTCGGACTACATTCACATCCTTGTGTACATCCACATGCTCTTCCATTCGTTTTCTTCTCAGACGGGACCATATATCCGACGCAGAATTATTCTTTCGAACTGACGAAGAATCAACTCCGCAGTCTAGCTTAGTGTTCACCTTTGGGCTCTATAGAGCAGGACTGGCAGAGATGAGAGTTTTGTAGAGCATGACCTTGGTCTTTCGAGTCAGGAGTTTCGAGCCCAGTTGTTTTGACAAACCGAAGTAGCATCGGTTGCCAAGAGCGATTCCACGTTGGATCTCCACTATGATGTTGGTATGGTGTATGGTAGACAAACTCCTTTACTACCTCGAAATTGTAGCTCTCCATTGTAACGTTTTGGCCTAGGTGGCGTGCGGCGGATCGTTTTTGCTCTCCAGCATATATTTGATTTTATCCTATAATAAAATTAAAAATATAATAAAATTCAATAATTTGCAAGAGTTGTTCGTTTGTAAGACGATTCATTGTTAAATTATAGACCAAATTGAAGATGTTTGACAGTGAAACAAAACACGAAACGTGAGTCAGCTGTTTAAACCAGTGTTGCCAAAAATATAATAACTAAAAAATCACCCTTTATATGGATATATAATATGGATGGCGCTACAAGCCGTAGATGGCCAGGGCTAAGCTTCTCAGCAACCACTCCTGTGCTATTCTATTCTCTCCCTTGGGACATGGATCATGCCGACTCTGAACGACAAAGTTTGAGAAGCTTTTCCAGACAGGAAATACTCCTTGAGCATTGGCAGTGACTGAAAAGAGGTGGGGCCGTGGAAATTATTTTTGTCGCACAGACCAGGGATCGAACCAACAATGTACTACAACGCCACGGGCCATTACTGTACTAGAACTTGCAGCATTTAAAATTACTGTAAATCCTCAAACATATATAGCCATGACCAAGAACAATTAGCTAGGTTTCAAACAGTTGCATTTAAATCAGAATTCCAGCCTTGCCCGTCTGTTGCCTTCATCGCTCGATCTCATTTGTTGCGAAGGCTCAAGAACATAGGGAACTACCAAACACATCACAGCTTTCCAATTTAGCTTATTTTCCCAGTGACAATGGACCCCTTATCGATAACAACGCAACGTATTATGAGGTAACGTAAGGCTCGAAATAAAAATCTAAAACAAACATATGTTCATGATAAAATCCAGAGTAAAACAAAAAAATATATATATAAACTGCGAAAGATAACGATAACAGTAATTCACGTAGAAGTACTGTCTCTACACTTGTTCGCAACGCACACTTCAGAGTCCAGAGAAAGTTTGCCGCGAAGAGAGCGAGCGTGCAAGTACCCCGCCCCACAGACAACAGTCAGCGATGTCATAACATCTAGACAATTCAAGAAACTGGCTTGTTCAGCGATAAGCAGAAGGTTATTTCGGCCAATTCAGGTGTATTCAGTGTTATTTTTTTGCGCGAAAGGAAAATGATATCATAGAGCTGCGTGATGAAGTATCAGAAAGTGTCGAGCAAGAAGAAAAAGGGCGTAAGATCGACGAACTTTTTGGTTGCTAGCTTGCTAGTGTCATTCATGTGATCATTTGCAAGACATTCAGTGTGTGTTTTTGTTTTTTTGGTTTTCTAGGAGGAATGCGGAGGAGAGATGCGTTACACTAAAGTGGGAAAAGCAAGGAAACGCAAGAGTCGCCGTATACGTCCGTACTGGGCGCTGCCCTTTATAGCGCTCTGGTTTGCTCTTTATTTTGGAGGAGTTCTGCCCGTGTACAATCATCTGCCGACAGCGCTCACCATCAAAGACGAGCACGTCAATCATGATCGATTCATCGCGGAGCGGGCCGAGCAAATTCTGGAGAAGCTCGAGCTGCTGGGACCGAAAGTGGTTGGCAGCTATGCTAATGAAATCGGAGCAGTTAACCTGATCATAAACGAGGTCGAGAAAATCAAGAAAACGATGAACAACGAACTCTTCACCTTGGATGTGGAAGTGCAAGTCGTGTCTGGGGCCTACGTACACTGGGAAATGGTTAACATGTATCAGGGCTTGCAGAATGTCGTCGTGAAGTTAGCGTCGAAGTACTCAAACAGTTCGTCATATCTGCTGATCAATTCACACTTCGATTCGAAGCCGGGATCCCCTGGTAAGTACAGCTGATGAGTCACATTCGGTCAATTCATTTTCGTTGTCTTACAGGTTCTGGTGACGCAGGCATGATGATTTCCGTCATGCTGGAAGTGCTCCGAGTCTTGGCTGTCGGACGGCAGACATACGACCACCCCATAGTGTTCTTGTTCAATGGCGCTGAGGAGAATCCCCTGCAGGCCTCACATGGATTCATTACGCAGCACAAGTGGGCCAAGAACTGCAAGTAATCGATTGCCGCGCCTTTCTGTTGACAAGGATGACCAAATCATTTTGCTCTTTCTTCCCAGAGCTCTCATCAACCTGGATGCCGCTGGTAGCGGCCACCGAGACATTCTCTTCCAAACCGGACCAAATCGGCCGTGGCTTCTCAAGTACTACCAAAAGCACGCCAAGCACCCCTTCGCGAACACCATGGCCGAGGAACTTTTCCAAGGAAATATCATTCCGTCCGACACTGATTTCAGGATCTTCAGAGATTTTGGTAGTGTCCCAGGTATGTATGATTGATTCATGATATCTTTGTCTTTTGTGGGCTAGTAAGATGTTTTATTTTTTATTTTTATTTGTGGTTTCCGTGGCGTTGTGGATATGTGCGTCGACCCCAACCTCGACGTCGTAAGTTCGATTCCAGCTCTGAGCGACACAAATAATGCTCAAAGAGTATTTCCGTAGAGGCCCTGGCCCTCTACGGGCTGTAGCGCCACCCATATTATTATTATTATGTTGTTTTATTTCGCTAGAGTCTCCGCAGAAACAGGCCTGTTATGAGGATACGGTTGTTCTTTTTAATTCTGATAAATGTCTCAAACCTCTTTCGGTTGTGTTGAGTCAAGAGTTTCTTGGCCTGCTTCATGCCATGACCGTTGCTCCAGATGTCTGCCTGGTTCCTGCTTTGTAGTTCCCTGAACTTTTTTTCTGAGGACATGATCATCCACAGCACAGAATGGTTTAGGGCCTATACAAAGTTCCGATGCACCACCCCTAGCGAAGGAGTCGGCCATTTTATTGCCATCCATCCATGTACTCCTGCTCAGCTTCTTTAGTTTTTGTGGACATTCCCACACAAGCTTGGAGTTGATAAAAAAGGAGTCATGTGTCAAGATAACCGCATGACTGTTGGACATTAGTGCTATTGCGCAGTTGGTATAGAGTTCCTGTCAAGATGTCGAGATTTATTTGAGCGGATCTGCTTGCCAATTTTTGAATTTCGAGAAATCGGTTCAGATCACTTCTGTTTCTATAAAAAAAAAACATTTTTCTTTTCTCGAGATCAATATTTCACCTATCACACTCTAAAACTACATATCTCACTATTAGGCCTTGGGTAAAAATGAATTCTTTATGGGGTTTTTCGTTTATTACGGGCAAACTTGTTTACTCCTGAACTTCTAAATTAACATGCAAACTCAGTGGCATTGCCTGGGATACTCATCGTTCAACTAATCGGCTAAGCCCATGCTTATCGCAGATTCCACCGACTCAACGATGAGCAATCAAACAACGGATGGAAAGATGTCACTGTGTTCCTTAGCAATATGACTCATCGCTCAAGAGTCATGTGACCACAAACACTACTTCGCTTGATGGGTTGTCTTAGACTACACTACTTCGCTTGATGAGTTGTCTTAGAATCATTGACGATGGTTTTAGATCGTTCCTATGTCTCGTGCGTGGCGTTAGTCTTATCACCATGCGAAAGTCGGGGAATAGAAAAGCATAAGATCATCTGGTATTTTTTCCCTAGTACTTCTAGCAATGATGAGATCTAAAACAGCCACCTTTAGTTGAAGTTCGATGTCCAAACACACAAAAGTGTTCAATTTCTAGGCCTCATACGCCTAGAGGACATGAAACATATCTCAGTACGTCCCTGAACAATTCAGACTGACGTGATCGCCAGTGAGAATGACACGGAACTTCAGTGCTTCCAGAATTGAAAAAATACAACTTAAATTCCGTCAACCTTGAATGTCATCTGTCATTCTCCAAACAGGACCGAACTCCAGTTAATAATAATATGGGTGGCGCTAAAGCTCATAGAGGGCCAGAGCCTAGCTTATCAGCAACCACTCCTGTTGTGCGTGCTATTGTTCTTTCACGAGTGGAAGGAACCTACAGTTTTATGCCGACTCCGAATGGCCAAGTTTGAGAAGCTTTTTCTAGACAGGAAATATTTTTTGAGCATTGTCAGTGACTCGAAAGAGCTGGGGTCGTGAAAATTATTTTTGTCGCTCAGAGCTGGATTCGAACCTGCGACGTCGACGTTGGGGTCGACGCACAAACCCACAACGCCACGGGCCACCACCACCGAACTCCTGTTATTTAGCAAAATATGTCGGCGTGGGGTCCTTTGACCCTTTAGTTGTACACAGCTGATGTGCGTCCCATTCTCACCTACAGCTCGCTAGTACGATGACCCGCCCTAAGCAAAACATACAACTTTGACAAACTAAACCAAGTCTAGAGATCGAAAGCAATGGGAACCTCAGGTGCAATGAGAACATGCCTCAGCGAAGCACTGAAAGTGCTCCCACACCTCTGGATCATTACATTAAGTATGTAGTCATGTGCAGGTCCATTAGACTTGAGACCGTATGGCCATAGCAAACTTCTGCAATTCTTGCCTGAGCACCTAACCCCAACTCCTACGGACACCTTAGACTTCGACAACTCTACACAATGTCGATTCTCATCCAGAGACGACTGTAAAACCTAATCACTCGCCTCAGAATACTTCTGATCTACACAGCTGGACCACACGTGTCGTAGGTTCAGCGTTCTTCTCAGTGGATTTCTACTTCAACCGCCTCCAAGTCACTCAAGTATCTGTTCAGTACTAGCGTACTAGTAGCCATCACCTCAGCAACCGCCTTCACTAAATTGATGTAATGCTGCAAGGAAGAACCTAAACAGGCCAGTAGTACGTGCAACATTAACGGCTGGATGGTGCAGTTGGTTGAGTACCTGTCCTTGGTTATAGGGCTCTTTTCTGGTTTTCAATTCTGGTCCAGTCGCCATTTCCTATTGGGAACTTGGATCAAGTTATCCGCACTGGGTATCACAATGGACCAACAAGTGTGATGGCAATTTCGCTGGTAGCCCGATAACCTAACCTATCATAGATGCAAAATTACTCTCCTCGTTATTCGAGGCATCGTAGAGGTTAACCAGTTCGCCAACGATCTGGCCACGCAAGCAGCTTCCGGCAATGCTCCCACTGAGATAGTGTGCCCCCAAAGCAACCACCTCAAATACATCGTATATCAACAACTACTGTTCTAGTGGACCAGGTTGGATGTATAAATTCTCTCGGTAAACCTGGCACTCTTACTCAAAAAGTAGAACTAAAGATCTCCTCAATGTTCCATACTGTTGTCCACACTGCTATACTCTGAATACAGTTTAACCCACTCTGTCGCAGCCGCCTCTGACAGAATTGAATAATACACGTAAGAAAACGTGGAAGCGATCGTGCGCGAGTCGTTGGTAGACTTAATAGGGCCCTGTGGCTGTTGGAAGATGAACCTATAAAATGACCAAACTCGACGGGGCCGGCTATATAAAATTTATTGAAATTTTCGAAGTCTGCCTCACTTTTTCTGTGAATGTTTGTACACTATCCAGAGAAAGGTTTATCGCGTTCGGGAAATCCTTCTTTTGCGAACTCACCAAAATTGCTAAGCAAAATAGCTCGCACACAATTAATTTCCTAAACTCTAAAGGCTGGATTTAGCTAAACCTACGAACCCTGGTCTACAAGGGGTAGTATCAAAACGGCGCGCGCAACTGCACTACTTGTATCCGGTCGGACTGTCGTTAATGGAGAGTTCATAATCAGTTCAAAACATAATGGTGATCGCAGTATTCATAATTCTTTCAGACAGTCAGGCTGCCCAATGTGGTCACCTGTCTCAAATTCAACCCTTAACGAGATTTGGGGTCAATCCACTATCGCTTTCAGGGAAACTCGTCCAGAATTAGCTTTTATCAGAAATGTGTAACCTAGAAAGCTACTCCGAATTCTTAACCTAGTCCCAACGCGATCACTGATTATCTAAAATGTGTTCGAATGTGTTTCCAGGTTTGGACATGGCTACAACTCAAAATGGCTACGTCTACCATACAAAGTTCGACACGATGGATGTTATTCCCCGAGAGACCATACAAAACACCGGCGACAACGTCCTGTCCCTAACCAAGGCATTAGCAAATGCCCCCGAACTGGAAGATCCCGAAGTGAGTAGACCTCACCCACCACGCTCCACAGAATGTTTCTAACCGGTGTTAACTTCATTACAGATCTACGCTAAGGGAAACACTGTCTTCTATGACGTCTTTGGCATGTTCCTCGTGTACTACACCGAGTCTCAAGCGGTTCAAATCAACTGCATCATCTCCGCCCTGGCTCTGATCACAGTCGTGTTCTCCTTGTGGTGCATGTCCCGTGTAGGCGAGGTTACCTTCGCCGAGGTCCTTGGCACGTTCCTATGCGTTTTTTGCGTGCATGTGGTTGCATTTGCTGTAGCCATTGCCATTCCGATAGCCTTGGCCATAGGCTTGGATCTGCTGGGCCTGTCCATGAGCTGGTTCACCAACAAGTGGATGATTATCGGGCTGTACATCTTTCCAACAATTTTTGGACTAGGAATGCCCACAGCAGTCTTCATTCGATCAGCCAAGGTCGGTAAGCACCAGAATTGATGAGCGATAAACTGACATGCCATTCATTTTAGGACAAGCTGAACATTTCCTTCAAGACCCAGATGGCGCTGCACTCGCACTGCTTAGTGTTGGCTGTGATGACGGTCGTTGCAACGATATTCGGGATACGTTCTGCTTACCTGCCGATGATTGGAGTTCTATTCTACTTGATTCCGATGATTCTTAACCTCATCAGTGGACTCTTCTGCAGGGGTAAGTGTTCGAGAATACTTCCAAACGATGTTGACTAACCCTTGAGTTTCCAGGATATCAGTGGTCAATCGTCCTTGTGATATTCCAGATTCCGGCTTTTATGTATCTTACCTACATGGCAACTATCTTCTTTACGAGTCTCACGCCAATGATGGGACGCTTTGGATCTGAAATTAACCCGGATTTGATCATAGCGGGTGTTGCAGCTCTGACAACTTTGCTAGCAGTTGGATACATCGTAAGTGAGGGTGCTTTGACCAAAAAGCAAAACAAAGAAAAGTTGCTGGATACGAGCTCACCAATCAATGATTGGCTTCTGGGATTATTTGATATCTAGCCAATAACTCCTGTATTGTGATCTTCAAAAGATGCGATATGCTATGCCTCAGCGGTTTCTGATCGTCGTATCAAATATGTAATCTTTCGAGACTAATTGGTCTTTGCATGGGACTTCGATCTGAGTGGGCAAGAAGTATAACCAAACATTCGCAGTACGATCGTTTACTCCTTCAGTTGCGAAAATCCGTTTGGTTCTATTGCTTGCCACTTTTTGTATTAAATGGCGCGTCCTGGTTTGGATCGGTTATAAGTCCTTCATCTCACATGCCTTTCCCGGGACCTAGCAAAGAGTAAACCAGTGCTGCATGCACTTAAGCTTAAGCTCTTCATGACAGAATGCGACCAGCTTGGACTCCGTTGCAGAAAATGCTTTAACGGCTTGACACTCGAGAAGAACGAACATTTTAGGCGCCAGGAACTGACAGAGTAGTGTATATTTAAAAATTTTAATTAGAGCTACCAATACATGTCATAACCGGGCACTGAGCACCAGCTCATGCTCGCAGGATGGATGCCCCATGTAAAGATTTCTGCAGAAGCTGCATGGATGAAGAGGAGGAAGAAACCGCTCTTCACCTACTCTGCTCTTGCAGTGCTCTGGCCAGTCAGTGCGAGTGCGACTACCCTAAGCAGTCAGCCACTACAACCTAACCTAACATAACCTACCTATACTCATCTTCCAGCCATCAGTATAGACGTTTCCCATTATTAATAGGCTTGCTTATATTCGACTCATCCCTTATTTGGACCCGTTTCCACCATACTACACTGTCATACTTAAAGATAGGCCTGACCATCGCTGTGTACATCGCGAGGATAGTCCAGGAGTTGGATCCCTTTTTTTGCCGAATCTTCTGTTGCTCAGATGTAGGCCACTAAACTGTACAAATAGCATCGGCCCAGAGATCAAATGCAGAATAACCAACCGCTTTTTTTTTTTTTGGGCTCAAGGTTATTTTGGCCTGAACGCATGTAAGTATGGGACAACTTGACAACATACAGTCTCAAATTCAAAGCCTCATGTGCAAATGGTTCGTCCGATCAGATGGGCCCGACAATTTCTCAGCCTCTTTACCATCGTTGTCAGACTTGTCATCAAGTCCGTTCTTTGTTAGACAGCTGCCTCTTCTAGCATGGTTCGAATTAAGTGAAAAATGAATAGACTGAATCGATTCCTATAATGCTAATCACATTGAGAGAGCGAGAGATGTTAAAATAATTAGACCGACTATCCGAACTGTACTTGACAATTGCTTCTCTTTCATCGTTACATCTACACCACCACGATCACACATCTAACATGCTCATTCTCCTCCCGAGAAGATGACACTTTCATCGTTCGTCCAAAGAAATATGATTTCCAAATTGTTAGCATGCCGGACCACCTTTATTTCATTCTCTAGTAAAACTTGTCCGTTCCGGATCGCCTTCACAACTCCTTATCTACCACAGTCTTCACAGACTTATCCCTCTCTTGCACAGCGCGATTTGTTGGACTTTCAATAAAGAAACTATTTACTTTACAGATTATATTGCTGAACTTGTTCCGGCAAACATTTTCACTCATTTCGTGGTTCATGGTTGCTGCAGTCATATTTGCCTCCTTAACCTTAACCCCAATTGGCTTCCCATTCCGAGAAAGCACAAACGTCGAACGTTTCCACTTGCAGGTGAGTCCTTTCCAACTCTCAGTCCTAGTCGCTTAGTCTAACAAGCCACACTTCCACAGCATATCCGAAGGGTATTCCATGAAGCTGATCAGTCCATTAGCCGAAACGATTCTGGATATTACTTTGACCTCCAGGATCGCAGACAATTCAGCACAATCAAAGGTTTCATGCAGAATTCAAATGAAGTTGTAACCTCTAATTCATCATCATCATATCTTGCAGATGTCTTTGACACTTCGAAACTGGTGGACATGTTCTCGGAATGCAATCGACACATTTTTTGCGGATTCCCCGTTTTCAATCATCGGTGGAACAAGGCCAAGTACACACTTACAACAACTTCGAGAAGCTGTCCAGTCCGCATCATTGTTCTTTCTTCTTTCCAGATTCAAATCACAGTGGCTTCCTTCGGATGACAATACGATTCCACGATCTCCGAAACTAATGATGCTCAGCAAAAATGTGACAACCAACGAGACATCTTCTATTCGCTACGATTTCGAGCTCTCTGGACCAACTCACATGGGAATCTATCTCAATCCGATAAGCGATTCGAAAATTGTGGACTGGTCGTTCTTGGACACAATGATCGTTGAAAATTGGCAACCGCCATATTTCATCTACTTTTCCATGGGCATGGATAAGTCTCCTTTGAATTTCTATGTTGTTGTTGAGGTGAGTGTTTTGTATAACGTCACGTGTATTCTCTAACCGTTAATTGATCTCATTCTAGGTGCCAGGGGAGATCGAAGCAAACAGTACCACTCCCGCATTGGAGTTGGGCATTGGCGGCCACTACATAAGCTTCGAGCACAAACGTGGCATAGCAAACAAAGCGTTCATCCAAAGTTTCCCACCATTCGCCTATGTCATGGAGTGGCCCAGTTCCTATGAGCGATGGATCTTCTAGAGTTTTAGTCTTTTATACAATTACTCATAATTAAAGTAAAATAAATTATTGATGTTATAACTGTGGGATTGGCTTTACGCAAAAGGCGAGTTGAATGATCGAAAAAAAAAATGTTGTCTGAAGTGAAAAACTGTTTACTATTATTCAACAAATATGTAGAGTTTAATGTCTGTTCAATAAATACAAATCAACTTATGTGTGAGCTTAATCTAAGAGTTTCCGCTCATTATGTTCCTCACTGTCTTATCGAATTTTCTGTAAACGGAAAGAATAATCCAACAATCTCAATCAGGAATCAATGAATGACAAGAGGACGTACCTTGAGGTTAGTGCTTCACCAGGAGCGTAAAATGGATTACAAACCGCATCCGTGTACAGAATATGTAGATTTCGAAACATCTATAAAAACAAAATGTTTCCAGTTAGTTATAACTTCGAAACAGCATCAGTGATACCTACCGATCTCACTTCGTTTTCCCTCAACGCAATGTTTCCTGAATCAACCACAATTATGAATTTAATCTTTGTGTTGGTAACAAATCCATAACTACAATAATCAAAATTAGAGAAAGGAAGAACTGGAACTGAACATTTTTTACATTTTATGAGTTTCTGTTGAGTACAAGAGTCCAAGGTAGAGTTCCTTGGATTCAGGTGTGGGCTTCGGTTGCGGCACACATTTTTCTTCGACGACATCCAGAGCCGCATGCACGCGGTATTGCAGTTCTAATTCCTTGTCCAAATCAGTTGTGGCTAGATACAAAGGGGCGTTCTGTAAATACAAATCATGAAAGCAGATAAAATGCGTTCAGTTTGGCGAAACATTAAAAAATAAACAGACAAATTGACACCCTGTATGAACTACCGGTAAGGCAGTGTTCATAAATATTCTGGCAGTCTGTCATCTCAACTCAATCAGCTCTGAAACAATCTATCCCGTGGGACGTTGAGGCAAGAAATTCAAAACAAAGTGCTGGAGGCGAGTTTACCACGTCAAGAACTTTATGGAAGAGAGGTCGCGACATCCTCCTCCAGCTTTCAGTGGGTAATAAACAAAATACACACAAATCTCAATGTAATTGTAATGTCAACACAACGACTGCCGTCACCACTAAATCTTCCCACATTTGTTATCGCCGCAAAGTCGGAAAGGATCACTCATATATAATCGAACCAACTGCCAGTGGTTAGATTATCATGTAAGCTGATAATTTATATAATTAAATAACTCACATAACTTACATCTTTTCCAATAATTGATATACAAACAGCCATCTCCAATGTTTAATTCTCGGAATCCACAATCTGTCAGAAAAGAAAAACAGAAACAACGCATCGCCTCTTAACATTTGGACTGCCATCTATGTATCAACCGCACAACGACAAATTGACAATCCAATGGAATCTGAAGGCGAAAACGCAGAACGGAAAGAAATAATTCGTTCTGCCCCCTCAAATGACAGTGTATTTTTAAAGTTCGTTAATGGGACAACTCGCATTGTATCCGTCTACTGGATAGACTTTGAAGGCAAACCTATATTCTACACACGACTTTTACCAAGTAAGGGGATGGACATAAATACATTCCGATCGCATGCGTGGATCTTTCGTGACACAATTACCGGCGAACGATATCAGGTGCAGGGTGAAAGCATCCTTTGGGCACGTCCGTATTACATTAAAATTGTACGCGATCGAGACGAAATTGTTCCCGCGCGACGATCCTTACAAATTCACTTCCCGATACGAACATTGAGGGAATACACTCTGTGGTACTTGATGAGAAGGCTGAGGAACATATCCGCCGATATGGTACAGCAGTTGGAAGTGCCGAGGGTACTGAAAGACGACCTGATGGATGTTTTGCGGAAAGTGATTGCGTTTCGTACCAATGCAACTCTGCCGATATAGTTTAGCATGAATGTACTCAGAAGTAGCGATGGGCGATTGCAAATGAATCGATTAAATTGGCGTTTGTTAAAAATTCAGTTCGATTGTCGATTTATTCGGTCTCATTAGAAAACAATCGAATCGAATCGAATTCTACAACTTATTCTCAGTACCCATGATACACAGAGTACAAATTAATAAGTTATTTATGTTGTCAAAGTTATGTGACGTCACTAGGGTACCCTTTTCTGTGAGAAACGACTTTTTCTCATACAATAGAGACGAATTGTGAGGAAATATTGAATTATATTCTGTATAAAAGTAGTCAAATTGATTTTATGCTCTTCTTTAGGGCATGTGTTAATACCTACGGGTATTTTACCCCCCTTTTACAAACTGCCTTTAACAAGCAATTTTCTGAAATGCTGTTTCAAAAATTCCAATTTCTAAAATATGTCCTAGATCTAAAAAAAAGTTTTTGGTATTCTCGGGCTTAAAGTGGAATTTGAACATAATCTACCACAGTTATTGTGCGATTTGTTCTTATTTTAATCTGGGGTCAACAACTGACATCATTAAAAAGCAGTAAGAAGTGGGAACATATTAATTTGTATTCTGTGTATCATGCTCAGTACCTAGTACAATCAAAAGAACTCCGGGATCTCACCCAATTAGTTAGAGAACTGTACTCTCAATCTCATAAATGTAAAGCTTTATTTAAAAAAAAGTTGTTCCTGCAGTACACCTGACCAAATACACACATGAAACAACCCCTCTCCGACTTGAAGAATCGGCGGTTACTCACGTTCGTTTACAATTGGAATCGTTCCTACAAGAATCGAAAATCAACGATCGACTCCGCTCGATTGCGAGAACAATCGAATTATTCAATTGTTTTTATTCGCAATTGCCCATCGGTACTCAGAAGTAGCCAAAATGACTGTTAGAAAATCATCAAAATCAATTTATTTTTATAATAAAATACTGCTATGTACGCTCTCTTGTTAAAACCTTGCGTTTACTTTGAAGTGTAAACAAAAGATCGCTGGGAAATTTGATAAGTCGGGTCGGGCGAATGCTGTTGGATACGTGAAATGGTCTACAATCGATCTGGGTCCGTATAGAGGATCTGCCTTCAAGGAGTGGTATTATCATTTCATAAGCTACCAAACTCAACGTAGGCAAACCTGCCGCTAGTCGGGTGTGTCCTCAGGATATAGTTAAGTTAATTCGAAGGAAGATATCAATGAAGAACATGCACCACATCTTTGTAAAATTATTTTTTCTTCACTTAGTGATCCAACCTTGACCTTGACATCTTTATGGGTGAGGCGTGGACACGAATATTAGGACTTTTTAACCATTCTTTGCCTGGAACTACAGTCCGAGGTGGACCAATTGGGTGCACCGGCTTAATCGCGGGTCCGGCTGTTGCGATGCCCGTTTTTTTTTTTCGGTTCTGATTAGAAGATTTTTCGAGCTGGAGCTGAGTTGTCCGTACGCTCTACATGTCCCAGCCACCTTTTGCATTGGATCCGTAAACGCCTAGCTAGACTCATGTCGAGCCCGTACAGTTCGTGGTTGACTCAGGAGCCTCTGACACAGGACCAAAGATCGTAGGAAAAACTTTTCTCTCGAAGACGCAAAGGACTTCTTCATCCGCTTTGGAGATCACACATATAGTGTCAACTTAGTCTCTCGAGAGTGGGATCTATTACTCGATTGTTTCTTCAGCAAAAAAAAAAAACAGCGGATGGCAAGATTCATCTTTGTACTGATGTTATTCGTCCAGTTTCCTCCTGAGTCAATGGGATGAGATGAAGTCCTTAACTACCTCGAAGTTATAGCTGCCCTTTGTGACGCTCCGACCGAGACGACGATGTTGTATGTCCTTTCTTGAGCACTTCATTTACTTCGTTGTGCCCTCATTCACAGCCAGGCCCATTTTAACAATTTCTGACTTAATGTTAGCAAACGCCTCATTGGCAGCTCACTGGGCTCTGCCAATCACGTCAATGGCAACAGTTGTACGAACCTATGGAAGATCATGCCGCTAGTGTTGGCACGTGACTTTTTGCACGATGTTCTCCAGGACGATGTTGAGAAATCACATGAAAGCGTGTCACCTTGCCTAAAACCTTTTTTGGCATCGAAGGTCTCGGTGAGTTCGTTAAAGACCTTGACAGCAGCGAGAGTGTCTCATCGTCATCCTGCACAACCTGACGAGTTTGCCATTAGGATATTATTCTATAGCTTGGAACCTATTCTGCATTCCTGGGGCTAGTACAAACTGTGGTGAAACTACTTCGCCTTGTTAGACGCAATGTTAAAGCAATGGCTCTTATGGAGCTTTCACCCAACTTGCCGTAATGCTTCCTTAGCACAGCAAGTTTTGTGACCTAGACTGCTAAACATCGGCGATTTAAACAACGTCCTGATTGGTTCCATTTCCATTTCTGTCTCCTCTGCCTCTTCAGCTGCACTAAATCGTCGTCCATTGCGTTAAAGTTGTCAACCATCTACTCGGCACAAAAATGTATAAAACATACACTCAGAACTTACAGCATGCCACCCAATGTCAACTCGCATTGAAAAATAAGACGGTTATGTACAAAGTTTTCTTTTATTCATTTCTTTGTGTTTTGTTTCTGTTCTGCTTTGTTTTGTTTGTATTTTTTTTTTTTTGGAAATTGTTTGCTTTAGTTTTCATCGTTTTTATTAAATATTTTCTTTGTTTTGAGTATGGTTACTCGTCGAGAATGACATTAAGATATTACTAAACGTTAAATGCTATTTATCCTTTCATTAAATATGTAATTCAATTTCATTTGTCACATGGATTGCTTTGCCTTTACTTTTCGACTGTGCTTGCTGCACATATTTCGAGAGGAATACTGAAAGAAGTGGAATTTTTGTTTTCATTTGAAACGGAATTATGCAACCAAATGGTCATTCAAGGTTTTTTTTGCGAACCAAAACTGGGATTGGTTTGTCCAGGGGAAAATTGAAAGGAAATGGAAAGCCAACGAGTACTCTAAAAACTCCAATAGTCTGTTCACAAATGAAACTGGTAGTAGCATAGGCTTGGTTTTTGGAGGACTAACAGTATATATATATATATATATATATATATATATATATGTTGATTGTTGTATTCTTTCAGAAAGCAATCGTATCTTCAACATTCAATTGCATTGATGTACATATGTATGTATTGTATTTGTATTTGTACCAAAAAGAAAGAAATAAACTATTTGTTTGTTTTGTTTTCTTTAAAGTTGCCTATGAGTAGTGTATAATGGGGACTGACACTCCCTTTAGGTTTAGATCTTAGCGTCGTAGCTAAAGTTTGGCTTGGTTTTGTATAGGAAAGTCAGATCGGCTGATTGTTTCCATATGAAGTGACGTACAGTGCGTAGGTCCATATTTGGATCGACAACCTTGAAGAAGAAAAAAATAAATTGATACAAAGTCGAATTATGTGAAATTTGTTTAGACTTACCACATCATTACACTGCAATTCGATTCGATCTTCCGGTGGAATTTGTGAGCCCTCTGAATTGGCATCACTTTGACTATTCTGCGATGAGTTCGATGCATTACCTCCACTCGGAGTGGTTTCGGCACCTAACACCTTCTCAAGAACGTGTTCGCATACTTTTCTACATTGAATAAATTCATTTGCTACCAGTCGATCCTGAAATGCACAAGCGTTTGGTGTAAATTCTGGGCTATGAGTTGAGATTCAGATTTTGAGTTACCTTTTTGGTTCGTTCTGGTTTTACCATTGAGGGGTGTGGTTGCAGGAAGAACGATATCTTAATAAATTTAGGAGTATTCTTTTCGATGACTACATCTGTAACCCATTGGGGTACTGTTTCGTGTAGGCCGGTACTTTCATTTTCACCGGCTGCGTCTCTTACCAGCAAACGACACGTCGTTCGTCCAGCTACTTCACTGTAATTTATTACAATATATATAATATGTTTATTATTTTGTATAGATCATTACAGATCATAGCATATTTTTAAAATGGACACGAAGACTGCATTTAATGGACCAGTGGCTGTTCTCAAAGGTACCCGAGATACTGCAAACCCTGCACAAATGCGTTGGAGACTAATCGAATCCTGATAGTATCCAGCAATAGGTAGGAAGAGTTTACATTAGAGCGAAATATATTTCGTAGAGACCTCTACCTGAAATAATATTTCGATCTGTTTCCTTCATGAGTTGATAAAAACTTTTATGAAAAATACAGAGTATATATTGTTGGTTAGTTGGTCAACGACATAATTACGTCGGATGTAAAGGTCCAATCGGAATTGCGCGTTCAGTCGGTAGTGTTTCATTGAACTGGATATTACTAACAATTCCTTCAGCACACTTGCCAAACAGATAACCCGCCTCCAACTCTAGAATCGGAAGAGTTCACCTTCGTTTTTCAGACCAGAAGCAAGGGGAAGAGCATATGGCAGTAGCAGATGGGAAACCCTGACGACGACGGCTCAAAAACGGGTGCAGACGCAGAGGTCAGTGAAATATCCCTGACACAGGCAACGAAAATGCGAGCAGTTTCGCGAAGAAGGGAGCCGAAATTGGAGTGTCCCGGGCAATCTCTTAGGCATTCACGCGGCGTAACTCTATAAGAAGAGAACTGGACGACGAAGAGTAAAAACTCATTCGCTCAGTCTGGAAACTAGAGCAATAGCAAGGGCTTCAATGCTGACACTGAATGAAAAATATCGAAATCACTCACTCAGTATTCATCGTAATGAGGTGCGAGACCTTATGGAGTTTCTCACCGGACACTGTGTCATAGGAACATGCCACACAACGACTTTTACAGGAGATGCAGAGATGAGGAAGAGATGAGTCTGTCCAACATCTGATCTGCTTATGTCCAGCCCTAGCAAGAAACCACAAGCAGGGAGTTACCACTTCGGTTTATTCGTAGACATAATACTACATCAAGGCCACCTTTTAGGCACAATACTCAAGCCTAACAACTCGTCTTGTATTTTCTGCAAGGCACCAGACATTGGGGTCAGCAAACCCGTATAAAAGATTGCACTCCTGATGGTTTTGTGTTATTTTAAACATACGACTGAATGGCGCTTTTGATTGAATGCCTATCCTTGGTTAGAGGAATCCCCCGTTCCAGAGCCAGCGAAAGTTATGTTACCGTTTGCCGTTGGGATCAAGTTAACAACCCTATCACTGGAGTTCAGTCGTAATCGTAGAATCAACTATGGTCTAAGTGTGCTGTCAATTTCGCTGGCAGTCCACTAACCTAACCTAACCTAACCTTGTCTAAGCAGCACGAAGTGACCAACAATTAGAACACTCATCGGCTGCACAATAGAATATTGTGCAATTGCACAGGATTGATCTTCCAAAAAATAACGCACAAGAACAAGCAAATTCGAAGAAAAAAAGCAATTATTAAATTTCTCCGTGGAAGGAAATCACATTGTCGGTGTCGACAAGGTAGTCTAACAATCTTGAATGCTGGATAGTTCATCCTTGGAATGGAATAGAATATGGATGGACGCAGAGGATCACGTCTCATTAATCTCTGTGTGGACCCACTGCAGTGCCCAGTGGTTCCTCCGTTCACCCTTGTCGTACCAGCTAAACTGGTGACAACGTGCTTTCCTCATCAGAACATCTTTACCAAAGTGTGGTATGACAATCGCCCTAAGAGGGATTAGATTTGAGTTTACAGAAAAGAAGAGCCTCGCGAATAACGTCTTATACATAGTGCCGCGTAGATACGCCTTCAGCTACATATGACGAACACGAACATGTGTAACCTCTCTCAATCAATAGCAGCATACATGGAGCGGTTAAACACGTAAAATCTCCGAAGCTCTAGAAGGAAACGCGAGTGCGATATGATCCTAGCCAAACTCCTCCAGATTTCATACAATGCGAAAAAAATCCATCATTTCTCGTCTCTTCCAATGTTCTCATTTAGGGACCCAAAAATCGCATTAGTTGTTGCAATGTCTATGTTCGTCATTCGATGGACGTAAGAAAACTACACGGAATATCCCCACATCATGTCCGACCACCCATCAATTCGTCATTGATCGAGAAGCTTTCTGTCCCAAGCACGTAAAATAACTACTTAAACTTACCTGAATATAACAGGTGTGTGTTTTGGAACTTGAAAATAACCGTTTCCCCTGATGTCCGAATCTAATTCGTCAGAGGGTAAGCTATGCGGTGGTCTCCAATATTCGAGTAACGCTTCTAGGAGAAGTTTACCGTAATTTATCTAGAATAAAAAACACAAAGATCAGCCGATCATTCACTTGAACTACTCCTACTCACCTTTATGTCTGATGTTGGTTCGGCTAACTCAGGAAGACCAGCTTCAATCGATACCCACGCTGCAAAACAATCAACCTCATCCTGCCCTAAAACAATCGTTGGCATCTGAAATCGAGAGGGAGAGCGGTAAACACGGTTTGAACATCTTATTCCTTAGTGACGACATCGGCAATAATGACTTACACCAGTTTTGAGATCCACCGTAAACCAATTTGGAATGTATACTTTTTGATTACGCTTCTTAATTTCCTCCTCGTAATCCACTTTACCCAGGTCGTCCTTTTTGACTACTCGCAGCACATCGTATATTGCCACGTTATCTTCGGTGTCCTTTGTCACAATATGTCGTTTATCATTCAACACAGTCGACTTTTTGATTGCCGCCCCACCTGCAAATGCAACCGTAGATTGTGAAGACGCCTTTGAATGCGACTATGCTTACCTTTGATGCACGTGATTTCAACACCTTTCCCACTCGCATCGGCCGTCATGGAATTCAGAGTGCTCTTGTCGTAGTGCGGAAGCTTCCAACATCGAATATCCGAGTTCCATGTTGTCGCCCACACTCCGGTCTTGTCAATGTCATAGCACAAGCTCAAAACAGGAGCTTTCTCTTCACACACAATCTCACTATTGCTTGGATTTCGCAGTTCGGTCACAATGATCTTCTTGTCTCGACTGCCCGATATTACGTATTGGAAATTCTCACTCATTAACAGCGCCCAGACGCCCTCTGTGTGCACATTGATAGTCTGGATGCAACCCTGCTGACCGAGATGCCACAGCTTGATGGTACCATCTGAACTTCCAGATACAACCTGTGTACCATCAGGCGATACAACAAGCGCTCGCACATTCTCCGCATGTCCTCGGAGTTTCATGATCTTTTTGCACATCCTCGGATCCCATATCCGCAGCACGTTCTCCGTGGAACCGCTCACAATCACTGTACCCGATGGATTCATAGCTAGGCTATATATCGAGTCCCTCGAACCCAAGAGATTTGAAGCTATAAATGAAAGGAATGTTGTAGAAGATTTTGAGCTTTGGACAGAGACTTACTTGACACGGTGTTGTTGCTGGCAGTCAATGCTGTTAGCGTATTGACATCCCACAAGAAGATTGATTTATCTAAGCCAGCACTTGCCACCTTAATGAATTGGGAGAGTAATTCTTAATTTATTTACGTTGTTATCGTGTTCGCAGACTTACCTGCTCCCTGTCTTTCGCGTAGGCTAGTGCTTGAACGTAATCTCGGTGAGTTTTTAGTGTTGACATACAAAAACCTTGGTGGGCATTCCACACTTTTACAGTAGTATCACAGCTGGCGCTAATCACTAAAGAAGAAGAGAACAGGTCACATGGCACATAAGAAAATAAGAGGAAATTGCCATCGTCCAATTAATTATGTTGAAATTTCAGTCCCTCACAGACATGCCTAGAAAACGCTCTACGGAACTGAACAATCAGCTTTTGTGACCAACAGTTGCACACACATAACCTTCCGCCTAATTGATGCGGGAAATTTGTCAACAAATCAGAGGACCCGTTTTCGGTCTATTTTCAAACACTTGCGTAACCTTTCGGTCATCCGTGACAGGTATATTAACAAGAGGGACGTGACCATTCGAATTGTGAGATTTCCTGACGCCATCTCATTGTATGAGATTGTACCGAACGGTACAACTGACATTCTAGATATGTTCTCTAAGGGCATCAATCACCAGTAATCCTCTACGAAACACAAAAAAATATAACTAATCCCCAATCAGTGGCGTACGTCACGAAGAATACATTCACATGATAAGAGAACTGAAATCGATTTTTGAATATAATGTCATAACATCGCCCACGCACAAAAGGGTGAAGGTCTCAGTGTAGCCAAAAATAAAAACCATATAGAGGGATAGGAAAACAAATTGCATCATCCTTACAATTTCGTCCATTGCAGCACAAGACAATGTCGTTGACCCAATCGTTGTGATGTTCCATACTCTTGATATATTTGTTCGGCGATTCCGTTTCTTTTGTATTCCATACTCTGATAATTGCATCCCTCCCTATGAATATAAAGAATATACAAGATATAGTTCATGTCATCGACCGATGGTTTGCCACCCAACTCACCAGCTGAATAAAGTTTTCCATTATTTTGATCCAATTGTAGTGCATTGACTCCATTTCTGTGTTGTTTTTCTTCGGCATCTCGTATAACAAATGATACCTGCCAATGAATTCATTGAATGTGAGAGACTTTTTCCCCATTAAGCACCCCACAGGGGACTACACTGAGTGAGATTAAATGAAACGAAAAAAAAACTAGCACCACATCCACCCAGGGCGACATGAGCAAAGACAAAAAAAAATCAAGCCAAAATATACTGGAGCACCCAGGCACTTTTCACAATTGAATACCGGCTTAACGCCGGTCACTGATCATTCCGAGAACAGTCTTACATCGAACCAAAATCATTGTCCTCGGGATAGTTGAGCTTTTATTTTCTTTTCTCAGTTTACACTTGTGGGTTGAGGTTAAAGCCAAGAAAATCTCACCGAAAAATGATATTAACCATTTACCTGCATTTTCTTACGCGCCCCTTGACAACCTTTGTGCGTCAACATAATACAAATAGAGCTTTTTTTATAAGGAAAAACTAAAAAACTTCCTGATTACAGATTTGTATTTCATTTATTTATATAAATTATGTATTTTCCTTAAATTTTATAAAAAAAAACTTTATTAAACCATCTGTCAACAATAAACAAGAGTTACACAACGTTGAAGTTGGCTGTGATTTCGAATGACATTTGCCTGTCAGTTGAAAGTGTGTGCAGAATTGCCAATTGGATTAATCTTGAGGAGTGAATGTGAATTTCCTTATATGGACGTTTTTGTTTTATTTTACCAAATTTGATGATTAGAGAATATATGTCACATTCGTTTTGATTTGTTACATATTGGCATTTGTTTTTTCTTCCCCACAATTTTGTCCGTTTTTACTGCATACAAATATACATATTTGTGACTATTAGTGTAATGATTGTCTGTGCATCAGCAGAAACTTGTTGTTTGTTCTAAACTTGGTGAGATGTCAGCAACGATCCCTGTACATGCAGAGGTCAAGTTGATATGAAGCCTCCTCGTAGCCCCAATAAACTGGTGCACTAGGTTCGGGGGTTTCGCAACTCAAGTCAATTAAGAGACGACAACAGGCCTCGGGTCTCTGGGATGACACTACTGGTGATGACCATAGACAACGAAATAAGGACAGGGATTTTCAGTTCTGCAAGTGAAATGTGAGGTCCCTTAACATACCACTTGCAGCCGATGAAATTGTCCCCGGCTATAGAAACCTGTAAGACAGACTGTAGAAAAAAAACTGTAAGGCAGGCTGCACCTCCATTCAGGTGGTGCGATGGGATGGCGTGGGCAAAGAGAGAATAAGAATCTGAGACATATATTACTGCGATTGCTACAGAGAGCGACGAAACAACGGTTGTTTGGATGCGGTTTTGTTGTTCGAGGCAGACTTAGGCAAGAAGTGTTAAACCTTAAAAACATAAGCGACAGCGAAGCTAAATTCGGCAACATCAGACTAATCTGCGCTCCCGCCCATGCCGAGAATAAAGATGAGGAAGGACGACTTTTATGACCCCCCAGAAAGAACATACAATCTATGCCTCAGCTACGACATCAAGATCGTTCTAGAAGGTTACACCACAAAGCTGGTCTTTGCTAGTGTCATCAGAAAGTACAGCCGACAGGACAACATGTCCGAGAACGGATCAGGCTGTTTGACTTCGTAACCGAGCAAAACCTCTCTGGAGCTAGTAGGAGGATTGCAATCTACAGCAACTTAAAAACTTACTTACTTTTTTTGAACTCTTAGAGTGTCAAATTCAGGCAAAAAATCTGACCATCCAGAAAAAATCTGTATGTACATTCATGCCTCGTTCGCTTGCAACACAATACCCACAAACTCCGGCACTTTGTTCTGAAACATATTTACTCCTTCGGCTTTGGAGGAGGTGGTGGTTTGTGTGTAGCTTTATTATAGCGACGGAATATAGCTACTAATCCAAATGGTGTTCGATTGTTTCCTGCAGATGGCGCTTTAGGTTGATTTGTGTCCACGTCACAATATTTAAGAAGTAGTCTCCCAAAATTCTTGAGAAGTGTCCTCCCTTTTCCTACATCTAAAAATAATAATATACGTGGTGCTGCAGCCCGTAGAGCACCAGCTACTCAGCAACCACGCGAGCTGTCGGTGCACTCGAGCCCCGAACGGCAAATGAGAATGGTTTTTGTCTAGATGGAAGTATTCATTGAGCGTTGTCAGTGACTCAAAAGGGAAGAACCTAGACGTAGAGTTTCAATTTGCAGTGGTGTGAACGCACATACAACGCCATGGGCCTTCTAGTCTTTATCAATCTGAGGACCGTAGGATGTCCATGATAAACCAAATGTTCACATTGCGGCAGGTACTAAGAAAGATCGCACCATAGCCTGTTAGGAGGACATGTGATAGTGTGCACAGAGATGGTAGTAAATTCGCGTGCCCAATTCGTCATATTGTGCAAGGTGGCGGTGGATATTTTCGCTACACAATGAAGATCCTTCAGCGAGAAGACCTATTTGAATGTTCTCGTCTTCAGGGGTTCTTTAGCTTCAAATAGAAACTAGTAACCCACTTTTGAAGACGGTGGCTGGCTCTTTAAAATACAGTGATCATCTTATTGGGGGTATAACTTAATTCGCGTGGTTTTTGGACGTTTATTTAAGAAAAATATGTAAAACAGTTGTATTCTAAGTATTGCCCATCTGAAGCTATGACCTTTTCCCATCTTTCTCGCAATTTGTGGATCCCAACCCAAAAGAACAGTCTTGGCAGCCAATAATGAATCAAGCCAATTTTCGATATTCTGCTCTGACTCACACTCTCTGCTAGAATTAAGTTATAGCAACCTAATCGTTTTGGTTAAGCTCTATACTGTAGAACGTGGAAAATATCGACGTCGGACGAGGGAATAGAGCAAAAAAGTTGTGAATACGATCTTTAATCCATTTTTTTGGTAATACGCTTGCTACGTGTCCACAAAATGTAAATCCAATGTGGTTGGAGATCAGAGCACATGGGCAACCTAGCTTTCTATCGGTTAAGACAGTCCGAAGACGCCGGCTTGTGTGTAAATAAATATCCTCTCTGTTTGAGTCTGCGCTTATGTGTATGTGTATCTGCTTAGAAACATCATTCTTCTTCTTTGTGTGGCGCTACAATCCTCTCCAACTAGCGCCATCTCTGGCTAGCTATCTTCAGTTTCGCACACCAAGTTGGTTGAGGTCCTTCTCCACTTGGGTGCGCCACCTTAAACGCGGGCGTCCTTTGTTGCGTTGCCCGACAGGTTCGGATTCGAAGATTCTTCGGGCCGGAGCTGTGGTATCTATACGCTCTACATGACCTAGCCACCGTAGTCGTTGGATCCGTAGACGCCTAACTAGGCTCATGTCGCTGTACAGCCCGTACAGTTCGTGATTGAACCTTCTCCTCCAGAACCCGTCAACACAAACAGGACCAAAGATCGTGCGTAGAACTTTTCTCTCAAAGAGACCAAGGACTTCTTCATCCGCTTCCGAGATTGTCCATGCCTCCGCGCCGTATAGCAGGACTGGGATGATCAAGGTCTTATATAGAGTCAACTTGGTTCTTCGAGAAAGGGCTCTATTACTCAATTACCTCTTGAGCCCGAAGAAACAGCGGTTGGCAAGAGCTATCCTACGCTTGATCTCGGTACTGATGTTATTTGTACAGTTTACTCCAGTTTACTCCGAAACATCATTACTTTTTTTCAATTTTTGTGTATTAGCTGGATCGTCGTTGCAATCGTGAATTGGAAGGTCAATTTCGGCAATAAACCGACGATCAATTGATTACTTGCTCTCTTACTTCTTAGCCCGAAGAACCATGGAGAGTCTGAAGCATAACCACTAGCTGCCTTCCGTGGATGATATACCTGGGACACTTCTTCCAGTCATCAAGACTAAGCTATTTCACATGTGTGATGACTTGGTCTTTATACCGGCGGTTCGGTATTCCTCTCCTTCTCCAACCAGGAGACTCAAATTCAAAACTCTCTTTGCTGGAGCGTTGTTGTCCATGCGCTAGATTTGGCTGATCCAGTGCTTCGAGTTTTGGCCTACATAAGGTATACATACATTTTTTTTTCTTTTTAGGGCGCTACAGTTTCAGTTGATCCTGCACCTTACTCAACATGCGTCTCCAGCCATCACGATCTCTCACCAGCTGTCTCCAGTTTCGCACACCAACTTGTGAGAGCCGCCTTATGCGTGGACATCCTCTATTGATTAATACCACAAGCACAGATTTCATATTCGAAAATTGTTTGGGCCAGAACTAGATGTTGGACACTCGGGTTGACTTGTGTCGCTGTACGGTCCATCCGAATCGTGAATTAAACGTCTTAAATGAAAAGTAACTCACTCAACGACGGAGGATATTAGGTAATTTGTTGTGTAAAACTGCTGGCAACGAGAAAAGCTTGTACGTGTTTGGTGAAGCTGGATGAACCACCACAGACCCTTTTGGCTGCCAAAGAAAATTACCATGCTTAAGATTCAAAAAAGTAAACTGGAAGTACATCTGGAGCATAAAGGGCCCCCCGTCGGTACCCGTATTTGGATTTCTACTTAAGAATCTATAGAAGACTTCAAATAAAACTGCAAGTTCATATGAATCAATTTTGTCATGGTTTCTGTTTAATTTAAATACAATAACTATGTATTCTGATAATATGATATATATGAATTTATTCTCTAATATAAATAATAACAAAAATACAAACTGTAAAGAATGAACACAAACAAATGGATTTTTGTAGATACGAGGCACCGATTTGATAGGTACGACATACACGCATGTTCCCAAAGATTGCTTTCCATTTCAATTAAAAACTATTACAACAAATCATCATTCGCTAACTAAATCAATGTTCAATAAACCTTAAAATCCTTCGTCCTTGCTTTGATGTGTCTTCGTTTTTTTTTTATTTTTTTTTGTAAAATTTATTTAGTATGTAAAATTAACAACCACAAACGGGAAATAGAATCAGTATTCTCGTTGCAAAATATCTTAAATGCTACGGTAGGTATTTATTTATTTTTAAAATTATAAACAATTGTTACGTTTAAGAGTAAATGTGTGAAGGATTCAATTGAAATACACAAAATCCATGATGAATTAAATTAACTAGCAATAAATAAAGTGTCTTATGTCTTCTTTTTGTTGCTTGTGATTTCTTTTTTTTCCTTTTTTTGTTTAAAATTAGTTAGTTAGTCTTTTTCGTTTCATTTTCTTCTCCTGTTTGTTTTTTTGCCTAATCTCCTTCCAAGCTGCACACATGTCTCCTTATTTGTTATCTTAAATCTTTTAGTGGTATAAAGCTGTTTGTTTTTGTTTAAGGAATAATATTGCTTCAATTGTTCGAACTTAAAATTAACAACATTCAAGATGTTTGTTTATTTTTTCCTTCCATTCTTTTTGTGCAAATGAAAAGCATAATTTTATCCTTAAAAGCAAATTGATAAGTATTTTTTGTTTCAAAAATCTATACGAACAGGAACCGTGATACGAGAGGCGGGGAAGGGTGTACGAGTATATTTTTTCTCTATGTAGATATATATCTTTCCTTGTAAAGCTTTTTGGTTTCAGTTTAAATTTGTCTAAATTGTTTTTTTTTTTGCTAAATTAAACTATGAGGATTAAACTAGTCAACAGAGCTTTAAAATACTTTCTTTTGATTTTGAAATAATTTAATTTAATTTAATTAGTTTCGAGTTTCATTTCGAATGGATTTACTCGTCATCGGCCTCGGTTATAATGGAGTTTCTGATGGTTGTCTCCTTCTTCAACAGGAGCTGGTTGTAGTGCTGAAAGAATAAATTCACAAAGTGTTACGGTCTGGTTCTGTGGCGACTGTTGATGGGTTTACTCACCTCTTCGTTTTGAATTTGTATGATTCTGTGTTGGATTTTTGGGGCAAGTTGACAGCTTATCTGCTCCAAGTCATCTAATGAGGCTCTTCTTAGCATCTGCAAGAATTAATTGTTCTCCTTTAGTACTTATTCAATGAAATCAAAAGTATGTATAAAATCATTCAATCCATCAGGAACGCCTTACTAACTACCCACTATACATTTTTTTAACTGAAAATCTCAATGTCGACAGTAGTTTCGCCATAGCAGTAGAAAGATGAGCCATGAAATCTATCAGAAATGCCTTTTTAACCTCTGTAAATTGGTCTGCAAATCGTTGCCAATGCCTCAGATTCGAATGATACACATATGAAAATATCACAAACAGTGTACAGACCTCTTAGGTAGGCTTAATAGGGCCGCTGATGCAGTTGGAAGATGAACAATGAAATCCATCAGAAATACCTTACTAACCACTGTCAATTTTTTTAACAAAAAATCACAATGTCGGTAAATCCTTACCAAAGTCTCAGAATTGTTTACACACACATAAAAGAGTAACTATACATGCATGAAAAGTAACCATCATAAAAAATAACAAACTCTTACCTTGGAAGCATTTGATCCGTGATCCATGGACTTTGCATTATGACCACTCGAAAGCTTACGGATCGGAGAGGGCCCATCTAAGTCTAAACTATCCAACATTTGTACCATGCTGTGTCGCCGGGACAGGGTGACCAATGATTGTCTATGCTTGGAATTGCGACATTTTCCCGTTCGCATGTTGATCGCCTTGAAGTGATTCTGGACCACAAGGCCCAGCTCCGGGCAGGAATCATCATCCATCTGGGGAATGAATGCGTTACAATCTCACTGAAAAGTGTACCCATTCAAGACTTACCAAGACTTTAGCATCCTTAAACATAGTAAAACCATCACAACCGCCAAACATGTAGCTCTTAATGCAAATCTTATAAATCTGGTCGAGGTTTAGGAACTCATCGGCGATCTGCACCAATTGCGGATCTATCCGCTGGCCCGGCGGCTTTGACGGATCGAATGCGAATGTAACACCTGAGACCTGAAAGACAAATGAAACCATGGGCGGAGGTCTATTTGACAAGAAGGCGGTGATGGTCAATTACCTGGGGGAAACGGCCTTCCAACTTGGGGTAGCTGGACACCGCGTTCTCCAATGTTGCCAAGAGGCATTTGCCCGTGATTTCCACGAGAATTAAGGGATCCCTCATCGGAATGATGTTGATGAGATCCTTCATCGTAAATGGACCTGGTGGATGGATTTGATCGGATCGGAACGTTCCTGAGTTAATGACAACCACGTCAGCGCCCGTAGCGGCCAGCACTACGTCGCACACCCAATCGCCGAGATTTGTCTCCTGTGTGCGAATGGCCGAGAAGCGACCATCCAGCTCTACACTAAAGTTACCTAGCACCTCCGTCATTTTTGCTTCAATTACATCTGAAAAGAGATTCGTGAAAACGCGCTTCCCAAGCTTCAATATCGTTGACTCACCTGAGTACTTGGCCAGCTCGGCCTTCAGTTCGGGTTCTTCTTCATAGGACGACGTCACATTGACAGCTTCCACGTCGACCTTGACCTTGCCTGCGTCCTTCTCGTTCTTATCCAAAGTGATCTTTGAGAACTGCCGGAAGTCCGTTCCCGACTTGATGATCTTGATTCCATTGATTTCCCTGATTTCATAGACGTGATCGTGTCCACCGAGGATGAGATCGATGCCGGGGCAATTTTGCGCGAGATTGATATCATTGGGAGTGCGCATGTGCGTTAGGGCGATCACAATTTCACAGCCTTCGTTACGCAGTTCTTCGGCCAACTTGTTGCCAGCCTCCACGTAGTCAATGTATGTTACCTCCTGCGGGTCGATTGTTGGCAGAGTTTCGAGCCATTCCTTCTCAACGAGCCCAATGAGGCCGATCGACGTCTGATTGTGGTAGATGAAGTGTGTTATCTTGCCTCCTCCCAGTGGTCGGCCGGTTTCGTTGTCTACCACGTTCGACATTAGCCAAGGGAAGTTGGTCTTCTTGATTAACTCACTTAGGACATCCAAACCATGATCTGTAATTGCAGGAAATTCAAATTATACTCCCAAATTGAAAAGAGCCTGGAGGGAACAGAGAAAAGAGAGCGTTCAGTGCATGCGCATTCCAGTGTCGAAGTAGGGACATCTCAACTTCACAATTATTCTTTTGGAACACTGAAATGGCTGGCCAGATGTGTAATCTGTCGAATTCAGACTTTGTGGGATACGCATACAACAAATCTATGCCTGATCTGTTGGCATCCACCGCGAAAGTTTGAGATTATAAGATATAGCTTATTCTGGTAGAATTAAGGTATGTATATCTTCGGATGTCACGAGCCTCATTACGAGGCGTATACGTAACGTATAGACACAGCCTTCGAGCTGAATGTTTTGTTAGAACGAACAGACTTGCAAAATATGACATGTAATCGGATGATGAAACGATTGTATTTTGTGAGCATTGACAGTTTGAAGGCGTTTAAATAGTTGGTGATATTTGTTTTCTAGAAATAGATACGGCAGCAGGGCATTTCTAAGTATAATCGTCAGCTTCGTAATTTCTTTGGAATGCTCGGTTAACCAGTACCCAGATGACGCATCATCTCTCTAAGAGACAGGCCTCATTTGAATTAAATGTGATCGCATCCAGGGATTTATGTTAGGAAATCTGTTTATACTGAAGTGGTAGACTGACTCAGTCTATAACGCCACTGGTTTTGTTGTAGCAAATTTCATACTGAAAAACGATGTTAATGCATGTTAATCCATTTTCTTGTTAGAAGGACTTTCTTCGTAGTTCCCGAGTAAAGTCTCGGTGATGTTGTGATTGACGACACCCTTGGCAGCGGAAAACGACCCATATTTTCCCATTGGTGGAAGTACAAATTCGACTTGAGTCATTCAAAATTAACCAGGCTCAACAATCCAAGCCAACCCAAAGAAGGCTCTAATCAAGCTGCGGTGGAAAATGCCAGAATACGATGCAGGCAAATCGACAAAACCGACAGCTGCTACACATTCACATAAGTGCAGAAAAGAAGATAGTCATGTGGATTTCTGAGTTAATTTTTCAACTGCAACAATGGCCCTATTGGGCCCACCAACGACTCGGGGACAAATGCTTCCATGTTTTCTTGCGTTTATAATCGATTCTGAGAGTATGGAGTGCATCCAGCAAGATTTAGATTTCTAAAATCAAAGGACGTCGGAGGCAAGACACCGAGGTCCACTGACAGCTGTTCAAATGTCCCGAAGTAACCAAAGATTGGGCGAAGGTGAAATGTTGATATTCGACTGATCTGCATATTTGCTTAAGTCATCGTCACCGCCTACACAACACAACGTAAGGTAACGAACTAAAGCTGGTGGACTTTGTCATGGGACGCAACCTCTCTGTTGCTAGCACGCGGTTCCTACATTTCAACATTCACAAAGGGATGTGGCGGTCCCCAGTCAACCAGATTGATCACATTGCAATCGACGTCAGACACTCCTCCGGTATTCTTTATGTCCGAACTTTCCGAGGAGCCAATGTTGACTCGGACCATTTCCTTGTTGTAGCCAAGTAAGAACCCGGATATCGAGAGAACAACGGAGTCGAGAAGGAACACCACAGTTTGACGCCGCAAAGCTACAATCGCAACGGACTGCTAGGATCTTTGTCGATCGAGTCTCCCAGAAACGCTAGGTAAGTTCGACGCCGCCTACACAAACCATCGAAAAAGACTGGCAATGTTGTCAAGAAGCCATCAAAGAAGGTGCCACTGATGTGCTGGATTTTACGACACCACCCAGAAGGAACCCATGGTTTGACGACGAGTGCAGGCAGGCACATGCAGCCAAACAGCAAAGCCTACAAGCCAACGCTGCATCGAACAACGTGGGCTGTTTATGAGCTCTACGAACAGAAAAGAAGGGAAGAGAACCAAGGACCCAGTCATCCCAGTCCTGCTTTATGGGGCAGAAACACGAACGCTATTGAAAGGGGATGAAGAAGCCCTGTTTTGAGAGAAAAGTGCTTACGATCTTTGGCGTCGTTGGAGGCGTCTGAAAGAGAAGGACTACGAACTGTACGGGCTGTACAGCGGCATGCACCTAGTTAAGCGTCTTCTGATCCAACGCTTAAGATGGCTAGGTCATGTAGAGCGGCTGGTCATCACAGCTCCGCCCTGAAGAGCATTCGTTGCCTAGCCATTGGGACAGCGCAACAGAGAACGTCAAAGACTGAGTACCAATTTGTTCCAACCACTAACCAGCTAAATATTTTATAACCCCACATTTTTCGGGCTACTATGATTACTCTTTAGTCCACTTCGTTTTCTTATGACCTGGTTGTTTTGTTGTGATGTGTTTGGTGTATGTGTTTATGTAGATAAGTTGAACGAAAGCGCATGACGACTGACGAGTGATGAGAGTCCTTGCGAGTGCAGGTGGTTCATGTTACTTGTAATATTAATACATACATAGTTGACTTTGAATTTAAAAAGGAAACTCGCTAGGAATCATTTTATGTTGACGCTATTGTCAGGTACCCACTACAGGTGCTCAATAGTCAATGTACTTTCGACTGTGGAAAGGCAATCGAGAAAGCTTTGACTAAAAGACCTTTGACGTAAAGGATCTACCAGGGAGGAACTGCTCTGTTAGCAGTAAAAAGCATCAGACATTCTGATGTCGAAGTTGATTACACTGTACAAACAGAGCATCAGTTATATATATGCACATGTATCGCATAACATCTGCACATGCTGCAGAGATCAGCAAAGAAATATAATCTATCCAACACTTGCTCTGCGACTGACCAGTCGTAGTTAGAAAAAAAGAAAAGAGTGTCTGGGTGAACAGTTTCTCGTGGCGCTGGAAGACATTTACGTAATATATAATAGGGGTGGCGCTACAGCCTGTAGAGACCCTACCTTCTCAGCAACCACTCGTGTTGTGAGTACTATTGTTCTCTGACTAGTGGAATTGGCCTACAGTTCTATGCCGACTCCGAACGGCCAAGTTTGAGAAGCTTTTTCTTGACAGGGAATACTCTCTGAGCATTGTTAGTGACTCGAATGGGGTGGGGCCGTGAAAATTAGTTTTTTCACACAGGCTTGAATAGAAGCCATGACCAAATTCGAGATCCCGAGAAAATTGATCCCGGATCAAAGACGCGATGCACAAGACCAATTCGGCTCAAGGACATCCGAGTCGTTTGAAAACTGCACGGGATATCGGCAAGGAGAACGCTGTTTAGTTTTTTCAATCTGTTACTGGAGAATATAGTGTGGCGGGCAACTGAAAACAGGGAAAGCACATTTTCTACATTTTAGTGCAGCGATTATTCACATGATATAGACATCGTCTCGCGTTCCCTACTTCTCGTAGTGCAAGTATTTATAGCAGATAAAACAGAGACGGAGCGAGTTGGTCTGAGTGGATGTAAAAGACTAGCAGCAGCCTCCCTGTCACTGTCAGCGATGGAAGGCAGCGCCATCCTGATAAGTAAGCAAGCCTTGGAAAGACTGAGAGTGATTTGAATCGCAATCAGACATGTGATGATGCCTTTTTGGGACATAAGCGAGCGCGATGAATTTTAACCTCCACGTCTTGGCAGTTACCAAAGACAAAGCCTTGTTCATCGGCCAATTTCTCAGAATTTATGTACGGTTATTTACACAACAATGCAAAGAAATTCTCTGATTTATAAGTGGGGTTTGAGAAAACGACAAAGACGATGCTAAAAGTAATGCGCCGGTATGTAGATGTCGGCTGTTACTATACTATCTTATTTCTTCGTCTTGGCAATTCTAAATCATATACCTCCGCCATCCACCAGTCAAATAAGAACCACACCACGCGAAGTTTTTGGAAAGAACATTGCAAATGCATTACCCGATCTGCAAAAGTCACGTGAAAACGTACTCAAAATCACCGTAAAATTTACATTATGAATAAGCGGACGGTGATAAAATCTAACTAAAGTTCAAAAACTGCACGTTGTCTCTACAACAAAATTACATAAATAAAAAAGTGGCAGTTTCACAAGTTGTCTCAGTAATTTACTGTGGTTGACTGTGCACACATGAACTTGCTTACGGCTGTATGACTGGGTGAAGATAACCGACAATAAGTCACTCAAGCAGAAGCAGAACCCAAGCATCTTCTTTTAAAATCCCTCCCCAAAATTACAAAATATCAGACTTTAAGGTCTAAAAGAGAACCTTGCCCGACACAAATACTTACCAAAGTCGTGGTTTCCGAAAACAGCACAATGTGTATTGACGGAATTCAGAACTGGGACCATCTGTTCGCCTTGAGTAAATGTGCTCACTGAAAGGAATCGCAGAGGTAACAAAAAAATGACAACACATTACCAAATCAATTTACTTACACATGCTGGGAGAGAAAATATCGCCACTGAAGAGAATCAGCGGATCCAGATCCTTGAACGATCTCATTGCCGTACAAAACCTGGCAGCACCACCGATTGGCTCAATGTCCGAGTTGGCCTCAATATTGTACACATCGTTGTAGTGCAGTATGGTCAGTGGCTTTAGATCGCTCATGTTGGCGATCCGGGATTTTTCCAGTTGACTGATGATTGAATTATTTCGATGAGCTTGCTTTGGGGAATCACAGGACGTTGAGCTGTTGTGACTCGATATGAGCTGTTGACTCGATGACTGCTGACAGGAGTTACGGTGCGGATGTTCTTCGACGCTGCTCGAATCAAGATCGTGCGACATAAAATTCGGATTTGTACTCTGTATCTGTGATACGGCTCGCTTTCCAGCCTCGCGTACCTCTATTGATGCCTAAATTCACGAGGAGTACACACAAATGCGTTGAGTTTTAATAAAAGTGTAACCAGATGTGTATATAGACGCTAATTAGGACTACAAGATGGAAGCACAAAAGAGATATATGCTGAGGCGAGAAATCGTGTTTCTATTTTCGAAATGATCGATGAAAAGGCTGTTTTTGCTGAAAGCTAATGAAGAGTATGACTAGATTTTGAAAAAAAAATGTATGTACACTGAACAGGTATATACCTGAGACGAAGGAACTACTCACTACCCAAGTCGCTAATGATGATGAAGATCGTAAAAGAGCTGAAGCTAAAGCGGCCCATACACAACTTGGTGTGTACTTCGGTAGCACTGCATGTCACACACGTCACACATATCTTTCACATTAGTTCTTTATTGGACTTCGAAGAAGGAGGAATATGACTAAGAGCAGTCCAGAGCCCATGTACATTATTTGAATGCTCAGAAAGATGCAAGAATCCTTCAAATGCTCGTTACTGACCTTTGTATTGTGATACGGAGTTTAAGCAATACATCTGCGCAGCAAAAAAAAACAGCCCTGAGTGACGTCGAAAAAAACAAAAAGATGGCCGTTTTGATAAGCTGTCCAGCATACCCTTTTTTACCTTACAATATGCTTCATACTATTCAGTCAGAAATCAATTGCCGATGGAGAATCACAAATTTGTGACGGTTACGCACACTTCTTTTTACAAAAGTCTGCAATGTACTTTATTCTGGATTCAGTATAATTAATTCAGCAGCACCATTGTTGTGATCTTCGAAACAATGGAAGAAACGAATTTTGCTTGGAGGGAAATACTGTCCATGCAAAGTTGTGATCACGCATTACCACCGTTGATGCACTGCCATCTGCCCAAATGCCAATCGAGGCTACAGTTTTTATTGGTGAACACCCTAAAACATGTCAACCAAACTTTTCTTTCAACATGTTGAAATATGTTGTATTTTTATCGCGTGGATATCATTTCTCTCATTTTTAACGAACGTAAAGATGGTAGACGAATGAAGTATTCTGGTCCGTGCTTTTTTCGCTGCTTCTCTTGGAATTGAAATGTCACTCGAGCATGGCAACAGCTCGGCATTGTGTATCGGGCATAAATAAGAGGAATGTCCATGAGAAAGTTGTGTTCGAAGTGGCTACCACGATTTATAACAATTGGCCGAAAACGACGATGTGTCGAATTGCTTAACAGGAGTGGTGAGGTTTGTGACCTCAATCAAAATCGCTTGTTAGCTAATTAGCGAACGACTGGTGAACGTCATTATGGCGTAATAATAATAAATATAATTCAGCAGCAGTCAAATGGATTCATTTAGAGAGTAATTCCACATAAATACCAAAAATAAAATTCATTTGAAACACAATGGTTCGCGAAACAGAAGTTTCAACATTCCAGCAGAAAACCCCCTTAATTTGCTCCGACAGTTGACTCGCCCACACATTTCCAAAAGAAAACAATATATATTTAAATACACAGACATAAATTTATTTCTAGTTTTCCAAACCCGAAATTTGGCAAATATTCAGACTAACCTAGACAATAGACAGTATATGTATGACATGAAAATGAATACGTATGGGAACGTCATCTATTTTTACACCATCATGCAATGATTCACGAACATATAAAAGCTTAAGACAAACTACACCGACCTTTATTCCCAATAAATAAACACAAAAAAGTAGGATCCCCAAGCACACTAATTCCAAGATAACCCAAGACATTTTGGGGTTAATGAACTCCGTCACCAACATGGCGAAAAAAAAAGTAAATAAACAACAAAACTTGTGATTATCTATTCACAATGGAATGCCGACGACCTCTCGGTGAGCACATCTAATTCACAGTATCTCACAATAAGCTGCAATCCAGTGGAAGAACGCAAATAGTGTCAAGAAGGCGCAACAAATCAGTGCTCCTCCAAGGACAAATGGTGCGGTTAACTATAAAAATACATTCCACACATCTAAAAACAACAACATAAAACACAAAAATTATTGACACATACGCACTCAGGCACAAATGACGTGAAAAAAAACACAATGAATATATTAAGCAACAAATAACAACAAAAATGCACTAAAATGATCAAATTTTGAAACAGCAACCAGATAGAAATGGAAAAGCAAGCTCAAAGTGATTTGAAATTGCATAAGGAACAACATTTATATTAAGGAACAAAGTTTTGTTTTGTTTAAAATGCAAGTGACCTGTTTTAACCATCCAACAACATTTCTAAGACCTTTTGTAACTTCGGTTGCTTCTGTGAGAGCCGTAGAGCTATTTTCAACCAAATCACCCAATTTAGATCGTAGTCCTGATTGTGATGTTATTTCTGCCATTATACTGTATTAAATAATATAATTAATTTTTTTTATTTAAATTTATATTTCCAAGCAAATATTTAAAAAGAACAAAAAAGAACTTAGAACTAAAATAAGCAAATGGAATTTTGTCTGTTCTCTAATTAATGTATTTGTTTTCGTTTGCCTTGTATTTGAGATGTGAAACAAGTGATGTGTGGTTTTGACTTTTTTTAAGATATTATATTATTTTTTGTTTGCTAAGATCAGTTGAAGTAATTTATTGAATATGAGTCTTAAAATTGTATATCAGACCTGAAGTGAAACTCCAAATATAACAACGTGTAGAAATTTTGGTTGGCTGTTAAATAATAATGAGTGGCGCAGCTGTTGCGGACCGACTTAAGGGTAGCATTCTTTAGCAACTAATCGTATCGTGCATCCAGTCTCATGACAAGTTCAAGATGAAGATTTTACTTGTCGGTTACACTCTAGGAGCGATCTCAGTAACGCAGACGCAGCCGTGAAAGTCGCTGATGTAGCGTATTTAAGACCCAGAAAAAAAAACGACGCAATGACCCACTAGGTCATATAATCCAGCTTAGTCAAGAGAAATAAACCTAAGTGACAAGAACAAATTGACAAATTTTTTTATGTAGAAAGTAGTTACGAAATAGTCTGGTGGATCGGGCGGGGCTTAGGCTAGTATTATAAAGGGTGATTCATTGCGAGGTTTGATTTACATTTTTGATTACAAAATGCCTTGTCATTTGACAAGTCTTCATAGAAAGACTCACACCACAACGGCGTCGTCTTCAAATTGTTCAGCTGCACTACGAAAATCAGCGTTCTTATAGAAATGTTTTTCGTGCGATTCGAGGAACATAGGGTGCGCATAATCAACCTACTGAATCCACTATTGCCAACAGCATTTGCAAATTTGAGTCCCAGTTTACATTGGTGGATGATACGACCGGTAAGACCACTCCCAGTACGTAGTAAAAATACTACAGCAGCTGTAGCTGAGAGTGTACGCAAAGAGAGTGACGCATCGATTCGTTGTCGTTGTCAGCAGTTTGGCTTGGGGCATTCGAATATCTACTTCTTTAAATTCAAGCACATGGTCTCCGTGAACTCTGGTTTCATCAACACAGAGATACCAGCCTTATAGCACTTGAAACAATGGACTTGTTGAGAAATCATTTTGGTGAGCACTTAATTTCCAGTTTTGCTACGTTAAATTGGCGCCTAGATCGTGCGATATCACACCTTTGGAATATTTACTTTGGAGATATTTAAAGTCTCAGGTCTTAAGAAATAAATCAGCCACGATTGACGCTTTGAGAGCCAACTTTACTCATGCTATCCCCCAGATACCAGTCGCTATGCTCAAACTAGTCGCCTAAAATTGGACTTTCCAAATGGACCACCTCAAACGTAGTTGCGGCTTATTATGAAAATGAGCGTTCAAATTAAAATGCATATCGTGCACTTCGTGATTTTTTCTGTCAATTTATCGCCCAAATGTGCAAACCGGGTCTGTAGGAGATCTGAAAACACGAGTGCATGCTCGCAAATAGTGTGGCTGAAGAGCCGTCCACCTCAACTCGTCGTCGTTGATGAACACAATGCATAAAGACTTGCATTTACACGCTTATAAGGTGTGATTGACTCAAGAATTAAAACTTCTTGACCGCCGTCAATGGTCAGAATTGTGGCAAGAAATGGCAAGAGTGGATGATCAATTCAGTGATGAGGCACATTTTCACCTCAGTGGATTCGCCAATAAGCCGAATTGCCACATTTGGGCGAATGGTAATCCAAGAGTGATTGTCGAAAAAATGCAGCCACAAAGAGTGACTGTTTGGTGCGGTTTATATAAGGCGGCATAATCGGGCCGTATTTTTTCCAAATGAGGCCGATTAGGCAGTTACTGTTAATGGTGTTCGCTATCGTGAAATGATAACGATTTTTTTTATGGACCAAATTGGAAGATGAATGTGGACGACAAAAAACTAAATAATTTGTGTATTATTCAAAATCAACATCAACAGCTTTGACCACAGCTTTTTTGTCGGTAGGCAATCAATCAAGTCACGTCATAGTCGAGAATATAACGCTTAACAGCTTTCGTCGCATTCAAAAAACACTCGACCCAACGACGTTCTCAAGAATTGAGACCACGCTCTAAGGGTGTAGATGAATGATAAGACATTCCTTATAAAGTCCATCGTTTGAAGAAGTTGACCAATTTCATCTCAAAATTATCTCAAGAAATTAAGTTCATCGGCTTCGTCAGCAACCAGAATTTGCATTGTTGGTCTGGTGAACACGTTCATGTGATTCAAGAAACAACACTTCATTCACAAAAGATAACTGCATTGTGGGGTTTTCATCACGCCGGTGCAGTCGAGTCAATGGGTCATTTTTGTTTCGTTAATAATCTCACTTTACTGTGAATGTATATCGGCACAGATGTACAGACATGTCGGAACCTTGGACTAGGCATTAGTGACATATGGTTTCAACATGACTGTGCAGATGTACGTTAGGTTAGGTTATGGGGGCCTGCGAAAATCACCAACACTTAGTATGTTGTTAACCATTGTTGTGGTTCATTGTGATACCCAGTGCCATTAATTTGATCCAAACGGCAAATGTTGACTGGACTAGATTTGAAAACCAGATGGACGCATTTTCACTTTTGCTTTCACTGGGATTCGAACCTGGAATCGTTGTAACCAAGCGCAGACACTCAACCAACTGCGCCGTACAGCCATAGTTGATTGTTACATCCGCTGTCTAACGGTTGTACGGCGCAGTCGGTTGAGTGTGTTCGCCGTACAGTCGTTGGAAAGCGCCTCTTGCGCTAAGAAACGTAGAAGAAAAATGTATTGTGGTAAACTCAAATTTGGAAAAGATGATTTTTAGTTTACGCTTAACTGGCCTCATGGGGCTATCCTTATTTAGTATTGCTTGACAAATCGTCATGCAAAAACTTCTAAGGAAATTCTCCCAATTTTTCAGTGGTATTGGCCAGGGGCGTTGTTGGTATGTGCATCGTCCCCAACGCATTTGAACCTCGACAACGTAGGTTCGATCCCTGGTCTGAGCGACAAAAAAATAACTTTTTACGGCCCCACCTCTTTCCAGTCACTGACTATGCTCAAAAAATATTTGCTGTCTAGAAAAAGCTTCTCAAACTTGGCCGTTCGGAGTTGCAATAAAACTGTAGTACCCTTCCACTTGTGCGAGAACAATAGCACGCTCAACACGAGTGGTTGCTGAGAAGGTAGGCCCTTACTCTCTACGGGCTGTAGCGCCACCCATATTATGTTTCGAAAATCAGCATTCTGTGCAAAATGGTTTTAGTGCATTCCAATATTACTATCTGCAAAATTCGAGTACGTCATTCGACTAAGTCATTCTTGATTCAATGGCCAATACACCAATCAGGTCTAAGTGCATTTATCGAAGTTTACCTAAGTTAGTTAAGTATTGTGTAACACGCTTGTCGATTGCAGTCGACTATTATTAAGAGTAGCTTTACACGTTTCTCCATATAATCTGTGCGCCTTCTATCATGTCAACATAAATCACAGTCGGTTCTCAAGCATATCTCATCACCAGACGACAGTCTGTTCAAATACAGACAACTGAAACTACTTGGATTCCTCCAACCGATCTCTGATGCATACAAATATTTTGAAGACTATAGCACTTCAATTCTCAGAGCGAAATCAATGGAAATTTAATCAACAAAAACGAAAGAAGAAACAGAGAAAATCAACACAAGTGGTTTGATCGATAAACTTACTCCCATCAAACTATATTGAATTATTTAAGAACTCATTTGATTTCCAATTAGAAATGAAGTGCTTCGAAAGACAAACACTCTGAGCTGCAAATGCTTTGTTTTCACATTCGTTCATGTAAACAATGTGAATGCATTAAAATGCCTTACATAATTTATTTCTTCACCACATCACTTGTTTTTCATATATCTCAAGAAAGACTAAAACGAGTCTACAATATCATATCGAATACGAAAATCAACAATCAGTTTCAAATTTACAAAAGCGTGTCAAATGTATTCGAAATCAGTGAAGAAAAAGAAGCTATAAACAAAATTTATGTTCGAAAAAGAAAAAAGAATTTCTGAAATTTTGGATCTTCAAAGCAGTCCTCATTGTCTTTGAACTAGATAACTAGAAAACTATTAAGTATATCACAAACCCACTCACTAAAGAACTCTCTGCATTGTGTATATGTATATTATCACTTAATTTGTCAGTAGAAAAAACAAAAACAAATAAATAAATAAATTATTAAAAAGCCTTCAAAACCGATCTGAACAAGAGATTCGAGGCAACGTATTTTGTTTGTTTGTTTGGTTTTTGTCTTCTTTTCAAACGTTCATCACTTGATTGTTTTGTTACTTTTTTATCGTATTTTTTTAATAAAAAAAAACACCGAATGAATAGACTGCGGTGACAGATAGCACAGATAGAAGGGTAGAGACACTTAAAAAGTAGAGAGAAAAGAAAAAACTTTGTAAACAAACTACGGGCTGAGGACATTACAACACACACGACAGTATGTATGCAACAGCGGTTCTCTGAAAATCCAAATTAAGAAAAAAATATCACAACTTTGTATAACCACCGAACACGATTGCATTCAATTGAAAATAAACAAAAAAATATATATAAAGAAAGAAAACTGAAACAATTCCACTCACACACACGCCCACAGTGAAGCACACAAACACGCGTGCGATTTCGACACATCGCGCCGCAAGGTAGTGTACGGTGCTGGTGCTTGTGATAAATATTGTATAATAGTTTCGCTCTTTCTCTCCATTGTGTTCGCACGTCTCCATCGCATTGCACGCTCATTCGTTGGATGAGCATGCCTCCCTGCTCCCCAGTCAACCACTGACTATTGAGCCAAATGCTGTTTGAATGAATATCTGTTGTGTCTTCTCCCTTTCTCTCTTTCACTCGTCGAATGTCAAATTCAAAATCAAGGTCCGATCGCAATATTAGATCAAGTTCGTCAACCAAGGCGCTAGCATTTCCCTCGTGAAAACCGTTTCTAAAATTAGCCCAAACCAACTTGAAGCGACACCTTTTCGTTGAGGAATTATATGACATGCCGCTGCAAATCGCCTCACTGTGCAGGCGTTGTGGAAGTGGAAGTGTAAGACAACAAGTGAATTATCAACAGGAAACAGACACGCAGAGAGATGTTACAGTGCATGAACTGAACCGATTGCATTAAATGACAGCTCTGCATTTTATTATCTATTTAACGATGACACTTTCAACTTTCAACAGTCAATTGTGGGACGCGAACGCGAATTGTGTGTGCATGCTGATATGAGTGATTTGTTTGTTATCTCTGTGACGGCGTCAACTTCATAACCCATTCATAGTGCATGGATACAGTGGGGTGAAAAAAATTTTGGACTGGTGTTGTTTTTTTATTTCCTTGCAACAACATTACATATTATTGTTCGCAAGGCATTCTTTCTCTCTAAGTGTGGCGGCAAAGGCAGTGGCGAGAACTACCTCCATTCTAAGTGTCCACATGCCAAGCCTTTCACCATATTACCCATTTTCATATCGGAAGAATCGACACAACCACTGTTTGCTGTAGGTATGCACTCAATTTGCAAATAAGACTCCTAAACACGCTGTATACTCAGTCACTCAGTAATCCTGTCATTATCTCATCGTTGAGCCATATAACTTAACCACTTGGACAAATAACCATTAATTCTCGTCCAAGCAACGCTCTGAGAGACGACCACCGAAGTGTCATTATTAATCTGATATGCGGCACAGAGGAATAGGCAGACCACCTCTGAGTTGATTGGTAAATAAAATTATTTAATTAATTATAATTAAAGCAAACTAGCGACGCTACCAGATGACCAGTGATCACAGGCCGCCTGCCGACCATTTGAGCAGTATTGACCAGACGCACACAACAGCCGGCCGGCTGTGGATGCTTGTGCACACAAAGTTCAGTCGGCATTGGATTTGTATGGTGGATTTGATGAGCACAAGCAGACCCGGAAGTTGAAGCGAAAGTATGACCAAAAGCCATTACAACGGCTGACTTGGCAAATACGTTCTGTGACGCGCATTTTATGGGTTGCAATGTGTGGGCGGGTTATCTTACATTATAAATCGTCTTGGAGTCGGATTGCGGGACACGCAGCCTGCGGGTAGTTATAATAAGAATTCGGGTTGGCTCAGATTTAATCGCATTTCCCCCTCCTGGTTTATGGACCAAGTAAATAAGGTTTTTGCAGTGCGATTGAGGGTAGCCAGATATTGACGTATGTTCGCGCGTTTACTTCTCTGCCATTTATGGGGGAAATATGTCTTGCCTGGTTCGGGGCGTACAGTAGGTTTGACATCACTGACATTCATTTGACACGACCCAAGTGAAGGGAGGTGCTGTAGGGCAACCGCAAGCAAGAGTGGGTTGACTTGGTGGTTACCAATTATATTTCCATTAGTCTATTGATTGGGTTACTTGGGTGAGAAACCACAGCCGATTGGTTAGCTTGCAGACAGTTATTAGACAGTGTGAAAGGTAAATCTACTTCAAATTCACAACAATTCAAGTTGTTTTAATGTCGAGTATTGATCTATAGTGGTTGAGACTTATGCAATATGTTCAGACGTTGTTAGAAGTCGTTGAAAGCAGAGGGAGCGCCACCTTTCGTCTTTCGAGAAATCACTACTTGCTGGAAGAAATTTGAGTTATAGAGAGGAAGACTCCGTATGCCAACAACCTCCCATGACAGAAATGCGTTACTACTCGGAAGTATAGTATAAGACCTTCAAATCGCATGATCTATACGGCCAATTCAAAGATGAACAAATCAGTAAATTCAGATCGACGTTACGGATCAGATCAGCTGAACAACAACAAACATTTTTACAGAGCTAACAAATTCAATTATGTTCCACCCCACGCAATGGACGATGAGAGAAGAAATTCTTATCGTACCGGAATGACTGCTCTTAAGGGCAACTGGAGAGCTGGCACCAACTGATCTGCAAGATATGGTCGGCATAAAGCATGCCCGACTAATGGAATCTTTGTATCGTTTGCCTGATCCACAAAAAAGGAGGACCCTTTGGCTACGCCAACTACCGAGGGATAAGTCTCCTAAGCACCGCTTCTCTGCCGACTTGTGTCAGCGCAGTGATGGGTCTTATCAGTGCAATTTTAATTTCTCCATTAAGGCCGAAAACTCTCTCACCCTCTCACCCAGGCAACGAGCAGTCATGCGAGTTTCTCAACTTTATTCTTTAGAAGGTCGTTCTTTAAAAGTCATTATTCTATAGAAGGTCGTGCTATCACAACTGTCTTTCCGAATCCCTTACAATTGTTAGCATACGCGGACAACATTGAGGTTGTTGGTCGAACGCAGATATCCATCAACAAAGCGTTTACTGGTATAAAAGAGGAAGCGACCAAAATCGGCTTCGGAATGTATGTATGAGGGTAACACGAAGTATATGCTATCATCTAGAAAGGAAACACAACTTCGACGACTCTATCAACGTCTTCGAAGTTGTGTTTCCTTTCTCGATTCGCAACTAGAATTACGAGGTAGTTAGACTACCTAGACTCCGGGGTAAACACCACGAATACTTCCGGTACCAAGATTAAACGCAAATTAACTTTTGTGAATCACTAACTCTGGGCTCAATTGAGTAGTAGTGGCCAATCACTCCTGTCCTGGTCAACGGCATAGACAATCTCATGAGCAGGTGAAAATTGGTGAAGTTGATGGTCTTTGGAGAAGAGGATTCAACCACGAACTATACGGGTTGTACAGCGACATGATTCCTGCCCGGCTTCTACGAAATAGCTAGGCCATGAAGAGCACATGGACAACACTGCTACAACCCAAAGAGTCTTAGTCTCTGAACAAACGGAACAACACAACACAGCTGGAAAGGCTTGTTGGCTGAGCACCAGGTAAATCCTGCACTGTCGCGCCTTTAGTGGATGAAGAAGAGTTAATTCAATAATTTTTAAGCATTGTTCTATTTTATTGCCACGATGACTTGGACACAAAAGTAGAACACTGAAAAACGAAACAGCAGAACAAAAAATTCACCCATTATAAACAGAGCTTAGAAGAGGAAGATGTTAACAAGTCTCAGCACCAGCACATGTATGCAGTGCACAAAATTCAATTCCAAAAATTTCTAGATCAACCAACGAAATCACACATCTTCAGCAGTATTCGCATAATGTCAAACTACCAGCATTCTTTGACTTTCAATTTTACATTCAAGGTTGAACAACAACCCACTTGACCTTGCAGGTAAAATGGATTACAATCTCATCCAAGAGATAAGGAAAATCAATTGCGTACGTGGTATGATAATCCGAACGTTCCATTTTGATGATGATCATTTACGCGGTTTTGGGCGCGAGAACAAAATACCATCAATTTGTAATGAGTTTGTCATAAAATCTTGAACAGCTTCTGCTTCGTGTACACAATAACAATAAAAACGACACAAGGGAGGACTAACATATTTGCCAGGAACCATTACGGTAGTGTCATTCCTCTCTTTGCCCGCACAAGGACCACAGGATAAGGCCAACACACAAAGAGAAGGAGGGGTGTGCAATAAAGAATCACGAATCCTGACAAACATCCAAGTGTTTCTTGAAATTCTTGAAATTCCTTTCTTGGCAAGCACCACATTTAGCATAGAATGAGGTTAGATACATATTTCAACCCGCATCCTTGCATGAATGCAATCCTTTCTATTCACGGACGTCAGGGTAAAGTTTGCGATGGTGTAATGCTATAATTTCGTTGTTGTACATTCATGATCCCTTCACCTTCAATTTGAAAAGAAATAAACTCGTCCAAACGGTTTCTCTAACATTTACACTGGGGAACTCTGAACGTTTGTTTGGTCTTTGACAGGAATCGAGTTGCCTCGTTAGCTTGTGTTCGAAACCATCTGTTATTCTCAGCAACAAAGGATCGTACTTCGACCAGAGTGGATGGTTTTTCAAAGTTTCATCAACACCTGCGGACAATAGAAAAGTTACTGGGTCAACTGGGTAAATGTCCTATGCTCTCGACCACTGTTCTCAGTACTGACGACAGCTCCCATGCGTTAATTGGATCATTCTTAACACCTTTTTTTTTGTGTGAGGGGCACAAAGGGAATGGCTTCTAAAGCTGATTTCCAGCACTTTTACCGAGAAGACTTGTGAATTTTAATGAGCACCTTTTTGAAGATATTAAAGATAACTTAAGGGCGGGTGTAACCTTGAATATGACATAAAAAGAAAGGGAAATCTTTGATGTCTGTACTCAGAGGTACTTTTAAGTACGACACCTTTGCAGTCGCAACAAGTAAAAATATCATCCCTCGCACAGGCAAGATATGCGGAGTGTCGTGGAATATACTTTGATTCGAACACCCAGATCGTTAAGGGATCAATTAAATTTCACAAGGAATTTTCACGTCCCACAAGGGAAACAGGAAAGTCACTCAAGGTCAATTCAAAGGAAAACTGGACCGATTAAAACAAGGAATGTAAGAAAATGTATTACTTATAGACATTTTTTGGTTAAACGAGCAGACTGATTACGTTAAGTTCTTAAGAATGACAAAAGGCCAGACTGGATACACTCTGGAGACCCAACGTTACCTACACAGAGTCAAAAACTAAAGCCCCTAGCCTCATGCTTGAAACTCACTTTCCAAGCAACCATAACTGCCTCATAAGCAGCTCCTTTTCCTTGAACTGGATATGAATTGATTAATGTTACACGCTGAGTCTAGTTTAGTTTCTCGTGGTGACGGGCTATGTTATTAATATCTTAGTTGTGTCCCTTGACGCCAGGTGCCAATGGGTTATAGCATGCTTTGCTGCAACAGGGCATTGACACTGTTAGGACTCGAGCCTACACTGCAGTTAGCTGGATCCTTGGTTAGAGCTTCCATGGGTGGTTGGGTCTCTCAAAGGGAACATGGCTCTCCATCGCTTGAAATCCGCGCCATTCATGTTATTTCTTGACGGAAAGAAATGCAGACGACTTACCGGTGCTGCGTACTAACAGACAACTGCACCTTCGCCAAACAGTGGTAATTAATCTCTGTTCAAGTGGAAGCGAACATGGTGAAATGGATAAGCTTACTTAATACTTCAACAACCGGGCGTCATTGTTACCATTAACAGCTGCTAAAACAAATTTGAATGCGATCATTTTCGTTCGAAAATTAAAGGAAAACTAAAGTACCAGGTGATCGCATTACTGCCATTTGGGAGACAAGTCAGAACTATGAACTATACTACGAATTGAATCCAACGAAGAGTTTTTGAATCCAATACCTAAGAATTGAACCTGCACCTCACGTCAACGGCGTGAATAGTCACAACAGGTCTTTGTTGTCAGGCACAGATGACCTCAAACGTAATTGGTGCAAGACACAGTTGGATCGTCTATAAAGGCTGGTGGAGTACTTGCAGAGAAGATCGCAAATGGTATTGGCCTAGATGACTGTAAGCGACGCTCCCGAGACTAGCATTAGCTCTAGGTCAAACTTTCCCTGAGTTTGCGGCGACTCTAGTTAAATCTATAGGTAGTCAGGTCAGTTTAAGTCATCCATTCAGGCATGTCAACATTCGATGGAGATTTGACTGCAATTAGATCAAATTTAAGCCAGCACTGCGCAGGCCGACAGATCTATCGACGATTCGCACTTCGTTTCTCCACTAACTTTGCTGACAAAACCCACTTAAATCAAACATACATGCATATGTCATCAACGGCTTCATTCACACGGAACGCACAAACAATTAATCTCACTTCAAACTCTGACCGTTAGTGACTTACCCCAGCACACCCACCCTCTGATGACGCCCAACAATTTGCCGGCAGCAATTTAATTACACCCGGAACTGTGAATCTTTGAAAATCATCTATTCCATTTCAAACGAGAGCAGTTTCAATGAAAAGTTCAAAAACTCAATTTTGGCTCCCTGGCCCCAGTCTCCCCTCGAAACGGAAGACCAAATCAAACCCAATTTCCCGAACTCAAATGACTGCGCCAACCAGGAGCAATAAGTGGCAGAGCGATGCGGCGCGGTGCTGCTGGGTGTAGCGTTCTGAAGCATTTACTTTGAAAATGAAACGAAATCATCGTTTGCGATTTATATTTTTCTCCTTTCATCTCATCACTCACTTTATTTTTCGCTTTTTTATTTAAAAGCAAAATCACTTTGTCGGAGACAATTTGTTCCACCAGACCGGAGACATTCATCGTTGTTGGACTGACGCACAGTGACTCTGCAAAGTGTAGCGGAGTGTAAAAAGTCTACAACTGTGCCCTGTCTACTCCGACCGAGTGGTTCGCACGCTTCCCGCCACCCCGGCATGACACATCGCACAGAGCTCCCAGTTCACTTTCGTTTCGTGTGTAAATTAAATGATTGGAGTGTGCTGTGGCCGGTGCATGGCATGAGTGATGACATTGACAACTCTGGACAACGTATCGGATTCCAGCAAGCACATGCGGAATCATTAATGCAGTCGAGGGACATTGAATGGACTTGTTGAAGAGAACGTCTACAAGGAAGGGGAGGAAAAGGAAAACAAAATGCGTTCTCGAGTGTGGATTGCAAATGGCACTCGGCTGTGATAACCTACTTGGGTGCCTCGCTGCCGAGTTCCTGATTAGATTAACCAATTTATCGCAATAAATGTTGAACATTGTAGTGACATGGGCAGTGGCTGAGCTCCTGATAGATTCAGCCATTTGTTCAATGAAGATGGATCGTTCCTGGCTGATTGAAAGATGGGGTGGGGGTTGACGTAGCAACACTGCTTCTGTGGTGAAGCGCGTGCATAATGATTGATAAGCAAACGGGTGGTTGGTTGTTGCACCGTCGAATGAGTGCGGATACAAGCAATAAGCATGCAGCTGGGGTGTGCATGGGCCATCGTCCATGGACTTTGAAATATATGGTGTCACTCTCCAGTTGGTGTGCACAACTGTTGTCTGTGGTATGAGAATAGATCAGACCCTCCTACAATCACTTGCCTCTGCTTTTCAAAAGGATAATAAATGTTCATTTAATCAGAAAATTCATTCGAAATCCATGAAAATTCAAGGAAATTGCTTTCCCATTCTTATTTGATGACGTCAGCAATGAACTCAATTGAGATTTAACGAGTAAAATGTTTCTCAAAAAGGATACATAAGTGGCAAAGCGGTCAGACGGTTGCTTGGCTTTTGTTTGACCAAGTTTGACCACGTCAATCAATGCAGGCGCTGAATGTGGCTGCTAACGTTTAGGTGAAAGCTAGAAGAACATAATGATGACAGGGTGATCAACGAGTGATCTATGTATCAGCTGACCCTGAAGTGCTCAGTCTAATCTAACTTAGTGAAAACTACCTTGTGACTAAGTTTGCTGTTGAGAATGGCTAAGATTTGGTTAAGTTCAAGTGGCCAGCATTGATACCTTACCACGAGGTTCTGGTCGATTCTGTTCCGTTCGTACTTTTTACAGAGCGATTAATACGGCTAATATTGCTTCGTTGCTTCGATGTTTTCTCCCCCTTTTACAGCCATTTGAGATTAGGCACAGTCTGAAGGTGTGTGTGTTCCAATGACCTAGTGCCCAATGACAAAGGATTTGAGAGTTCTGTGTGCAGGCCTTCTTAGTCTGATCAGACCTCGTGAACGTTTAGATTTGAAAGTGCTGTCAGACTATCTAAGATCCGTTGATGAAGTGTAAATATAGGAGTGGAAGCCCAGGCCAAGAGAAGGATGCTTCAATTCTTGGTCATCTCGATGAGAAATATTCAAGAATTGCATTGAATCTTCAGTGCAGTCTATAAATAGACTTCATGTCTTGAAGCCTAGAGTTTTCGATGAAAACAAAACCATTGTGATGGCCAACAGCCAGGATAATTAAAATGAACTGTGTCCAAACTTGACCAAGGTGACCCGTGGCGTTGTGGTTATTTGCGTCCACTCATACGCACAAGAAGCTAAATGTCTAGGTTCGATTCCTAGAATTTACGATAAAAATACGTTTCACGGCCCCACCTCTTTCGAGTCACTGACAATGCCCAAAGAGTATTTCCTTTCTAGAAAAAGCTTCTTAAACCTCGCCGTTCGGAGTCGGCTTAAAACAGTAGGTTCCTTCCACTCGTGAGAGAACAATTTTTCGAACAAAACTATTAGTTTCTATAGATGCTAGGCCCTCTAAGGCCTTTAGCCACACCCATATTACATATATTATTACCCAAACTAGACCGGTGCCTGCCTATCAGAACATCACATTTTCTACTTATATTTTACATTAGAAAGTTCTGTTCTTTTGGGAGCTCTAGCTCATAAACTACTTTTGAGATATGTATGGTCGATAGATTGCTTGTGTTTTATGTAGGGCATAGGAAATGTGAACAGGGAGTTTACAATTATATTTCAACATCAATGGCAATACCCTCTTGTGGTTCCAAACCACAAAGGCCCCCCTTTCAATGCTGTTTCAATTGTTGTTAGATGGATACACAAAAAATTGTACACACCCCCAGACAACGTATCAGGCAGTGTATACGTTCACTTTCCAGAGACAAAAATATACACTTTCTTCCTTCTACCCCCCTATATAAAAATCAAATGTACATAAGACAGATTTATAATGTTTGATCAATCTATGAGTTTTGTTCGTAAAGTCTACGTTATTAGAAAAGCGAATCGCATTCGATCTCTTGTCTACATCAGTGTTTTGTCTTAGACCCAAGAAACAACACTTACAAATTATTAAATTTTATTGCCAAAAGTCGTGCTCTGTGAAAAATGTTTTTCGCGCACTTCGACTATTTTACGGCATACAATTATTTGAAGTTCAAAAAAATTGAAAAAAAAACCAAAAAAAAAAAATAGCATTATTATGTGATGACTATCGTTTATAAGGAAGAACATTATTAAGGGCGCTGACTATCGTGGAGCGACTAGTGTTTTTTAACGAACAGAACTTTGCCGATATGTGTTTCTACCACGAAATCGCGACGCTATGCTACACAGCATGCGAGTCGATGTACCAATTGCTAAATGAGTTCCTTGATCAAATAAATATATATTTCGTTTTAGGCCGGCGAATTGGCAGCTAAGTCGTTCCATCGGGAGACTATTTTCAAGCGTCAATTGCAGCCTTAATAAACAACATACCACAGTGTGTTTACGGGAGATAGAAGCCCGTAGTGAGTGAAAACCGAACACTCCTTAACTGTCTAAAATGCAAAAAGTAGACATTCCCTGTCCTGCTGTATGGACAACACTGCTGCAGCCCGAAGAGTCTTCGACTCCGAACCAGTGGGACAACGCAATAGAGGAAGACCAAGAACCCGATGGCGCACTCAAGTGGAGAAGGACCTCAACCAACTTGGAGTGCGAAATTGGAGGCACCTGGCTAAGGATCGTGCCAGCTGGAGAGGATTGTTGACCGAGGCCCAGGTTCACACCGGAAGAAGAAGAAGAAGACATTGATTTTTAAAGGGTTATCCTAGACAGAAAATTAAATTGGAAGCTAAACGTTTTGGAAAGAGTCAGGAGGATTTATTCATTTTTCAATTTTTCATTTCAATTCATTACAGCCAGGGCCAGGGCCTAGGTTTTCAGCAACCATTCGTATTGTGTACAGGGTTGTCAGGTTTACGAAGCCATAATCACAAAATTGAAAAAGGGAAAGTTGCTTAATGTTAAAATAAATAATCAAGGAACATTTTATAAAATAAATGTTAGATACTTGTCAATGCTAACCCCTTTGTGGGCCTTTGTAGGTTGGGTTGCCCCCACGTATCAGTTTCGCCCTCTTGCGTAGGACCTATTTGGAGTAGAATTTTCTGTGCTGGTACTCTGCCAGTCTGTAAAGGCGAAGGCAAGCCCTACGACATAGGCCGCATGAGGGCCATGTTTAAGATTACCTTCATCCTCGCATCAAGTTTATATGTGTTATAATACAGTCTCTTTGTCTAAATACTTGTCATTAAGAAAGGGAACAATCATAGAATATGAGGGGCTTTGAAATTAGCATTTATAGTAATTTGTTTTGTTATTTATACTATGGAGAGTAATTGATATTCCATATAACAAAAGGGGTGTATTCAGATTCAGTAACTAACAATGCGAAAGATGTCAAATTTCTTTTATGGCAAATATAAATATTTTTTTATTTGGATACAAAAAAATCGCCAAAAGCTCAAAATATCGCTATTTTTAGGTTGGAGCGAAATACCAATTTTTGTGTCGCCAAATCAAATTTAAAAGATTGGCGATAAATAGCTACATCTCACAACCTCCTCAACTTGTGCGTGCTATTGTTCTCTCGAGTGGAAGGGACCTACAGTTTTATGCTGGCTCCGAACGGTCAAGTTTGAGAAGCTTTTTCTAGACAGGTATTACTCTTAGAGCTTTGTCAGAGACTCGAAAAAGGTGGGGCCGCGAAAATAATTTTGTCGTTTGCAGGAATCGAACCTACAACGTCGAGGTTGAGGTCTACGCACAAACACACAGCGCCAGGGGCCACCACCAGAATTACATAAACGAAAATGCTTGAAACTAGTTGGACGTACAATTCTACTTCTAACTTACTGACCCTCGGCGGGCATAATTCGCACAATTGTACTGGCATATGGCAGTCTGCTCAGCTATAAAACAGCGACCATCATGCTTAGGCGTTACAGGAGCAATTTATACCATCCGACTGCAGGAGTTGACGGGCTATTGAATCTCCTAACATTCGACCTTTTTATGCAACCTATTGCTGCGAATAGTCCTATTGGAAGTATTCAATCCTAGTGCTGGAGGAAAAGTTGTATTAGACATGCTAGCATATTGAACAGACTATAAATAAATTGAACATTTCAAAAGCCACTACACACTCCCATATCTCGACTTTGAAACTCCTTTCAAATGTCATACAAAGAAGTGTGCGACAAGTGAATCCATCAACAATTTGAACATTCAGGTATCTATGGATGGTTCAAAGATGCAAGCAGGCACATACGCAGGCATTTTTTCAGAATTGCCTTTATCAGAACAGTTTTTTTTCAACTGGAGGCACTCAAAGAAGCGTCCATAATTATATCAATGTTGGAAATACCACCGGCTAATATATATGATAATACATAACTATCTGAAGTATCATGAAAACAAAATGTTTGTACAAGTCTCTCCCAATTACGTAACAGAACTCTCCGCGAACGCTTCTTCTAAGACGTTCACGATCCTAAAGAAATGCCACTAACATCTCTTCGCAAGTTCATTAACACATCGGCCTGCATCAACTCATAAGAACTGGACAAGAAAATCTTGAATGGGCTGGAGTCAAGGATACAAAGATGCCCCCAATGGATCTACAAAGGCCTAAGTATAAGCCGAAGGCCCGCCAACCCCTAACCTAAGCCTTGATTCACCAACTCCCCCAAACATTCATATACTTTTCCAATTTTTTCTGTCTCTTATGACAATTACAACAAAAAGGTTGTGTCTGCAGCCAGGGAAACGCAAATTTGCCTCCAGTTATAAATCGCTCTCCCATTCTTGCGAAAAGTGCTCACTTATGAAAGGGCTCTACCGCTTGCCGCTGACGCAGCATGCCATCAGTTAGTGTCATATTCTTGTTTTTGAAGGATTTGAACATATGTTGCGTGGGGAGAGCATCAAGCAAAGACAGGATTTTTATTTTGTACCAGGGTTCATCATTCTATTTCTGAATCACATCTGGCCAAACGGTTCTTATTTGACAATAGTGGACATTTATTTCAATCCTTTACTTGGTGTACTTGAGTTCTTATTCATTCAAAAAGTGCCAGCAATAGTCATTCGTTCCAGTACCCTATCAACTTTGTAAAACTTTCTCTAGACCAAAGAAAACCATGTGCCCCATGACGAGCAAATGATCAATTGAAGACTTGTTAATCACTTTCAATGGATGTCATAAGGGAGAAGAGCACTTTCGCAGAATCTCCAGTGGCTATTGAAAAGTACTCAAACAACCACTTTCGCTGGCTACTTAAACCATAATCTTAGAAGCACTGCAAGCGTTTGATGGCTGCGCAAAGCCGACGACACCATTCATGATATTCTGTGATTTGCTAGGCCCTTTAAAAGCACATCGAATCGAAGCAGATTCACCACCGCTGGGGGCTTAAAATAACATTTTATTGTTGTAATACGCATCAACCATGCCCTCTCACACACACTCTCATAGCTCATCAAAAGCGGATTAACTGGCGATGGTAGTTAAAACCGGAAACGTGGGAACCTCTATGAGGGTGCGGTCAACGATTGTGCTTGTGTAATTTTTTTTTTGGAGAAATTACGTATACGCCATCTGCCTCGTATTTATGCATCAATTTGTGGTTAACTTGCGGGACTTTTCGGTTTTTACAACTCTGGGAACAAAGGATGGGTGGAAATGAATTCTGCAAGTGTTTTCGGTTTGTGGTGAGGAAAACACAAGCTTTGTCAGAACCTTCTGGAAGGGCGTACATTATTGAGCATCGTTGGGGACTCTTGGAGTTGGGGTTGAAAGAGGATCAAAGCGAGAATGGGTTCAGTGCGTTGGTGGTGAAAGGAATATTCATGAGACGAATCTAAAATACGTTGTGTAGATAGGCGAATGACAATGGTGGTGACCTGTTCGCACAATAGGGGACGCAAAAAAAAAATGAACAAGGTCAAAAGGTCGAAGATCTTCTTGTCAAAAATATAGAACGAGGTGCTTTTTCGTGGAAGTGAGAAACATTGTTGAGACGCAGTAGTCAACAGCAAAAATTTTCTGCAGCATGTTTCAAACAAAAATTGACGAAATTTCAGAAGCTCTGACCTGTTTCAGGCGTATTATCTGCTCGTGGTATTCGACTTTCTCGGAACAGTCAGGCAGCTATCTGGCGAGAGTTATTCTCACTAAGCTCTAGGGTAGTATCTGAAGGTAACTGCATACAACATGGTAATCGTTGGAAACACCCAACTCCGGCTCACAAAATGGTTGACAAGCCAAGCCAAAAAGTTCATAAATAATGTGTTTGAAAGGAACAGTTGTTAACCAGTGCCTCTCCGCTTGTCTGTCTTCCTGACATCATATCTTATATATCTACTCTATAAGTATTGTCAGTGACTCGAAAGACCTGGAGTCGTTATAACTGATTTTGTTCGTACCAAAATTCGAACTTTACACATGAATTCAAGTAGGTCGGGATCGACGCACATACTCATTACACCACGGGCCATCACAGGTCGTTGTACCTAGATTATACATGGTAAGTAGAGCATATTTTGCAAGAGTGTTTCAAAGTTTGTTTGTTTGTCCTTTATAGACCCTTAAATAGTAAGATATAGAGCACTGGTGTCCTTGGCATCTTTGTTCATAATTTTGTGAAATAAATTTGTAACAAAATTTCATGTCGGCAAATCCGTATCCACCAGAGTCTCATAATCGATTAATACACGTATGAAAACATGGAATTAGGTGTACAGAGGTTATTTGTAAGCCTAATAGGGCCGCTGTAACAGTCAGAAGATTAACTATCAAATCCATCATCAATCTCAGTGTCGGAAAATCCATACCAAGTTCGTAAGTCGATTATTCAAGGCAGTTTCGGCAGCATCTGATGTACATACGTCTCTACCGACATCCTTATCGAAGACAACTTCTATTACCTTTGTGTTGAATAGATCGGAGACCTCAATGCCCAGAGGGAAGAAGGAGCACATTCAGTAAACTACATTTTGGACTGTCACCATTATAATTCGTTTATTTTGAGTTCCAGTCCAAAGACCAAAGGCAGCCTCTCGTAGATCTAGGTCAGCCTCCTCCAGATGGAAGTGAGTCGCCAAGAGTCGGCAGCTACGTGTTCAGTCCAGTTTAATCGTCTGAAGTCATTAACATTCCGATGTTACCATTCTGGTACGGAACTCTAAAAAGGCAAAGCCACTGAACTGCGTTTAATGAATTCGATTACGAACCTCTGAACCCATTCCGAACTTGACTTAACACACACTTGAAAGGACCTGTAGCATCATCACTTGTTTCCGTCGCACCCATCATCATCTTACGGTCGATCAAGTTCAAATCGCATGTGAATTTAAGCAACACGACTCCTCCTGCAATCAAGCAAAAACTGCTCTCCAACCTGATATCAAATTCGACGGCTCCTCAAATAGACATAAAATTGGAAAGAGTATCCTGGCAGACATGTCATCCACTAATCCATCCTTCCGCCAATTAGGGACGAATAAATGTCCCAATTTGCCGCTCCGAGTGGTTCCCATAACCCCATAAGTGTGATTACACCACTTAAGATGAAACCATTAAAGCCACTTTCCTCCGGTCACTGCTTCGAAGACTTGACTTGCCGTGGTTTATTCTCATCGGAAATTCCCATAAAACAGCTCATATTAGAGACATGTCCCATTTTTACCGCCACAAAAAAATACAAAAGAAACCCAATCTCAGCATTTACAGCGAGTTCAAGCACCTGGCAGGCGAATCATACACCGGAAAAAGCATTCAATTCAATGCTTACATCATCCAAAACAATTCGCCGTGAGTCAGGTCGTTTTATGACGCGTGGAACTCAAGAGACAGCAAGGTCGTTGTGACTCATTAAAACGCCGAAAAACAACCTCGAAATGTGAACTGTGTGTGAATTTCTCTCAGTCGGCGAATTGAGATGCGTGTGCCTGGCATTGAATCTGGCTGCGAACCAATTAGCAAATTATTCAGACTGGCTTTCTAATGAGTTTCATTGAGTGTGCCTGAGAGGATGACATGAAATCCAAGGAATTTCCTACAGCAAACAATCTCCGTCAATAGACGGTAATCAAGGCTTTTCAGATCACAAAGGTCAGACTGCTTTAAGTGTGTCTGAATAATTAGATGGCTGATGACTCTGTAGCCTGGTGTTTGGCATTGTATCGAAAGGAGAATTCGCCTGAAAAGGAAATTGATTTCTTCAGATTGATTTCAGTGTAGACAGATTTTATGAGAAATTTTCGATATATTTTGAAGCTTCATTCATGCCATTATGTTCTACCGTACATTGTATGGAATAACACATCATTCAAAGGACCGGTTGTGATGGCAGTGCTTCCAGCTCAGTTCTTGATGACTCGATCGAATATGTCAATTGGTTATTCAGCCAACAGCGTATCGAATGGGAGCCTCGCCACACCCAACTTCATAATTGACTTTCTACCAAATTCAGTTGATCGGTCTCGAATTGATGTTTCTGAGACTTCTCCGATACTCGCTGCTATGGCAACTATATTTCCCTCATTTCGCATCAGTCTCCCTTTAAACGGTGGTCTAAGGTACACAAGGGTGTGCTCACACTGAAACGTGTCCGCAGTGCAACGTATTGCCTGCAGACAGAAGCCATGATGATGACTGTCTTCCTGCCGAAATTCGCGTTGCCCGTTTTAATAATTTCCTCACGTTCAGCAAGCATGAGATGCAATATGCAGCGAAACTGATTGCTATCCAGGAAACGTAAAAAAATCGTCATCTTACTTAAAAGTTCGCAAGTAAGTAGATTCTGCTCTGCCTTAGCCGCACCATCTCGCCAGCAAATTCAACATTTTGCCTGAAGAAGACCACAGTTGGCATGACAAGTACGTAAGCTTGAGGATGTTGTGAATGGTGGGAATCATACCACAGGTGTCCACCCTGTGGTGTGTTACGGGGATGGAACTGGCACGGGAGGCATGAAGTCGAACATTGAATGGTTTCTTGTCGGAAAAATAACTTGAGTACTCGGTGTAAACATCCTTCTACTACGGTCGACCACGATGCGAAATATCAGAAAAAGGTGAGCACCCTCTTGATTCACATCTTTTGCATTCGCACTTTCTTCTCTCTCGGCTCATCTGTTGACTTCAGATCGTGCTCTGCATTTTAGTGAGAGGCTCAAATTTGAAGCAACACGTTTCACCTGCAGTTGGCAGATTACATGCCATTCCAAGTCATGCAGTTATGTTACATTAGCATCAAAAATAAATAAGAAAAGAGATATGCATCTTCGTCCTCTCCCTCCCCCTATTTTTGCCTGACAGCGAATTTTGTGTGGCGGCCTACACTTCAAAAATGCCACCAATGACTGGGGAAAAAATTGCGAAGATTATTTCTGATCAGCATAAGCCAAATAATTCTTAGTCTGTTTCGAGAGCACTACAAGTGCAAGTGCGTTACAGAATCTGCAGAATTTACTGTGAATACATATCCAATCCGTAGAAGTGAATTCCAATGTCGCCGTACCCGGTGATAACGACGACGAGAGAACCCATTGATTTGACTGTAAGCATGTAGCCTCTTGAATTGCATTCATTTCTACCCGAGGTGCGCTGCAATATTTAGATAGTAGGAATGTTGTGGAGAGATCCCAAGGACAATGTCTTTATCCGATGTTCACCAGTCTGTGTAGACTTCGTGCATCTACAAAAGTCTGGCAACCAGACGAACTAAAAACAACTAACAACGGCCTTAACAACCAACGTAGCGACGCTCTGCGCCATTCCTTAAGTCTCATGAACTCAACATGGCGTGTTTTTCAGATCGACCGACTTCCCGTTCTGTCATTATGCATGATTTGAATAATGCGTGTCTGCTGCTTAATTAAATACACACCCACACATTTAAATTCATCATCTCATTAAGCCGACTTGCAAGACTTGTTAGCAATGTATGCTGTTTCCTTGTTTCTCTTGTAAGCTGATTTTCTGGATTAACATTCCACATTCCAAGTTGCACCGTTTATAGATCCAAGCACTGTGAATAATTATTGTCACAACGCATTAGTCTCTTCATGATGAACAATAAAGATTTGCGATGGAGTATAACACGCATATTAGTTTCAAACGTCAAAGCTAACAGCTATAAACTACCGTTGTGCTAGACTCTCAACACAATCGACCTCTAAAGTCACTGTCGGATCTTTCCCTCGTACTCGTGTATTCATGCTTATTTATATTTTAAGCATTTATGGTGATCATAAAAACAAGAACTAGATCTAGTTAATGCACTCAGCAAACTACTTAATCTGGTAATTCTGACCAAAGAGGTGTCAATTGAAAACCAGTTAAGGAAATTACACGTCTAATTAAAATTGTATTCGCACTTTGTTTTTCATACAACTCGATTACATCGAGAATCAACCATGTTGCGTCTGACAGTAGAGTGAAATTTGCTGACCGATGGCATCATGAACGCGGCATTGAATTATAAGACCCCACTTACATATGTGTACATAATATATGGGTGGCTGAACAGTCCGAGGTGGACCTGTGGCGAGCTAATAAAAGCCCGTGTACACGCACTGTACACATTGTTGTTGTCTCTCCCTATTGGAAGGGACCTGAAACTTTTTCTTCACAGACACACAAGAAGTAGATCGTTTTGAGGACACGCTGCGCTGCGACGGGCATATCACTAATTTTGAAATACTTTGAAGTGTCATTAGCCGTCTTTAATATATTAAATAACTTCTAAATATCTAAAAGAGAGTGTTGTTAGTTACTACGCTTATAACCCAGGAGGAATTTTAGTAAATTCATCGAAAAAAATAACAAATTAAGAAGAAAATATATTTTTCCTTACGTTTTAAATGGAGCGATTTTACGAAGCCATCTTCATGATAGATGATGTTTATGTTTACATTATCCGCGTACAAATGCCGCTCAAAAATAAAACTCGCCAGCGACAATATTGACCAATATCATCAAATTTGGCAAAGTGATCCGTTTACACGTACATTACTTTACTCAGCGATGCCGAGTTATTACACTTGGAATGTTTCATCGAAGGAACTTCAACGTCGAAGGTAAAACGATGTAGTTCTTAGTCATCCGGGTGTACGTTGTACTGAAGCTCATGATCATATTTAGACAGACGCTTTTACTTGCGGCTGTTGCCAGTGAATGTTCGTGGGCTGACACCATTTGAATAACTTCCAATGGTGTTGTGATGCGTGCATTTTGTGCTGAATGTCAGGAGCTCAATTTGCTTGAAAACGATATGCATGTTGCAACAATGTTGTTGTGTCAAGTATTGCCTGCGATTATTATTTCCACATGGTTTCCATCGAATCTAAGTGACAAGTATAAGGTGAGGACATGTCAGAAGACATTTTACATCGAGTTCGTGTCCATTCAGATATTGCTCATCTTCAAATGTCTTCAATTCTTGCATCAGGACAACCTTATACGGTTTTACCGCCATACCCAACTTCTACTAATTCAGTTGATCGGTTCTAAATCAATATTTGGGAATTCTTCGATAGTGGCTGCTGTGGCAACTATATTTTCTTCATTTCGCATTGATCTCCCTCGGGGTGGTGTTATAAGGTCCACAAATTTATGTTCACACTCCGAATGTTCATCTTCAAATTAATGAAGACATGAACAGTGCTTTCAAATGCATGATGATTCGCAATCTCAATCAACCAAAATTATGCAACGGAAAGCGTTTTCGAACTCATGAGCAATGTAATTCACGCGACAGTATGAAGAGGAAAGTTTTCATTTCGAGAGTTTAAGCGAATCCAATTTCCAATACACCCTGGAAATCACAACACCAATCATTGAATGTTGGTGGTCTGAATTTAAAAATTTTGTGTTTCTCACACGGTCAGCCATATTGGAAAACCGTCTGCTTTGGTCGTTCGCGCACCTGGCAACAAATAAAAATATCGAAAATCGAAAAATATCGTAAATTAACGTTTTATATAAATAACGTTTTTCATAGAATTTCGGGAAATAGCAGACCAACCCATCCAACAAATATTCTAAGATCGTCACAACTGCTTTGACAACTGTAAATGTACACTAAAATAAATTTAACTTCACGCTGTAGGCTTGTTAGACTCGACATCTCCTCACGAGTAGAGGTTTCCATTGACTTTCATAGAAATAGCGAGGTTTGGAAACCCTAAAAATGTTGTGGCAAAACCTTATAGGTTTCTCACGATTTCATTTGGCGGGAACATAGCATGTTTGCTTTCATTGAAGCCATCAAAATACTCAACGAATTCAGTGCACCGCCTTTGTACAAGTGTTTACCACAAAATTTAGCAAACAAAAAAAAGAAGAGTGCGGACTTAACTGCTGCTTGTCCACGACGAGCACATGGACATCAACACTGGATGTTAGGGAATACGCAATTGCGACGTTAAAGGAGGGTTCAATAATGTAAAGACCATGGGCCAACAAAAAAGCACTTGAACATTGAAATCGCGCTAGAAAAAAGAACACGTTTAAGGCGCAAAAGTTGTAAAAAAATTGATATAGCTGGTGATAGGACTGTGTGCTCAGTCGCCTCCTTCGCCAGGATAGACGTTGCAATTACAAAGAAGGGTTCACATAAGTGTCTCCCTCCTCCACTTCATCACTGCATCTTCTGCAGGAGTTGTTGTAGGGTAAGATTGGGTCCCAGGCGTGAGTTCAGTTCTTTTTCTTTTTGTTTCAATCCGTTGACATATACAATTCAAAACGTATACATCCAAATGACGAACAGACAGTAGTTTGTTGCTAATTTGAGTTAATAATAAAAATGAGTATTACTCATTCTGATAGTCTCGGATGGAGTGATATAATGATAATCGATTTAGAATGCATACTGGACTAGCGCCCTTTCTAAGTAACTGTATCCAACTTTCCTATTTTCTAGAATGTCACGGTGTAGCGACAACCACATGGGTCGGATGAGAAAATACTCAGCCCTCTCGGTAAGACATATGAGGATGCTTTTGATTGGTTTCATGTCAATCATTCAGTGGTGACCTTTTGCGGAAAACCGATCAATGGGAGACACAATATGTATGCCAATTTCCTGGAGAGTGAGAAATCAACCAACCCTACCAGTCTTTTGGGTGCTTTGTCGGCCTATGTAAACTTTATCGATTAAGGCTTTAATTGTTTCTCGTTCGACAACAAAAGTGGTTATCGACCAAACAATCTCAGGGTTGCACAGTTGCCTTTTTGTAACCTTCACACGCAGAACCGAGTTGAACACACATACTCAATCAGTTTCGGCAAACTTTTTAATGGCTCACTTTTGTTTTCTCTTTTGACCTTTCTATTGTTTAATAGTCTCACACCATTAACTTGTCTTTATTTTAGTGATCCACTGAATGTGACTTTTACTAGACAATTTCAGGCAAATGCAAATTTTAGAATTGCTTAGCTCCACGTAATCAAATGCAGAACTTTCGAGAGTAACTTCACCTCTTTCAAAGGACATGCTTTGTAGTTTACTTGGCTTACAGTGCTGGAATGTGGAAAATACTCTAACTTGTTGAGAATACAGGCAAAGTTGCAAAGACTAATCTTTCACCCGGTTGATGCATTAACAGACATTATTGTCTCAAGGAGTGAAGTGAAAATTGATCTGTTACTTTCTACTCATGGGTCTTTCTAGACACAAGTTGATCATACGAATGAGAAAAAGTGCTGCAAAACCTAGCATAGCCAGAACGAATTGCTTCGACTAGAATCTCATATGATTTTTAGACAAAGGCGTCCATTTTCAACCGTCGAGTTGACTGAGGTCTCTACGTAGATTTCGTAGGAGCTTTCCAGTTCTCAGTCGAAGACTTACCACTTGTTACAACCAGTATGCCCGAAGCAAGACCCCTGGGGTATTTCGAAAGTGCTTGCTTGTTGGGGCAATTATTTGGACACCATTCAAGTGCTTCCCGATAGTTTGATTGTCGTTCCTGCAAAAGAAGATGGCGCAAGGGAGGTGCGGCATGATACACAGTGTGGTGATGGATGCTCTTGATAAAATTCAGAAGTAATTCTCATCGCGTCTGAGTGGAATGCTTTACTCTTTGTTGAAATGGGTCCAGGTGAGGGTTTAATTCGTCTCTCGTTGTCCATCAAGCTGGTAGATAATGCAGGTTCACTAGTGATTTTGTAGCTTATCTCACCGAAAAATGGAACCAATCTGAACACAATACAGGCTAAAGCAAGATAGTTTCGCTTGACTTTGGCAGAGTTTGGCTTCGATATGATATCGCTGAATCTCTTCTTCTATGGAATATAAACTAATTTTCGAACTTTTCAATTCAAGTTGTTCTAGATGATGACAACATGTTCACAATATATGCAATAAATGCTGGTTTCCCCCATTGCTTAGTTATGCCTGCAAGACTCTTCTCATTTTTAATCATCTCCTGTCCGCTATTTTTAATCCAATTTATTCCTTTGCTGATAACAACCACAATTAGCCTTTCATATTCGATCCAAGACTCTCGAATCTGCCCTTTAATTGTAGAATTGAAACGGCAGCGTACATATGTATAACTTCGGTAAGAACTTTAAAAGATCAATGCTGTCTTTTTAGTTAGAATGATGAGAAACATCTCGAGGTCGCCAAAAATGCTGCCAAACAGACTGGTTTCCTTAATCGATGCAAGACATATAAGACGGTTGTACGTCCCAAACATGTTACACCTGGTCCGGTGATCCCAAGACCTTCCTGCCCCTGCTTGATGGAATCCAAAAGCGAGCCAAACTCACAACAATATCGCGAAGTCATATGCCTTCTTTGTCTCTGGTTTATCGCTATTTTAACAAACGATGCTCAAGTAATCGAATTGCACACCTCCTCTTCATGAATTCATCCGCAATACCCATCTCGCCAGGAATACCCATCAGTTTACCAATAAGCCTGCTAAGTTTAGAGACTGGTTTTTCAGTCGTGAATATGGAATGCGCTTCCCTTCCCAACCCTATAATATGGAACCGCACCCGCACCCATTACTTCGTTAGTCTTCAATCCGTCTGTGAAAATACCCAGAGGATCATCCAATGTCTGCCTATCAGACATCCAGTCCGATCTGGAGGGAATGCTGATCGAGAATTTCTTCTCGAAGGTAGCCTGGAGTATTAGGCGGCCAGCGTCGATAAGAAGGAAGTTGAATTCGTTAAGAATGGCTGAGTGAGCGATGTTGAGTTCGGACCACAGTCGGAGGGTTTTGAGTCTCATGGCTGTTCTGGTTACTGTTTATTTTCTGAATATTTCCAGTTGTGGAAGATGGAGAAGAATAGTCAGTGCGTCTGACGGAGTTCTTTTCAGTGCTTCGCTCATGCACAGGTAGGCCAGTCTTTGTACTCGATTGAGTGCCTTGCTGTTGATAACCTTGTTTAGTGCTGTCCAACAAACTGAGACTCCATACAGAAGTGTCGGTCTGACAATAGAGGTGAAAATTCAGTGAGCGATGCGTGGTAGTAGGCCCCATTTGCATTCAATGGCATTTTTGCAGCTAAAAAGGGCAGAAGAGGCTTTCTTGACCCTTTCCTGAATGTTGGTGGCTAGCTATATTACAGTGCCACGCAGTAGTGGGGGGTAAACTGGAGGATTTTGTATTTTCTGGTGAAGAGTACAATATCCGTTTTTGTGGGTAAACGCCGAGTTCGCATGTTTGTGTTCATGCTTTCAATATCATCCGCATAGGCAATAACTTTGCATCCTTCCTCTTCCAGTATTAAAAGCAGTTCGTTTACCGCTACGTTCCAAAGAAAGGGAGAGATAACACCTCCTTTCGGGGTGTTAACTCCTCTATGGATCTTAGCGTCTCCCATCTGAGAGTCTATTACCCTGCTGGTGAGTAGTTGATGAATAAACGCAACTAAGGACTTTTCGAGCCCGAAGTTGTTAAACGCAAGTGAAATTGCCTTTAGTTTGATTTTGTTGAACGCACCTTCGATGTCGAGAAATGTCACAAGTGTGTATTCTTTAAGCTCGAGAGATTTCTCGATGGTGCCTATCAGTGAGTGGAGGGCTGTCTCTACAGACTAGCCCTTATTGTAGGCATTTGGTGCAGATGAAAGTCTGTGTGCTGAAATAGCTTGCCTAATTCCACTAGTTGATTTCTTATCCATGTGTTACATTTGTCTCGGTCTAGAGCTTAGATCTTAAACCCCACCGACCCAATGTAGATTGTTCACGCTCCAAGTGAACACATGATAAATATGCATAGACAAGTTGGGTGTAGGTAATCTTTCAGCAAATTGAATCCGACTCGGTTCACTGGGAAAGACGATCAATCACGACCTCCTGACACAATCACTCAAGCAAAATACACACGATTCCTTCAATGGTCAACACACACAACACTTCGATGCGATTCAATTTGACGTCACGTACGTGTGAACAATGAAGCGATGAAGTGATGTCCGGAAATCACCAGACAATTTTTAACCCTTCCGGCAGCATGGAAACTCAACCGCAACAAGTCGCTACGCTTCTCATTTACATGCGAGCGCACAATCGTCCCATCACATTGAACGAAATGCACGATTTAAAGGGCAAAGATCTATAGAATGTCGTGACATTTGATGACGTAGGTATTTAGCACAATTTTCACATTCCACTCCTTCAATCAAATCATTTTATCCGCCAAAAAGGTCCTGGCCATGAAATGTATCCAAAACCGGTTGGAGCGAACGTCACGTAAACACAGTGAGGCACTTAAATATTGAAATAAGAAGTCAACTGACGTCGGCAAAGGAGATAGGACGACTTCGCATACAATTGACACAGAAAATGTCGCCAAAGTATATAATCGCGTCGTGATTCGTTCATTCTGTTCTCCGGACTTAACCTACTTTTAATTTCGCACACGAAGAAATGTGATGAGAGAAAGTACTTTAGGTCAGGTGACGTCCAACAAGATAATTGATACTCTGTAAGCAAGTTGAATGTTCTTTAATTTTACTGACCTTAGTTTAGGAACCGAATGAGGAATATTTGCGAAAGAAGAGTCGATTATTTAAAAACAGGAGCCAACTATGTGGCTGTGAGTGAATACATGTGGAATGCAGATGCTATCATTAGGTCAAGGAAGCACTAAATTGAAGACTGTGGGAGAAATGATTGCCAAAAAGTGTGCTATTAAACAAACTGGACATCTCGAAAGTAGAACTGAAAGTGGCATGACTGCCTAGGATGTTGATAGATTAAGCTCTTGCTCCCAACCGTCTGTAAGAAATGCGCTACATTCAGAAAAGCCTTTGCTAAGAACCTAAACCTGTTAGGTCTAATCGATGTAAGCATCTGCAGAGCACTTCATCTGCCACTGTCCTGCGCTTACTCGGTCTGGTTTTCCGGTGCTGATGAGGTGAGAGTAAATCATGTAAACTAATCAAAGAAATGTCTTCCTGTAAAAGCCAACCAATTTCAGCAAATGTAAAACCTCCAGCAAAAAAATATCCATACAGCGGCTTAAGTGCAGCGAACCTTCTATGGATGATATAGTCAAAATCTTTGTGCCAACAAGAACACGCAATGGGGAACGTGCAATTTGAAGACGAAGCGCGGAGGGAAAACACGAAGATGAAATGAACTTCAACCAACATGAAAACAGCTAGCAAGAAATCGTGCGAGTGGAGAGAGTGGCTCTTTGCGGTCCAAAAGGTTCCACAGCAGGTCCCAATAAGGTTTATAATAGGATAGGCGTAGAAATTTTTTCCGTAACGGGAAACCCGACGATATGGTCAAATAAAGATCGGCTCTTTATCATCATTCGCAATAGACGTCAATGAAGATCCAAATTTCACACACTACAAGGTACGTCTTCCTTGAAATGCAGGCCATTCGGAAATGTTACCCAATTGAAGTGAAGGATTATGTATTCGGCCATTTTGTTAAAGGGAATGGATCGAGGAACTTGTTTGAAACGTAGCTGTCAGTTTGCGGCATTATTTTCGGGTAATAAGGCACCGACATGGTCTTAGTTTTTACTGCAACCATTTGCTAAGAGATAGAGCCATTAGCTTAGGATATGGTTCTACTCCTCTTCAGTTCTACGCACAGACCATATACAAATGTATTTTCATTGACTCGTATCGAGAGCGTGGTGGCAGTTTTTGGTGGTGAACAGTTTTTACAAACATGTCTTATGCTCGATTTCACAGTGCTGGTTTAGCTAAGTGTAGAATCAAACTTGAGATTTAGTTTTCGCAGTCAATATTTAGGAGTGGTTTTGTCATACTGACTATTGAATCCACTAACCAAATGAACCATGAACAAATAGTGATTTTGAATGAAGACGAACAGGATCCAACTGAAGAAAAAAAAAATAAAACGCACCAACTAAACAAGCGAATAATCAGATTTTCCATGAAAAATGTAGGTAAAAGAGCAGAAAAAGTTATGTGAAAAGATGAAACTAGTAAAAATCACAGGAAAAAGTTGGTTAAAGATCAAAAACTTTCATAGTAGTTTAGGAAATGCGGGTTTCAGCGCAGTATATATATAAAAATAGCAGTATAATATAACGCAAAGACATTGTTATAAATTGTTGCTGACCACAGATAGGCCAGAATTACTACATTCAGAAAAATCTGGCCCAAATATAATCGACCCAGATATGCGATATGCTACAGTTAAACCGACATCATATCTCAAAACGGGTGGCGGTCTGTACAGGACGCTGGGCGATAGGAAGTCATGTCGAAAAAGTAGGTATCCAACTGTCACAGCTGCAACAATACTGATTCAAAGGAGACCTTACCACTTTCCTTTGTAAATGCCCGGCACTCGCCAGAGCCAGTCATGGAGCGCTTGGTATACCCTTCTTCAATTCACTTGATGAGATTTCTATTTTATTATTTTGAATATTAGCGAACTGTTATCTTTTATAAAATCCTTAGGGTGGTTCTAGAAAGATCTCAATTACACCACTAAACTACATATAGGGAGCAACGACATTAAAATGGATCACAGTGCTAATTAGGTTCTCACGTGGACCACATCACTACCTACCTACATACCTTCCTAATGGCAATTATGTACTCTCTGGATTGACGCTTAAGCCGTCGCAATCGGTGGCTTAAGTTAAACCCCTATTTAAGTGGAATCTATAATTTAATTTGCACTGTAAAAGAAAGTTTCGGGCATTAGAGCTTATCAGCACTAAGGAAGGTAGAGTGACTCTGTAACTTGCATGGTGTATGATTCAACTTCAAAGTAGCACGGGTGCTGCGAGCAAGTGATCAGTAAAAAGATTGGAGGAATTGATGGACATTAACATGAACACAATTGATACTTCAACTCACCCCTAGGTGAATGAACCCCGTTGTGTATGCCAAGAGGCCGCAGATCACGCAAACTCTCACTTTCAACCGCTTGCATTGTGGCCGCTATTATTCTCTCGCAATTGGAGGGTTCCCAGAGTCCCTCCAATGGCTCAGATTGGGTAGCCTTTTATATACCAGTATACTCTTGAGCAGTGTACTGAGAAGACAATGAAATTTAAAAGCGGTTCGGCGTGAAGGGAGAGCGTTTTCTTGGACGCTTTTACTTAAGGCCCGTACATATGAGGTCGCCACGAATTGCGAACTTAGCAAAGTCTGACAATTAACTCATATGGAGTTTTTTTGACACTTCACTGCACATTTTTTGTCATGGATGTTGTGGATTGCGTTTGGTGTGATTGATTCGCAGTGAAAAACTTTAAAATCATTAGTTAGGACAGTTAAACTAACTTCTGTTGGGATTTTTGTTGATGAAAAAACTCGATAATTTAGTTCTCATCTTTTTGCATACCAAAAAGTATAATTTGTTGCCTATATTTGCCGTAAAAGGCTTGTTTCCGAAAGTTCCCGTTCGCTGTTCGCCGTTCATATGAATGGGTCTTTATTCGAGCGATAACTGCAACGAGAAGACTAAGACGTCAACAAGTTACTAACCACCATTAAATACAAAAGTACCTGAAACACGACAAGTTGCAAGCGTCTCGTTTCCCTCTGCTTCTGTCAATTTTGAAAACTTGACAGAATCATTAAGAAAAACTTCAGAAATGTGTCAAGTTCAAGTCCAAGTTCAAGTCCTTAAGAAAATAGCACCATTGGAAAAAACATTCATTTCAATTTGAGACCACAACCACGACTCACAAAGTTGATAAGAAAACTTTCAGCCAAGACTCCAGCCAATTAATCTTAAAATATTCACTCCATTACACTCTTCTAACTTTCTGGGCACAGTAAATGAGGCAACCCGCAGCTAAACACCCTATTAACCACTCGACATCAATGACTGTTTCATTACCCCCGTCACGGGATATCCGTTAGCAAGCACCCCAATTCGCCCCTGGAGGTATGTCGTCCGCATGGCGACACTCACACGGGATAGCTCCGACAGGATAACGAGCAATTTTTCTTCACAAAATTGAACGAAATAACTGGAGTATTCAGGTGCAAAAAGAAAGTGGGCAAACAAAATTAAGAAAAACCCCAATGCCATGTGCACCCCAATGCCATGTGCCGGTGTTTCATTTTGTTGTTGACACTTGACCTAGACCTAATAACACTTGGCGCTGCCCTTGATTAACTTGCACTATCCAACAGTGAAATTAAATTATTCTCTTTGTAAATAATTAAGCACGCAAACGATGTCGGCCCGCCCCCAGCGACATATCACACATAATTCTCTTCTTCCACCCCCTTGATTCGATTCGATTCTCCTCTCTCGCAAAAGACATACTAGGAACGTCGGCCGACGAAGACTCGACCGGGAAGACCGAGCTCAAGAGCATCAGTGGATCGTTGAAGAGTGAACACAAAAAGAGGAATAAATAAATAACCGAAGCAGTGGGCATATAAGGCATCGCGATGGAAACGATGTTAAATAATCAATGATTCACTTCGCTTAGCTTACTCACCTGGAAAATGGAATAAAGTACAGACACCGAGCAGCGCGAAGCTCTACAGAGTCAACACATACGGGTTCTCCTGACTTAATCAACTCACATTTTCACCTTCATTGCACATCTTGGCCGAGATGAGCACATACATGTAACCGTGCAGAGTCAGTACATGAGCGGCTATGTAAATGCCGATAGATACAGACCCAGATACTCTGTGTAACTAACCTGTAGCAATATGTACCATTGACCGAGTACGGTGGGCATAGACGTCAGAGCATGGTTGGTGGAGTTCGGCGCCGCCGACTGACATTGGGACGGCTGACGAACGAGAAAAGAGAAAAGTATGTATCGGGGTTTTGCACTCTGCGATGATTTTGTGTACATTTTGCAGCACTGATTATCGCAGTTGACTAAGGGCCGAATATGCGATTTTTTTTTAGGGTCGAAGATGACCTTGGATTTGGGGAGAAATGCCCTCTAACGGAGATTTAAGCTCTCTGATGATGTCTTCCAGCAATTCCCAAAGAATGCTTGATGAACGAATCATCACTGAAAATGCATGCTAATGTCTAGACTGACCAAAAAACCTGATTCCCCTCCCCATCACCCCTCCTCCTTCTCAAACACACACATCCACACCTTCTGTAGTGAATTAAATTGGCGGAACTGAACTGACAAGTGTAACGTGGGTGTAGTGTTGAATGCATTTCGGAGATGTGTTGTACTTAAACTACTTAAACCATGCAACAAAAAGAAGGAAAAGAATAGAGAAAATAAGGATTTTATACACACGCACGCACACACAGATACATATAGAATATACACAATTAAATAACTTTTACCCACACTTATGTTAGTTTTAAACTTTTTGTTTCTGTAAATTTTACGATTTTTCTTCTATTTTTTCTGTTTGAAGTTTTATCAATTATACCGTTGATATGACAATGCCAGCAAAGGCGCGGCTAGCACCAGAAAGGAAAACTCGAACAAAAACTTAAAACAACCACCTTCACTCACTAACTCAAAAGAAAACTCATTCACAATTGGAACACCTTCAAGATCAGGTCCTTAACACACTTTGAGAATCAATACAAAAACAGCAACACAGATAAAACAAAAACCGATTGAAAACAAAAATTATTTATATTTTACTTTAATTTGAACCGCACTCAACCGACGATGGACGATGGATGTTTATCGATTGTGTACCGAGCGTGGAACTGGTAGGATTACTGGATGTAGGTATACTGTGCTGCTGGTGCTGCATACAAGCTGGCCACTACCCCGAATCGAGAGTTTTAAGAGAGACAACTGGTAACTGCCGCTGGCCCTGAAGTGTTGAAGAGAAACGAAACGAACGAGTGAGGAGATTCCTTCTTGGCAGATACTAGTCGTACTCGTACATGAATCGCGCACGTGCGATGAACGTCAGACACCGAATGGAGTGTATTGCAAATGTGCGAACTGAATGCGAGAAAAATCGCTACTGAGGCGGTTTGGTTCAAGTGGCATCGTTATAACCTAGACGCAATGTTGCGCCAAGTGTATGGAGCTGGTCGAAACAGGTCCGTATTGAGGTGGGGGCAGCCGTCACCGGCATTGAGGGCGCCAGTCGTTTGCTATAATAGAACTGCAGTGCAAGTGGAAAGTGTGGTACAGAGAGTGGAACGCGTTTGCAACTTCATTTCATTTAGATTTTTGTGAGGTGAGCGTCTCAAACTTTCCGCCAGACTTAGAAATTGGAAATTTACTACTAAGCTTCTCTTGGAACGTAGGTTTGTAAAGTGAAAGATCATTTCGCAATATTGAGAAATGGGTAACATACATTGATATAATAATTATTTTTATCTCTCAACAATTCCGGGCGGAATGGCTCCAAGTTCTACAGCAAGTATACTACATGTGTTAAAGGAATTATTGGTCTCTGACGGAAGGTTGGGATCAACAGTATTCTGTCGACTTTGAACCACCAAGAAGCTTGTTTACACATATATACGCTATTATAAAGAGAATTGGAGCCATGAAGAATTATGTAGATTTGTAAATTTAGGGATTGCATCTGGCACGAGGAAAAGCGACACCTTGAAGACATATTCCAATGAGTTGGACCAGTTCTATTATTGCTATTAAAGCTCTCGGGTTCTTAAAACAACTCGTAGACAAGACATGGGGAGTAAATCCAAAAATGAGTCTTCTTAATAGCGCATCTGTATGATGGAAAAAAATGTGAGCAGGAAAGTTTTGATAATGTTGCAATAAGCAAACGTAAATAGAATATCTCACAACTTCGCATTCGTATACAAACTAAGCCTGTAAAAGACTAAAACCTAAAGCTACAAAGAAGGAGTATGTCGAAGCTTCACTAGGATTTCAATCACTTGTTTCGTGTACATAACACCATGCCATACACAAGGACCTTCTATCGTGTTTTCTGCAAATACTAGGGATTGGCAAAGATCAGTCAACGTGCTCTTGGCAGACTTCCTCAATAAGTTTCGTCTACGTCTACGCATTATCAAAATTTACTAGTTTTCTTAAGAAGCGCGACCGGTAAGTCAACCTGGAGAACCGAAAAGTCTGATTTAAGCAAAGAACATTCACAAATCGCCTAGAGACAGTTCTTAAACTATGTACTTCTATCAAAAAATACGACTTAGGGACAAAAAGAAGTAAACAAACTAAGAGCGCCTTTTGAAGCCGATCACACTCGATCCTCCACCGAAACTATTGTCCAAATATCTACACGGAAAAAGCTCTGGTAGACTTCGGACATCAATGGGTCTTATTTTAGTTTTGTCTTTTTTGTTTATAAATACCCTCGTCGAAACACTAGACAGGGAACAACAGTTGCCTGCCTCTAGATTCGCACACACAAGCACTGTTTATTGCAATTGATTAAAGAGCATGATCGCTCGGCAGAGCGCTTGTTAATCGCGCCTAATGGCTCTGAGCAATTTCAATGTTAAATTGATTAATTTAGGACATCCGAAACAAGAGTGGGCTCTGGTGACGATGGGGTTATTTTTTATTTTTTTTCGTTTTATGTTCACACGCTTTGTTTTAGACTTTCTTTGGTACACCACGCAACTGCTCGGCTGTGCGATCCGCAGCTTGTGATGTTGTTAATGTGTGTGTACGAGAATTTAAGAGAACTTATAGTTTCTAATTTTGAAATATTCCCGGTCAATACACTCACCATATAGAAGATCTGTTGTTTGGAGATCATTTTCAATTATTTATTGATGACGGAAGGCTGCACAAGTGTTTGAAAAATTAAATTCCATAAAGAAACAGCACTATACATAAGAGCCGAAAACTGATGTTAGAAAATAACCACCAAAAATGCTAAGTTTGCATGAACTCTCGGTTCCAGCTTTCAAGTCCACACTGCAAGGCCGCGTGTCTATTTGCTCACTGTTGAATCTGCTACAGGATCGCTTTTGACGTTTCCACAACAACAACGTGTTAGAAGTTATCCAGTGAATAGTGAGGACAAACGGGTTTTGTTGTTATGAAGAAATGTCATTTGATGCTTGAGTATATGTTTTTAACACTGTTGTTACACTTAGAGTCTTCCAGCTAAAGCCGAATTAAAAACCTCAGGAGGTTGTTTCATACACGGGGTTTGGATCGCCAATACTCGGCTCTCTCTGAAATCTAAAGATCTTTCGGCAAGTGAACTTAATTCCCACTTAATGGGAACGGAGTCCTCCAGTGTACTTAGTTACCGAGATATATAGTGCATGCTTTGCTCCCGCCCTCTTTAGTCTATCATGCTAGTCAGAAAATGTTGATGATGAACTACTTTGGAAAAGTCCTAGTTCTTAGGTGTCTAATAACTATATGTGGATGTTGGTACCTTTGGTACCTAGGGTGTGCGGACTTCTTCGTGGTCTCCAGTTACGGTTAGGTTAGGTTATGTTATGTGTGTCATGTGGGTCGACGAGTTGAATACTTGTCACAATTAGGTCGTTGTACCCCCAAGGGGAGTGTGGTCCTCTTTGGCTCTTCCCCTACCTAGTTCCATCATATCTTACTTCCTGTTGCTGACGTGCTTCTGACACTCTCTGTTATGTGTTACCGGTACACATTCGGAGTCCGTTCCGTTCGAAAATAGAAAGATCCTCTCTGCTATTCTCTGAAGTGATACGCCAAATAGAGAACACATCTGTTTTGTGATTTAATTTTAGTTTCTCGGTAAAGTTGATGCCGTGGTAGCTTACCTGACACTTGACACTCTTGATGCTCCGGCAATGTGTTACAGATCCGCATCTACCTCCGGGTGGTCTTCTGAAGCACATGAATGCGATTTCTTCGCATTTATTCAGAGTAATACAGTAAATGCAATTTTTTGCTGCCTTGTTTTCGAGCATCCGCACTGCGATTTGCAATGACATTGAGGTGGCGTATGTCAGTGAGACGGCTGCGAATAGACAAAAATGCACCGTATCAGCTAGATGTGATTGGTCTGCCATGCACAGTGTTGATCCCAGCTTCGGCACTTAAGCAACGCTTTTCGCAACATCAAAAATTTCAATCAATTTTTCATACGCGGCCTCGTGGAATTTAATCATTTTTCGAGATATTCTATCTCCACTGCAACAGCGGCCCTGTTTCTACACCTGACTGGCTACATATATATACACGCACCTAATATTTTCTGCCATGAAGAAAGCCGTAATAGGTTTCAATAAGGTTTGAGTGGAATGCCATGTGATTCATCTAACAAAATCATGCGCTTACAATATTAGATGGATATCTAATATTGTAAGCGCATATTTCCCGGAACAATCCGATCGTTACCGATCATTCTTTGGAATCAAGAATTCACAAGAACCATCGCCACGATATATTCTTTATACCAAACCAAACTACATATCTGAAAAATGAAGTTTAAAGTGTAGTTCTCATGGCAATATCGGATAAAATCCTATTACAGTCAAAAACGGTTATAACGACCTTCAAGGGACTGACGAATTTGATCGCTATAACCGATATGTCGGTTTAGCTGATGTCGCAATTGTAATTTTCTGCATTGTCAGGCAGATAGTGATATCACTGGCTTCACAATCCGCTTTTGAGATTGTCCTGCGCCATGCAGCAGAGATGGCTCTAAATAGTAATGTTATCCATCTGTGTCAAATAAAATTCTATACGTTGAGTTAGCTGAAAAAAAAAAAAAAAACTGTTTGCTATAAGAGGTGAGGACTCTTTCTTTATTGTGTGTCAGAAATGAACTAACAACCTCTACAAATTGAAGTCTTATTCTTAGGAAAGCTGATGAGATGATCGTGATGTGCTGTGGTGAGATGATTCCAGTAAGAGATGTGGACTGGAGAACTCCAGGCATACTCAGTGGTGGAAGCGAATTGTGTTTTCAATGTCGACAGAATGATTAAATTGTGATGATCGTTGGTGAATTGGGTGCTGGTCTGCTGGATAATTGAAATTTTAATGATGACTGGTGCATTGGCTGCTGATCGGATGTTTAAATTTGTTATTCCTTCACTTACATAGTACGAACAATTGAGCCAAGTCACCAACAGCATGTTCACATGTGGTAGGTAAGCTCTTCCTAGTCGATAGCGGCTTGTGTTCTGGTAAGAGGAATACAATATAAGCTTCATGCAAACCATCCACAAAAAAGGCGATGCTACAAATGTTCATTCCCGGTCAACGTCACCTGTAAGATCTTGTCTACCGCACTTGAACTACTTCTCTCCCTGGGAAGACTACCGAGTTTTAGACCAACGGAATTATGGTATATGCGCTGACGTGTGGTTTCTTCAAGCTATAAACACGAATGTACTATCTATTGCACCATTATCCTGGCTCTTGACTCCTTTATCATCAAATTCAAGCCTACAAAAGCTTAAAAAGCTGAGCAGGAGTAACAGAGTACAACTCTGGATACCTGGTCAAACAGGGATAGAAGGCAATGAAATGGCCAACTCCTTGGCTAGGAAAGGAGCATCAGAATATTTTATTAGCTCCAAACCATATTGCGCTATATGGGATCATGTCACTAGGGAAGAATTCAGTGAACTACAAAGAACGAACCGGTCGAGAAACTCCAAGAGGTTTGAGACTTGTATCAGAATGAGTAAGGACAACATCTGTATCCGCACACAGGCTTCCTATGAGGGCACTGTAGAATCAAGCAGCACGTAAGGAAACGAGGAGCAATAGACAAAGGTCTCTGCAGATTCTAAACAAATTCCAGAAAACATACTGGCATTTTGTGAGTAGTGCCTCACCAATGACAAAGATATATATCTGATATTTAAGTCAATAGAACCAACTCTCAGTCTAAGATTTCAGCTTTAGAGATTATACTCTAGTACAAATCTCTACCACCATTGCACAAAAGGAGCCTATAACCCTAAATTTAACTCGGAATTTAACTAGAACTGTGTGTGAGTGGATCTCTTAACGAAAGACAGCACAACAGATCTTAAAGTCTCTGCGAAACTCTGCGAAACTCAAACGTAAACACCAGAGGCACGATCTTCCAAAAGTAAGTTCAACTGCTTGCTTACGCGGTTCACATTGACATGATTGGATGAACACAGCGAGCCATCAATGAGGCGTTTGCTGGCATTGAAGCTGTAACAGCTAGGGTAAAACAAAGTACATGCTGTCATCACGAAAGGACACACAACATCGACGTCTCGGACAGAGCGTCATATTGGGCTGCAGAAAATTTGAGGTTGTCAAGGATTTCGAAGCGTTGACAAGCGACTTATGCAGGCACAGGCGTCTGCACTTAGCCTCTGTCAATGAACTCCTACTCTCACCTCCCCGTGGTGAAATCCGGGAGCCGAGCACCTTCGACTGAAGATGGGGTACCCAACCCCCGTGGGACGTCATTGGCGGCTGCAAACGAGAGAGGGGGAGAGTGGATGAGTCTGTATCAGGGCTCATCTTCTCTACGGATGGCGGCGGAGGAGCTTATCATCATTAGCCAACGGCGACATCCAGAGCTACCTGGTACACCTCCTTTTAGAGCTACTCTGACATATTCGGAGCTCAGATCTAAAAGGATGCCTTCAAGGTAATATCGGGATTTTGGAGTAGAGTTGGCGGCGGAGGAACCCTATCGTGTAGGGTCAACGGCGGCTCTCACAACCTCAGCGAGGTTACCGATACCGGAGTCATCCGGACCCTTCGCCCAAGGGTAAAATAAATGGGCCTGGCCTCCCAGCTGGGGGCTGTGCGTGGGGTTAACACCCTCACCACGTAATGGACATCTGGTAGTAGAGTCGCAGTCGATACTGAGAATCTGGAAAGATCATTTCTGCAGACTGTTAAACGGCGATGAGGACCAAAATACCGCTGTCAGGCAGAATGTTCCACTCAATCTGGACGATGACAGACGTGAATACCGTCCCCCAGACTTAGACGAGGTCAAGGTAGCAATATCAAGACTGAAGTCTAACAAAGCTGCTGGAGCGGACGGTCTGCCCGCTGAAATATTTAAGGCAGCTGGAGATGATCTGGTTGGGCGCATGCACCAGCTCATCTGCAAGATATGGTCTGAGGAAAGCATGCCCGACGAGTGGAATCTCAGTATCGTTTGCCCGATCCACAAGAAAGGAGACCCCTTCAACTGCGCCAACTATCGAGGGATCAGTCTTCTTAACATCGCATATAAGATCTTCTCTGCCGTTTTGTGTACCCGCCTGAAGCCATTCATTAATAATCTGATAGGTCCATATCAGTGTGGCTTCAGGCCAGGAAAGTCCACAACTGACCAAATTTTCACACTACGGCAGATCCTGGAAAAGACCCAAGAAATGCAAATCGACACTCACCATCTGTTCGTCGATTTCAAGGCCGCATATGACAGCGTGCATAGAGACGAGCTATACAACGCCATGTCTAGTTTTGACATTCCTGCCAAACTCGTCAGGCTGTGCAGGATGACGATGGAGAACTCTCGCTGCTCCATCAAGGTCGGTAACGAACTCACCGAGACCTTCAATGTCAAAAAAGGTTTTAGACAAGGCGACGCGCTGTCATGTGATTTCTTTAACATCGTCCTGGAGAAGATCGTGCGAAACTCACACGCCAACACTAGAGGCACGATCTTCCAGAAGTCCGTGCAATTGTTAGCATACGCCGATGACATTGACATGATTGGCAGAACTCAGCGAGCCGTCAGTGAGGCTTTTGCTAACATTGAGACGGAAGCGGCTAAAATGGGTCTGGCTGTGAATGAGGGCAAAACGAAGTATATGCTGTCCTCAAAAAAGGACATACAACATCGACGTCTTGGACAGAGCGTCACAATGGGCAGCTATAACTTCGAGGTAGTCAAGGACTTCACTTACCTCGGCTCCGGAGTAAACTGTACTAATAACATCAGTACCGAGATCAAGCGTAGGATAACTCTTGCCAACCGCTGTTTCTTCGGGCTCAAGAGGCAATTGAGTAATAGAGCCCTCTCTCGAAGAACCAAGTTGACTCTATATAAGACTCTGATCATCCCAGTCCTGCTATACGGCGCGGAGGCATGGACAATCTCGAAAGCGGATGAAGAAGTCCTTGGTCTCTTTGAGAGAAAAGTTCTACGCACGATCTTTGGTCCTGTTTGTGTTGACGGGTTCTGGAGGAGAAGATTCAATCACGAACTGTACGGGCTGTACAGCGACATGAGCCTAGTTAGGCGTCTACGGATCCAACGCCTACGGTGGCTAGGTCATGTAGAGCGTATGGACACCACAGCTCCGGCCCGAAGAATCTTCGAATCCGAACCTGTCGGGCAACGCAACAGAGGACGCCCGCGTTTAAGGTGGCGCACCCAAGTGGAGAAGGACCTCAACCAACTTGGTGTGCGAAACTGGAGACAGCTAGCCAGGGATCGCGCTAGTTGGAGAGGCATGTTGGTTGAGGCCCAGGTCCACCCCGGACTGTAGCGCCACACAAAGAAGAAGAAGCAAGGGCTTCGTCTCCTCGGCTCTGGAGTAAACACGTACAATAACACCAGAACCGAGATCAAGCGCAGAATTACTCTTGCCAATCGCTGCTTCTTTGGGCTATAGAGGCAATTGAGTAACAGACTTTATATAACACTCTGATCATTCCTGTTCTGCTCTATGAGGCAGAGACTCGGACGCTATTGGAAGCGGATGAAGAGAGAATCTGAGAGAAAAGTTCTGCGTGCCATCTTTGGTCCTATTTGCGTTGATGGCGCCTGAAGAACAAGATTCAGTCACAAGCTGTACGGGATGTACAGCGGAATGCACCTTGTTGAGCGTCTTCGGATCCAACGCTTAAGATAGCTAGGTCATGCAGAACGGATGGACACCACAGATCCTTCGATACCGAGCCGAGTCCTCGAACGAGATCCTCATTTGCCTACTCTAGTTAATATTTGTGACTGAAAGCAGCGTGCCTAGGGCAGTCAACAATAAAAGGGAGCTATTGTTCAAGCTCTGACTTTCCTCGAGTCGGAGGCTTGATAAGCATGTAACCATCATCCTTAAGTATTTTGTTATTCTGATTTTACACGTGAGAATGCAAATGTACTGACTCCAAAGAGACAACGGTGATATGACTTTCGGAGTTTGTTGTTCGAGATCCAAGTCTACGCTGAACTGTAATCAACAATCTCTCACGCTGCAACTGAAGGCTGTAATGTGATTCATACCGACTTTCAGAACTTTCGAGAACGTTGATTTGATTGCAAGGACAAACGAAACATGAAGATTTTTCCTGCCGCAAGTCAGAGCAGAAATGAAATGAAGAAAGCGTCAGTTATGTATTTATATTTCTTTTATTTTAACACTTAAGTTAAAACAAGTCAATTATAACATTACAACTTAAAACGTACAACACACGCGAAGCGAATGCCTATTCCGTTGAAATAATATTCCTCATCTGTCTGACAGCCGTGACCAGTCGAGGCTCACAGCCAGCACTTAGCGAAAGATAACTCTCCGGCGAGGCCTTCAGCAAAGTCAGTATCTGATTCAAATGCAGCGTAATGGAAAGTCCCAGCTCCTCCACGACATTGCCCAAGTACTCAATGTCAACTGAAAGTTGTTTCGCAGCGCCACCGTGCAGCGACTTGATCTGCAAAATTTGACTCTGATACATGACGCAACATTGCTCAACAACCAGCGAGAGTAGCACATCTGCACAAGGGATACTCTGCGAGTACTTGATGTTGCACATTTCCAGACCGACTTTCAACAACGGAGACGGTGAAAGGAGAAGTGGTTCCAAGTGCTGTGGCAGGGTCAGCAAATACTGACCGATCTGTGTGATGCACTCTTGTGGGGCGAAGCTAAATGCAGGCAGATCCATTCCAGCCGCACTGTCGGGGTTATCCTCTGGCTGTATGTTTCGCAATTGCTGCTCGATGGGGGAAAGGAGAATGGTCAAGCTGATGTCGTGCGTTTCGATGAAACTCGCCTTGAGGGCGTCGTAGATTGAGGGGAAAACACCAAGGGCGTTGGCAACTTGGGATGAATCATTCTTTTTTTGCTGATAATCCTTGATGTGGACTAGGAGTCGACTTAGTTCGGATGTGTCGCAAATGGAAAAAATCGTGAGGTCGGTCGTTTTATCCATATTCCCCAACTTCTCTTGTAAAGACGCCATCTTCTCGTGAAGGTACTTCTCGAATTTGCTGAGTCTACTTTGGAAGTCGCTCAGGCACTGCAGCAACGACATGCAGTTCTGCAGAAGAATCCAATTTTGCTCTGAATGAATGCTTAAGTTGAGCTGTCGCTGGGTCTTGACGTAGTTCTCCAGAACTTTCTTCAAGAAACCGCTCATGATCCCAATTAGTTTACAGAGACTGAGATCGTTAGTGATTATGCCACATCGCTGGCAAGTCTCCTGCAGCCAATCGAAGATTTTTCGATTCGCGTCTTCTAGCTGATGGATCGAATCTCCGGCGTTTGTATGACCAACGGAAACTTTCTCAATCTGATTCATCAAATGGGACTCTTCGATTCGGGGATACTGTTGAATGAACTTCTGGAAGTAATCGAACACAGACTCAGCCAAGGCTGTTCTCTGTCCGTTCGAAAGGCTCACGGATGTATTAATCAACACGGCATTCAACAGGTTTACGAATGTTTTATTCGCGTTGGCGAACTTCTCCAGCACCTCCAGCTTCTCATTGGAGCTTTTGAGAATCTGCAGAATTTGCGCATCTCTCGGTGGTTGCAACGCAGGAAGTGCTTCGGTGAGAATGATGAACGCCTGGTCTTTAGAATTCTCGCCAAACACTTGCTCGCACCACTTCACTTGTTTCTGTGCGTTCTCAGCAAGGAATTCATAGAAAATCAGCAAGAAGTTGTTGGAGTTGTCCGCCAATTCGACCGTCTCCTTCCACTGCTGCTGCAGAGAGGTCTTTTGAACTGCTCTATAGTACTGCTTCAGTTGAGGAAGCCTATGAATTCCTTCAAATATCTTCACATACCGCTTTGAACTCTCCACATCTGACATTGAGAATGCCTGCACCACACTGGGACTTGCCAAAGCTTCTAGGCGGTTTTTGAAATCCTCCACTTGACTGACTCTCTCTGTGTGTCCTGACAATTTTTCCTGTGCCACTAGAGACTTTTGTAAAGAAACCAGCTTTTCGCACACCGTCATCAAGTCGTTCCTCTCAAAGCTGTCCTCCAGCTCTGATATCAAGTTACCCCAACCATCGGATTCCTGTAGACTTTCTTTTGCTGTCTGCAGTTTTGTCTGCAATTTATTCAATTTTTCCAGCGATTCCATGCAATCGCCAGTCTCCTCTTGCACTGATTGAACTTCAGAGCGAACTTGTTCCATTCGTCGTTGCAACGACTGCACATCGCTGTGTAGATTCTTTACGTCTTTTATTATACGGGGAAGATTTCCAATTAGCTGCTGACTTGTGTCTTCAACCGCAAAATTTACCTGCTGCACATAGAGTTGAAGTTTCGAGACAAACGATGAAATGAATACGTTTTTGTCCTCCTTGCCATCGGAGTTCCGATAGTTTGTATTTATCCATTCGGTTGGATTGAAATTTGGCTCTGAAAAGGATGATATATCCATGACGAAATTGGCGATGGTTAAATTTCGATATTAAATGAGAAAACTTGGCAAAAATAAATGTTTTATTTTGACTATACCGACAAGTGCAATCGAGAAATGACAACTGTCAGCTGTGTTGGCGTTTGCGATACAAACAATGAAAGTACTGCCAGGTAAGTGGACAAAAATTCACTCAATTCCTACTCATTTTTAAGACAGGTTCAATTTACTAAACGAATTATAAATATAATATAATCCATTGGAAAGTTGATGATAAAAATGTGCAATTAATAATGAATGGAATTGTGTTTAAAGGTTACATTTTTCACATTTCCTCAACTGAACACATTTTGTTGCGTTGAAGACATCCAAAGCTGATATCGTCAACTGAACGCTTGGCAAAGATACAGGGTTGATGACATTTCAATTGTTTACAAATTAAAGTGACAGTAAGGACGCATTCCGAAAATCGCCGCTAATAAATTGTATTCGACACAAAACTAGGCGTTTTTAGTTTTTAATTCTTCTTTGAAAAGATCATCGCATTTAAGTATGTCTGAAGCATGGGATATGGAAATAAAAGCAATAAAAAATAAACGCAATACATATCGTGAGAAACTAGAGAAGAGGAAAAAGGAACGACATGACATTCTGACATCGACCGCAACATTACTTTCATCCCCAAACAGCGGAGGTAACATCAAAACCGATCCATCTGAGGATTCACCAAATGCTGTGAAGACTGAAACTGGTTAGTCTACAAAATAATGCAGTTTTTGTGCACAATTTGAACTTTATTCGCATATAGAAACTGATACCGAGGTGGAGAAGACGATCCTTCAGATGTTATCATCAAGTTCTTTAGTGCTTCCAATCATTTCAACACAACTTGTAGAGAAACTTGAGAGGAACTTGGACAAATCTGCCCCAAAAGATCTTGTGAATTATATTTTGAACAAATTATCGAACCAAGGCTCTATCGGGTAAGATTTGCACTCGCATCTGATGTTTTTTTTTTTCTTCTTACGAATATACTCTAGGATTAAGAGCGTCACTATTGGCAAAGAGGTAGGCTGCGAGGTGATATCAGTCGAGCGCAGCGCTGTCCTCAGTCTGTACAAGGAGTTTGTGTCAGAATCTTACGCAGTCAAGGATGAGTTCAAACGAAAATGTAATTCACTCTGCTTTACATTCATGCCATGAGTCGTATATAACTGCTTATTTTATTCTTTTAGATGACAATGACGAAGACGATGATGACAGCAATTCAAGAAAAGCGATCAAAACAGAATCAGACAAAAAAATCAACAAAGACAGCAGCAGCAACGATGCTTCCGATGATATCATGGTAAAGAATCACGCTTCCAATCAGTCCAATACAATTATTTCACCTAACTTATCGTTCAGTCACTCCTATCAATGCCGTCGACACGGGAGAAACAAAGCAAACAAGTGGGAGAAGAGATCCTCGAGCTGTTAACCAAGCCAACTGCCAAAGAGAGATCTCTAGCAGAGAAATTCAAGTCACACGGTGGGGCCCAAGTTATGGAATTCTGTCCATATGGAACAAAAGTTGAATGCCTTAAAGCGCAGCAAGCAACTGCAGAGATGGCAGCGAAGAAACGTCGCGAAATTGAGCAAGCAGCCATCGATAAAGCTGAAGACTCAAACGTCGAGACAAACTCAAACGAAACACCGGACGAGTCAACATCGACTTCGGATGAGGGAAAAAAGGAGGAGCCCACCCCATTGCTATCCACGCCAATTGAAGAGATCATTGAGAACACGGACAAATGTACAAAATTGCATTTTAAAAAAATCATCCAATCGCACACGGATGAATCGCTCGGGGATTGCAGTTTCTTGAACACATGCTTTCACATGGCCACATGCAAGTGGGTAACCTCTATTTGCTTTTGATCTCAACTTAAGATGATGCTTTTTTCTAGATACGTCCACTACGAGGTCGATGCCCATCCAAACATAAACAATAACAAGCACGAGGACGTCAAGACCAACCTCTGCTTAAAGAGAAACACTGATCCAAGTGTTACCCTGTATCCCCCGCAATGGATCCAATGTGACTTGAGGTAAGTGAACATAAGCCCCGGCTGAGCTCTTTAATGATTCTGAACTCAATTTGTGTAGATATCTGGACATGACCGTACTCGGGAAATTCGCAGTTGTGATGGCTGATCCACCTTGGGACATTCACATGGAATTGCCCTACGGTACAATGTCTGACGATGAAATGAGGCGACTTGGCGTGCCAGCTTTGCAGGATGACGGCTTGATATTTTTGTGGGTCACTGGAAGAGCCATGGAGCTAGGTAGAGAATGCCTTAAGCTCTGGGGGTAGGTCTGCCCGAATTCCAAACGAATCGTGTAGTTTCATGTCTTATCCTTCTCCTCATGTAGCTATGAACGTGTTGACGAGTTAATCTGGGTGAAAACCAATCAACTACAACGAATCATTCGCACTGGTCGAACTGGTCATTGGCTGAATCACGGCAAAGAACATTGCCTGGTCGGCATGAAGGGCAATCCAACAAATCTAAATCGTGGCCTTGACTGCGACGTCATTGTTGCAGAAGTTCGTGCGACCAGTCACAAGCCAGACGAAATCTATGGTATCATTGAACGACTGAGCCCGGGAACACGAAAAATCGAACTCTTTGGACGACCGCATAATGTGCAACCAAATTGGATAACGCTAGGCAATCAATTGGATGGCATTCGATTGGTTGATCCAGAACTTATCACACAATTCCAGAAGCGCTATCCTGACGGCAATTGCATGGCACCCGCCCAGGGTGTGAAGAAATGATTTTTCATACTGTTCTTTGGCATTTGTTAGGAATAAAATTTTAAACTTTTTTTTATTTCCACTCAAATTGAAAAAAGCGTCTAATTTTAAGATTTCCAAGAGGTTAAGACGAGACTTAGATTTCTTGAGCTTAGATGTGGGACTGGGATGGTAGCTACGTTGGGATTGGTAATGTATTTTTTACCTTCGACCTATAGTTGCGCAGTTTCCGATGCGTGATTGGTTATTAGTGACCGGTAATAAATCGTTTATAACGGCTAAGAGTTGTGGTTCTTTCCGGACCGAGTGTAGGCCTTAACAGATTCCTAGTCTTGCAAGGTGGTTCTTTTCGGACCGAGTGTAGGCCTTAACAGATTCCTAGTCTTGCAAGCACCCAATTCTTTCCGTCTATGATTTGAAAATTGTGAAGACGCCATTTACGAACTTTTTGAGATTAAGCTTCCAGTCTCTTGAACTACTTTAACTTCTACCTGGAATACAATACAGCGGAATGAAAGGAGAGATCACGGGTGGTACCGATTGTGGCGTTACTGACGCTAATAGGCAAGTCGTCGCGTTAACACTTGGCTTTTCATTGGATGTAGCAGTATAATTCTTTGTTAGAGAATTATGGCAATAGACTAATCTTATGACTTTCATCTTCGAAAATAATGTACTTTTACATTACATTCTAAAAACATAATTCCATCACAAAATTATCATAAATTTCATAACCATCCATCTTTTCATACTCTTTTCACATTTTTACTGAATGTCATAGCTCCCTTAAGCGAGTGATATTACTTATTCCACTCAATTCATAAATTTCACTCAACAGCTGATGGTTATGTCACTTTGACACAACAAACCTAAATCTAACCCCATTTTAGCTCCTGCATTGAAGAAATTATATTTTTCCTCGAAAACACCTTTTTTCTTACATTTAATTCGTTTGTTAGTGAATCAAAAAATGTACTTCACAAACCGTGTTGCCAAGTTAAACAGACTACGATGTCAGTTGTTAACAACGTCACTGAAAAACTACGCCACCAGCACGGGCTCAACGTCGGCATCAACTGAAGAGCGCATCGAAATACCGAATCGAATTCAACGAGGTCCCACAGATATTCTGTATGCTCTCTCGAGCACGGTCCAATCAGATCCAACAGCCGCACACTACAAATATCACGATGATCCCTATCTGCTCCCCATGTCGAATGTCACCAAACGAACCTTTGCTATGGCACAGGAAGCTGGACGGAAGGCAGCAAAGTGGGTCAAAAATGAACATGGTCAATTCTTTATGGTAAACTCATTTGTGATTTAGTGTAAAATTAATTTTTGATTGAGTCTCCTTGTAGCATCAAGAAGCACAACCGTCGGTGGAAGCGTTTGCCCCCAAGATGGTCTTCACAGAGGATTCTGAGGTTGACGAGACCTCGTTACAGAATCTCATTCAAACTACCGAAGTTGCCGATGCTGTGCTGGTATATAATTTGATGAAGACCAAGAACCTTCCAATCAGCGATGATCTGAAACAAAGTTTCCTGGAGATGATCTGCTTTTACAATAACGAACAGCCTTTGCCTGATGAGTTCATCGAAGAGAGATGGTTTAGCCAACAGGCCAGCAACACTCGACAGAGGAAAACGTGGAAAGACGGTGATTTGGCAGAGCAGTTGTTCAACGAATTGGAATCGAAGACGCCGGAGACGTATGCCGCGATTATCCGCGGAATGGCGAAATATGGACAAGCAGAGAGGGCTTATGCTCTCTTTCAGGAGGCCACTGAAAAGCAAATAGAGCTGGACACCGCTACCTTCAACTCCATTTTATCAGTTGGAAATTTTCTCAAGGAGTCCGCCGACCAGAGGTGGGAATTGTGCCAAGATTTGTTGCATCAAATGAACCAACGCGAACTTATGCCCGATGTGGGCACTCTGAACGCTGTCTTGGAAACTGTGAGCACATTCAGCAACCATAAGCTAGCACGAGGCAGTGCCTTAAAGGTGCTGAGTGAATTCAAGAAAGTGGGCATCGAACCTAGTCTGGCGACTTTCTACTATGTCCTGATCATCTTCTGCCGCGAACGGGGCCCAGTGTCGCATGTCATCGTGGACATTCTGAACGAAGTCGAGGGCAAAGAGTTCACCATTTCTCATCCCAAAGACACCTTCTTCTTTGTAACTGCAATGGATGTTTGCAGGAATCACTTGCACGACAAATGGCTTGCCAAGAGAGTCGACTCCCTTCTGCACACGGGCAAGAACTACGATCTCATCGGAGATTCCTACAAGGAAGCAATTTACTACCGCCACCTATTTGCTCTAATGGCACAAACCGAACCCATCGAAGAGTTCATGAAGACCTACGACCGCTTGGTGCCGAACATACACATCCCCGAGCCCGGCATCATGGAGGAAATAGTCAAGGCAGTTGAAATCAATGGTGTGCTAGAACTTATGCCACGCATATGGTCCGATATTGTCATCTTCGATCATACGAATCGCGAAAGTCTGCTCAATAGAGTTCTTAGATTTATCACTGAAAACAAACCCAATCCGGAGCAGAAACCAGAGCACGAGGGTCTAAATGAGCATTTTGCTAGAATAGCCCAAGATATTTACACCAAAATAAACGAGCCCCGTGAGGGACGGACCACAAAGACGCTCACGTTCACCGGCGAGATGATCGGGAACATTTTGACCCTCATTGTGCGTGGGGGGAACTTTGAATTGGCCAGCACTGTGTTCGAAACTATTGATAACGATCAGCACAAGATCCCCGGCACACCATCAGATCAGTGTGCGAAAGAGTTCGTTCAGTTTTGCGTGGTCAATAAGGCTCCAACATTGGCGATAAAATGCCTGCAATATTGTGTAGAGAACAACATGGAAAGTCTGGAACTGGCCAAGATAATCAACAAAGGATTCACACTGAACGAGGTGCACTTGTCAAAGATGAAGAGCTTGGTCGGCGAGGGTTTTCTAGCAGAGTAGGCGATAGCATTTAGAGAAAGAGAATAAAGTTTTCGTTAGCGTTACACACAGAAAGTTGTTTTCATTGGGAATGGATCGGTGGTGGGTGTTTGTATTTCCTTTGCGCCTTTAAGAATTGGTGGTTATGGCTGGATGGAGAGTGTTTTTTCCACAGTTCTGCTTACTTGGAAACGGTGAACACAGAGAGAAAAGGATTGGACAGCTAGTAACCGACTCCTATGTTCTTGACGCAGTTCTGGCGTCATAATGCCGAACCATGGGGATTGATGATGAAGCGACACAAAAAACACTTGCTACCATATTGGTGTCACAGCTGTGTACAACCAGCGAGAGTCCCATGAACGGCGGAATTTCTTTTGGTGGATGTACTCCCGAGGAGTATCTTACATCTTCCGTGAAAATGTGCGGCTCTATCAGAACTCGGATAGAGCGATTCTTTTTGTAAAGATCTCTGCCACTCAAGCATCATACATACGAAGAGATTACAACATCAATAACACTGACTAATTTTCACCAGTATCTTTCTGTCTTAACTAATTTATCATGCATACCAGCACAATGGTCTGCTATCGCATTTGGTGACGCGATTCAGTCATAGCACGCGTCGTTGCCACGTGAAAGTTGAAGTCTTAGCCATCGACCGGTTGATGATGTGCACGCACTTAACGAATATGTTACTCCGGTTCGACAATGCTGATCGTACTCAGACACAACAAAACCAAAAGCATCCCTGAACCAGTTCCTTCAAGATAAGATCTTTTTTTAGAAATAAAACATATATTTGACTAGACACAAATAAAATACAGTGCAATACACATGGTCATGGTAAAGACGTACAGACGAAGCTTCTATTAAAATTTGAACTATCGGTGTTGTTACAGATTACCGGTTTTTCTGCGACTGCTGGAATATTAACTGCCAATTAATGCCGTCATGTGGCAATGGACTCTCCACGAAAGGCGACAACCAAGCCAATTTCATTCGTGTGCCCAGCACCATCTCCAGATTCTTCTGCCAGCCAAGATCATACTTGTAAGCGTTGCGCTCCTGAGTTACACCTCCTCTTAGAATTATCTGCCCATGATACACAAGGAGAACCGACGAATAAGACAATGCGACAACATTCAACACGTACACAAGCAAATAAAAGTTATTCCACGAGGAGTCCATGGTGAACATCATCATGGGAAACACCATTTTGATGTACGTATAAATGTTTGCATATGTGTCCGCATTTATCCACCAGAAGTAAATGGAATTGTAGACAGTCGTGTATAAAGATCCGATCACCAGGTACACGAGAAACATGATGAAATATCGATGATTCCGATATCCTACACAACAACCGGTGAACAAGCAATGGTGGTCGCGTTTCAAAATGCACGTGCCGCATGTGTTGCAGTGCCACGATCTTGGAGGAGCCACTGTCTCACAAGTAACACACAGTCGCCATTGGCTTCGAAGATCTGGATCCGTCGGTGGAATGAGTATCTCATCTAAACGAAATAAGACACATTAAAAATTATTTCTTTATGTCCTCGTATCAGCTCTTACTCTTGATACTTGTATCCACAACCATGCATGCAATCATGTTCCCCTTCACATTGACTATGAGGAATACTCCTGCAACAAGGGTCAAGCAGTAGGCGATACTTCCAAACTCATGAAACACCGGCAGCACAATTGCAAATTCAAACACAAACGTTATAGGAATAAAGGTGGCCAGCAAGAGGAAACATCCAATATCCGCAAGCGTATGCGGCAGGAGATTCTTTCTCAGGCGCATTTTAAGGCAAATGGAGAAACACTCGCTTTGGAACTTCTCTGAGTCGAAAATAATGACTGAAACTCTATCATGTGATGGTCAATGGACAATGTGCACACGGAAAGAAAATCAATTGACCTCGCTTTCCATCACCGAATATGAGCTCTTATCTAAATTAGTTTTGAAATAGATTTATTATTTCTTGATGTTTGTAATAATTCATGAAATTTGTTGTCTGATGAATTATTTGTTTTGTATGCATTTCGTGAACTGACAGATGTGCTTTGTATACAAATCATAGGGTGGGTGGAAGGAAAGGGAAACTCCATGCGTTTACATAGGGTGGCTGAGATAATGCAGGAAGTAAAAATAGGAGTACTTTCCCAATTGTTTTGGTTTGTTTTTGTAGATTGGAAGCACAAGCAGCATGTATCAAATGGGCTCTGTCTTGTACTCCAGGTGTCTAGTAGACGTTAAGGAACTCAAGGTTTAGGACACCACGCGACCTTTCAAACAAATCATGTTTATGCTTTTCACTTGCAACGAGAGAGATACCGTCTTTCAATGAGTCCTTGAAGTGCAAAGAAGATCGTCTACAATTAGTAGATATGATAATTATGTAATAAAATTCAAGCGCTTGAAAATGAACACACATTTATTTGTTTCCCTTGAGAACTGTTACTAAATTTCAAGACTAATACTTTGTTCGAGCGTTCGATCAAAATAATTTTTGATTCTTTTTTATTGTTGTTGCTACTTGAGACTATGAATTTTCGCTACGTTGCTTCGGAATTTATTTCCCAAGCTCACTCTCTTTTGTCAATCTCCTCCCAATGAATTCCATCATCAGGCAGTTCGCTTCTTATCAGCGGAGACATCCAAACCTTCTTCATATTTTTACCGAAAACCATCTCCAAATTCCGTCTCCAACCAAGGTTGTACTTGTAAACACCACGTTCATGACATACCCCGCCCTTCCAGACAATGCCACCATGGTAAACAACCAACAGGACGGCATACGACACGGCCAACAGATTCAAGTTGTAGATTATCAAACAAAAGTTACTCCAAAAGGATCCAGTGACTAACATCACCAATGGGCATGTCATTTTTATGAATGTTATCCAGTTTCGGTACACAGCAGCTTTGACATACCACAAGTACAGACTGTTATACACTAGGGCGTATACAGAACCAATCAAAAGGTACACAACGAACATCATGAAATATCTATGATTCAAGTGTCCAACGCAACAACCGGTGAACAAGCAGTGATGATCGCGCTTCAGCATACACTTCTTGCAGATTTTGCAATGCCATGATCGTGGTGGAGCCAATTTTTTACAAGTCTCGCACTCATGCCACTGTTCGCGTAGACTCTCCTCCACTGGTGGCCGGATTTTGTCAACTGAAATGAGACAATTTTTGAAAATCGGGCTTTGCATGTTTGTAATTTGTTCATACAATCCACACTTGTATCCACCATCATGCAGGCGAGCATGTTGCCTTTGATTTGAAAAATTAGGAACACAGCCACCACCACTGTGAAAGTGTGAAAGAAGCTTCCGACTTCATGGAATACTGGCAAAACCACGGTCAATTCAAAGATGAACGTGATGGGTGTAAAGAGAAATATCAGAAGGAAACAGGCAATATCGACCAATCGCCGGGGGAGAATATTTCGGCGAAGTCTCATCACGAGACACCTGTTTAACAACACGAACCGAAGAGATCGTCCGCACAAACTGATGGGAGTACGAAAAACACACTGAAAAGGGGGAGCAAGCGTAAAATCATGACTTAATCTTATCGAGCAACTGATTGCTGATAAACGTCATTGCGTTGCCCAAGTCTTGACAGTGAAAGTTTTAAGAAAACGCCTCAGGTGCGAGGCGGGGGAGAGATAGTACATTGATTGATCATTGCATAGGAATCTTAAGGTGAATGGTATTTTGTTTGGCAAAGAGGAGATAAGAGAACTGACCCATTGGGGATGACTTACTGAAAATTATAGGATGTAGGGGAGAGAATATGGTACTTGGAGTCATCTCCAAATGATTTACTTTTTGAAGCATGTGTGGGTGCTGTGTTTAATATTATTAACGTGCGCATTTATTCATTGATGTTGAACGAATTTATCTCGAACGAAATAATCTGCACATGCCGTTATTTTATGGATAATATGGAAGAAACATATCTCCCTAAAAATACCATTTAGTAGACACAAAATCCAGTCTATTTGTCTACATTTAATTCGATTTCAACATACGTCTGCACATTACGTTACGTACCATAAACGCATTCGACCAAACGAACACATCCCGCCATTTGACATTCCACTACTTCAGATAAATTTTCGTTTCCTTCTTCAGTCTATTCATTTTGCAAAATTGATTGGCTTTCCCTTGCCTGTTGTCTTCTTTTGTTTTGTGACCTCTTCTAAATTCGTTTTTCCGTTTTCTCCCCTCATTTTCCCCTGGCAGTGAGTTTGACATTTCGCTTTGGTCACTTGTTCCACTCCAGTCTAATTTTTTGGCACTTCAATTTTACGTGAACCGTGACCAAAAGTGTGCGTAATACTTGTTTTCGTCATCTCATCCCAACAAAAGTGTAGAAAAAGCAATATCAAAAGAAAAGAAAAAAAGAAAATCGAAGCAAAGTAAAAAATCCAAATAACATAGGAAAGCGAAAAGTTTGAACATTTTATCGAAAACCTTTTGCGAAATCGTGTATAATGCTTTAATTTGTGTGAAGAAAGTGTTTTCGTCGCGAATTTTAATCAAAACCCGCCCCTCGTACAGGTCTTCCTCCGCACCATGAGTTCAAGAATCAAGTAAGTTTCGTCTAGGAGTGGAAAAGAAAATTAGAAAAAGATGGATCTTGCGATTCTGGACACCACCCTGAGCATAGTTACTGCAAATGCATATACTTCATAATTAAGAGACGATGATGGTTATGACAAGACGAACTTCCCGTCGTCAATAATCTGTTCTAATCTTGAAGGAAATTCATGTGAAAAATGAAACCAAGATGATAACTAAATAAATACTCCATGAGAAGATGTCTTCTGTGTTCAACAAGCGTGAAATTTCAATTGTTTTTCCAGGGAGGATGTGAAGAAACTGTTCGAGTTCTGGTGTGAAGTGACTCGTGTCGACGATCCCTCGTCCAAGGCCGCTGGTGTTATCATTGAATCATTTCCAGAGAGTTTCCGGGACGAGCAAATCATTGCAAAAATTCCAGATTTTGCATATCCGTGCGAGTTTGAGAAGTGAGTATTATTATCCATTCCAATCTACATACATAAGCATGCTGTGTACATGAATGTGTATAGCAAGTGGGAATGAATTATTTTGATACGTTTTTTTCTACTCCGATGGTCAGTCGAATGGGCTACAGAGCAAAAGTAACAGCAATAGCAGTGACCAGCAGTACCCCACTTGAGTTGTGCAACCAAAGTTTCCTATTACCAAACACACTCACTTAGTTGTTGTAGCATACACAATCAGTTTTTAGCCTTCCCCTTTCTCTGAAAGTTGCTGGCTGGGGCCCGCATCTGGATTTAATTTTGGTCATTGACAGATGCCCATTACATCTTCAATTGACTCCATGCACTTTTTTTTCTGTCTATTCACATACATAATTAACGCATAACTTGTTGTAAACACGGGGAGTGTAGAGAAAAAGGAAAACACGCAAAGTAGATGGAGGAGGAGAAGAGGTTAATGAAAACCACACCTAGAACCAGAAATATGCGATAAGGTCGTGTCGTGAGGCGTCCAACAATTTTATTTTATTGTTTCACAGTCACGACAAATGCGAACTTCCCCTGTATGGTGTGAACAGAATAATACGACTGCAAAAATCTAATAGATTTAAAAAAAATATCAACAATGGAAACTGCACTTTTTATTAACTCCCATTGACCTTGGAAATCGTTCAGTGTTTTGGTATACATATTCTCAGCCAACCAACTACCCCTACACGATGGACTATCAACTGGTTTTTTGGCTTCGGAAATGTGCTTTATTTTCGTTTGATTTGTGATAATTTCGCAGAAACGACACACATAACAAATGGAGATGACTAATATTGACCCACAGATAAAGCATTGATCGACCATCGAATATCGGGCACAATCACCTACACGAGTTGATCGTCGCTAGTGCTTTCCCATTTGCCTGACAATTATCTATGCGCTGGAGTTTATTTATATTTTTTTTGTTTATTCGTGTAGAATTGTCCATGTGTGAAGAGCAATCTGCGTTTAGTTACTTAACATTCTTTGATTAATGAAACGCATCGTTAAGAACTTGGTCACGAGCTGCATGCTTGTTCACTCGCTGTGATGGAGAGTTTCCTTTCTAGAAATGTGCGGCGGCGAAAACAAAGAGAAAGAAACAATTTCTTGACTTGGCAAAGTGGTAAGCATGAATGGAATAAGTAGACGCGCCAAATTGAACAGGCATTTGATACCGAAATGGTTGGTTGCAACAACTGTTGAAGTAGGTGCACATGTGCATTCAAGGGTATTTTATGTTAACTCTTCTGATTTCCATTATGCTGTGCGGCGAAGTGATGACGCTATTTGGCCGTGTTGAAACTTTTCCAGGGCCACTATGACTCATCTTTATGATGAATTGCCTTTCCGTCTCGCCGGCGTGTAGAAGTATTTGCTAAAAATAAACAGAAGCAAATCAAAAGACAAATTAGCGATAATCATTTTTTATTCGTGTCGTTAGAGTGAATTTTACGACTTTCAGTTGTTGGGTGTTTTGAAAACAGATCGCCTATCGGATCATGTCGACACGTACAAGTCCTCCCACAAAATCATATCGCTATTTTAAGCACTGAGGCAATTGTATGCAGCAATCATCTGGCATTCCTGATGCTGTGCCAACGGGGATAATTGACCGCGTTTTTAGGAATATGATAACATTTTGTGTACAGTTGTTTCGTTAATTCGATCAAACAAAAAAGCTATGCATTCAGTATCCAAAGACTGGAGATGTCCAAGGAAACAACGCCACACTGTCACCACAAATTCTTGCTTACTCCTGGAAGCAGATTAGGTTACTTGGGACGGCGGACTTACTTAGTCTTACTGTCAAAGCAATTCCTGCATGTGCTAGGCGAAAGCACCCCTCTTCTACTTTATAACAGTATTCAGTTGTGGTGACGGTTGTTAGTTGTCATATATAGTTTTTAGCTGGTTTCAGATAATTAGTGCTGATTGGGTATTGGTATGTTGTCATTCCGTCTTTTAGCATGCTCCCCAGGCTAGGAAGTAGTGACTACTATTTGTAGGGCCTACACATGATACTCGACTGGCCTGCAATTGTAATTAAACCAAAGTTGTGCACGCTGCGCACCTACTGCCCATGACCAGATGTCCTATGTCAGAGTTTGCAGCCTCCGTTGCGTCGTCGAAAGGTGCTTCCACACATACTGTGGAGTCTTTCAATCATCCATATGAGGAACTTTCATGATTCGTGGAGTCATGTCTCGAGTCTCTGACAGTACTGTCTACAAAAAGCTTCTCAACTAAAACTCAAAACTCAAAACAATAGCACGCACATCACGAGTGGTTGCTAAAGTTTTCTATTACAGTTAGTGACGTATTACGCCAGCGGCCCATGGAGGGCCGGAGCCTCAGCTAAGGCTCCCTTCCATCGCAACTGTCCTGGGCAGACTGCTTTTCGCAAGACCAAGCTGTCTTACGTCCGCCATGACTAGCTCTCTACACCGCAGGCTTGGTCTTCCTCTCCGTCTGGAAACAGGCGGCTCGCATTCGCACCCTCTTTGCTGGATCGTTGTTGTCCATGCACTCGATGTGGCAGAGCCAGTGTAGTCGACGGACTACATTCACATCCTGCTCGTAGAGTTCAAGATTGTGTCTCCTCCTACATTCGGCTTCCTCTCTGACGGGATCAAACATTTAGGTTAGGTAAGGTTATAGCGGCTGACTGTTAAGTGCAGAGTGGGCCAGAGTAGGCCCATTGTGATACCACGCGGATTGAAATCTCCTTATACTGGAACCAGTTGGTGCTTCTAGTGAAGCTATTAAGCTGGTTTATGCTGGCTCGTTGAGGCCGCTGAAAAAGTAGGCCCCTAGGTGTAGCAACCTACGACTAGCCAGAGCACTACAGGAGCAGGGTAGGTGATGAGTGTTTTCTTCCTTTTCTCCATCCATGCAGCTTCTGCAAAAATCATGATATGAGGCACCCTTCCTGCAAGCATGAGTGCCAATTGCGTGCCCGGTAATGACTCCTATGAGCGTCCTTAATGAGAGCCTACTGAGTCTAAGTATACTGATTGACCGTTTAAGGCTAAGTGTATGGCAGTGATGATTCTTTTGCTTCTTTTGTGAAAGATGGCAGACTGCAGCGATCAGCATGAAAGGTGGTATCCCTGCTTTTGATAGGGATGAGGTTGTAGCACACCTGGCGAGTTCATCGGATTTGCAGTTTAATTTTAGGTCACATTAGGTGAATGTAGTTACAGCTGAGTATAATGACGCTCTGTCCAAGATGTTGTCGCTGCGTGCTCTTGACGATATGCACTCCTTCTGACCCATTATTGCCTTTTCCCTTCGGACCGTGTGTTTAAATAGAAAGCCATCTCATTATGATTTTGTAAAATCGAACTGAGTCTTGACTATACTCGTTGTACACATTCGGTTGAAATACGGCAGAGAAGCCTAAAATCTCACGTTATTTGCAGAGCTCCGTCATATGTTTCGAGATTTTTTCGTGTTTCAAGATAAAAACGCATTGACAAATCAATCCAAAATCCAAATTCTTCGAGGTACCCTACGGATTGAAAGATCGGACATATGTGATTTGTGTTATGTTTACGAGTCTCAGCAAGATCGGATACAAAGCCTAGCTATAACATGCTAATTTCACAACCCAATTCAAAACTTATATTTAGTTTTAAAAAGCTCGGTAGACATTACCGAATTGAATGATAACTTATTTCAGTCGAAACTCGCGTTGTTCACTCCGCCAAAGCCATAATGAATAGAAATAACCTTCGCTCGTCACTCAATGAACCTAGTTGTTATTGTCGACAGCAAATGAAACTGGAAACAAAACAGCGTAGCAGGAAAACATCGATTTGACTATACACAAGAATATTCTTCAAGACGACATTGGACCAAAAATAACACACTGCTGTTGTGTCCCCCAATAGTAAAGAAGCTAACTCATGGTTGACGGCGTTGCATATTAAACAAAATCTAAGTAGAATCCGGAGGTCACCCATCACAAGACCGTGCTAATTGAAGGGGCGTGTTGACTGATTCTCAGATCTAGTCGGACTAGAAGTTTCTTTATATTTCAAGGAGAAACTAAGGATCCTATGCAGAATAGTGAAAGTGCAATGAACCCGTGCTGGTCGTTCCTCCATATTTACCGAAGGCGGAGCCTCAGTTCAGAATTTTGGATTTGGGTGGATGTAGTCCACAGCCAAAACGCCCCTCATGCTTATATTTAGCTAGCTGCCTCCAGTTTGGCCCGCATAGTTGGTTGAGGTCCATTTTTATTTTTTTATCATGTAAGAGACTCTGCTCTCCCACACAAACCGGCCACGACCCACGGGCCGTGGTTTCGAGGGTAATTTATTTTCCATTTGTTGATGTCTCGACTGCACTCAATATATGCAGACTTATATTGATAGTCACTTTGTTTATCAATAGCTTTCTTGGCCGAAAAATGCAGCGATTGGCAACCGATTTTCTTCGTTTGTTATTATTTATTGGTTTTTTATCGCTGTACATTAAGAATTTCGTTAACTGAGTTGAAAGCTATTCCTGGAAGTCTTTCACTGCCTCAAAACGATCTCTGTCTATTGCGACGCTCTGTCAGAAACGTCGATGTTGGGTTCCCTTCTCGTTGACAGCATACACATGGTCTTGCCCTTTGGTGTTACTCCCATCGGTGTTAGCGCAGTGGTATCACAACGCACCTACTCTGGCCTAAGTGTAACTGCTGGTATCAGCAGTTAGCCGCTCCAGCATAACTTGACTTAATAGTATTTTAGTAAAGTGAATATTTGGTCGATGGTGAAGTTCATTGAATGGTAAATTCAGGTAGTTGACCAACATCCTTAGGCGTTCACACAACATGTCAGATAAGATATTCCTCCGCTTATATTTTACAGATGAGTTGTTGCATTCTTACCAAGTTATTGCTAATAATAATAATATGGGTGGCGCTACAGCCCGTAGAGAGCCAGGGCGTAGCTTCTCAGCAACCACTCGTGTTGTGCGTGCTAATCTTTTCGCACGAGTGGAAGGGACCTACAGTTTTATGCCGACTCCGAATGGCCAAGTTTGAGAAACTTTTTCTAGACAGAAAATACTCTTTGAGCATTGTCAGTGACTCGAAAGAGGTGGGGTCGTGAAAATTGTGTTCGTCGCACAGAGCAGGAATCGAACCTACGACGACGAGGTTGGGGTCGACACACATACCCACAACGCCACGGGCCACCACCAACTAAGTTATTGCTGGTCGCTTTGAAATCTCGTCAGCTGGACAGTCAGTTTCCACAGCTTTCTTAGAGTTCAATATAGAAATGGGTAGCTTCACTTCATTCGGGTCGGATAGACAGAATTGCTTGTCTACTTGGTCCATCGTTAATTATTTCACTTTGGCGTTGTTAGGTTTTTCGCCATCATTACACACACAGTCTGCAGAAATGCTTCGTCCACAGCCTCGGCATCGATTGCGATTCTACTTCGATGATTTTTGTTTGCTAAATCTTTGTATTTCATTTCAGCGATTCTGTGCAGGTATATTCCTTCGTACTGACGAGTGATGATTCGAAGTGGCGATTTGGTTTCTGTCGCCATGATCCGAAAACTGACACAGCTATGCTTATTATTACATACCTGCCATGGTATGATACCTTCCTACGGCTAATGACAGTGCTGGCGGAACTCAGACGAACGGAATTGGCTGACTTTCAGACATTTCTATCGGAGGCCTACAATAGAGGTGTTCCAGATCTCGGCGGTACACTAAATATATTCTACAATGGTGGACAGAACGTAAGCAGACGTCTAATTGAAAGCAAAACTTTCCTGCTAACAATCTTCTCTCCGCAGCATTTTACGTTCCAGAGACCATTGCAATTCCAGTTACCAAGTATTCCCGAGAATGTATGACTTCCAGAAGATTGCTTTATCTTATAATTTTTGATTATCCTTTGATCTCTTTTGCAGCATAACTTAAATCTCTATTATAACTTCGTAACTCCAAAGAATATGATATCAGTATTCGCTGCAATGTTAGCGGAACGTAGAATAATTTTCACATCACGACGGTTGGATAAGCTGTCTTCCTGCATTCAGGCGGCAAATGCATTTCTCTACCCAATGGTGTGGCAACATATCTTTATTCCAATTCTTCCCATGAAACTCAAGGATATTCTAAGCGCTCCCATGCCCTACCTGATCGGAGTGCCAGAGGCTGTACTCGTAACTGTAGGATTCACTATCCACTGAAAACATATACAAACAGTAAATTATTTTCTGATTTCAGATGACACCGGAAGAACTGGGTGAAGTTGTAACCTTAAACTGTGATACAAAAATATTCGAGAGTCCCTTCGATGATGTGCACGAAATGCCGCCGGAGATAATCTCACATTTAAAAAAACATTTAAACAATTCCCACGAGCATATTGGTGATCGTGTTTCAAAGATATTCCTAGGAGTACTAGTGCAATTAATTGGTGGCTACAGAGATGCTGTAGAATTTGGCGAGGGCAAAACCTTCAACAGTGAAAAGTTTATCGAAACACGACCGCATCACCTGAGGCCGTTCCTAGCAAAAATGATGGAATTACAAATCTTTCAGCAGTTCATTGATGAACGACTGGAAATGCTCAATACAGGTCTGGGATTTTCCGATGAATTCGAATTGGAAACCGTTCGATATTCGGAGAAAATGAAAAAACGGGGGAGAAACTATGCGTTCTTGAAAAATGTGAAAGAAAAGGTGAGTTAACTTTTGCTATTATGGAGTTCGTAGGTTTAATCGCTTCTGAATTGACAAATTAAACAAAATGATTACACATATAATTCTGTTTAGCGGTTGCTTTCTAGGTAGATGAGTTTGTTTGCAATGCTTTTACTTCAAGTACATTCCAGATCATGTCTTTTATTCTCTCATTCACTTCTTTGGATTTCGTTATATTTTTGTGTTGGATAAATTATCAAATTTCCATTTAAATCGTGAACTTACAAACTTACAATCCACGCATATTCCCCGTTTCGTAGGCAGTAAGTGCACTGGCTCCCACGATGATGTTCGAACATGGTAGCTCTCATTTACCCGGCCGCCTTTATTTTTCACTTAATTGTCTGAAGCGCTCGACTGATCTGATCAGAATGCGTGATCGTTTGGAATTGGCAGTAGGTTGGGTTGAACACGTAGGCTTACCTTGTCGATCCTAGTCTGTGAACCAGTTGGTGATAACTTAGACTAATACTGCTTTGTTCCGTGAAGTTATCGTAAAGTAGCCTCGAAGGTGGAAGACTTTTCGCTCGAAAAGACCAGGCACTTTTTAATAGAATAGGGCAGCATTGACATGAAGTCAGCTAGATTTTTCGAGATAGAAATACACTACTTATTTGGTGTGTAGGTTTATCTTGCATCGTTTCTTCGCATTTCCTCATCCCTTAAAGCAAAAGGCTGGCAATTTATCTTCACCGACGGCTCCAAGAACAACAACAGTACCTCTTTTGCCGTAACCAAGGAAAATGGCACTTTAATCATGGGAGGTGTACTACCTACATATGCTCCTGTATTTACATCAGAAGCACTTGCCATCTACAAAGCCACAACCATAACTGCTAAAAAGGGTGGAAAATATGTGATCTGCTCGGACAGTTTGTCCACGATCAATGCGATAAGAAATCCCACACAAGATACTGCAATCATCACCGATATTCGCAACTACATCGCAAAGTCCCCTAATAAAACAAAAATAATGTGGGTCCCTAGCCACGTAGGGATAAATGGTAATGAACTTGCGGACTTTGAAGCTGGCCTGGCACACCGCGCTCCTATGTACCAATTTGATGCGACCACCAAACCAGATACATTAAGGTTACTGAAGTGCAGATTAAAGTTTAATCTTTTGTCCAACTGGCAAAACTACCACCATCACTACACCTTCTTTAACCCTGATCGTAACAGTCCATCGTACCCTACCACCACCTCAAGAAAATTAAGCACCGCCTTCACGAGACTACGACTAAGTCACACAGCACTCCATCTACATGCAACACCTGCCACGGATGGTATGATGTCAACCACATACTGGGGTCCGCCCATAATAATCAAAATTGCACTAACCCACCAGTCCATCTGCTGCTTAAATCCCCAACCCAAGAAAACATTTCTACCATTTTCAATTATATAAAAAAACTAAATATAGATATCTAAATTTTTCTTAAGAGCCGAAAGCCTCGACAGCTAGTGCTCTTTTCTATGTTAGTATATAATTTAAATTATATCCTAATAAATTATAATAATAATAATCAGGGCTTTTCCCTGAGCCCAAAGAACAGTTTAAGTTATTCTGCGGCTGAACTGTGAACACATGTTGTAGAGGTCGATGTCTCTGACAACCTTGAAGTTATAGCTGGCTATCGTTACACTTCGTCCAAGATATCGATGTTGTTGTGCATCATTTTATGAGGAGCTTGTTTTGTCCTAGATCCCTGAGCTTAGCTTGCAAAACTACGACTCACGTCATACGTGTCCCATTTGTCTCTAACGAGTGTTTCCTCCACATCTCCTCCACACTTAACGACAATGTTTGTAAATAGCTTTGTTCTAGTCTAGTATACTCTTTGAGCATTCTCAGAAACCTGCAAACGGGTGGGACCGTGAATTATGAAAGAAAGTCGCTTGTGTCAAAAACCTACTCAAAAAACATGAAACGAAATCCAAAATCATGTCACCGCCATTATCATCGCTTCTCATTCTGCTATTTTTTTTTTCACCCATTTTTGGAATGTATTTGTGAAGAATTTTTATCGAAATCTGAACAATTTATCAAATGTATGTTTAGTATGTGAAAGCTCTTGTATGAACTAGTTGTAACCAAGTAGGACGTGCATTCTTGTTAAGACTATTTAAATATTTTCTATACTTTCGACATACGAATTCATGGATTCCTATATCGAATGTTTTGTTTAAAGCTTTTGTTAAGAACAATGTGGATGAAGAGGCTGAAAGCGGTAAGAAATGAAATGATGAAAGAATTGCCGTTCAAATAAGTTAATCAATTAAAAACCAATGAAATTCACTTCTCATATTTAGAGAGCTTTGTATTAAGTGATATTATTTCGTTTGGTTTTTTTTTCAGTTTTTTTTTTTTTTGATTGTTTGTTTGTATCACTGATTTGTTTTCACCTTAAATTGCTATTAAACATTTTTATTTCAGTTGGGTATCGGCAGAAGGAAATGCAAGACTTGTAGCAAAAAATTTAATTTATAGAATGACCACTGTACTCCCCCTACGTCACACGTATACCTAGAATAAAAGTGAATATGGTTAATTTCTTTTTTTTAATTATAACCCTCCTTCCCATGCGAAGTTTATCTTGTTTAGTTTGTTATTTTGTTACTAAGTTTAAGGGGCGAACATCATTGTAGTTAAGATCTAAATTTGCAGTAGTAGCTAAATACGCGAATTTTCAACACAACGAAAGCACTTTATCCCGTAGAATCACTCCTATCATGAATTCCGTCGTAATTGAAAAACAGGCTACCAACTCCGAAAAATCTATCACAGAATTCATTCGCAGTAGAATCATATAGAAAAATCTGCTACAAATTTTGCAAACGTTCATATCACTGAATACGAATGCAGTCCTACGAAAGTAATCCTACGATAAGTTATTTACGTCGGAGTTCGTAATTTCGTTCGGATTTTGTGATACAAGTTTTTTGTAGTTCGTATCGTGACTTCGAATTATACGAATGGATTGTGTGATAGGGCTGAATATCTCTGCCTTTAAGTTTGGTTACCTTTTGCACCTACATATTATATTTGCGTTCTGTTTAAAGAGTTCTAATAAGTGCCACTCATGTATATACATTTATTAAATTGTTGCTCTAAAGTAGTTAGTTGAAAAGTTTTCATCATTTATAACAACCACAGATTTCTTTTCGAAGGAAATCATCTAAACAGCTTATCACAATCATCCAGTATTAGCACTTCATGGGTTTACATTATTAAGCCACTACTTCGCATCACATTCGAAAGGATTTATTTTCTTGATGAGAACACATTAGTGTGATTGCCACCGCCTTTGCTAAAAATTGCACTCTTTAAAAAACGCGCTTGAAAAGCTTCTGCCTCAAGTTTGATACTGCTGCCTCTCTATCTCATATTTCTACAAGTATTTACACGTGCCATTCATACTTTGCTCAGTTTTAAGATGACTTTTTTGAAATAATTTTAAATTTACTTCACTGTCTATAAAAACCTGCACCTACTTTTCACTTACATAGAAAATTGAGCGTCAAATTATGAAATATTTCGAATTACACTCACTGCACATCCAACAATATGGTGCAATGTCGGTGGTAGGTATATACTATATACACATCTTCAAAATGTTTCTTCATTGTAATGCTAATTACTTTCCATTAAAAGAAAGTTAGAAGAATGAGGGGTCAAATGTAGAAAGAAACAATCATCTTTCCTAAAACTCCTATGAACGTCTATCAGAAGCGTGAATGACCAGGGAAGAGATTATAAATTCTTTAGTATCCAAAAAAGATACAGGTATTGCTGCCTTCTTGCCGTTTCAATATTGGTCGAATAATCTTTCAAAGATATCATTTCTGCATGAAATTTGCAAAACATTCTACGCATTCGATTACATTGCTTTTCAGTGAGTGCATTTCTATTGCATGCTTGTTCCAATCGATTTCCTATCATTTCAGGAAATGAATGCATGGACCAACACTATCCAATTAGGGTTAGAATTAAACTTTTTCACACAAATTTCGTTTTCTTTTAGTTAACTAAGTCCGTAGTTTTTTGTTTGCAACACTATTCAGGTTATTGTTGAATTTAAAAGGCGTACATTAACTCCATAAGAATAACTTCTTCGCGCTACAGACCGGGCGACGAATACGGACGGACTCGTATTGTCAGCTTGATCCTTCGAAAAAGCCTCTATTACCTTTCAAAGCACCTCTGGAAGTAAAAGCAAATGAACATTGTATTTTGTTTGTTTGATTACAATACAGGCCGGAACTATTTAAAACAGTTTCGAGCTAACCGGCGTCCTGATTACTTCGAAGTTGTATCTTTGTTGTATCCCATTGTGATTCTTTGCCTTATGTGTCATTTCGTGAAGACAATATTTTTTTCGGTTTGCTTCGTTTTGTCACCTCAATCGTTTTTTTTTTTCATTTCATACCTTCACCTCATTAAAGTCACTGACAAGAGTATCTTTTGTCTAGAACAAAACGTGCGTATTTTTTACTTCGACTTTCGGAATCGCTATAGAACCCTGGGTCACATTATGTGATAACATCGATAATTGTAGCGTAAGTCATAAAGAAAAACTCTCGTCGCGTTGTATGATTGCTTCAAACTAGTACAGAGTATATTTGTATACATGGAACAACATATATAAAACAAATAAGATAGCTTTTTTAGAACAACAAAAAAAAAAAACACATATGGGTCTAATTTGAGGCTCCATCAGGAAGACAACTGGCTGACCCAGGACGAGGACGAAGTCCAAAAACTCGCTTGGATGCGTCCGGGCAAGAATGCTGATGAGTTATAGTCGATGGCAGAGGATCGACCTGGAAATCTCTAGTGCGCGCCTTACCCCCGCGACCCTTTTAAGCTGAACACCGGGTCGGATTATGATGATGACTATGAAGTCTACTAGATCTGTGTCAATCGTGATTGATTAGTTTATTTTGACCCGTTTACTCAAAAGTATTGGTGATTACAATCACATAACTGAAAACACACTGTTTGAGCCCACGCATGTGTAATATTCTCCTATGTTTATAACTTCTTATTTAAGTAGTGAACATTATTTGTGTGACCGAAAACAATGAAATGCAGTGGGTCTCTGTATATATCGTCCAAAGAACGATGGATTGGTTGCAACCGTTTGGCATTGCTTTCGCTATTATGGAACGAATACAAAACTATCATTGGTGATGGAAATGAACGAATCTTTTAGGACCCAGTACTTGAATGATTCGTTCGGCATACCTCTAAACTCTACTCGCATTTCGATTGGCCCAAAGCATAGCATGTGGTGCAATTATTGCCTCGGTCCACGAAATTCTCACCCATCAATTATAGTCCTAAGCTTACAATAGTGCGGTTCCGATAGAGTGGAACAGTTTCAAGCGAAATAGGAATAAATCGGAATTGAAATTTATTAAAAATCAATTATTTTCTACAATAAACAGAGGAGTATGTATGGGAGAGCATGCTTCAATCCTCCAACCGCCTCCTTGGGGTCACTTTTGCATTTGAACAGGGAGCATATGATTTGTAATCAATCATGTAAAAGTTCCAAATGTCATTTAAATGTTCACCTATGCTTACTTATAGCTCTGCTCAAGGCCAAGATGTGTTACAAACTCCTTTAGTACCTCGACATTTTAGCTGTCGATTGTAACGTTTTGGCCTTGGTGGTGTGCGGCGCATCGTTTTTTGCTCCACGGCATATATTTTTTTTAAATATATAGACCAGCTCGTTTCGCCTGTTCCTTAATTGCCTACGGCGCTTTGGGACCGCGCGATAATGTCGATGTTATCAGCGTATCCCAACAGCTGGACTGACTTGTAGAAGATAGTGCCTTTCATGTTGACTTTTGCCCGCCGCACTATCTTCTGTAGAAGAAATCGCACGACAGAGCATCTCCTTGCCGAAATCAGGTGCAGGTTTCGAACGGTTCAGAGGTTTTTGAACCGAGCTGCACAGTGCATCACGTATGTGTAGCGTGGTGCGACACAACCGGACCAGTTTTTTTCTCGGGTTTCCCGAATTCGGCTATCGCTTGGAATAGTTCCTTGCGATGAATGCTGTATGCGGATTTAAAATCGATAAAAAGATGGTGAGTATCGATTTGAAAATCGCTGGTCATCTACAGGATTTGCCTTGCATTTTTGGTCTATAGTCGATTTGCCGGGTCGGAAGTCGCACTGGTACGTGCCGATTAGTTGGGTGCAAAACGGCTTTAGACGTTCACACAGTACGCTGGAAAGGATCGGATCGTGTAGGCGACATTAAGCAGGGAGATGTTCACCTATGACTCACCCAAATTGATGGGTGCACAATAACAACATTAAATTATTCAGAAATAATTGAATTCAGTGGTTCCGGTTCACAGTGCGTGTTGTTACCAACCAACGATAGGTCTTCGATTGAACAAAACTTACCACACACTATTTTATTTGTTTGTTTTGTCTTTTTTACCGCACAATCATTACCAAAATGTAAAGTAATTGTTTTGTAAATGACTACAACACCAGTAGCTGTGTTTAATTGGTAGCTTATCATATTTTCATTTCATTACCATCTCTCATTGCCTCTATATCTATCATGCTTACAATTGCAGTCAATTAAATCAAATCTAATGCGAACAATGTTAAACTTTGAATTACCTTAAACTATTCGTTCTCTTTTCAACTTTGCTACTCATGCCTGTAACCAATCATTGATTACTCTCACTTGGGTTCGTTGTTATTTTTGCAGACTAATCCGGCTGTTAAGTCTGCTGTGAAATCGGTGAGTGGTGTTTTTATTTTCTCTTTTTAATATTTCTTAACCTAACAATTTATGGCCAAAGTAGCGTTTGCTTAGATTCGTAGTGAAAACTAGCTCGCATCGAATATAATGTTTCATTGTGGACATGTATTTATGTTTTCAGGTAAAAGAAGGCTCACGCGGTGTCAAAACCGCTTACAAAGATCTAAAGTCTAAGCTACGGGATATAACACCGCCAAAGACAAACTTCCGATCACACGTGTCCAGCTCACATCACGACGGTATCGATGGTCTCAGTGGCAAAAAGGCCGGTCCACACTCAGCGCCAAGTTCGCCGATTTTTAACAAACGCGGTGGATTCGCATACGCCAGTCCAGATGTCATCAGTGGAGCCGCAACAGCGATACGCAAACCTCTGGCGATGTCAAGTTCAAATTCGAAAATACAGCAAAATGGTTTTGCAAACTATGCGAACAGCGCTCCTGTTTATAATAATCATTTGGATTCGAGCCCAACGATCAGCCCGGCGGGCTCGATGTGCTCATCGGAGATGAACCTATCGCAGGAATTACAAAATCATCCACTTTTTAAGAGTCCAACAGTCGATAGAAGTGTAAGTGTCTTCTATTGCTAGCTAGCGCACTTAAACTTCAGATCTATCTGTGTCAGTGTTTGTTGTTCTATTTTTTTATCTTGTTTTCGCGAGTCCTTTGTACTTGTGTTTTGCCTATTTAAAAAAAAAAAACAAAAAAAAACTTTTTTTTTCATTATATTATTATAATTATTTTACGTTGCTGCACATGCATTACACACACATTTTACATTCATAAATTGTTTCAACAACTAGCTTAAGCCAAGTAGCAGTTTAGACTTAAACTGCCGTTCAAGTGCTATCAGAAGTGGTGCTCCTAATATTCGAACACTGCCATCGCAATATCATCATCACCACTACCATCATTATTCCCAATCACCAGCACAACAAGCGCCCGCACCGCCAACGACAACGACGAATCACCAAGTGGCGCAACCTCAGACCCCAAACGGTCATCAGACACCATCTTTGAGTGGGCCAAACACAACGACGATAGATGAATTAAAATCAACAAAAAGTACCACTTCGGGTAAATTTGTAACGACTGATTCGTTATTCGATACTCCGCCAAATATGTTGTCACCGCCAGTGCCACCGCGACGCAACGCAACCTCAAATGGTGGCGTACCGTTGCGTAGGCACACATCATCACGGACCGAAAGAACTTGGATGGGATTCGATACACCCCCCAGTGGGCAACCGCCAGTTCCTGCGCCCCGACTTAAGAAAGAGGTACTACACCACACACACAAACACAAACACGCACTTTCGCCAAATCGCATGGACGCGAAGTGGATACTCTTTTACTCTATAAAAAAAATTATGAATCTGACGGTTGCATTGTCGAGTTTTTACCAGCATATCAAGTTGAATGAAGAACGGCGAACCCCCGCTTACCAGTAGTTCACAGTGTTGTGTCTGATGTCCCACCCCCCGCCACGATTGCATTGTTCTCCTTGCTTTCTCATAAATACATGTCATACATAACCCACAGGTTTTCATTTGTTTTAAATTTTGTTTTAATTTTCTCTGACAGAACACCGGACATCCGAAAGGGATCTATCTTACGAACAAAAAATACGTAAATGTCATGCCTCATCTAAACCTTCCTGAACCAATGAGTCGCAAACACAAGAAATCAATTTAACCAAGTAGATAACTTCGTACCTAAGTAATGATGAATTGTTAATGTTTTCATTCACATCTCATATCATTAGTTGATGTCCTTTCGCCAGACATTGTTGTCTAGTCTCTCTCTAAAAATACGCAACGCAATTATGCTTAAACTTATCTCTGTTGTAGTGAATGTCCTATAGGTTCAACATTTAAATGTCGTAGATATGTTGTTGATACGCGTTGCTATAAGGAGAAATATGAACGTGTTCGGAAAAAACGTTGATATGATGCTTCCAATCGATCTTTCACTTACAATTATTTTGGTTTTTCGGAATGAAATGCAGGACTGGTGAATTTTTAAGCCTATCCCTGCTAAACTCAAAGCAGTATAATCCCATGAAGTTGTTTCCAAAACAGTGGCTGGCATTGTAGCATGTGCTGAGCTCCACTAACTATCGAACCAGACTTCCTTCTGAAATGTTCACTAACTTGAGCACTTCCTGATAATTTTTAATAGCGTTACAGTCCTTGGTGAACAGGGATACAGTCCTGTTAGTTCGATCTCAGACAAACTGTCCAACACACCACTTTAGTCAATTTCCCTTACCACTTAACACGATATTTCTCTAGAGCATTGTGCCATAAAGATAATTGTTGAAACATCTCGGAGACCAAGGACTTAATCCGCTTGTGCAATTGGCGGTATCTCTGGGACACATTACAGCACTATTATGTCTTCTTCGAGCAATAGCTATATTATTCGATTGCGATTTGATTCGAAGCTGAACGCTTGTAGACGAAGACTGGAAGTGCTGAACATACCAACTTGAGGTTCTGGTCATGTACAGGTTCTTCGATATTACATCTCTGTGGATATTCCTTTTAAGTTTATGTCCCTCTGACCAATAGGCGCACTTCATCGTTATATATAATATTCCTCCGAACATATTTTGAACATTTTTGGTGCCTGATTCCTCACATTATGATGTGAGATTATTATTATTATTATAATAATAAATCTGGGCCATACCGAGTGATCTCACAGATGTTTCGATGTTGCACCGTTCATTGTATGGCACACCAGCTGCATCCCATTCTCTCATTTGTTGAAAGGTCTTTCTTGCCACGAGCATCTAATGGTGTGCGCAAATCTCTTGTACCCTAGTGCATTAAATCACCTTGTTTGCGGTTGAATATCCTCCTTCAACATATACTATTTTCTAAAACACGTTCAAGGAAGTAGTCTTACAGAAATATGTGTATGATGATCCTTTGCATGTACACAATTCACCATTGCGCGAGCATTTTCGTATGACAATTGCGCGTAATCCACTGATTCGAAGTTACAATCCGTGTTTTGTTTTATTACTAAATAACACCCTTAACATATCTATTCACTGATACCTGTAAATCATTTGCAAACATCACATCATGTGTGACACAAGCCAAGCTTGGCGACACACCTTCTTCATAACCCTTTAGAACAACAAATGGTCTTCTGACAAACCATGTTCACTGCTTGAATATGTTATACCTTGCATTTGGCATTTTGGTAAAAGCTCGATAATGTATTCGAAACTCAAATGCACCCCTTTATCATGATTTCATTTCCAATTTTCATCCTACTCTCTTAAACTGTCTCTCCTTCTCTCTATCACAGCATCTATAGATATAAGTACTTTTCTCTCCCTATCTCTGAATACCATACATCTACTTTCATCTTCTCTCACATTACTTTTAAGTTTGTCTTTCTGATTTGCATTTACAAAAAAAACAATTTTGTCCTAACCTATACCTTCTGTGTGCTTTTGTGAATTGTAACCACTTTTTTGTTTATTGTTGTTAAGTTCTTATGAGAAAGATTTTCATTCGCATACTTATGTTTAATATTCTGATATCCTTTAGAAACAAAGGCAAGCATATCCGGTCACTCACTCAGCCAGTCATACTGCGGTGATGAATGATCTCATATCGCTGGACGATAGTAGTAGTACTAGTTTCGATTTGGAAGACTTTGATCCACTCAATCAAAATGCCAAGCCATTGCCGACATCAGCTACAGCAACAGGAAAACAATCAACATCAATATCAGCCACAACAACGACACTAATGAGATCACGTTTCCTAGAATCACATGCCTCCACAACGGCTGATCAAAGTACAAAATCAACGACACTTCCAGCATCAACAGCCTCGAATATTACGGGTGTTAGCAATCCATTGTATCCGTATTTCACTCCACAGCATCGTAGTACATTACCATCGGAATGTGGCGCCAGTAACGCCAAAGATGATGATTTTGAACTTTTACGAAAGTATGGTCTGGATCAATTTACGCTGACTACAGCACCGAGCACATCAAGTGGATTGAATAACTCCACGACGAATAGAATGCCAACGGCTACGGCGGCACTCATGAATAACTGGACCACTTTTGAATAAGTACGAATAAGTATGTGTGATTGAGATTAAATGCTTTATACAATTGTTAAATGTATCTATAAATTTTTCTGTTGCAACTAAACTAATATTATTATTATTTTTCCTTTGATTTCAAACAAAAAACCAAGAGACTTACGAAATGTTTTGGCCAAACATATATCTGTAGAAAACAAAAAAAAAAGCACACAAAATATGTAAAATGAATTTATTGAGCTTGTAAAAACAAAACAAAAAGTTACGATAGAGAGACCGTGCTGTGTACCACTTCAACAAAGTGTTTTTTTTTTTTGCTTCTTCCTTATGTTCCCCATAAGGAACAATAGGGATTAAAGTCATAGTAAGATCAATGAAATCTTGTGAGAATTTAAGTGAAGGGAATGTGCATGCAGCGGGTTCGTACCATCTGAGAGTTAGATGGATTGGTAATTCATCTGAAGAATTTTGCTCTTGTTTGCATTGAAAGAATCCGATTTAGTGTGCTGTCAGGTTGATAGAGATCTTTGAGAGAGATCTTTCTCCACTTGTGTGTGCCATTGGTTCCGTGAACAGCCTCTAATGTGTTACACCGGTTCCGCATCGAAGATTTGCTGAAGCAGTGCTGTCCATGAACTCTACACGGCCTAGCTATCTAGACTGAAGCATGTACAGTCGCCCCTCGATAATGTGATCTGATTAAAAAAAGGCGTTTCGTATTTTCACATCACTGGAACCGACTTAACCAAACTGATTGAAACGTTTTTATAAATCCATTAAAAACAAAACAAAATCATGTTTGAATCCACAGTTTAAATATTTAAATGTTTGCAAGTTTGTACAAGATGCCTTTTCAATCCTCTTTAAATCTGCAGATTGAAATGGCTTACTCTTAGGCAGAGTAATTCTATTGATAGTAGTTCTCTCTGTGCTGTGTTTTAAAATTTTCGTAGCGTCTTTCTTTGCCCTGGTTCAAATTTTGTTCGAAATAATTCAACAGTATTTTGATTCTTAATTGTGTTCTTACAACTGTTGACTATTTTTGTTGCTATTTTTGTTTAGATGCCATTAGGTACCAATTGAACTACAATTTTACACACAAAGCAAACAAAGAAACACGACCCACACAACTAACTGAAAAAAATATAACTACGAAATGATCCTATAACATCCATGCCTACAGAAATTACGGTTGTAATAGTTTGAAGTTGCATTTACAATTATATTACATTAAAAAGAACTGAGAAATAAGAGAAATATACAAAACGCTTAAAAAATCACTTGTTCAGTTGTTTCTGATTGCCTATGCTTCTGAAAAAAGTCGGCTGCCACAGTCGAAGCAAAAGCACGTAACGATCAGCTGCAGCAGTCATAGACTGATTATTTTACTTTTTTCAGTTCAGTCGGCAGCTCACTTCGAAGCACGAATTTATCAGCACTAAAAGTTCAGTTTAAAAAGCTGAAGGCCGTTAAAGCGGTGAAGTGCTAAAATTTAACAACCTTTTCTACTTCGACTGAAGCAATTAAAACGCTCTTAAAATGCATATTTAAAATCTCGGAAATTAACAATATGAAGACATGAAAACTTACATTTTAGAGAAATTCACATTATCGAGGGACTACTGTATTTGATGAAACTCATCAATTTCTGTGTATGGTTGATAACCTCTGTTCACAATTATTGGTGCTGACGCTAGCATGAGCTTAATGAAGATCCTAATTTTCGGCAAAATGTCTATCCAGGATCTGGGCATCTTGCACAACAATACGAACAAGTCTGTGTAAACAATCATGTCCAGTATATGCAAGTCTGAACGAATACTTCATTCGTCTGTTTTCCAGAACCAGTTTTCTGCTGTCTGTTGGTAATGCACCGATTACACTGGGCACATTGAATTAAAAGGGTGTCATGTTCTGCGAGTTATTTGTTCTCAATGGTATTTTAACAAGCTCCTTCTTACTCTCAAGACATTCACTGCAGCCCCATATGAGGTCAAATGTCTTAATCGTCAAAATACGTAATAGAACACACTACACATCAAAGCAGACTTCGCCAATATTTGCCTGATTTGCGCTCATGACCGCGCAGCCTTCATGGATTACGGACAACGTCTTGATTGATTCACACTATCATCGTTGTTTGACACCATCCTGCTGTTGCTAATCACTGCCCTTAGTGTTCTGCCATATGCCATTTCTTCTTGGTAGGCCTCAGCTATCAAGCCCCTCAAGCTGGCACGATCTTCAAGCTGCCTCCAATTTCGCATGTCAGGTTGATTGAGATCTTTCTCCACTTGTGTGTGCCACTGGTTCCGTGAACAGCCTCTAATGTGTTACACTGGTTCCGTGTCGAAGATTTGCTGAAGCAGTGCTGTCCATGAACTCTACACGGCCTAGCTGTCTTAGGCGTTGTACCCATAGACGGCTGTGTAGGCTCATGTCGCTGTACAAACGATCAGAAAGGAATGATCAAGGTCTTATATAATGTTAGCTTTTTCGTTGTCCTGCTCCAAAACCAACGAACGAAAGTTTCATTGACGGCTTGCTGGTTTTGAGAACGTAGTTCGCGAATGTAAGCATTTCGGACATTTGGATGATCCGGTCTCGATCGTTGGCGAGTGAGTTTTCCACGAACTTCTCAATCATAGTTCTAAAAAAATTGTATCATAACGCGTTGCTTTGCACAATAAAGACCGACGCTGCTATTTCTGACCTTCTTGGAGCATCGGCAATTCTCCATCGTCATCCTACACAATGTAACGAGTTTGGCAGGAAAGTGAAAACTATGCTTGGTGTTGTATAGCTCGTCTCTATGCACGCGCTACAAAAACAATATATTATGGATGTTGATTGCCTTCGTTAGGATCTGTCGTAGTGTCTATTGTGAACTTCCCCGGCCTAAAACCCCACAGTTATGAACTTATCAGGTTTTCACGAATGGAAATGGTTCAGGCGCTCACACAAAACGGAAAGGAAGATTGTATGGTCAATGTTTGGAGACTAATCTCTCGGAATCCGCCAAACTGTACTGAGATTTCACTAGTCGGGCATGTGTGTTGGTGCATGTGCCATCATCACCAGCACTAGCAGTTGCATTCGACTTTAATCTCAATATCGCTTTACTGATATAACCTAGCCTTCGGTTCCGGGACTAAAAAAATAGTTTTGAAGAGCATCTTTTTGGTCCTTCGAATAAGAATTTTTTGACTCACAGTTTTAACGACCTAAACATCACTGGCAACCAAGATCGATTCAACGTCTGATCTCAACTTGGATGACATTTGTGGGATTCAGCTTCGGCCGAGGTAAACAAACTAGCTGTGATGACTTGTCTCAGGTGGTGTCTGAATGCAGATCAATTTTCTCGGAATCACGAATTCGGTCATAAGTTCTTTGCGATGAATGCTATTGTATGGGGCTTTAAAGTCAATAAAAAGATGGTACGTATCGTTGTGAAACTCGCTAGGCTATACCATAATTTGCATCCGGGTGAATATTATTTCTACATTCGATTTGCGGGCCGGAATTCGTAGGGTACTTGTCAAAAAATGCGTTTATATCTGATGCATGATACTCGGATACTCCTCTACGCTTTTTGGGATGCCTCGTTCGTTAAATGTTTCTTTTGCTCGCACCCGCTCATACGACGGTTTTTATGTCGGTAACGGTAGGTAGCTATATTTCGCTAGGTGTAGAATAATTCCACATGGTATTCACATTTCATAAATCAATTACTATAACATAGTTTTATACTCTAGAACGTAGCAATAGAGTGGCAGGACGAGCAAAATGCCAAGTGTGCATCCTAGTTACTACAATCTAAACTACAATCTTCAAATGCCACACACGATATTAACTCAATCGCGCATGCATATACATCCAACGAATCAGTCATATTTTTTACCACACGAAACAATGCATCTGAAAACGAAAACACAAGATAGATAAGACACATTGTATAACTCGTAGCTAATACATATTTATTATTAAATAAAATCTAATATGCTCCGCGTTGTTCGCTTATATTAGTTTCAATTCAAACACACTCATAGGTAAACATGAAAGAAAAATAAATATATAGTAATTGCTGCAAAAATTTGTTAACTAATTGTAGATAATCACTATTTATACATATATCTATATACAACATAAACAAAATATACATAAGGAAAAACCCAATAAGTAAAAGTCTATATACTCGTATGTGTGCATTCATACAACGTTCACGTGTGTATGTAAAACAGAAAATCAAACAAGATATTTTACTATTTCAAGAAGGTCTATTCAAGTCGAGTTCTAAAAGAAATGAAAGACATCTGAATATGTTTTTATGTGTATACTCTTCCAATGCAAGCACATTTGATTTTTATTTCATTAATTTCTAGCAACTAAGGTTCACGATCATAATTCTCTGTATTAAAAGCAAAAGAAAAAAAACAAAAGCAAGTCAAAGATGAAGAAAAAAATGAAATACATAAAATATAGTATTTTATTTAAAATCAGAAGAGCCAGGTGTGGTGTTGTTTATCCTTGTGCTTTGGCTATGTTGGCGGCCAGCATAGATTTGATGCGTGTGGCCAGTTGCTCGGCACCGGCTTCGTTGACCTCATCATTGTCGGGCAGAGATTTCATCCTCTCCATCCAAGCACCGATATTCGGATATCTGAATGAGGAAAAGACGGTTGAAACTTATCTCAGAGTTCGAATTAAGCGGTTCTCATACTTATCCTTTTCGACTGGGATTATGCGGTGAAGGGTAATGAGCGTTGTGTGGATTGATATGTCGGCTATGGTCATCTGGGGTCCAACAACATACGGTTGATTCTCTAGGAATTTTTCCAAGAATCCATAGGCTGTGTGACAGGCTTCGATTGTTTTCGGATTGTACTCAATTTCGCCGCCGTAAATTATACGCATCTGGAAAGGGAGAAAAGGTGTTTGTCGAGTGAAGAAGTATGGTCTTGGAGACCTAGTGGACATCAATGAACACCAAGTGGAAAGTAAGTCTTTGTGTGCAATTGTGGATAGAAATATTCAATCATAGGACTTTAGTTAAATGTTTATGCCGTTGACTCGGAGTCTGTGAAAAAAAGCAACAGACGATGAATGGCAAAAAATGTATTTCTCTGGAGACGCCAATAAAGAGCCAAGTATAATAATGTGGGTGGCGTTACGACTCGCAGAGGAGCAGAGCCTAGCTTCTCATCAACTACTCGTGTTGTGCTTGCTATTGTTCTCCCACGAGTGGAAGGGACCTACAGGTTTATACCGACTCCGAACAACCAAGTTTGAGGCAGGAAGCTAGGCACAGAGGCCCAAGTGCGTTGCGATCAAAGACGCATATCAATAAAGGAATTTCGTTTTTCCAGACCTAGACGAGGTAAAGTATAAACTCTGACGTCGAAAAAAGCTAGTGCTCCGATAATCTAAAGTTTAACAAGAAAGGCGACCCCGACTGACCGAACTATCGAAGGATAAGTTCCCTTAACGTAGCGCAAAAGGTCCTCTTTGCCCTTTATGTGAACGGCTGCAAATCAACAAGCTTGATCTTTAGTGCTTTAAGTTAGGAAAGTCAACAACAGGCAGGGATAATGGTGAAGGTCATTACACCTCGTTGGGTGCTGAAAAAGAACTAAGGTCTGTAGCTCAGCACTCCCACATATTCGTCAATATACCGTGTCTGGAATTTCATTCCTATTAATTCAACATTCCGGTCAAACTTGTCAGATTGTTCAAGAAGACGGTGTAGATACATTTTTTGCTGCTCCATCAAAAATTTCGCCCAATCCTTCAATGTCAGAAAAGAGTTTAGGCAAAGCGATCCACCATATTGAACACAATAAGCACAAACTTTCAAAAGTCCGATCAAGTGGTAAGCAACTGAAGTATGTGCAAAAAACTACAAACGATGTCTTGGACAAGGCGTTACAGTGGACAGGTAACTCGGAAGCCCCGAGGGGTTATTTACCTCAGCCCAAGAGCGAACAGTTCTTAGTATCGTGATTAAACGAAGAATGCTTATATTCATCTGTTGCTTCAGTGTGTTCATGAGGCAACTCAGTTGCGGAGCGCTCATTTAAGTGATCAAACTTACTTTATGCAAGAAATCGATCATTCCAGAACTGTCACACGGCCTAAAGTTATTCATCCAAAGTTTATGAAGAAGTTCAAGATCTCTTCGATCGTAATGGTAATCTTTGGTTTTGTTCCGAGTCTGTAGACGAATGCAGCAGAAGTGGCTCTAGTCTAGAAGGATCCGAACAAACTTGGTGTGTCGTTCTTGGCTGAAGGGGCCCTATAGGTTCAGACACAAGTTCGAAGAAGAGAAAATACTTAGGGTTCGGACCTCACTCAAATCATAGAAGCAAATTAAATGAAAATATTATCACACTCAGAAGCAAAGTGTAATCGTTCATGTTCAGGAGGTAAGTGCAGAGCAGTATGAATAAATTATATTTGCATGCAATTAAAGTATAAATAATACAACACAACTAGGCCCAAGCCTCTTAATTACGACCTCTGATCCGTTTTTTACGACTTCAGTACCGTTGGTGAACGAAAAAAGTGTTTGCTTAGGGGCAATGCAAAAGACCTGTCGCGACTTTTAATCCACCTCCTCACACTGGAAATGAACAGTGAACATTACCCAACGAAGCTGCCCTACCGTCTATTTTGGGGAGCTCGGAGAGTTTTATTCTTGTGAATAACTTGAAAAGGTAAAATCATCCATATCCACAGCTTGCTGCTTCGTAACTATTTACTTTTTGCACGGTGGCGAAGTTACCCCGACACGTAACCACCGAACCTGTGGGACGAGGTCCTCTGCGCTTGCTGCAGAGGCTTTCCAGAGGGCGCCACTAGGAGGCTGTATATCAACATAACCTGCGCATTTCAGAGGATCGCTGCTGGCATCTTGCCAAGTTGAAAGCAATGAACAGCTTTACCCTGTATGCGAAGGCACGTACCATATCTGGACAATAACAAAGACGGGCGAGGATATTCTTGATCGCTTCGAGAGAAAAGTCCTTGGAATTATCTTCGGTCCCGTATCTACGGACGGTGTTTAGAGGACGAGACTGAACGACCAGCTGTACAGGAGGTACAGTGACATCGACCTGGTTAAACGAGTTCGAATCTGTCGTCTCAGATGGCTAGGCGCCGTCGAGCGAATAGACACCAATGCTCCGTCCCGGAAAGTGTACGACTCCAACCCGGTGCGACATCGCGGCAAAGAAAGACCACGCATGCAGCTAGAAGGGGGACCTGAATGAGTTGAACGTGCGTGGGTAGAAGCAACTCGCACAAGACCGGGCTAGATGGAGAGGCAAATAAGAGATAAATCATCACCCTTACTCACCACTAAATCCTTAATGACTTGAAAAAGTACACCATTCTCATAGTGCATCCTCTGATCAACACGTGCTCTCTTCGAAAGGTCTTTTGGATAAAGGTCATCACTTTTTGCATATTTCGATACGATGTAAGCCATTATGGCGTGACTGCAAGGAAATCCAAAGAAATTAAATGGAAATAGTAAATGAATGATAAGTTACCTATCCCAGTAGGGTTCATCTTCATCGACCAGCACAGGAATTTGATGTTGAGGATTTAGCTATTAATAAGGAAACAGTTAATTGACAAAGCACAACAGACTCAAATTCACATCCAGGTATTACCTTTATGAACTCTTCACTCAGATGTTCCTTCTTAGAGAAATCCACAAATCTGAATAATAAGTTGTTTGCATAATTACTCGAATGCAATGAGAACACTGTACTTACTTTAATTCTACATCGAGACCAATTAATTTGGCTGTTATCATGCATGCCCTGGCCGGTGGGCTGAAGAGAGCGTAGTACAGAGTTGGTTTTATCATGTTTTGTAGTGCAAAAGTGGACTGGCTTTTTCAAATTGAAATGCGATTCAAGATCAAATTGCTTCAGTGCGTGATAACCTTGAGAATGTGTGCTTTCACAATTCCAATGTAAATGAAAACAACAGCTGATTGGTTTTGTGTCAGACTCACAGCTGTTTGTTAAGTAAATAACTTTAAAGCTTTTTTGTCCGCGTTTTGTAACAACAAAGACTGCACTCGTGTCATTAAAGTAGGGTGCTTGTGCAGATATTTTACAAATTTGATTGTTGTGTTAAATGATACATGCGAACGTAGAGTCTAAGAAGCGATTGAAATTAAAACACTATTTCTATTGCTTACAGCGAAAAGTTGAATAAAATGACTAGGAGGGCATTTAACCGAAGTGTATGATATACCGCATATGTGTAGCGTAGGTCACTAACTGATCCATTCTTCTCACCAATCTCGAATTGAACCATGACATCGAATAGTTCCTAGCAATACAAAGAGATGGGTCTTCACTCTTCTGAATATATCGATGTACTAAAACTCGCCGTTATACCTCCTTCTCCAGTCACCATCTATGCAGGCGAGACGGAAAATCACACGGAGAATTTTCCTCTCAAAGCAACCAAGAGCAGCTTCGTCCACTTTGACAAAGTCCATGACTCTGCGCCATAATGCAAGACTGGGACGATTAAGATCTTATAGAGCGCTACTTTGTTTCGTTACTCGAAGGAGGGCTTTATTTATCAATTGCTTCTTAGCCAAAAGAAGCAGCGTTTGGCAAGAGTTATTCCTCGCTTAGTTTTAGCGCTACTGTTTGAATCTATATCGGTTTCTAGGTATACAAAGTCTTTGAATACCTCAAGGCTTTATCTGCATATCGATCTGCCCGAAAAGTCGGTGTTGGAAGTCCTTTCTCGTTGACAGCATATACCATACTTGGTCTAACCATCTGCGTTCTGTCAATATTGTCGGTATGTGAATAGTTCGACGGACTTCTTAAATATTGTTCCTCTGGTGTGCGCGTGCGAGTCTTGGAGAATTCTTTCAAGAATGATCTTTAAGAAGTCGCCTTGATGGAGCAGCGTGAATTCTCCATCGTCATCCGGACGGACGTAAGTAAGCGGACGTCTTTAGTAAAGGAAGCCAAAACTTGACATTGCTTGTCCCCATAAATGCTGTCATACACGGCCCAAAAATCGATGAAAAGGTGGTGGGTTTAGATTTTTTGCTCCTGCGTTCTCTCCAAAAAAAATGTCACAGTGTGAATATTTGGTCAATGGTAGATTTTCCTGGCCCAAAGCAATACTGGTATGGACCGACCAGGCTTTAGGCGTACACGGACCATGCTTTGTTCAGAAGACTGATGCGTCTGCAGTTGGCGCAAGGAACTTTTTATGTCGCACCACTCTAACAAATACGCTATGCACAGGGCAGTTCGATTCGTGGACCTCTGAGCTGTTTCAAATTTGCAGCGGACTCCGACAAGGAGATTCGCTTTCGTGTGATATATTCAATCTGGTACTGGAGAAGATGGTGCTGCGAGGCAGAATGTTTCAATCGACAGCTATAATTTTTAGGTAAAATGAGTTGAAAGAAAAATTCCACGTCAGGGGAAGGTTAATGGAGGAGAGGACGCTGTGGATGTAGTCTGCAAGGCAAAATTCCGTCGACTACACTAGCTCGGCCAAATCGATTTTATGGACACCAACGTTCCAGCTAAGAAGGCCTTGAAGCAGAGCCTCGTGGTTCGAGAAGAAAAGGAAGACCGAAACTTCTATAAAGACCCCAAGTTGCGGATGTAAGTCAGCTTGGGTTAGCTAACTGGTATCAGCGTTGATAGGACCGTCAGCGATGGAAGGCAGTCCTGTCTCGACCTGATAAGTATGTAAGTAAGTAAAAAAGTTGTAAAAGTTTACACCACAAATTTCAAATAAATTTACTGCTTCTAAAATTGCGTTTAAAATCTCAGTTCCACGTCATAGCCCGATCTACGACATTAATCATGACATGCAGCACTCAACGCAGGTATGTACGTAACTGCAAAGATAATCAACGTCTTTATCAGTTTCGATAGTATTTACGCACAGATTACAGTATTGTCACGAAGCAAATATAATCTATAGAGAAAAATGTCCATTTCATAACACGTGTAATTTAAAAATCGATACATCATAAAGTTCCACCCATCGCTGCTTGCAATTAACAGCTTTTTTTAGATACACTGCCACAGTGGATAACCTCGTTTTCGCGTGTCACTGTCTATCAGCATATCATGTTTTACAAACTACTACCTCCTATCGATTGACTTATCTTCAATTAACAATGAGTCACGTATTGTGGTGAAATAATTGTTCTTACTTTTCCATTCAAACTTTGACCTCACATCTGATATCACTAGAATTTTCATAAAGGTATTTTAGTTCACTTTATCATATTTAATTCAAGGCAGCTCTGAGAATCCCTACAGCCGTTGGGCAATGGCTTAAAGCTATATTGGGAAACTGCTGAGTGTGTGGTAATAATGTTTTACTTTCCTATCATTCTGCAAGTGTGCCTTTAATCATTACTACTTTGTGTGGACGCCTGGAATCCGTTGTCCACTCGTTCGTAACAACCTGTTTTTAGACCAGGTAGACATTTAATCACATGCAGACCCCGCCCAGCATGTGCTTCAACGGATCGTTGAGAAGCAAACTGCCAGCTCTTAACATTTTTCTCTAGCGTGCTCGATTATAACTATTCGGCAAACAAGTAGCAGCAAGCACAGATTCGTGACTTAAAAAATCCGACCATCGGTCGCTTAACTATCCTTAACGAATTCACATTTACTTCCAAAAGCACCCGTGGTTTGCAGAAGCTGCATGGATGAAGAGGAGGAAGAAAACACACATCACCTACTCAGCTCCTGTAGTACTCTGGCTAGTCGTAGATTCCTACACCTATTGGCCAACTACTTAAGCGGCCTCAATAAGCTAAACAGCGCCAGCATAGTCCAGCTAAATTGTTTCACTAGAAGGTTCCAGTGTTAGGATAACTAAATTCGCATGGGATCACACGGCCTACTCTGGCCTAAGTATGACTGCCCTTAACAGTCAGCCACTATAATCTAACCTAACCTAGCACCCGTCGTCTACTACGAATGCCCTAAGGTATATATATTTTCTTCGAGGAGAATTTCTCCACCACCAAAAAACCCAGATGTTGAATGATCCCCTGAATTTCTTCACAGACGGATCAAAGTCGGAGAAAAGAATGGTTGTAGGTGTCTATTCCAAGGACCTCACCATTGCTCTCTTATCATTACAGTGCAGATATTATTAAATTGAGGGAAGCACTGTCCTCGGACAAGAATAATGTTACATATGGTATATCCAAAAGGCACATCACCGTCTCACAGTGGGCTATTTTACTCTCAAAACTATGCCATGTTCCTAGTATGATCATGATGGGCTCTAAAATGTTTTTCCTGCAACTACAGTGGATTTTAAGGAGACACCTTAGGCCAGAAAATTAGCAAATCTTACATTTTATTGTGGTTAATTTGATGGCGTCTCGAGGAGAAGATTCAACCAAGAACTGTACGGGCTGTACAGCGGCATGCACCTGGCTAAGCGCTTAAGACAGCTAGGTCATGTAGAGTGGATGACACCACAGCTCCGGACTGAAGAGTTTTCGATACCGAGGACGCCCTCGCCCGAGATGGCACACACAATTGAAAAAGGACCTCAACCAAATTGGTGTGCGCAGCTGGGGAAAGATAGTGCTGGCTAGAGAACTATGTTAGTTGAAGCCCAAGTCCACCCCGGACTGTAGCGCCAATAAAAGAAGACACAGCTACTGGAGGGGGTGTCACAAATCACAATTACCTTTATTTTATTATATTTTAGCAAAAACCGACTTCATTTTAAATCCGGATACACAAAAAAATGGGAATCAATATTGATAAGGATCGAGTGTTTTATTATTTGTGGATTCCTCTGAATGTTAGCACTTCGAATGTGCCGTAGTTAGCTTCAGGCAGTGAGCCATTAAAGTACGCGCCAATTTTGCGCAATCGGGGGATGTGAGGACATAAATCCGAATGTTCTGTGTTGAACCATATTGGAGTGGTGTTGACAATCAAACAGCAGTTAAGCATATTTCATAATTTGCATTTTTTTATTCGGATAAAATATAAGAATAACGAATAATTATTTTTTACATTTTCAATCGAAAAACAAATGTCGCTAAAAACTGAGCTGGGCTGGATAACAAGCTGGTCGAAGCTTTTTATTCGCCTTCTCAACGGCGGATATGTTTTCTTCTTGTCGCAAGTCACAATAACGACCGCACTCGCATGTAAATTTGCGTTTTTAAAAATGAGCCGCAAAATGAAATAGTAAACATTACTCAATAGCTTTTACAGGTCGATGTCGTCGGTAGTTACCAATTTCCTAGTTCTGTTCGTTATTCTGTGCAATGTCAGGTAGTACAACGGGCAAGTGTGGCTGAGTGGCAGATTTGGATACAAGACAAGGCATGTCATAGCTTCCTTTGATTGTCCACAGTGCTTTAGTTATAGTGCAGATTATAGTTATATGAGAAGTGGCAAATATGAGACCTTTCCTTACACTAGACCTATTCAGGGTTAGCCTCCCCTTGATTCCCCGCGATCGATATACTTTCATGAGTCTTTTGGTGTGCTTAAGTCCCTCCGGACTGTTTCCATGACCCACCTATTCGAATTACTGACAATGTTGCAAAAATATAACTGTCTTGGAAAAAAACTCAAATGCAAAGTGTAGGTCCTTTTCACTCCTGAGAGGACAGTAGCCTGTACAAGCTGAATGGTTGCTTCAGCAGCTAGGCGCCGTCCGTCTACTGGCTTTCACGCAACCCGATTACATAAAATTGTTGCATGGCAGTTGTGCATGAAGTCCATGAAGAGGCGAAGTGCAATAAGTGGAGTTATGTGCCATCATTTGCCTTGAACGTCTGCATTTCCATGGCTTTCATGTCCTGGTATCCATATAGGTATACTGACAGCTCTGGAGTTGAATGTGTGAAGCCGTTTAGGTCTGCGGCTGCCAATTGTTATTTTTTATTTATTTTTGTATTATTGAGGATCCTCGATGGTATCGCCAGATTTCGCTGTTCTAAACCAGCACATTGGAACCCATACACCTTGCGCCATTCTCAATAAGACAATGGCCGACAAGAAAACACACACTTTTACTTACATCTCCTTTCTTTACTGAAAGAAGTTTTTGGTCCGTGGTGTGTGGTGGTCAGACTGTGAGGTGGTGTCAAGACCTTATTCCGTTCGCTGGTCAAAGCACACAAAACCAAGTTATGGAAGAATATCAATAAGGAAAACAATAACAAATATCATGAGAGAAACACATGTAATACAATAATTGGAGCTCCCGGCTGAGAAACATTATATTTAGAGATGACTAAATATCGGTTTATGCCCTGACGGATCTATTCCTTTCGAAATGAGGAAGGAGAAACTGTTACTGGCATAACCGGCTTTCTGTGGCTAGCCCAGGGTTCGAAAACGTCAATATAGCCGAGCTGTGGTGCGAAAGATGGGCTTGCATGTAAATGTTCAATACACCGAAGCACTCAGACGCAAGTTGTTACCCGTGGCATTGTGGGTTCCTCGTACGACCAACTAAATAATAATTTTCACTGACACCAGACGCAGATTCCACTGTCCAACACACTATCCTCCTGACCGATCCCAACTTATTTCATCCATTAGCCAGCAATCGATAAAAGCACACCCACTCTGCCGGCGTGTCTCTTACTCTTTTGAACTGAAAGAGCTTTAAAATTTTCAAGCTTATCTCCACCAAAATCTCCGAATTCATGTACTATCCACACCTGCACACGTATCTCAAAATGCGTTATCGTTATCAAAGCAATACTCACCCAAAGGTGATAACTTCTAAACGCATGTGGTGACTTGCCAAAACCCACATACTCTACTCCCGTGTGAATCTACTCAATCAAGCTTAATCTCCCGCGGAGCAAAAGCTGTTTCTATAAAAATACCCGCCGGCCGGGGGAGTCGCATTCAGTCGTTACTCTTTCGTTTGTGCGTTCAGTTCGTTGTGACGGTTGCCACTGAAAAATGAGTAAATTAATTCTCTACGGAAACCTGGGAAGCCCCCCAGTCCGCACCGCGTTGCTGACGCTACGTGAACTTGGTCTGGAGTATGAATTCGTGACCATCGACATGATGAACGGCGAGCACAAGTCGGAGGAGTACCTCAAGAAGAACCCCCAGCACACAGTGCCAATGCTGGAGGATGGCGAGCAGTACATCTGGGACAGTCATGCGATTGCCGCGTATCTGGTTCGCAAGTACGGTAAGACCGACTCGCTGTACCCGAAGGATTTCCTCGAACGCGCCGTCGTCGATCAACGCCTGCACTTCGACTCTGGAGTCCTCTTCGCTCGTTCTCTCAAGGGATTCATGTCCCCACACATCAGCAAAGATGAGAAAGTTGCGGCTGTCGTGGAGGGCTACGAATTCTTGGAGGCATTCCTCGAAAACACATACCTCGCCGGTGACCACCTGACCATCGCCGATCTGAGCATACTCGCCACCGTGTCGACGCTGAACCTGATCGTGCCCGTTGAATCGACGGGAAAGACACCGAAGCTGCTCGCTTGGATGGCACTGATGCAGCAGCTGCCTTACTACGATGAAATCAACGCGAAAGGTCTGGAAATGGTCGCGGAAATGATCAAACCAATGATGGCCGCAGCCGCCGCCGCGACTGAAGCCACCGCCGATGTTGAGACGGCATAGGCTGGTGTGTTGTGGAAATTGGAAAGCACTCATTGTTGTTGATTTTAATTTAAATAAATTTATGAGAGAGAATTCTGTTTGAAGTTGAGTGCGTCTGTCTATTGATTTCTAGTTGGAGCGATGCTCGATAAACCGCGGCGCCGCCACACCATGGAGTTTGTGAGAGTGTGCGGCTTGTTTTTGGAGATTACTTTTGTATGGTATTCCATTTCGGTTTCTTCGAGAAGTCTTTATCGATATCTGTATTTGTGACAGTTGATATGGGGGCAATCGCGTCGTTGGTTTATGATACCTAAGCACGAACTATGAATTAGAGCTCACTCGAGGAATGGTTTTTGTTTTTTTGTTTGTTAATTATCAGGGGCTTTGTGTTTGATGTTGTGTCTGTATGAACTGCGAGCTGCCATCATAAACGATGATGGTTGAGTGAATTTTAACGCTGTCGTTAATGATATGTGGTGGGCTATGGGTCTGTAGAGGTCGTCAGTCGCCATAGTCGGCGGTTTTAAAAACAAATTGTGATGACTTGAGGCCAAGGACGAAGGAAAATAGTATCTACTTATAGTTTTTGGCTGGTTAAGTGAGAAGCAGTTTTTGGGATGAGCATAACCGAGAAGAAGGCACTGATGCTTATAAACTTCAAGAGTGTGCCGCGATGAGTAGTTTGTGGTGGCATGGGAATGCACTTAGAACGGGTAAGCTTGTTGGGGCGGAATATCGATTTGACAGTCAGTCTATCTGTGTCGGAACCTTTTCCGTGTCAGGAACAAGAGCCAGATTCGTCCTACGTCTGCAAATGCCTTTGAATGACATTTAAAGTCGTGTTCCCTGATATGGCATGTGAGCAGCCAAAATGCCACTTCTTTTACAAAATGTTTACAAAGATCCAGCTCAGGTCACATATTTAAAGAAGACCTGGACGTGGTGGCTCCTGTTAGTGAGTTGGGCTGAGCTCCTTAATTTTTGTTCCACATGTATCAGGTGGTAAAAATATGTGGCCGTTCAGACTCAAGTGGCAGGCTTGGCAGTTTCGTCCGCAACAATTAGCTTGGTGCCTGCAAGCCTGGCAGATGAAACCATTTTATCTTCTCTAAGATGGGCGATCGTTAGGTACAAATGTGTCGAAATTGATTACACCACCGGCAGCCAGGCAGTCTGCTAAAGTACTTACATTACGGACGGATTTTATGCATTTTGACCAGGAGAGTGCTTTCTGAATGGAGATGAAAGGGACGGCGGCAAAAACTATAATTGAAGGGCTTTCATCGAAAGCTGATGGTTACTCAATAACTTAAGATGGTGCTGCGGTCCATTGTGATCTTTGGCTTCTCCCAAGAAGCACCTTCAGCTAGCTCGATCTTTAGCTAGCGGTGTGCAGTTTCGCTCGAACAGTCAGTTGACGTCTTATAGAGTGTAGTTTGTTTCATTGTTTGAGAGCGGGCTTTGTTTATCGATTGCTTTCTTAGCTTAAAGGAGCAGCGAGTATTGGCAAGTGTTATTCTTCGCTTCATTTCAGCGTTGGTGTCATTGTCTGAATTGAAAGCAGTTCCCAGGTAGACAAAGTCTTTGAATGTTTCAATGAGTAGTTGGACGGACTTCTGAAAGACTGTTCCCCTGAGGTCGGCGTGAACAATTCTTTTGAGAATGATATTGAGGAAGCTGCACCATGGCACGTCGCCTTGTCTAAATCCTTTTTTGACATCAAATTTCTCGGTTAAGTTCTTACCGATCTTGATGACCGATCCTCCATAATACATTTTCTATAACGCAGTGCGTCTATTGGTATATTGTAGGTCACCGTTTAAGATGTTTATCTGCTTCTTCAAGCGAGAGTACCTGTGCTCCAAAGAAGTGGCAGCGGCGATGAAGTGGAGTATATTCTCTCGTTCCTGAGGGCTGCAAAGGTTGGACAAAAGAGGGAGTTCTGGGCGATGCGGTATAAAGTTCAGTTGCTTATCATATCCGTTGTGAAACTTGCTATGAAATATGTTCTGTCTTATAAATTTTGGTTAAATTTGGTGTAAAATGTTCTGTATTGCTACGACTTGCCTCCGTCTACAAATTGGTTAAAAATTCTATGTCTTGTTTTCTCCAACAGTGTTTTGAACTAATGCTGCTCGTCTAGCGCAATTCGGAGATTAAAATCATATTGTGATGCTAAGTTTTCCTTCCTTGATTCATTTCCACGACTCTTTTCACATAGTCGATGTGGAGTTTTAAGGTTTCCAAAAATAGGGGCTTGGTAATTTAAACACTCGCTTGATGAAATAGCGTAGACATTTTTCAACTGCTTCAAATAAAGTTCGTCTCTATAAATGCCATCATATGGAACGTTAACATCGATGAAACGGTGGTGGATATCGATTTGTTGCTCCCTGGGGTGTCTCAAAAATCTGCCGGTGTGAATAGCTGATCGTGGACCGTACAGGTTGTTGACGTATTTGCGTATAGACGAAAAATTCGCTGAGGGAATGAAAGACACACGATGACTTTAGAAATATATTTTAGAAATATCAGCACTTGTGTATGCAACAAGTAATAAGAACATGTAATAAATTCAGCCTGGATCATGTTAAATACCGTTCCCAGAACGTCAGCATCACATTCCATGGCACCTGTCATTGAATGTGATACCGGACCTACATGCTCGCATTTGAAGTTGACTTCACCGCAATGCAAGACAGCACCTCAACTTTACTTTATTTTTTTTGTTTGTGCAATGTAAGCACTTTGTATTTCTGTTTGTTTTTTGCATTAACAATCTCAGGAACTTTTTATGTTGCATTTACTGGAATTTGTCAGAACAAGCTTTTTTCTTGTATAAATATCACCCAATATAGTTCGAAGAGTTCAGATATGAATCAACGGTTAAGCAATGTCTTTATTATTAAATTTCAAGTGCGTCTGCTCACAGTCATGTTGTTTATTAGTAATGCTAGTAATACCGCTGATAGTCACAGTATTGAACCGTTCTCTACCAAACATAACAGGATATAGAAAAATTGCTATATACTGATTTTTTAGCTCACCAACTTATCCTTGACCCGCAGATTTCCCACCATCTTATCAGGTCTTGTACCGCAACTCGGTTAGACTGGCCTTAAGTAATATATAGAATTCACTTTCTTTTATTTGTGATTTGGAGTAGGCAATGTATAATACTTTAACATGTTTTAGGTAATTGAACGAGCAGTACAGTGAACCCTTATTTTCTCCGAGCAGTGTACATTTTGCAAAGTAATAGATGTCAGTTTCCCGCTAATCCCCTAATCATCCCTTCATCGCTTAAGAGACCCGCATTCTACTCATTAAACAATGACCAGTTGTCATAAGATAAAGAGGCCATAAGCCGTTTGTGCACGCATGTCAAAGTTCTTGATCACCCTCAACTCTGGTGATATGCCACCAACGATTTGTGTGAATACACGAGTAAAGTTAAGATATGGTTTGGATAACCTATGCAGCAGGCGCGTGGTGAACTAACGTATGAAGCTTTTTAGCCGTTGAAATGGCGATCCAGCCGTCCAGATTCACATGGCAGAAACAGAAATATGAGCCGAGCCAGTTATCTGTGGATCTAACTAATGTGATAGGGCCATCTGGAAGAACCTCTGATTTAGAGCCGGTGGGTCAACGAAACAGAGGAAGCCCGTGTTTAAGAAGCCACATGCAGATGAAGTAGAATCGCAAACTATTTGGTCCAGGGATCGCGCTAGCGGGAGAGGCTTGATGGTTCAGGCCGGAATGTAGAGTAGACGAAAATTCTTCGGCTATGGCCGGCAATGATTAAGTATATAACCTCCTATATCATCCGCTTTAGTTCTGCGCTCTTGAGGAATTCAATGGCATTACTCACAATGATTATGTTTGCATTACTGCCTTACCACTGGCGGAGGATAGCAATAGGACAAAGTAAACACAAAAAACAATACACATTTCGTTAATGACTCGAAATTCCCACTATTCCACAAATAATTGCTGACACAGCACCTAGCTCATTGACTAGTCTTGAGTTAATTTATAGTAGTGTTGATAAGAAGAAATTGCAGAGTATGCAAAAAGATCGGAAGCATGCACGATTGGTACAATCTGAAATGTTCCGAAGTTTCACACAGTCCGAAACCGCGAATTGCCTTTTCATCAACGGTGGTCCCTCTGACGTCTGCAGCTGGATCACAGCGGGCTTAGTATTACTTCTGCGAATTCATATGAAACATATCGCAATGATGCACATGAAGAGACCTCCGTACAAACTATAATTTATAGTTTAATGTAAGTGGTGGTAGCTGGGCAGAGCGAGTAGTTGAGGGTATAGTGCTCCTCGGTTTTAAGATATATTGTGCCCCCTTTCGCGGTGCACTCTCTAAGCCAGTGTGGAATCTGCAACCGGGGGCTGATCCTATTGACCTAAATATTTCTTCTGATGTAGGTGCTTCCCCATATATGTTTGTTTTTTGTGGGCTAGTGCTTCACAAAATCCCAGTTTGTGTTCTTTTGTTAGATTCTCAGCAGAATCTGAAGAGATCTTCTACTCATGCTCCTAGCTTCTTCAGGTGCTCCCAGAGTCTACAGTGAAGCCTGTTAGATACGGAGGTTGTTCTTGATCATTATGATACATGCCTCAAACATCTTTCTGTTATATTGATCCACAAGTTTCTTGGCCTGCTTCATATCATGAGCTTTGTTTTAGATGTCAGCCCGGTTTCTTCTTTCTTCCTGAACTCTTCCCTGAGGATATGATCTCTTACACCGCAAAATGGTTTGGTTCTTGATCCATCTGAGCTTAGGATTCTTGATAAATGTTTTCAATTTCTAAAGTGTTTCCATTTTTCGGGAATTCCGGTGGAATAGTATTGGTATCGGTATTGGGGTGTTTTGCGGCCTTTTTTGTAATAATACTGGTGTTCATTTCGGGCATGAAAGCAGTCTGTCTTGTTTGAATTCCGGGCATGAAAGCAGTCTTGGTGCCTCTTCAATACTCCATCGTCTCGCTGCTGAACGTACGTCTATTAAGTGGCAAAGAAGAACTTAAGTGTCCATTAGACATCTGCTCTGCAGGTGTTCAGCTATAGCGAAGAGAAGTCAAGTCAATTTTAGAAATTTATTTAGTTCTCCGATTAGTAGAAGTCAAAGGGCTGTTAGGTTGGTAGGTAGGTAGTTGTGATTGGTAAGATCCCAGGGGTAATTTCCTCACATAGCCCCTAAAGGTCCATTGTGCTGTCACTCACCTCGTCTTCTCCCGACGCTCTTCGTTGACCTACTAAGACTTGTTTCGCACTAAGACTCTGTTGATGTATACTGTGGCACTTATAACCAATTGGTTATTAATGTTTACGTTCGTTATGTCGTCGAGGCTGTCGAGGAAATAATTGCCCAGGTATTACAAGGCCCGGTCATGTTCCGATGCAGTGTAGCACTGCTTACCCATCCTCCTCATCTCTGCAGCTTCTAAAAATGTCACTGTAGGGGCGCTTTGAACTGATTATCAAATAGGCAATGGATCTTCCCTCAGTGCACCTACTGCTTTACTAATGTACCTCCCATTAAGTTCTGGCAGAGTTTTAATTGTTGGGGGGTCTTAAGTAGGCCACATCGCCTTCGATGAACTATAGGTGTTCAATTCCGCCCAACTGCGATTTGATTTCTATGTCGTTTGAAATTAGCATTGCTTTCATGAGGTGTCTCCTTAATTTGTGCCAGTGGTAGACTCGCTCCCCTTTGTGCCAATTCGTCGGCTCTTTCGTTGCCCGGAATACCCTTGAGCCCAGGGTAAGGTTGCATCTCCCTTGGACATAGGCCGCGGACTAGATATATTCCGTCTCTCGGGGTCATTGATAGCCGATGGGCTGCATCTTGAATAGCTGCTACTACTGATTGGAAAACACTACAGTGATTCGGAAATCGCTGGCGCTTGCGCCTTCCTCCGACTTAGACCCATCTGTGTAGAATTCCGTGACAGTAAATTTGCACACCTTCGCACTTAATTCTGGTGTGGCACTTAATTCTGGTGTGGATAACGGTTTTGTGCTTAGTTTCGATGACTTCGAGCTGTGTCATATAGTCTGATTGAACCCTTTTATGCGGGCTGTTCCCCATTGCCTGTCTGATTGCTGCATGCGTTGCAATAGGTTTTCCGTGGATGTCCATGGGACTGAGATTGAGTAGGTGCAAATCTTTGTAAATTGCTAAAGGGCTGTTTGACGATGGGAATGTACAACCCAGGATGTCTTAGTGAGTGGGAGTCTTATAGCGCAAGATCCCTCGTAAACCTACCCAATCTCAGGTTCTCGTTCAGAAGCCCGACCTGTCGCAGTATGCTTTCTAATTAAACTACATTTAAATGCAGTCGATGAAGATTAATACCTTGTCTCCGGATGTCCAGCCAATGAAAACTCCGCTCACATCATCACTGAACCAACAGAAATCAACCAATTATACACCACCATTCTACTCAGTAACGATTTTCTGCTGCTGACAGAGTGACATGTATTTCCACCACTTTGAACTACGTCGATACAAATTGTTTCACATAACATACGAGCATAAATGAGTCACTTCGCGAGGCTTGATGAATTGAAATCCCTCAAACCCTTAACCCGCTCGATGGCTGTTCGAGTCAATTTATCACTGATTGCGCTGCATTCCTCAGATCCCATCTCACTACATCACGACTCGACAAATCCAATGTCACAGATACCACCACCATAATGAATCCGGCGGCACGCTCTTTCGGCAGCCCGCCCCGACCGCACTGCCTCCCGAGGGGAGACAATGCTATATCGACAACGAAAACAATTAGGATTACTTGTTGAAAGCTGCTAGCTCATTCTCCGCCGAATTTGACTATAAAAGCTGCAACCGGTTTGTGGCAGCGCGTTCAGTTGAAGCTTTTCGTTTGGAGCGTGAGGTCCGTTGTCAAGCGTGAGAGATGAGCAAACTCGTTCTGTACGGGACTATCGGGAGCCCTCCGGTACGGGCTGTTTTGCTTACATTGCACGCTCTCGATTTGGAATTCGAGTTCAAGGCTGTCGATGTGTTCGCCGGCGAAACGAGAACCGAGGAGTACAAGAAGATGAATCCACAGCACACAGTGCCCCTGCTGGACGACGGCGGACAGTACATTTGGGATAGTCACGCCATTAACGCCTACTTGGTGCGAAAGTACGGCAAGACGGATGAGCTGTACCCAAAGGACTTCTATCAGCGAGCCGTGATCGATCAGCGTCTTCACTACGACTCCGGATCGCTGTGGCACGTGATGAAGGCGCTTTTGTCACCAAATCTGCCGTGGGAAGAGAAGCTGGCGCTGGTCTTTGAAGCTTATGGCCTGCTGGAGGCATTCCTGGCAGATAGCTACTTGGCTGGTGATCACCTGACGATTGCCGACTTCAGCATACTCAGCAGTGTGACGACGCTAGCCGCTTGCATTCCAGTTGACGCTGAGAAGACCCCGAAGGTGGTGGCTTGGCTGGATTTGATGAACCAACTGCCCTACTACGAGGAGGCCAACGGCAAGGGCATGGAAGTGGTGATAGCGAAGGTCAAAGAAATGACCGATGCCGGCCAGCTTTAGTTTTATTGTTTGCTTGTTTATGTGTGTGTGTGTGATATTAAACAAATAAATTTTATTTTTATTGGCGCTTAATAAACGATGGAGATGAAGTTATTGGATGATGCACGTCTCGTGAGTGCCTACGATGAGTGTCTCATTAAGTTTGAAGCTCCAGCTAACGAGGCAGTCACGCGTATCGAGATGGATGCTCGCTGCCCCAAAATTAAGATCTGACGGATTCTGACTGCCATGCACTGTGAATTGATTTATGCATCTGGCCTGACGTGCTGGAAATGAGATGCGGATAATATGGGAGGGCAATTTTTGATATTCTGCTTGTTTTAGACGCCAATTACATACTCAACGTCCTCATAATTTTCTAAATATGATTTTGGGAATGCATTTCAGGAAATGGATTCCGGACTTGATGCATTTTCAAATTCATCCATTAAGGTAAAGTTCTATCTTTGCAGAACAGTCCATGAAAATGTTGGGTTAACCTCAAGTGTTTGAATGGAAAGAACAGTTAAATTTAGAACAGCATAGCCTCGGATCAGGAAACTCTCAAAACCAGTTTGATAATGCGGTTACGATGGTTGCAACAAGCTTAATTCACCTAAGATGCTGAAGAAGTAGGACCCTAAAAGTTTTGTAGTAGTTTTTGAGCAACCTCATGCGCCAGATGTAAAAACACTGTTTCGAGAAAACGCGTTTAAAGTTTTGAGAAGCAAAATTCTTTTGTATAAAACTCACCTACATTGAATCAGTTATGACATATCCATATAAAATTTCTTCCCTTCCTGAAAGCCTCGATGAGGTCCTCCTCAGCCGGCGTGATGCGCTGCTCATCGCGCGATTTTTGGAATTCTAATTTTGAATCCCATTGCTTCTACCATAAATCGGCTATATCTTCAAGAGTTATTGAAATGTTCACTTAATATTTTAAATGAACATTCTTAAATAGTTATAGGTTCGAATCAAAATTTGGTTTGAGTCTCAGTTTTGTTTCTCAAATTTGTTTTTTTAAACCGAGAATTAAAGTCACCAACTTATAGGCATTGATTAAAAATCAAAACCTTGTACGATTGGAAGGCGCAGAAGCAATTAGTACTACATTTGGCGCCGTGCATAGAGTACAAATTCAGTTCTGTTTGAAAGAGACTATAATCCGCCTTGCCTTGATTTCACTGAGACTCAAACCGAAGCCCCCATAGCAAAGGGCCGGCACTCAACCACTTACACTGTTCATGGTAGATGTGAAAAGGACCTTAGTAAGACGTGGCGCTCGGTATTACCCACAGACTTAAGTGAGAATTCAAAGTTATCTTCAAGCCCAAGCCAGAGAAAGCTTGCAACTAAACTGCAAACGACTTTTGACTGGTCAGCTTAACTTCCTTCATATTAAAGGCATTTGAAAAGTTTATAAATTCCTCTATTCGTAGTGAGCAACGTGCATATTTAATTAAATCTCCCCTGGAAAATGCTAAAGTTGAACAATGCTTACTCTGTATAAAAACTACTGCCACAAGGCGGTTTTCCACATCTTGCGGATATTTACGTCGACCACAACGCTTCGATCCCTGGTACGACAAAATACTTTTCAGGGCTTGAACTTTCGAGTCACTGACAATGCTCAAAGGGTATTAATAGAATAAGCTTCTCAAACTTGGGTGTTCGGAGTCGTCTTAAAACTGTATATCTCGCTCTAATGATGCCGTTGTACGGGGAACGAATATCGCCTTAGTGAAATCTGCCGGTTTAGCAGACAAATGAAGATAAGGGCGAGCCATTATGCTTAAGCATTCGAAATATGTGCCTGTCCATAGGTGATTAGGTAAAAAGATTGTGTCAAGAGGACCTGCCATAAATGCCGACAAACAATAAGATGCCATTTCCGTTGATGACACAAACTACCCACAAGAAGACGAGAATTCTTCGACCTTTGTCATACATATTTTGTTCGTGTCAGTTTGGCTGAGTTTTAAGCAATTGAATTGACACTCAGTCAGCTGAGTACATTGAACTAGATGATCGAGGATCACAGCATTGATCATCCACTCCTCTTTCCCAAGAACATTTACAAACCTCACATTTAGAAAATAATGCATTGTTTTAGTATGCAACATTCTAAGAACGTTTTTAAAAACAGCAAAATCTCCCGCCGAGAGCAGCTCACCCAATCTTTATCATGTGATCACTCAGTCACCTGCGGAGATAAGATTATCTGATGGAATGACATGCTTTGCTTTTAATCAAATTGAATAACAAGCGCATAGCAATTATACTCCTACCTTATCAGTTCACACATGTGAATACATGTGTATAACCGAAAGATAGGAAACTGTGTTTAGATAATACATACATATGTAGATATGGACTAGTCGAGTGAATGATTACATCCGAGCGATTCCGAAATGAATGCTTCAATCATGTTTGAAGTAGTGAAGAATTGAAAATTCAAAGCATTGATATGCTATATTTATTTTTTTATCTCACTTAAGTCGTTCGGGGAATTAGTCATTAGGTGGCATGGAATTGTTTTGCAATAGTGGAAACGCGACGAGAGACGACGAGAAATTAATAACTTACGTCATGCGAGTACATTTCAGAGCAGAGCGAGGATGGGGTGATTCTCAGTCTCAGCTTACTTCCCTTTCATCCGCAATCATTTGATCTCAGGTTTAGTTTTTCTCTCCGAAATGAAAAATATATTTGAAAAATACGCCGTAGCTGCTGAAGCCGAAGTTTTGCTATCCGGGCAATACTTTAATCGACTATCATTTGATATCTAGTGAGATTCTCTTCCATTCAGTATTAAGCCCTAGACATCTCTCATGAGAGGCCAATGGCATGTATATTGCATAACTAGTCTATAACGAGTTGCACTCATTTGTTTGGTTCGCAGTAAAAATAACAAAGAATTAAGGTTTCCGCAAGACACCAACATACTATAGGTTTTTGAACATACAGAGCGCAGTCGAAACATTTCCAAATTGACACCAAACATTAGATTTGCATCGAAAAAATAAATATAGGCTAGTGTCGTTCTTTTTTTGTTGCAATACCAACAGCAACCTATCGTATTCTCATAGAATCTGTTTTATATAACTTAATCAGTTTCAAAGTAAAAAGAAATTCGGAGACATCTGCTTCCAATAAAAGGCATCCAACTTTTTTAGTAGATGTACTTAAAGAAAACATCCAACAGCGTCTTAACGACCAGGAGTGTCACAGGCAATAAAAATAGTCCCAAGAATAACAGCCCAGCTCAGACATTTTACCTTCCAGGCCGATGATTTCGCGAGTAAAGACCATTTACCATATACATAGGCCATATAGATCATCTGAAGTTTTTGTTTAGACGAAAGGATGAAAAGTAAAATATCTCAATACAGACGCGGAGTCTGGCTGTTTGTGTACGCATATTCATTCCTAAGCAAAAACCAAAACCTAGCATGAAAATGGGGAGATTTAACACCGGGTTGGAATATGGGGAGAGAAGCTTCTTTGCTTGAAGAAAAGGTCGTTCACAACTTCCCATCTCAATGATATGGAAGGAACAATAAAAAAATACGGAATCCAGTTAGTGACGCGCACGGAATAGTGGATGTGTTTAAGCCGCACTTACAACAGTTGCTTAGCCGGCCTAATCAGAAGAGAGTGGTAGGGAGTCAGGAAATCCCAACTTCAATCGACCTATCTTCAATCACCTAGCTTTGAAGTAGTCGGTACAGACATTAATGTGCAAGCGAAGAACAACAAAGCCGGAGGTTCAGATGGCTATTGAACGTCGCCAGCCATATTCTAGTAGGGAGCATGCAACAGAATTTGGAAACACGAAAACGTGACCGGTAACTGCAACATCAGCTCGATGTGGGTGGTGCATCTCACAAAAAAGGTCATCAAGATCCTATCCAGCGTAATGTGTGAATGTCACCGCACTTATCGGCTCGAACCATTGAGGCCTTCGGGAAATAGGCTCTAGATCAAATCATCACACTGTGGCAGGTCCTGGAGAAGTCCACAATGGACTTATGAGTTTATTTGTGGCCTGTGCTTATGACTGTGCACCGGAAAACTCTCCCCGCTCCATCAAGATCGGTTACGCACTCACCGAGGCCTTCATTGTCAAAAAAAGGTCTTAGACACGGCAACGCGCTGTCATGTTATTTCTTCAACATCGTCCTTTGGAGAATCGTGCAAAACTCACACGCCAACACGAGAGGCATGATCTTCCAGAGGTTGAGCGAGTCATCAATGAGGCGTTGAGGCGAAAGCGGCTGAAATTGGACTGGCGGTAAATGAGGTATATGCCTTCCTCACGAAAGGACATACAACATCGCCGTCTTAGACAGAACGTTACAATTGGCGGACATAACTTCGAAGAAGCCTATTGCTTCATCTACCTCGGCCCAGAGAAAAGTTTTGTGCGCGATCTTTGGTCCTGTGGGAACCAAAGAGGAGAAGATTCAAACTGTACAGCGACAAGAGCCTAGCCAAGCGGTAGCGGATCCAACGCCTACGGTAGCTGGGTCATATAGAGCGTATGGTCAACTCGGACGTCCAGATTCGGGCACTAAAACCATGTAGTTTGGTTCAAGAACCTCTAAACCGTTTAAAACCAGCGACGGATTTCGCCAAGAAGATGCGCTTTCGTATGATTTCTTCAATTTAGTTAAAGTGCGGCGGCAAAAGTAAACTAAAAAGACGCTATCTTTTGGAATATGCGGATGAAATCGAAATAGAAACAAAACGATCCAGTCTTAAAAAAATAACAAAATATATGCTGCCGAGTAAGAAACTGGGTGTGACTATCTCGTTTAACGTTAACGTTCACTTTACAAATGACATCTTAATAGAGATCCGACATAGAGCACTCCTCGGCATCCGATGTCAGTTCGGTTTTTCAAAACAATTAGGCTCGGAATTCCTGACTCGAAGGACCAAAATCTCGCAAGACTCTAATCTTGCGAGTCCTGCTTTATGGCGCCGAAGTCTGAACGCTAAGCAAAACTGAAAATTGATTAATGGCACCTTCATAAGTCCGTAAATCTAACGCGTCGGTTGCTTGATGCAAATGGACGAGAAGACCGGTTGTAGTCCAGAAGTCGACTATCTAGCCCGGCCGCATCGAGCACATGGATTCCAACCTCCTCGTTCGTGAAGGAAAGAAAGAGGAATCCCCGGTATAAAGACCAAGTAATCGAAAACATCTTTTTCTTGATGACTAACAGCGGCGTGCCGAGGTCCGTCGTCGATAGAAGGAAGTAATTGCTTAGGCTCGCACCCGGCCTAAAAAATAAAGTTGATATGCCTACAAGTTACACCATCGAAGCCGAGGTTCCTTGTTCCGGTTGGAGAGGAAGACCGAAACTGCGGTCAAGTCTCGCGAAAGGAAGACAGCTGATGACTGGAAGCAGCGTGCCCTGGTCAAACGGCAGCCATCTCTTAGCCCCGACGATATTTATTTACATCAGTCTAGCAAAATAAATGAACTCTCACATCGTTCTACCTAGTTCTCTCCCTGTTTTCCGCCTCCGCTTCCTTTTTCATGTTTATTTTCGGAGTACCCTGCATTGGTCGGACACTCCACTGTCTTCAAAGTCTTTTCTCAGCAGACAAGTGCAGCGTGACGGCAAAGGGCACTTAACACAATAACCTCCACACCTGTGGTTCGTCCTAGTCCGCCTTCCGCCAAAGCGATAGATGGACTAGATAAGAGTAAGTTTGAACATCTATCAACATCATATCAAGACAAAGTCCATCTTCGCAATAGTAAGGTGAATTCATTGGCATTCTAAACAATCCATCTTAAATACTTGAGCGAGTACACAGCTTAGTCAAATTCCACTAAAAAATAAATAAATAAATAAAAACACTCCATCGCCAGCTTGGTGATGACTAATGCCGGGTTGTTCTTTATCAGTCCACCAGTCCACAACAACAGAAAAGAAATCTCCGAAGGAAAAGCTCTGAAGAGATTGCGAAACTTTCGTCCGTACAATCTTCCATCACTGAGCCGACACACAGTGCCAAGCCGATATCGGTGTTGGCGACAACGACTACACGGACTGCTACACCAGAAAGCCATGAAGATCCGCACTTTATCGGAACGTATCTGTCGTCACACGCTAAGCCGAGCGGCCGATTACAGAGGAAAAAAGCTCGACCCACCTCTCCGTGGCCGATTAGATATGAGAAACTAGTTCTTCGACACCGACGAGACGCACGTCGACTGCGGCCAGTGGAAAATATATCGCGGCGAACAGGTTTTACGTATAAAATAGGTTGGAGCTTCGAGTTGCTGGCTTAGTTGTGAAGTTATTGTTCGTCAGTCTTGCGGTGTTGCGGTTGCAGAGATGGTCCTTGTGTTGTACGGTACAGAATTCAGTCCGCCGGTTCGGGCAGTGCTCTTCACACTGAACGCACTCGGTTTGGAGTTCAAATTCAAGAAAGTGAACCTGATGCGCGGCGAACATGTCACAGAGGAGTATCGCAAGAAGAATCCCACCCACACCGTGCCCGTGCTGGAGGATGACGGTCAAGCGATAGTGGACAGTCACGCCATTTGTGCGTATCTGGTGCGAAAGTACGGCGACGACGACAGTCTGTATCCCAAGGACTTCAAGCAGCGCGCAGTGGTTGATCAACGTCTGCACTTCGACACAAGCGTCCTCTTCTCCAGCCTCATTGCCATCATGAAGCCGCTGCTGCAGAAAAATGAAACCGATATTCCACAGTACAAGCTGGATGCGATCGCAGAGGGATATGGCTTCTTGGAGACCTTCCTGGAGCACAACTATGTGGCCGGCGAGAATATGACGATTGCGGACTTCAGCATTTTGACAACCGTATCCAGTCTGGACGTCCTCCTGCCCATCGACGCAAAGAAATTCCCAAAGATCACCACCTGGCGAGAGCTGATGCTGCGGGTGCCCTACTACGAGAGAGCCAACGAAATGGGTCTGGCATTGTTCACCAAACTGGTGCTTGGTGCTCTGAATAAGGAATGAAAGTTTGTCTTGATTGAATAAAGTACATTCGGCGTGTTCACTAGTGATTACTGAAATGAGTTTGCTTTTTGCTCTTCGCCTGTCCTTTTGTGTTTGCATTCAGCGTGCCCGTGGTTTCTTTTCTTTCGATCTTTGAGTTCGTGTTTTCTTCTTCATTTTGCGGGCGAAATCGCGCAGACGTTCGAATCTCTTATCGGCTTTTATTGCAAGAGGCCGTTGAATGACCAAGTGCCAAGAGATTGCCGCCTGGCCTAGAAAGCTCGCACAGTTGAGAGGCAAACCCCAGCAGAAGAGAAAACAGCAACATCAATCAAAGCCGTATCTTTATTGTTGGCGTGGCCTTACAGACAATGCAGATAAAGGCGATCATAAATGGCTTGAGATAAATGAAAAGTGATACGAGTATAAACATGCGTCCGTTTTTCTTCGGTAGGGGAACGGGCTGTCAACCGGCGTTTTGTGCCCAATTTGTGGGCATAATGGAAGATAATCAAACGGGTACTTGAGAGAGTTATCGACTGATGGAGTTTATTGCTAGGTTTCACTAATTGAATCGAAAAAGATACAGAACCAGATTGTGAGTGTGAATTGATATGTTGGCTACACATGCTTGCACGGGAGCTTTGTGAGGCGACGTGTGAGAACTGATTGCTTATTTGCTGAATCTGTTGAAGTATTTCGTCATCTTTTAGATTATTTTTTTGAACTGATAAGCGATCTTTACGGTGAGAAAAAAAGCATACTGGGACTGTTATTTGTTTTTTCAGAAGCACTCTTTTTTGGAAGATCGCAGGCTTGGGTTTTTTGTTTGTGGGATGTGAGTCACATCCAAATGTGACGTAATGTTTGTTTTTTAACGAGAGGCCGATCTATAGAAGTTGTATCTTTAACAACCACATTCCCTTCGGATAGTCTTCATCCAACAACAGACCTCAGACCAATTAGTGTGTCATCCTTCTTCCTTAAGGTTCTCCAAAGAATCAAATCGGAAGACGCATACGGAAACGGTTCTGAAGTTGTGCAGACTTAATGCAAGGTTAATTAAAAATGTTTTTACATTTTCTTAATCATGTGCAGTTTTCGGTGATTGGAGAAAATTACGTTTTCCACCTTTCATGATGTCAGAAATGAACTTAATAAAATGAGTAAACAAAATCAAGGGCAAAAATTCTTAAATATTCAGTACATAAGCGAACACTCAAAACTGTCCGCATTAAGGCCTAATTAGGGAACATCAACCTGATCGCCCCAACGGAAGAGAAAGATGACGATAGCGAGGATAACTTTTATGATCTCCAAGAAAAAACATTTAAGCAATGCCCCAACTAATATACCAAGATTGTTCTAGGAGATTTCAATGCTATGCGGGATCTCTTACAAACATAAAAAAGCACAGCCAGCATACCGACCTCTCTGTAGGTAGCACACCGTCCCACATCTCTATAAAGGGACCTGGAGGACTCTGATCAATCAACGGATCATTTTTCAATCAACGTTAGACACTCCTTCAGGATTCTTGATGTCCGAACGTCCCGGGGAGAAAGCACGTAAGATAGACTCGTGACTATTTCCTTGTTGTAACCAACGTAAGACCAGTTTTTGAGTCTGAGTGCTCCAGGGTATGTTAAAAATCGAGAGGAGAAGGAAGACAAACTCGTTTTTACGTCGGAAAACTATTATCCCAACAGACAATCAGGAACTTTGCAGATCGAGTCTCCCTGAGACTCTCTGAAAGTTCGACTCCGACTCCACACACAATAGATGAAGAATGGAAACGTCAAAAACCCACCAGGAATGCCGAAAGTTATGTACGCACATGCCAGTCGTGTGAACAATTTTAAAGGGTAACTCGAAAAACATATACACACATTTGCAAATGTTTTCTGAAATTGTATTGTTTATTGCAAATTACATATAAGAAACGCCATTTAAGTCGAATTGTATACTTTAAAGATAAAAAACGAAACTGCAATACTAAAAAAGCAATAAAAAAAGGCATAGAAAACCTTAGTGATTAGTGGGAGAACTTGCCAGTACAAATACAGCCGTCATTGAGAAGATGTACCGGCAAATCATAGTCAGACAACCGGACACAAATTATCAAACGAGTGTCTAAAGAAATAAGCGCTGACAATTAAGGATTAAGGCTAACAAACGGTCACCTTTGGAACTCAAACAATCCAAGAAGAAATATAACGTGGACGTCTTGATAAGCTGTGACGGCTCGATTGAAGAAGCTCTTATGAGACGTCATCGCTTTGACAGGAATAACAGGAATGGTCCCAAAGTGAAACAGTAATTCAAGGTTCGCATAGGGGGCTAGCGAAACATAACCTGAATACTAATAGTAGACTCGCCTTCGATAATGAAAAATTAGAGGAATCATTTCTGCGGACTTTAAAGCGGCGGTGTTCCACTCAATTAGGACGGTGATAGGCGATGCGAATTCGGTTTCCCCGACCGAGACGAGGTCAAGGTAGCAATTTCAAGACTGAAGTCTAACAAAGCATTCGGCGCAGGCCAGTCCGCTGAAATCTTCAAGGCAACTGGCGATGATCTGGTAAGACGCATGCACCAGCTCAACTGTAAGATACGGTCTGAGGAAGACCCCATTGACTGCGCCAACTGCAGAGGCCTATGTCTCAGTAAAAAGGTACAACTTCGTAGGCCGCCAATCCATGGATGCTCCGAGCCTGAGCAATTGCTGCCTTCCATCGATGATGGTCCAGAACACGATTATTCCAGTCATCAAGACCAAGCTGTCTTGCATCCTTCCTTTCCTTTTCGAATGAGAGGCACGAAGGCCCTCTGAGCTGGAGCTTTAATGTCCATACGCTCGTTGTCCTTGTAGAGCATGACATTGAATCTTCGAGTCAGACGATTAAAGTAGTGTCGGTTGTCAAACGCCGTTCTACATCGGATCTCCACTAAGATGTCATTCGGAAAGTTAACGTTTGCCCCGGTGTAGACAAGGTTCTCTTGTCTTGTCGCTGGTGCTGTGCGGCGAATCTTTCTTAGTCAACAGCATATACGTATGTACATATGTAGTTTTATCCTCTATGACCTTGAAACCGGCTCTCCTAAACCTCTTATTCAGTTGATCTCGATGTAATCTCCATACCTCAATAAAATCTCAAAAAACAGTGGATACCCGAAATGTAAAGTGATCAAATGAAAAATGGTTCCACAGCTTGTTTTTTAAACAATTATCGCGGTCTACTCCGTGTGAGGTTATAAGAATAGGCTTGCAGTATACATATATAAATATACTCTAGAGAGATCGTGCACCTTGGACCAACAAAAACCAAAAAAACAAATAAACGTTCTGTCATTGAATGATGGCGGGTAGTAAACAAACAATGTTACAGATTCGCGCATTCCAAGAGAAAAACAAGGCTTTAGTTAACCTTTAGTTTCCAGGTCCAGCCTCTCCGCTATTTCGTTGTCCCAATGCCTCGGAGTCGAAAACTTTTCGGGGCGGAGCAGTGTTGTTCATACGCTTTACATGGCATAGCCATTTTAGGCGTTGAGTCCGTAGACACCTGGCTAGACTCATATCTATGTACAAGCCATAGACTTCGTTGCTTTTCCAGAAACTATAAACGCAAACAGGACTAAAGATTGAGCGCAGAACTTCTTGAAAAGACGTCTTCTTTATCCTCTCTTGAGACAGTCTAGGCTTCCGCGCCGTAGAGCAGGACAGGGATGATCAAAGTCTTATATTTCGATAGATTGACCTGCTACTCACTTGCCACTTGAGCCCAAAGAAACAGTGATTGGCAAGAGTTAATCGGTTCTGATGTTGCTCGCACTATTAACCTCGAACACCTCTAACGCCACCTCGAAGTTGCAGCTGCCAATTGTGACGTTCTTACCGAATCTCCGATGTTGTGTGTCCTTCCTTGGTGATAGCATGGACTTCATTTTGCCCTTCATTCACCGCTTAACCCATTTTTACCGCCTCCGTTTTTGTGCCAGCAAACGCTTCATTGGCAGCTCGCTGTGTTCGACCAATCACATCAATGTCATCCCCGTTTACTAGCAATTGCACTGATTTTTAGAAGATCATGCCCCTTGTGTCCACGAATGAGTTTTGCACGACCTTCTCAAGTGAGATGTGGAAAAAATCACATGACAGCTGGTCGACATCAAAGGTCTTGGTGAGTTCGTTATCGACAGACGCTCATAGAAAACTGCAGATAAGATCTTATAGGCGATATTATAAGTTCTCGCAGTTGAAGGGGTCTCGTTTCTTGTGGAACGGGCAAACGATACTAGTGTTCCATTTGTCGGGCATACTTTCCTACGGCCACATCTTACACAAACAGGCAAACAAACGAGGCCCTATCATAATAATATAATATGGATGGCGCTACAGCCCGTAGAGGGCCTCGGCCAAGCTTCTCAGCAACCACTCGTGTTGTGCGTGCTATTGTTCTCACACGAGTGGAAGGGACCTACAGTTTTATGCCGACTCCGAACGGCCAAGTTTGAGAAGCTTTTTCTAAACAGGAAATACTTTTTGAGCATTGTCAATGACTCGAAAGAGGTGGGGTCGTGAAAATAATTTTTGTCGCTCAGAGCTGGAATCGAACCTACGACATCGAGGTTGGGGTCGACGCACATACCCACAACGCCACGGGCCACGAGGCCCTATCAGTTGCCTAAAAAAGTTCTGCGGACAGTCATTCTGCACCAGCAGCCTTGTTCGACTTTAGTCTCGATATCGCTATCTTGACTTCGTCTAGGTCGGAGAACGCACTCTGCTATTGTCGTCCATTGCGTGGAGTGAAATTCGTTTTCGTCAGGTGAAAAAAAGAAGGATGATCCCCCTACTTCTACTTGTATGTGAGCACTATGTCTGCCAACACAATTAAAATGACATTAACCACTTCTTCAACCATCCTTGCAACAATTTAAATATTTATGCAAGTAAGAACGAGTGAAGACCAATTGCACTGGTATGCAATGGGGAGTTCTCATTCCAAATGTGAGACCTGGCACACTTGTCTAATGTCTTCAACAACTCTATCCTTGGATACAAGTGGTTTTATTTATTAATGGATGCAGTCATCAATTTTCAGCATATGTCCTCACTTTATGACTTTACATGGATTTTTAACAATAAAATCGATTGATTGAAAGTGGGTTAATGCGTAATGAAAGTCTCGTTTTGGTAAACTGAACCTGAGTAGAGACAAATGTCCCAAAGCTGAAAAAACTAATCTTATATTTACTGTGGACAGCGTTGTATAGTGTACTTATAGTCCAACCGTGAAAGGCCTACGTTCTAGTGCCTTCACTGGTTATATATACCATTCATAAGAGCCACACAACGGTGAGGATAGAGGATAATTACATGTGTACAATCTAAAGGTAACTCATCGAAAACATTAAATTGAATCCTCAGTCAAAAATCCGTTTTTTTTTCTATGCTGCTTCTCAATCTTGACTTAGTCAAATACACCTGATGACTGCATCCAGTTCAACAACAACAGTTCTTTACATCAAAAATTCGGTCCGCCTGTGTATCCCTAACACGAGCAAATTATAAAAAAAAACTGAAGCCCAGGAGGCTCGGATTCATAAACTTTGTTATTCGAAGCTTTGGTAGTGACAGCTTGATTCTTAAGCTATCTGCCAGCAATATTGACTGTTGGATTCAGAATCTTATCCCGACTGTAGTGGTAGCGAACAGAAACTATTTCACTTGGGTTGTCAAAAAATGATCCGAAATATGCGTTAATTTGTTGCTATTTTGAGGGTAACACCGGTAGGCACTCATCCCTACTCGCGAAAAGCTGAGAGTTGTTTCCCAAGCCTCTCTTGAAGCGAACTTCCAAGCTTTTCATCAGCAATAACAGGACATCAACAAGGAGGGTAATCACTTGGAGATAGGGCCGGAGTGTAACATCACATGCATGCATCTCACAACCACGCCCCTAGATCTTCTGGCGAGTCTCTATCCATGGCCTGACAAATGTCCCAAAGCTGAAAAAAACTAATCTTATATTTACTGTGGACAGCGTTGTATAGTGTACTTATAGTCCGACCGTGAAAGGCCTACGTTCTAGTGCCTTCACTGGTTATATATACCATTCATAAGAGCCACATAACGGTGAGGATAGAGGATAATTACATGTGTACAATCTAAAGGTAACTCATCGAAAACATTAAATTGAATCCTCAGTCAAAAATCCGTTTTTTTTTTTCTATGCTGCTTCTCAATCTTGACTTAGTCAAATACACCTGATGACTGCATCCAGTTCAACAACAACAGTTCTTTACATCAAAAATTCGGTCCGCCTGTGTATCCCTAACACGAGCAAATTATAAAAAAAAACTGAAGCCCAGGAGGCTCGGATTCATAAACTTTGTTATTCGAAGCTTTGGTAGTGACAGCTTGATTCTTAAGCTATCTGCCAGCAATATTGACTGTTGGATTCAGAATCTTATCCCGACTGTAGTGGTAGCGAACAGAAACTATTTCACTTGGGTTGTCAAAAAATGATCCGAAATATGCGTTAATTTGTTGCTATTTTGAGGGTAACACCGGTAGGCACTCATCCCTACTCGCGAAAAGCTGAGAGTTGTTTCCCAAGCCTCTCTTGAAGCGAACTTCCAAGCTTTTCATCAGCAATAACAGGACATCAACAAGGAGGGTAATCACTTGGAGATAGGGCCGGAGTGTAACATCACATGCATGCATCTCACAACCACGCCCCTAGATCTTCTGGCGAGTCTCTATCCATGGCCTGACAAATGTCCCAAAGCTGAAAAAAACTAATCTTATATTTACTGTGGACAGCGTTGTATAGTGTACTTATAGTCCGACCGTGAAAGGCCTACGTTCTAGTGCCTTCACTGGTTATATATACCATTCATAAGAGCCACACAACGGTGAGGATAGAGGATAATTACATGTGTACAATCTAGAGGTAACTCATCGAAAACATTAAATTGAATCCCCAGTAAAAAATCTGTTTTTTTTTTCTATGCTGCTTCTCAATCTTGACTTAGTCAAATACACCTGATGACTGCATCCAGTTCAACAAGTTGTTTTGCGTCGGCGTTTGATTAGTCTTTACATCAAAAATTCGGTCCGCCTGTGTATCCCTAACACGAGCAAATTATAAAAAAAAACTGAAGCCCAGGAGGCTCGGATTCATAAACTTTGTTATTCGAAGCTTTGGTAGTGACAGCTTGATTCTTAAGCTATCTGCCAGCAATATTGACTGTTGGATTCAGAATTTTATCCCGACTGTAGTGGAAGCGAACAGAAACTATTTCACTTGGGTTGGCAAAAAATGATCCGAAATATGCGTTAATTTGTTGCTATTTTGAGGGTAACACCGGTAGGCACTCATCCCTACTCGCGAAAAGTTGTGAGTTGTTTCCCAAGCCTCTCTTGAAGCGAACAATATCAGGACATCAACAAGGAGGGTAATCACTTGGTGATAGGATCGGAGTATAACATCACATGCATGCATCTCACAACCAGGCCCCTAGATCCTCTGGCGAGTCTCTATCGATGGCCTGACGTTAAGCATCTCTTGTATCCAGCCTTGGTCAAATGGTTCTTGAAAAATCGTATCTTTCTGGAGGGCATGGGTCTGTGCATATTGTATCCAGCGATGGTCAAATGGTTCTTAAAAAATCTTATCTTTCTGGAGGGCATGCGTCTGTGCATCCAGGGCAAGTTGTTGATTGCTCTCAACTTGGCGAGATGCCAGCAACGATCCCTGTAAATGCACAGGTCAAGTTGACATACATGTCCAAACCTCTATTTCCGTTCGGAAAATTAGCTGCTCACCCTGCGTATGGTCATATTTATCACACTATCCCGGCAAGTATATCCCATAACAGCACAACAAATTCATCTCGACAGCTTGTATTCGCGATTTTATTTTTTCCCATTGGCCTTGAGAACAAGTTCGGCCTTTCTAACTACGGATCTTTAAAGCTGTTTCAATATTGACACAAGCTAAGAATTGATGTATTGATGTCGTGTTAAATTGACTAATTGAAGTAGAAACGATAGCATCTCGAAATGTTCTGTTTATAGTAAATTATTCCCTCTTAACTCCAAACGTTGCAATTCAATTTTACTGTGGTCTCATTATACTGAAAGGAATTTCTAAAAGTATTATTTGATGTTCTTTCTGTCATACTTACTAGCACTTACTTCCCTGAACTTTATTCGATGTGTGTTACCATTGAAATGACTAAATGAGATTTAAATTTGTTCTCTCAGTGATATCTGTCACTGATTGACCACAACCTAACAAATTATAAGAAAAAGATTTAGCTCCGACCAAGAGCGAACAAATTATTGTGATACAATTCTTAACAAGAGAGTGAAGTTTAAAAACCTTTCAAAAGGTTGAGAGTCATTTTCGAGCACTGACTTTAAGTAAAAGCTTATAGGGATCGCTACAAAAAATAGTTGTCCGCCAATCCGCCGAAACTGAAATTTAATAAGCGAATAAAGAAAAAAAAACTTAAAACAACAACTAAACAAAAAGTTAAACAGCAGCTCCACCTGGAACATTGTGCTCTAGCTTACGATATTGCGTCTGTATTGTGATTCATCCAATGGATTTACGTAAATCCTACTAAAAAAGCGCTATTGCGATGTGGATCCATCTACTAGTCATATTCGTTTTATAGGTTCGCGTCAATAATCAAACAATAGCCACACTCGACTAGTGGTCTATCATCAACTCTTCGAGGTCTATAAAGATGCCGACGTAGTCCGGAAGGCGAACATTTTGCTACTACATATTTCAGCCAAGAGGGACCTATTCTGGCTCAAGGATGCAAGACACCTTGGTTTTTATCATTGCAAGCATCGTGCCCTGGACCGTCATTGAGAGAATGCCACTAACACAACTACGAGCTGGATGATCCTCTGTTAGTAAAGAAGGTTAGCAATAGTGAAATCAATATGGATCGAGCAACTATAAAATCCGTCGTACATCAAATCATCTATCCCACAACAGCAATGCAGAAGAAACTGCTAGCCTTCCTCCCTTTTCTCCTTGAGACTTAACAAACAATCATCCTGCCGACCCTCTTTTGCCACTGTCTCTGTTCGTAGATCCATATCGAAAGGGAACGCAACGCTATGACAACTGAGTAATTGCCTAGTGCACATTTTCACTTGAAGTACTTCTCAAGTCCACAGCGTCAAATTGATAAACTGAAAGTCTTTTTGTTTTTCCATTTAATCCGAAACAGACAGCTTATCTCTTCTTTCCCAACAGCAGTTATGCTCAGTCACCGTGCTTTGATAAGACGCCAAGCGTGATGATGTAGCAGTACTACTTCTAGAATGATCACATTCGAGTCGATAAGACATGAGTTATTTTTGCTCAGAACACCTATTCTTGAGTGCCGCTTGGAGTCGGCACAGTTCAGCCTTCAACGAGTCAAGTCCACCAATGTGTGTTATCGTTGCAAATTCTCTTGCTCTCTCTTTTAGCTTTGCAGCTTTCGAAAAAAAGCTTTTCTCTGGTCTACTGAACACCAGACACTGCATATAAACGAGGGGCCGCATCTTCGTTCCGTGTCTCTTTCGTAGTCATATTGCAATGGGTCAGTTAACTTTGTACGGTATTGAGGGAAGCCCTCCATTTCGGTGTGTCCTATTGACATTGAGTGCTCTAGGATTAGATTACGAATTCCGTCAAGTGAATGTATTGGGCGGTGAGCACAAGTCCGATGAATTTTTGAAAAAGAATCCCCAACACACCGTGCCGGTGTTGGAGGACGATGGACAAGCCCTGTGGGACAGTCATGCCATTTCGTCATACCTTGTGCGGAAGTACGCTAAGGACGATTCCCTCTACCCGAAGGATTTCCTTCAGCGTGCTTTTGTCGATCAGCGTCTTCATTTCGATTCGGGAGTGCTGTTTCCATCACTAGCCAGCATTACTGTACCAATACTTTTCAAGAATGAGACCAAAATTCCGCAAGAGAAAATAGATGCCATCTATAATGCGTATAACTTCATGGAGATGTTCTTGCAGCAGGATTTCATTGTCGGCAATAATCTGACCATTGCTGACTTCAGTTTGATTTCGACCTTGAGCACCGCGAAATTTATTGCGCCCACTGATGCCGCCAAAACGCCTAAACTCGTCGCCTGGATGAATCGCATGGCACTGTTACCGTACTATGAGAACGCCAACGGCAAGGGAGCTGCAATGCTTTCGGGACTGTTGAAATCAAAGCTTGGAATCAATTAATTAAGCCGAATTTCTGGCAGCTTGCTGGAAGAAAGTGTGCACATTTGTTTTTATGGGTGATTGTGATCAGTTGATATCTCAGAAATATACTATTTTATGTGTGATATATTTGCGTATACTTCATGTTTTCCCCCTGCTGTGATTTGTAAGTTTGTCCTTAGATCTATTGTTTAGTTTTAAAGTGAAGGTCATTGAAGTGATTAAAAACCACGGTCCACAGAATCTTTTGCGGGCGTACGATTATATCCCACACAAAATTTTCCCCACGCAATGCATACAACCGTCCCAATTAATACGTGCCGTGTTCAATCCAAATTTAATATAATTAAGGAAATTAATGATTTACATTTCTTTTCAAACTAGCCGGATTGTCACGCAACGCTGGAACCTTGAATCATGAAGTGGCTACAGGTGCATGCTCGATAATTAGGACTTGTGGAATATGGGTCAGTAGAGATGCCGAAATGAAAAAAAATACTAACCGCATCCGCATGAAATTTAAAGGAAATATCTCTCAAACGCAACAAAAGTCAAAAGTTGACGTCGTGGGATGCATTTCTTCTGTTGTCATTTTTTTAAGACAACGCATCGAATTCTTTGGTCTGAAGCCTTAAATTCCATCAATTGCTTATGGAAACTATCCACTAGAGTGTTGTGTCTTAATCTTAGCTCCCGGATATTTCATTTATAAATATAATAAATTATTAAAGAGAGAAGATAGTTGTTGGGGTGGTTTTGTAGGTCTTAGACCCCATCTCGTAGGCAATCTCTCACAACTAATGCTGATATCTAGAACGATTATTCAAGTTGATAGGCAATAGAATGAGGAGAAGACACCACCTCTTGTGAACCTCTGAAGGTCTATGGAGACCATGAACAATTTTGCGACTATATTGGCTCGGTAACATCGTTCTTTCTATCATCAGAAAACGGCCCGCGTCCCTGTTCATATGGCCGGATTTCTATAGGGAAAGCAATGACATATAACTGGGGCACATTTCCACTTTGAACTTTCTGTTTTCAATTTAATCCAAAACAGACATCTTATCTCTTCTTTTCCAACAGCAGTTATGCTCAGTCATCGATACAAGAACGATTATTCAAGACATCAAGGAGTTAACAAGTGCCACTTGGGGTCGACATAAGCTAGTCCACTCTTGTGCAAATTGTTTCGATTCAACGTCTGTCTTCGCAGCTTTCGAATAATAAGAGCTTTACTCTGGTCTCTTAACCACCAGACGCGGCGAATAAACTAGAGCCCAGATTGCCGTCGATCTTCATTGAAGTGAGTGTCTTTGTCGCTATCGCTTCGCAATGGGAAAAATAATTTTGTACGGTATCGATGCAAGCCCTCCAGTTCGGTGTGTCCAATTAACATTGAGCGCCCTGGGATTGGAGTACGAATTCCGTCAAGTGAATGTGATGGAAGGTGAGCACAAGTCCGGTGAATTTTTGAAGAAGAATCCTCAACACACCGTCCCAGTGTTGGAGGACGATGCACGAGCCCTGTGGGACAGTCATGCAATTTCGTCGTATCTTGTGCGAAAGTACGCGAAGAACGATTCCCTCTACCCGAAGGATTTCCTACAGCGTGCTGTGGTCGATCAGCGTCTCCATTTCGATTCGGGAGTACTTTTCGCATCACTGAGGAACATGGTTACACCACTATTTTTCAAGAATGAGACCAAAATTCCGCAAGAAAAAATGGATGCCATCTACAATGCGTATAACTTCATGGAGACGTTCCTGCATCAGGATTTCATTGCCGGCAATAATCTGACAATTGCTGACTTCAGTTTGATTTCGACCTTGAGCACCGCGAAAGCCATTGCGCCAATTGATGCCGATAAAACGCCTAAACTCGTCGCCTGGATGAATCGCATGACAAAGTTACCGTACTATCAGAAGGCCAACGGCAAGGGAGCTGCAATGATTTCCAGACTGTTGAAATCAAAGCTTGGAATCAGTTGATTCAGCTTAAGTGTCTGGATGTTTGCTGGAAGATGGTGTGCACGTTTGTTTTTGTAGGTTATTGTGAATAATGGATATCTCAGAAATAAATAATTTGATGTGTGATATATTTGCGCGTACTTTATACTTTCCATCCAAAGAGTGAAAGACACGCTGCTCAATCATCTACTGAATTTGTAAGCTTGTCCCATAATCTGCTGTTAGTTTCAAAGTCAAGGTCATTGAAGTGATTAAAGGCCTCGGTCCACAAAATCCGATATTATATCCCACACAAAATTTTCTTCACGCTATGCATACTTGGTATCTTGAATCATACTTGTAGGCAAGTAATGCTCGATAATTAGGACTCGTGGAATATGGGTCGGTAGTGATGTTGATGACAAAATATATTAACCGCGTCTGCATGAAATTTGAAGGCAGCATCTGAAACGCAACGAAAGTCAAAAGTTGACGTCGTGGGATGCATTTCTTCTGTTGTCATATTTTTGAGAGAACGCATCGAATTCTTTGGTCTGAAGCCTTAAATTTCATCGATTGCTAATGGAATCTAGCCACCAGAGTTTTGGGTTTTAATTGTAGCTTTTGGATATTTTGGTTGTAATTCTTACACTTTTAACGACTTAATTTATTGAAACAGATTAGTTAGTGGTTGGAATGAATTAGTAGGTCTTAGACCCCATCTCGTAGGCCATCTCTCACAACTCATACCGATATCCATAACGATTATTCAAGTCAACAGGGAATTCGTTTTTTTTTTTGTATAGAATACCCCTAAGTGAGTGCCACTTAAGATGGGCATAAGCGAGTCCACTCTTGTGCATTAGTTTGCAAATTGTTTTGCTCTCTCTTCTAGATTAGCAGCTTTCGAAAAAAAAATAAGAGCTTTTCTCTGGTCTCTTAACCACCAGACACTGCATATAAACGAGCCCGGATTGCCGTCGATCGTCATTTTAGTGAGTGTCTTTTTCGCTATCTCTTCGCAATGGGAAAAATAGTGTTGTACGGTGTCGAGGCAAGCCCTCCAGTTCGGTGTGTCCTATTGACATTGAATGCTCTGGGATTGGATTACGAATTCCGTGAAGTGAACGTGTTGGGTGGTGAGCACAAGTCCGATGAATTTTTGAAGAAAAATCCCCAACACACAGTGCCAGTGTTGGAGGACGATGGACAACCCCTGTGGGACAGTCATGCCATTTCATCGTACCTTGTGCGGAAGTACGCGAAGAACGATTCCCTCTACCCGAAGGATTTCCTACAGCGTGCTGTGGTCGATCAGCGTCTTCATTTCGATTCGGGAGTATTATTCACATCACTGAGGAATATCACTGCACCGCTATTTTTCAAGAATGAGACCAAAATTCCGCAAGAGAAAATGGATGCCATCTACAATGCGTATAACTTCATGGAAACGTTCCTGCATCAGGACTTCATTGCCGGAAATAATCTGACAATTGCCGACTTCAGTTTAATTTCGACCTTGAGCAGCTTGGAAGCTATTGCGCCAATTGATGCCGCCAAAACGCCTAAACTCGTCGCCTGGATAAATCGCTTGGCTAAGTTGCCGTACTATGAGAAGGCCAACGGCAAGGGAGCTGCAATGCTTTCGGGATTGTTGAAATCAAAGCTTGGAATCAATTGACGTTTCTGTGGATTATTGTGATCGGTTGATATACGAGAAATAAATTATTTTATGTGTGATATATTTGCGCGTACTTCATGTTTCCATTCAAGCGATGACTACCATAGTGAAAGAAACGTTGCTCAAGCAAGTTTAACTATCACAGAGGCGAGCAGAATATTGCTTGATAAAAAGACTTCAATTATGTGCTGAGATTCGTAAGCTTTTTCTTAGCTCATTTGAACGCCCGACAACTGCTTACATAGTTCCATAGTGAAGGTCATTGAAGTGATTTAGTATTGTTGCCTGAACATTTGTCGAGTCATCGTTTGATTATGGAATGTAGACGGCAGTTTGTTGAGTTTCTGGATGTTTAATTTTTAATTTGTACACGTTTTTCTATTAAATTTATTCCATGAGACAGGTTAGTGTTGTGGAAGTGGCCCATAAGCAAACACGTAAGGAAATACAATACCGCACATAAACACCGCTGTAGCTTCTCAGATAAATTCCAGCCGCTCAGTTGAATTCATTTACAAATATATGTGCATGAAAAGCTGTCCGTATGTTGTTATCTTTGGATCGGATCATCTTTGGTATGATCGTTGGTTAGCACGTAATAGAGATTCGATTTAGTAATAAGTTGGTCGGAATAAGACCCTTCAACTGAATTGCCCAGATAAATAACAAATGCCAAGAGTTTTGCTTATATTCCTGCAGAGCTAAGGTAAGCAAAGTTCATTACTACCTCAAAGTTATAGATGTCAATTGTGACGTGCTGTTGTTGGTGCATGTACAAGGGTTTGCATAAGATGGCTGTAACAGCTCGCGGTCCTGTGACAATTATGTCAATGCCGTCGGCGCTAATAGTTATGCAGACTTTTGAAGTGTTGTGCATCCGGTGTTGGCAATGGAACTTGGCATTTCACAATTCGTTAAAATACATATGATGTTTAAGCATTCGTTTTGGTCAGGTGAACAGGTGTTTTGACTACCATCGTCAATGTTGAGTGGTTTCTTCTGATTATGTTTCTTTACCGATTATGTTTCTACCACTAGGTGTCCTCATTCATCTCCACCCATCTCTGCGGGTGCATTTCTGATTTGGCTCTTTTAATTTTCAGGGTCTTGAGAAAAACTAGTCTAAAAGATGATAAGACACCTATTGATCAAACTGCACTTTTAAAAGAATTAGTTGATTCATTGCAATTGAATTAAATTTAATATTAAAGAGATAGTAGACAAGTACTGATAGTATCTGAAATTACGCGATATCGAGTACATTTTTTATCAAGTACCATGACAAACATTACTCAAGCAGACATTGATTTAAACTGTTGCTAAGAAATGTGCACAATGAAGCAACCGCGTGCCTCTTTACGACTTCATTCTTGTAATAAAATACGGGTTGAGAGGATAACTAGATCTTATGCAAAAAAGCAGATGGCTTATTCTCGACTCTCCTAATGTGAGACATTCCTCGCATTGGCTGACAAAACGCACCCTTGGAAGTCCAAGGCCAACCGTGAAAGGTGTTGATTTAGCACCACAAGGTGCCCGTGGCGTTGTGGGTATGTGCGTCGACCCCAACCTCGACGTCGTAGGTTCGATTCCTGCTCTGTGCGACGGAAACAGTTTTCACTGCCCCACCTCTTTCGAGTCACTGACAATGCTCAAAGAGTATTTCCTGTATAGAGAAAGCTTCTCAAACAAAGCCGTTCGGATTCGGCATAAAACTGTAGGTCCCTTCGACTCATGAGAGAACAATAGCACGTACAACACGAGTGGTTGCTGAGAAGCTAGGCCCTGGCCCCCTACGGGCTGTAGCGCCACCCATATTATTATATTATTATTATTATATTAACCCGAACACAGTTGCTACAGTTTGTGTAAGAGGAATGAATGGCCCTCAAAAGAGGTCCCTTAATCTCGCACTACTTCAGAATACCGCAGAATTTAGCTCGAGGCACTCGGTCTCTTTCATGAGCGCTAAGGATTAGTTTGGCATAGTCCTAAGCTTTCTTAGAATGATAAGTTGGTCGGACGAAAGCCGCACTGTTTACTTTCATCATCCAACCTCCTGGATTCGACAACAACTCTGGAGCGCGCTTCTTACACCTTATCGTAGACTTTCCTGGGGATACTTACAAAAAGTGTATTTGATTTTAATCTCTTTTGCCCCTACCCCGTTGGACTAATCCCTAGGTGTCTCTTCCCACGACGCCTAAATGGCACGAAAGAGCTATACAATTTTATTTTATGTATTGCCTTAAGCATTTCTAGCCGGAAATACACTTTTACCTTTTGCTCAGTACTCTGTTCGGGATTGAGTAGCTCTGAAAAGTGCTCGTTCCATCTGCGATTCTAGGTGTGTCTGGAAGGGGCAGACTTTATTTTGCTTGAAGATGTACTTACATACATTCTGTTGCAAAATCCTGTACAAAATAATTTGTCATTACATTTCATGACCGAAAGAACACAGGAACATACTGATTGAAAGAATACGCCTACTACTACATATTTTTTGTGTTTTTTTTTTTTTTGAGAAAATGTATGTACGCACATTTACCTCAAACGACTCTAATATTAATTTAATTAAGCACTCGACTGACTGGAGGAAGAATAGAATAAAAATATGCACATGTGTACATGTGTAGTTACTAGACTGTTTGTAAGCTCCACCGAGAGGCGATTCAATGAATATCAACCAGCTCTGATGATTGAAAACTAACGTTAACCTCACATCTAGAATTGCTTGTGCGCTGAAGACATATCATTTTGCAAAGTGTAGTGCACACAACGCTCTACAGCTATAATTACACTAAAATACTGAACTTATGCATCACAATATGCATAATCTGTCATTAACAATTCTCTCTTTCAAAGCATCATGCGAACACTGACATTCTTATTGCATAAGAACTCGCTCAATTGCATCGTTAATGGAAGTAATTGCTTGAGTACATATCAAAAACACAATCTGACTCGGTAGGTATCAAACTTGGACTAAGAATCAACGTTTGTCACATTTGAACAAATTATTATCTGTACGACTTGTCGTACTCTTACAAAAATTTATTTACCACATTTGCTTTCTCCATCTATCGCGAGACATGTTTCCTTAAAATCGAGTGCGAGATCTTCTCTGTCGTTTTGTGTGCTCGCCTGAAGCCCTTTATGAACAATCTGATAGATCCTTACCTATCCTCCTTACAAACGCGCAATGCCCAAGGACACCACCAAACTAGAGATGTCCAGTTTTAATCAAAATTATTTTTGATTATAAACAAAGAAACAAAACACAGGATCTTTCTCGGTTGTTCTTTTATTGAATATATCTTAAGACACATTTACATTTAATATTGCCTACACCAAGCCTAGCAATCATTTTCCCCATGTATTCGTTTGCACATGCATTTACATGCTTCCGTATTGCGTCATGCTGACTGGCAATATTATTTATCCGATCTCAATCTCGATCTGCATTCGGGCTCGAGTACAGTTGCTGATCCTTCAGTTCTGCGTATTCAACCCGGTGCTCATTAATTAATGGACCAATAGTGTGTTTCGAAATTGGAGACGTTTCGATGGCAACGGAAAACAGCCGACGCCGAAAAAGGTTTATATGAAGTGACGATGAAGAGGCAAACCGCCGACGCGACAATATTATATTATTATCGGTGCGGGGCTAGTAGAGCTAGTAGGCTACCTCGGCTCCGGAGTAAATTGTACAAATATCCTAGATACCGAGACCAAGCGTAGGATAACTCTTGCCAACCGTTGTTTCTTTGGGCTCAAGAGGCAATTGAGCAATAGAGCCCTCTCTCGAAGGACCAAGTTGACTCTCTATAAGACACTGATCATGGAAGCATGGACAATCTCAAAAGCGAATGAAGAAGTTTTTGGTCTGTTCGAGATAAAAGTCCTTTTGTCATGTTTATGTTGACGGGTTCTGGAGGAGATGATTCAACCACGACTGTATAGCGACATGAGCCTAGCCATGCGGCTACGGATCCAACGCCTACGGTGGCTAGGTCATGTAGAGCGTATGGAAAACTCAGCTCAGGCCCGAAGAATTTTCGAATCCGAACCTGTGCGGCAACGCAATAGAGGACGCCCAACATGCAAGTGGAATATTGTAGTATTTTAATTATTGCTTTAGGAGTGAACCGTTTCTAAAAAAGTGTCATATGTAAATTACAGTTTACACTTGATTTGAAGTTCCAAATATATGTGTCAGTTTACCATAGGCAGGCAAGAAGAAGGTTGGAGGAACAGAATGGTGATATGATGTCGGTGGGCTTGGTGATCAGGTCTCAGTCGGTCGGCCTATGATTTAAGGATCCATAGTGGCTTTAATATTTTATTAACGCATCGGAATCAATTCCAAGAATAGACAAACTACAAGCGATGACAACACTTTTTGTTGGCACCGTATGGCACCAGGTTCGAAGTCGTTAAACAATGACAGGCGGTACTGATGGTAGAATAAGAAACGTAGTCCTCTGTCTAGTGTAAACCTACTTGTATATGACATGACATGACTTTGACTGCCAATAAAATTAAAATGATATTAACGATTTTTCCATGCTTGCAAAGATTTAAATATTTATAAAAGTAACAACGAGCGACGTCCAATTGCACTGGTATGCAAACGAGGAGTCTAATGGCTTAAACAACTCTATAGTTGGATTATAAGTGAATTGATTTATTCATGAGTGCAGACATACATTTTCAACAACTGCCCTCACATTCTGAATTCAAAAAAGACTCTTAAAAACATACGTGATTGATTAAAAATGGATTAAAGTGTTCAAAGTCTCATTTAGTTGGTTGCAAGGAGCAAGGATATGCACACAGATCGGGAAATAAACTGAACGTGAATGCAAACAGTTGAAAAACCCTCGACTTATCTAATATTTGCTTTGACTGTAAATATGGACAAAGTAGTTTAGGGCAATTATGGTCGGACAATAAAAGACCTACCTGCTAGTTGTTGCATTACGTACTATTCACAAGTAAACACCGTAGAACAGGGTGGGTGATAATAACATGTGTGCACTCTAGATATCAGAGACTGTAGTTAACTCAGCACAGTCACTGCCGGTTAGGACCGTCATACAAATTTAAATTGAATGCACGCTTAGCTAACCTATTGCTGAGAACGAATTTTTCCAGTAAAAATTCTTTGAGAGTATTATTACAAGTCCGCGTCAAATCAAACTTTTAGCACACAAGATGCATGTGCTACTTGGCGAGATTGCAAAAGAGCCAGTTGCAAAATTCAAAGAAATTTTAGTAATTGCATACTTCCCGGGAAAGTATTCTAATCGTCATTAAACCAATGCAAAAAGGAGATGACTTCGCTGTCTTAGTTGCCAAGGCTGCCTGTGACAACTTCTCCTGAACTATTAGAGGTCTAAAAAGAAGTCGATGTAGTCCTAAAGGCGATTTCACCGGCTCGCCCCCTTCGAGCGCACTGACTCCAAAGCTAAGAGGTACCACCAATCCGAGGCCAGGCTCGTGGCAGAGAGAAAGACTCAATCTCCAGTATATAGACCAAGTCATTGTGGATGGAAGACACCATGGTTTTGACGGTTGAAAGCAGAGTGGCCGGGACCGTCAGCGATAAAAGGCTTCTATTGCTTACCTATGGTTGACCCAGTATTATTAAAAAAAAGGTTTTAAAATAAGCAGTGGGCAACTATAACTTCCGTAGTACATCACATAATGAATAGAAATATCTATTGCAGAAGAAGAATCTAACTCCATACACCTATGTGTCTTAACATACAACCATCCTCTGCCGATTGTCCGCAATCGAAGGCATTCAATCTGCCATCCCAATCCCTGTTCGAAGGGGAATGGGGAATGACAATCCGAAGTACGTAACGTAATTTCTACTTGAAGTACCTCTCAAGTCAACAGCGTCGAACTGATAAACTGAAAGCCTTTTTGTTTTCCATTTAATCCAAAACAGACGACTTATCTCTACTTTTCCAACAGCAGTTATGCTCAGTCACCGTGCTTTGATAAGACTCCGTGCGTGGTGAAATAGCAACACTACTCGTATCTACTTCTAAAATGATCCCATTCAAGTCGATAAGACATATGTTATTTTTGCTCTGATGACCCCCTTGGGGTCAACACAGTGCGGGCTACAAAAATTCAAGTCCACTCCAGTGCATTATTGTTGCAAATTATTTTGCTCTTCTAGCTACGCAGCTTTCGAAAAAAGAGCTTTTCTCTGGTCTCTTGACCAACAGACACTGCATAAAAACGAGGCCGCATCATCGTTGATCATCATTTCCGTGAGTGTCTCTTTAGTTGTCACATTGTGATGGGTCATTTAACTTTGTACGGTATTGAGGGCAGTCCTCCAGTTCGGTGTGTCCTATTGACATTGAGTGCTCTGGGATTGGATTACGAATTCCGTGAAGTGAACGTATTGGGCGGTGAGCAGAATTCCGATGCGTTTTTGAAGAAAAATCCCCAACACACCGTGCCGGTGTTGGAGGACGATGGACAACCCCTGTGGGACAGCCATGCAATTTCATCATACCTTGTGCGAAAGTACGCGAAGAACGATTCTCTCTACCCAAAGGATTTCCTTCAGCGTGCTGTTGTCGATCAGCGTCTTCATTTCGATTCAGGAGTGCTATTTACATCACTAAGGAGCATCACTGCGCCGCTATTTTTCAGGAATGAGACCAAAATTCCCCAAGAGAAAATGGATGCTATCTACAGTGCGTATAACTTCATGGAGATGTTCCTGCAGCAGGACTTCATTGCGGGCAACAATCTGACCATTGCCGACTTCAGTTTGATTTCGACCTTGAGTACACTGGAAGCTATTGCGCCAATCGATGCCGCTAAAACGCCTAGGCTCGTCGCCTGGATGAATCGCGTGGCCAAGTTGCCGTACTATGAGAAGGCCAATGGCAAAGGAGCTGCACTAATTTCGGGACTGTTAAAGTCAAAGCTTGGAATCAATTGATTCAACTGGAGGTTCGCTGAAAGAAAGTGTGCACATTACGTGATGTTATATTGTTTTTGTAGGTTATTGTGATCTGTTGATATATGAGAAATATATTATCTTATTTGTGATTTACATATTTGTGCGTTATATTCCATCTAAACGTCGACTACCAGAGTTCCTCAATCATCTGCTGAGATCTGTACACTTATTCTTAGCCCATCTGAGCACACGACAGCGTTTGCTTTCAAAGTGAAGTTCATTGAAGTAATTAAAGGCCCCGGCGCATAAAAAGTGTTGCGGGCGTGCCTTGATATATCACCCAATTTTTTTTCAATCAGCACACAACCATACAAAAGAAAACGTAATGTTTGTGGAATTCAAATTCACATACAATTAAGAAAATAAATGATTTAAATTTCATGAATTATTGCAAAATAGAATACTATACAAAATATATCACCCAATTTTTTTTTCAATCAGCACACAACCATACAAAAGAAAACGTAATGCTTGTGGAATTCAAATTCACATACAATTAAGAAAATAAATGATTTAAATTTCATGAATTATTGCAAAATAGAATACTATACAAAATAGCTAAACAAACAAAAAAGTATACACTTATTCCAAGGGTTCCAAAACAACGAAACTAAAGGGTGATTTTTTAAAAGCTATAAGAAAGTTTAATAACACATACAATTCAGGAAAATGCATGAAATCTTTATTTAAATCGATAGTACGGTCCACATAATTTAATGTTCGCAGATTATTTCATGCAAATGCTGACCTTGACTGCGCCCCGATGGGTCCATCCGCTTAATCCAATTTTGGCATACTCTTTCCAACATTTCGGCCGGTATCTCACGAATAAATGCTTCAATGTTGTCTTCCAATGTGTCAATTGAAGCGGGCTTGTCTGTATAGACATGAGCTTTAACATAGCCCCACAAAAAATTGTCTAAATGGGTTAAATCGCACGATCTAGGCGGCCAATTGACCGGTCCCGAACGTGAAATAAAATGTTGCACCGAACTCGCCTCTCAATTGTTGCGCGTGCTGTGTGGCATGTGGCACCGTCTTATTAAAACCGCATGTCATGCATTTTGGGCAAAAAAAAAGTTGGATACCATTTCAAGGTAGCGCTCACAGTTACATTACGATTCGCATCATCTTTGAAGAAGTACGGTCCAATGATGGCCCATAAACCGCACCAAACTATGACTTTTTCTGAATACATTGGTAGCTCTTGCAATGCTTCTGCCTGATATTCACTCCAAAATCGACAACTCTGCTTATTTACGTACCCATTGAGCTTCGATTAAACTGACCATAAAATGGAAGAAGTGCGCTGTTCGTTTGTAAGACGATGGTTAACTTATTGATCAAACTGAAGATGTTTGACAGTGAAACAAAACACCAAACGTGAGTCAGCTGTTTAAACTAGTGTTGCCAAAAAGATAATAGCTACAAAATCACCCTTTATTACCAATATCCGCTTAAAATGCGAAGTAAACATCTGGCATACGCAACAAAAGATGGCTAATATTATCCATCGCGATGCACTCTACTTTTTTGTCTCCATCCATTACAAGTTATGGACAGAACGCCACGGATTCTATGGGCCGGGGCTCTAAGTTTCATAATTTACTTATAGAAATAATAAGTTTCTGGATATTTAGAATGTAGTTTTCTTATTACATAATTTATTACAACAGTTTTCAACTCGTAGGATCTCCCTCAAAACTCCTATCTCCTTCTATAATAATTCCATTCAAGGCAAATTCTTGTGTGCCAGTTGGGATAGTCAAGCTCAAGTCCACTCCTGTGCATAAATTTCCAAATTGTTTTGTTCTCCCATCCAGCTTTGCAACTTTCGAAAAAAAAGCTTTTATCTGCTCTCTTGACCACCAGACTCCGCATATAAACGAAAGACCGCGTGGTCTTCGATCGTCATTTGAGTGAGTGTCATTTGTGCTGTCGTATCGCAATGGGGAAAATAATTTTGTACGGTATGGAGATAAGCCCTCCAGTTCGGTGCGTCCAATTTACATTGACTGCCCTGGGATTAGATTACGAATTCCGTGAAGTGAACTTTATGACCGGTGAGCAGATCTCAGATGAGTTCTTGAAGAAGAATCCCCAACACACCGTACCGGTGTTGGAGGATGATGGACACGCCCTGTGGGACAGTCATGCAATTTCCTCGTACCTTGTGCGGAAGTACGCGAAGAACGATTCCCTCTACCCGAAGGATTTCTATCAGCGTGCTGTTGTTGATCAGCGTCTTCATTTCGACTCGGGAGTACTATTCGCATCACTGAGAAACATTACTGCTCCGCTATTTATAAGGAATGAGACTAATATTCCACAAGAGAAAATAGATGCCTTCTACAATGCGTATAACTTCATGGAGATGTTCCTGCAGCAGGATTTCATTGCCGGCAACAATCTGACCATTGCCGACTTCAGTTTGATTGCAACTTTGAGCACCGTGGTAGCTATTGCGCCAATTGATGCCGCTAAAACGCCTAAGCTCGTCGCCTGGATGAATCGCATGGCCAAGTTACCGTACTATGAGAAGGTCAACGGCAAGGGGGTCGCAGAAGCTTTCCGACTATTCAATTCAAAGTTTGGAGGCAATTGATTCAACTGAGGGGTGGTGAAATTGTGTGATCAAATGATATATGAGAAATAAATTATTTTGTATGTGATCTGCTTTCGCGCATTTTATACTTTACCACCAAACAACGCCAATCACAGTGCATTCCACTTGTGGAACGCTTTTTTGTCTATGTCCATTTGACTGAAAGCAACGGATTCTATGGATCGGGGTCTGACACACCTTTGTGACTTTGACACCATTAGGGATAGTCAAGGTCAAGTCTACACCTGTGCCTAAGTTTACAATTTATTTTGTTCTCCCATCCAGTTTTGCAGCTTTCGAGAAAAAGCTTTTATCTGGTCTCTTGACCACCAGACTCTGCATATAAACGAGAGACCGCATCGTCGTCGATTGTCATTTGAGTGAGTGTTTTTTTTGCTATCGCATCGCAATGGGAAAAATAATTTTGTACGGTATGGAGATAAGCCCGCCAGTTCGGTGCGTCCAATTCACATTGTGTGCTTTGGGATTAGATTACGAATTCCGTGAAGTGAACTTTATGAGCGGTGAGCAGAATTCCGACGAGTTTGTAAAGAAGAATCCCCAACACACCGTGCCGGTGTTGGAGGACGATGGACAACCCCTTTGGGACAGTCATGCAATTTCCTCGTACCTTGTGCGGAAGTACGCGAAGAACGATTCCCTATACCCGAAGGATTTCTATCAGCGTGCTGTTGTTGATCAGCGTCTTCATTTCGACTCGGGAGTACTATTCGCATCACTGAGAAACATTACTGCGCCACTAATTTTAAGGAATGAAACTAATATTCCGAAGGAGAAAATAGATGCCTTCTACAATGCGTATAACTTCATGGAGATGTTCCTGCAGCAGGATTTCATTGCCGGTAACAATCTGACCATTGCCGATTTCAGTTTAATTTCGACCTTGAGTACCGTGGTAGCTGTTGCGCCAATTGATGCCGCTAAAACGCCTAAGCTCGTCGCCTGGATGAATCGCATGGCCAAGTTGCCGTACTATGAGAAGGCCAATGGCAAGGGGGTTGCAGAAGCTTTCCGAGTGTTCAAGTCAAAGTTTGGAGGCAATTGATTTAACTAAAGGGTGGTGAAATTGTGAGCATTACGTGATGTTGTTAAGAACAAGACCTTGTTGTGATCAGTATATATGACAAATAAATTATTTTGTATGTGATCTACTTGCGTGTATTTTATACTTTCCCTCCAAATAATAACAATTAGAGTGAAAGCAACGTTGCTCAAATACATTCCACTACCAAACAGGCGAGCAAAATAAAGCTTAATAAATAGCCTTCATCTCGCCTATCTATCAAGATTCACAAGCGTTTTCTTAGCTCATCTGAGCGCATGAAAGCTGTTTACATAGTTTCATTGTGAAGGTCATTGAAGTGATTAAGGTTTGTTGCTTGAACATTTGTCGAGTCATCGTTTGATTATATAGTAGCCGCCAGTTTTTTGAGTATTAATTTTCGCTTCTGGTTTTGTAGTTTGTAATTTGTACACTTCACTTTGTTAATTTATTCCAAGAAACAAGTTATTTGTTACGTTGGTTTATTGGTATTACACGCCACTTCAGAGGATTTCTGGTGTTAATTGTTTAGGGAAACCAGACTCTTAAAGCGGTTGAAATACAGGTTAGGGGAATAAAATGGCCTGGTGTGGGTCTTAGTACTGGGACAGTTGTCCATCTGTAGTTTATTTTGCGTGTTTGGAATTCGATCTTCACCCTCTGTGTACTTTGAGAACCATACCTATATGATATGATCTCAAAATTTGCACTGATAAAGATAATGCTTACGAGCAGAGTCAACAATTCCCAAGTAAAACATACATAATACTATAAGATGTGTAGGGAATCGTGCCACAATATTTTGCCCTAGCCCTTCTTCATTAGGTCTTAATAGTCAATGAACTTCGTTGGCTTGCATGAGTCTCTACATATCTAGTTGTGGTTTAGTTCTTTGAACCCCCTCTTCTCAATCTCAGCAAATGGATAAAAAAGTACGGACACGCCAGAAAACCGGCTCCATTTGCTTAGATAAATGCTGTCCACTGTGTTGAAATGTTTTAAATGAATATTTATAAGCGATTAGTGTGTTTACGGCAGTTGCGTACTCCGTGAGTTGCACCGCTTTATTTCCGTAAGCAAATGGTATGGTATGGATTTATCACAAAACAGCAGACATCAAGAAGCAATCAAGACAGTGATTTTCTCTGGATAAACGTTCCAACGTGGGTTTGTCGGCAAACAAGGTCATGTGTGTGATTTTTTGTCATGCATACAGTGCCATTCAAATTGAATACATGGAACAGATAAACGATTACCGAGCTATAAGTATAGCTTTTTGATAGACTCGATATTGACTTGATCCAGAAACTACTTCAATAAGCCTCTCCAGCTGGTATGGGCCTCAGCTAGCTAGTACCTACCTCTAGTTGGGCACTGTAAGCCAGTTGAGCTCCTCTTCAACTTTCGCACGCCACCTAAAGCGAGGTCTTCCTCTACTGCGTTTTCCTTCTGAGTTAGAATCGAAGACGGGTCGATGTTGCTGTAAGACTCTTATAGTTCGTTCTTGAATGTGTTCTTCGAAAGGTTGTCTGTGGAATCAGGACCGTACATTTTACGCAGGGATACGACCGATTCAAGGGCTTATCAGGACTAGACAAGCCCATATATACAAAGATCGTCTCTATAAAAGCTGATTCCAGAATCTGCCGAAGTGCGAAAATTTAATCGACTCTGGACGTTTCTGGCCTGAAACCACACTGATAGAGACGACTCAAGTTGATGACGAAGGGTGTCAACCACATACACAATACCACTTACATGTCTTTCCAGGTTCATTATTGCCATAGGCTAGATCAACAAAAAGGAACCGAAACCAGAAACATCGTAAATGGAACGAGAGAGAACCCCTTCCTCACCGGGCAACACAATTGGTCTACAAAGAGCTAAGTGTGGAGGGCTATGGGTCCAACCAACTTACCTAACCTTACCTATATACACAAAACGGCAGATTAGATGTTTTATCCCATGCTCGGTAGACTGAAGTCTCCATACATAAGCTCGTCTGACCAAATCTTTGAAATAAGTTCAAATGAGTTTTTTTACCTTTTGGTAACACATTGTACCAGGAGTATAATATCTCAATGCAATGGCAAAAATCCACAACGCAGACCACTCCCGCTTCCATATTCTTCAGGTTTAGCCCCCACGACTATTTTTTGTTTCCTAACCTGAAGAAATGGCAGTAATAGAATTGTTCGAATGAAGCAGTCATTACTATTTCAAAAGTCTATTTCCAGGGCATTCGGTAAAACTTGACTAAAAGAAGAGACGACACTGATTAATCAAACTTCTCTCTAAGCCGTTGCAATCGAATTGAGGATAAGTGGATTTGTCTGTTTGAAGAATCATAGCCCTAATAATAAAGAGCTATATAAGCTTTCCAAAAAGAGATAGTAGACGAGTACTGATAGTGTTTGAAATTACGCGCTATCAAGTACATTTTTTCTTTCGCTCTCTAGTCAAGTACCATGACAAGCGTTATTCAAGCACACATATATTTACACTGTCGCTAAGAAATGCGAGCAATGAAGAAAACGCACTTTGTTCTTATAAGAAACTTTTTTTTTCAATAAAGTCTCAAAGAGGCGAACGGCCTTGCCATTGCACTACTTTCTTCTCGGATATCACTGTCTGCTATCAATATTTTTTTTTACTTTTTACTTTATGCACACAATGACAATTCACCCATTATCGTTATTGCAACATGTCTGTACACTGCAAATATGGACACTAAAATCTAATAGACCGATTAGCTTTTGGTTGGGAAAACCAATTCAAAATAGTTAGATTGTACTCTTGACTTGTACGTCACTCCACCAAAGTTAAGCCGAGACCGGGGGAAATCAGTTTTATGTCATTGTGGGTACCAAACAAAATTCGAAACAAAAACTTACCGTGATCGTGTTAAGATCTATGGTATATCGTAAACACGTGTAAAATCGCCAAACAATCGTATTTAGAAGAGTGTCAGTCCCCACCAAGAATAAACACACCCGTAATCTAGTCAATTCTGGCTTGTGGGGATCTAGTCGGGTGACCAGCACGCCATATTAAAGAAAAAATCTGAAGAAGATCAACTGAACACAAAGGTTCTCAAATCAGCATGTATCACGGGAGCACGACCTACAGAGATCAGATCAGATCCTTCGACAACTCCCATAGAGCCTTATAGACAGCAAATCCTTCACTCTTTTCAGGGAGCAATAAAGAGTCTGTCAGAATAGATAGAACAGATGCAATATCACCCTAAGCTGGGTCACTGGACTTAGAGGCATTCCAGGCATCGAGAGGGCCGAAAAATATCCAAGACGAGGGACGAGCAAATATTCTGATCAATTCACTCGGAACCCCAATCGAAAACCATCTGAGACTACAGCGCTTCCACACCTTCTTAGTTCCCTTTCGCTCTTTTCTCTAATCACTGTATATCGGTAATAATATTGCCCTCACAATTTCCAAAAATCTTGTTGCCTTTCCTACAGGCTGTGGTCACATATTTGTCTTTCTCATAGATTGCCTGTACTTATCCCTACACTCTTTCATATCTCTAGCTCGGATGTTGCGAAAGGAATCTTTTTCGCCTTAGGCTTAAGATATTTCTCCCATCTTGTGCTGCTATGGCTATGGCTCATTCGGTTGCAAGTGTCTTCTTCTCCTGGTCGCGCTTATATGTCAGCTTTCCTTGCGATGATGGCACGTAGGCAAATGTGGTTTCAGCTACCGGCGAAAAATAATCCCAACATTGTGTATATTTGTCAAAGTTCAAAAGTAAAATTTGTCTTAACTATTGTTAACCATTTCTTTCTTGTCGAAAGTACTTATGGACAACAACTGTAAGTCCTATAGAAGTCACTGTTATGGCAACAGTGAGATGAGATCTACTGATCAAAACATCAAACGATGCAGAAGTGTTCTAAGCAGAAAAGTCAAATTGCCACGAATTCCCAACTGTGGAAAGAATGAATCTTTGGCAGTCACTCGGCAGAATTTTATCATATAATATAATATAATAATATGGGTGGCGCTACAGCTCAGGGCCTAGCTTCTCAGCAACCACTCGTGTTGTGCGTGCAATTGTTCTCTCACGAGTGGAAGGGACATACAGTTTTATGCCGACTCCGAACGGCAAAGTTTAAGAAGATAACTCAAAAGAGGTGGGGCCGTGAACATTATTTTTGTCGCACAGAGCAGTAATTGAACCTTAGACATCGAGGTTGCGGTCGACGTGCATACCCACAAAGCCACGGGCCACCACCATAATTTAATCAGGTTACCAGTAATCTGTATTTGATCTTCTGCAGGAAAATTTGGGCACAGAATGCACGGTATGCAGGGAAGCCCTAGCAAGGAAATCTTAACTTAAGCTTAAAAAACGACATTAGACGCGTGGCTTAACATGATCTCAGTCCGTTTACTTATGGTTTCTACTGAGTATTGTATTCACTTCATTGATAGTGTTTCAGTACATCGAACACGTTTGATATGATAACTACTATTGACTCGAATGATCTATCCCCAGTAAGTCGATAGATAGTCATTAAGCAGCCGAGAGTTTCATTCCCCACCCCTACGAAATTTCGTCTATAATGGCATTTTAATTATGTGAATACTGCCGATATTATTAATGATTACCTAACGACCGTGGTGCGCTCCGACCGCAAATTTACATTCACGACACGAGAGAATACGCTGTAAACTGCATTAACGTTTACAAGCGTATTCAATCCATCGCAAGATCAAAAATTGCTTATTAACTGCACGAAGTATGCAGTATTTATCCAGCGTAACCGGTCACCTAAAAAATACCGTAAAATCTGGGAAACAACCAAACAGTACAGAAATCATTAATTAAAGAATATCATAAATTAAGTAAAAACGCGGTCTTTTTTCTGTGTGTTCCTGGACACATGAGCAGCCTAGAAAAAGAAACAGATGACGGACTGAGTCAGCGTTGCATACTGACATTACGGCATCTGACTTCGTTCGTTTCCAAAGGATTCGATGCATTATTAATAATGACAGCCAATGCGTGTATCATGAATGATTATGTCAGGCCACATGTGCTTAAATATAGCATGCTTAAAAAAGGCATATTCCAATGAAATGACTCAGAAATCGCAAAGAAACAGCTGTGAACGAAACACTGAATCATCTACTTAGTTTCCGCCCAGCTTTAGAAAAATCGTTTGAAAATTCTAGGACAACCATTCTTAAAATCAACATAATTTCGTTGACATGATTATACAACATAATATCATACATTTTGGAAATACCAGTGCAGGCTTAAGTTTTGCCTAAACAAGGCTACAGTGGACAACAACTAAGTTTACTCATTGCTTGGTGCCAGAAGTGTGGATCAGTAGTCTTATATGTATGAGACACAGCTGCCGGTTTTATTTCAGTAAATATATAACACATGTACTTTTACATTATAAATTATCCATCTACAGAAAAAGGAAGAGCTTGTCCATTTATAACGCCGGTCAGTGTTTCACCTTTACTCCCCAGCCACAAGACTTCCTCGCATGTAACGTTAAACATGCGATGGGGGCTGTGCTATTTTGACAAACTGCAAATGCCCTCAGACCAACTTCGGCATGCAATTCGAATCGTTTCGTGACACATCATTCAGCAATAATTACTATGTCGCATCAAGTTCGTAATTAATTTATTTCATATCCTGCTAATGGATGTCATTTGCATTTTGAACAATTGCCAAACTCCAGTCAGAGTCCGTCTTCGCCACGCTCGCCATGAAGCCCAAAGTGATTTCGGTCGAATCTATTAACACCGATTACCTCTTTGATACCGACTTGATCAAGTATGAGTTTCGACGGAAGATTAACACGCGCCTCTCAGGCCTCCATCATCAAATGAAACTAAATGGATATCGAGACAGTGTGCCAGCAAAGGAAGAATCTGCTTCCGCTAGTTCGTCAGCGGCCGATGATATTGGGACGGCGGCAATTTTTAAGAAAGAAAAAATCCCTCCCGAAGAGCTTGTGTATTACATTCACGTTGCAATGAAAGTAAGTGCTTTACTTGGTTAGCATCTTTAGAAAATCTCTCACTTAAGTCTATTTCAGTTACAACAGAACTTATATGAAGCTGCCATGGCAACTAATCGGGGATATGATCTGCAGCTGCTCCTCATATTTCTGGAGTCGTTTCTTTCTTTCATTTTTAACTGCTACTACTTGATAGCTGTTATCGCTATACCGCGAGGTATTGAACAAAATTGTTAACTTACCTGAAAGAGTTTTATAGTTTTTTTTCGTGTATTTTCTTAAGCATTTAAGCTGCCACGAGAAGAAGCAATTGCATATTTGCTGCAACATCTTATCTTGCCAACATTGTACGTTGTTGTACCAGTCATGGGATTTGCATTCCTTAAAGCAGCTGTGAGTAGAATGTGTGCAATGAACAATAATTATTCATACTTAGGCTTAGTTTTAAGTAGACACTAGGCTTTTAAGCACATTCTTCATCTTCGGAAGTTTCGCCCGGTAAAGAAGAAAGTGGGAGTTTGTTGACAACATCAAAATTAAATATTGCGTATTTACTTTCAATCCGCACGGTCAATCCCGAACTTTTGTTAGCTTTTCACGAATTCCTGCATATGATATTCTCTGACTGCCTGAAAAGGAACAAGAGTGGTAGACGTTAACTATACAAGCTATATTTCTGCTTTGCATTAACTGCCAAGTAAACGTAGTAAAATGATAAGTCTAAACATACGAGTGTGTTCTGATAAATCCACGTTTTTTAAATACGAGATTCAATTTCAAACATAACCACATTTCTTTCTGATGGCATCCTCATGACTTAACGTTCAGCCATTTCTTCAGGTTTTTCAACCTGGTCTTATATCCTCCAGTTAAAGTCTGCAGGATATAATAAACAATAAAACAATAAGCATCCATCCAGCACAACAGTTAGCTAGCTAACACACTCTTGCTAAAGATTCAAAGTTCGACACCACACACTAATACTTTTCCCTTATAGTTTCGACAATCGCAGAAAACCGTGAATAAAATCATAATTTACGTTCAGGATTCCAAAGTACGAACAATGGTGAGCAAATGAACAAATAAATGGTGATGTTTTTTCGTTTGGTTTTTAAAAGTTCAAGTTGACAAATGAATGTGGATAAATGAATGCTTCATTTCCGTTTCAAAATTTATTTCGTATAACTCGCATGTTTTGTGGTCCATTTGCCAGTAATTGGCTGGTATGATATGTAGGTATTGTCTTCCGAGACTGCAATAATAATAAAATATTCTAAAGGCAGCAAATGGCATGATCACCGGTTCAAAACTAGAGATAAATTGTTTACCGAACTCATTTCTCGATTGATCCATTTAATCGCTTTGGGCATGCCCTACACCGCTGAAAAACATGCCACGAGATATTCGTTAATTGAGGGAGGTATCTGACAGAAAAGCAATGCTGGCTGTCGGAACGTATTCTGCAACATTGTGCCAGGAAAGTGCTTCTTTGATCGCCGAAAATAGCCTCGTCGCAAAAAGTTAAGAGTGAACTCATTCAGTCTTTCTGTCTTCGATCTATCTCTGAAGAGGACCATCCAGCGATTGATTATCCAGTTCTATCCAGAATGGAGGAAAGATCTATATCTAGAATGGATCTAGAGTGACCAATACTAAGTTCGGTTCACAATCGTAGTTCTAGATCGAGTGGAGTGAGTAGGGTGCTATGTCGAAGCTCATGTAGGCTAGTCACAAAAAAACCCAGAGGAATGGTTAGAAACCAGCCTCCAGTTGGGCTTTCCTCATTTGCTTTTGGGAGTTTGTTTTCAAGTTTAGCTTACTGTTGATGATGAGACCCAGACAATTTACACTACTAGTGAGGAAGGGCTAACGCGAAAAATGTCATAATTTGTGGCTACATGTTTTTGTTCACGTATCCATTCTAAGCGCATCATTCTGCCTCCGAGCGAGGAGTCAAGTGTTATGGCAACTTCGTAAAGTCATTTCGTCTTCGAATATCACCTGCAGTCCATTGATTACAATATTTCAAGTAATGGTATGAAGTACTCCGTCTGATTGTGTTCCCCTCCGATTCGACCGAGCTTAGAGCTTAGAGTATATTTCTAGCACATGTAATAAATCAGCGCATGAACGCTGTCAAAAATAAAACAATGAAAAACCAAACGGCAAAACAATCGTCCATTAAATATATGTTCAGCCCCAACTAAATGTCCTTTTAATTCCACCAGCTTCTGGCTTTCTCTCAACAAATTGCAGTAAACACTCCAGACTTTGGTATTTTTGGATTTTTCTCACTAGACGGCTCGGTAGTATTTGCTGTAAGTAACTTTTTTGACAAAACTATAATAGGTATGAGTGAATATGAGCTAATATCAAATGAGGATGGGTGATGTTGTAATGAGAACAATCATAATGAAGGTGACGAACTATGAACTATTCGGTATGTTTTCATAAGCGTGGCCTTGATCATGAAAACGATCTGAATTTGACACATGACACACCAAGCATTGCAGAATGTGTTATTCACTTGAAATTCATATATCACATATGATTGATTAAAGGTCCGTTCATATGAGCGGCGAACTTTCGGAAACAACACTTTTCGAGCAAATGTGAGCAAAAAGTTATACTTCTTGGTATGCAAAAAGATTGGAACTGAATTATCGATTTCGAGAGATCGAGAGATATTTTGGACAGCCACCTAGTCCTGTGCCTGCGCTAGTTGTAATCAAGGCACGCTTAAGAAGTGTTGAATACGGGCAACATTCGTGAGAACAAACCATCGATGCATAGCCCCTGAGTTCCTGGACATAGAGATATGAAATTCAACTGTTAAGCAGACGTGCTAGCCAGAGAATAACAATCATTGGAAAATAGATTGAAAACATCTGCTTGTACAATAGAAAAAATATCACTGAGCTATTGATTGACAGTTTTCGTGAAATGTAATAACTTCAACACATGCCTACATGCATGACAAATATTGTTAAAGATTGACATAAAATGAACCATGGCCATCCTGAGTCCTGGCGGCAAAATCTGAGTAACCTAGTAAGAATCTTTACAGGAGACATTACGATATGGGTAGACAATCCGTAAGCCTGTCATACAATAACTTTTGTAGCAGATGCATGGATGAAGAAAAGGAAAACCTACTTTGCAACTGCCCTGTATGGGCCTCAGGAAATGGTTAACGAACTTATACGAATAGGATATCAAATCAATCTGGACGTTCGTTCCAAAAACAAAATTGTACCAGTGATGAAAGCAACCTTACCTAACCTAACCTAAAATGTAGAGTCATAAGCATAACCTATCAAGTGCGCACTGGATTGCCATGTTCATGTGGAGATGTGAGGATAACTAAAGCATCACTCAACACACCTCAATTCTCCCATTGTGCAATATTCCTCGCTTAGACTGCGCTGCAACATCCAGTTCATATAATGAAAGAAGAAGAGGTGACAAGACGCACCCTTGGCGACGGAATTCTCACAAGCTGAATGGTGTTGATTTAGGACACTTAGCTCGAACAAAGTCCTCAACACCCTCGCATACCATTATATGAATCCAATGCATTCAGTCATGTGGTTTTCCTTTTTTTTTTGCAAATATGACAAAACATTTCGTTCACATTTGACAAGTCAGCTCTCTTCGCTTATGCCTGTTATTGTTGAACTTGTATGCCGAAGGCACTTCTTTGATTTTTAATTTTTTATTTTTTTCTAGATGATCTCGTCGACCACAACGTATTTGATTATTTTAATTCAAACTCTAAACGATTCAGATCCTCAGTCTAGTCCAAGTGCGGCCAATAAAACCGTTTAGTTTACGTAATCCTCGTTTCTACGACTATAAAGATCTCATCATTTTGTTTTGTGTTTGAATTACGAATCGTCACTTTAGATTAATTTCATTAAACACGCAACTGACTGGGGAACGGATATAATGCAAATATGTACGTACATATTTATAAATAAAAGATACTAGACTGTTCGTAAGCTTCGCCGAGAGGCGGTACAATGAATGTGACTATTTTGAACTTATTACCTTCACCTAGCTCTGATGATTGAAAGCTAACGAGAACCTTGCATCTATGTGCACTGAAAACATATCAATTCCCAAAGTATATGAGCACAACTATTATTACACTAATATACTGAACTTATGCATCACAATGCACGTATTGTGTCATTAACAATTCTCTATTTCAAAGCATCATTCGAACACTAACAAATTACACACTTTCTTATTACATAAGAACTCGCTCAACGACATCGTTAATGGAAGTAATTGTTTAAGTACATGTTAAACACAATCAGACTGAGGGAGGGAACTGGGATAAAGAATCATCGCCTGCACACTTAGGGCTGTGATGCTTATCACATTTGAATAAATCATTATGTTTTGTACGTGTCTGGTCATAGTCTTAAATAAAATGTATTTTCGTGATTGAATTCTTGTTCTGATCTTTGTTGGTAAGTAATTTTTTAATGTGAACTCTGAACAGGATCCAGAGGTCCAAAGGTTACATATTTGACTGCGCCATCTATCGCGAGATTCTTTAACATCACCTCTATGAACATATGGCGTGGCTTTAGTAAGTAGACCGGATAATCAAACACTGCGGCAGAACCTGGAAAAAGACCCATGAAATACGGATCAACACTACACACGTAAACGCCATGAACAATGACACCATCAAAAAAGGTCTAAAGGGATCTACGCAATGACGTTTTGTAGTCACTATCGATCTGCAGCTGAGATGTAGAACTAAATAAAATCACGAACACAGATATCGTGTGAGACCAAAAAAATATAAATATTGCCCATTAAGGAGACACTTCAGAATTGATACTAACTCGACTACTCAGTGCTTGTCAAAAACGCACTCCAAGCGGGATATTCCATGTAAGCTAATAAACTCAGAGGAACACCGACACGACAGAGTTAAGTTTGGAATAAAATCTAAATCTATCCGAGTGAGGATCTGCCTCTTGACCGACTGAAGCTCCCCACTATTCTAGTTGACTGACACAGCTGCCACCACTTGTAGTCCTCCTCGTGCTCGTCTTGATCTGTCGTTGCTTTGTCTTCAACGCCTACATAGTTGTCGCCTTACTTACTTTGACTTAATTTATGTGTCCACCGCGATCACGTTTGTCTTTGGATGACTCAGTTGAAGATTTCGACGGAGACAGCCACCATCTCTCGTTCAATCTAGCCCATGAGTTCCTTTCTTTACGATGACGATGATGATGCGCTGATGTCCATCGTCGTATTTTAAGTTTTAGTGAAAAGAGGTACAGTTCCGAAATAGATATAAATTGTGGCCAACAACCGCATATTCTCTTTAAAGTGTGTATGAATAGTTACATCGGCAGGTTGTCATTGATAAGAACACTCACTGGTTCATCAATGTCTGTAATTTAAGAAACTTACATAGAACCTTAACGTGAAAAATGAACAAGGGGACACGCTTGTGTGACTTGTTGAGAAAATCGTGTGAGATTAAATGGCCAACACTATCCCATCTGAAGTAAGTACAACTGTGGGTTACATTGACGTGGTTGACAGATCAATGCGAGCCGTGTAATTACATGGGCGTTTGGCAGCATTGAGACAGAAGCGGTTTTGGCGAAGTCAAACAACTAATGGAATATTTTACCTTAGAATATTATACTTTGACGATAAACATTCCTCGCCCAGGTTTATTGAATTCTATAACAAACATATGGGCAGGTTGATTTTGCCGAGATGCAATTGCAGTTATTCAACAAACGGCCTTTTAAAGAAGTGGTAACTCATAGCCTACAGGTGTTGTACCACAGGGATCTGAACAACTAAAGCGATGACAGAATGTATATATGCCACTACTAAAAGTTCAGCAGATATGGCTAACGAGTTACTCAAAGCAAGCAAAAAATAGCACCCCATCGTCAATTCTCTCAAGAATGTAGTCAGATCACCAGTACCTTTATCACATCGCTCACAGTTGAAGAACCGGCAAAGACCATACGATTTGACCAAATCGGTCACTGTATCGAATGGGGATCGGAATAGCCGACGATGAAACACTTGGTAACCCCAAATGCAAGTATGTGCGTCTACCCCAACCTCGACGTCATAGGTTCGATTCCTGCTCTGTGCGACGAAAACAATTTTCACGACCCACCTCTTTCGAGTCACTGACAATGCTCAAAGAGTATTTTCTGTCTATAAAAAGCTTTTCAAACTTGGTCGTTCGGAGTCGGCATAAAACTGTAGGTCCCTTCCACTCGTGAGGGATCAATAGCACGCACAACATGCGTGGTTGCTAGCCCTCTGCGGGCTGTAGCGCCACTCATATCATTATTATATAATATTATTATAATTGTTTTCAAACCCAAGTGATGTATTGTATTAATTAAAATATCCAGTATTAACTTTGAGGTTTTCTCAGTCGTAACGCACATTATGGACAATTTCCCAATGAAAAATTTCTTAGTCTCTTCAAGGGAAACTTTATGCCAACAGACTTTGGCATTGGCCCGAAAAAAAGCATGTTTCAAGCATGAACTTTACGTCATGATATGGGCTTAGCCATGTACATGGACCTAAATTCTAATCATGTGGGAAAACGTAAAAGAGAACGATAAGTTTTAAGGCGGCGCACACCGGTCGAGAGGATGAAAACTAACTTGGGGTGAGAAAGTGGAGGCATTTACCCCGTGATCGTGCATGGAGAGAGTTATTTTGCGGAAAACCAAAATCAGAGATAATTATTTGCAGAGTAGATTGATCACGTTAAGATCAACCTCAGAACGTTCCGAGGAGGAGTCTGAGGAAAGCACTTCCGACGAGTGGAATTTCAGTATCGTAACAAGAAAGGAGATCCCTTTGACCGCACCAACTCAAAAAAGGTTTTAGGATGAAGAAGTCCTTGGCCTCTTTGAGTTAAAAGTTCTGCTTGCGATCTTTGGTTCTGTTTCTGTGAACAAGTGGTGCATCTTATTTAATCAAGTGCAGAAATTCCACTCTCTTTGTCGTATGAAAGATATTTGCAATAGTCGCAACGGCGTATGCCATAACGAAATTATAATGTATGGCGCGGTATGGCGCGTTTATTGACGTTATGCAAGGCGCCGTTTCGTCCTTAAGTTAAAATTTTTAGAGGATGTGCGTGCGCATTTCTAGATATCCTCCCCAATTTTGTTTAGAACATCGACTGTTTCGTTGGATAACAGAATGTCCCTAAACTCTAAAGGTATTTGCGAAGTTTATATAGCCTACCAAACTTAACAAACACTACGCGTTAACTACTGCTCTGTTATTTCGTGGTCTTTTAACGCCACTGCTCCTTCATTCATCGCTGCTACCTCTGGCTACCTCTGCTACCTCAGACTCTGCACATGTCTCTGAGCCAGAGATTGGGATGTTTCAAAGAAACTCGTGCTCTTGTACCTGCCGTGTATTGGGCAGCCTGTTCATATTGTCGGTATACAAAGAGCGCTAAAGTAAAACTGCTTGGGCGTTGCACCTTTCCCTGCTAGGTTTGCTGCGCAGAGAGCTTGCAGTATTAAGGTTTAGTTCGTAGTAGTACTACTACTCCTGAACTGAGTGTATTCAAATGACAAGAGGCGCAACAGGTGGCGACAACCCTGGACAGTGGTGGAACGCATAACCGACCCCAATACAACAAGTTCATAAAAAAATCTAAAACTGCTGCAGCTTTAAATCAACAACAGAATCCTTTCAAGTTGCCTACTTCTAGGCTCAACGCCTAAGTCACGAAGCTCAATAGAATTGTTGCTGCTGGTAAACTCTACGCTACGTCCGTGTGCAAGACATTTACCTGTCTATTGTGGAAAGACCGGTTATAGAGTGGTAATCCACCACGGAGCTCACAAAACTGCGGCGGCAGTTCAACCAATGCTCATTCCCAGTGTCGTCTCCGCAGTGGTTGTTGCCATTTCTTTTGGTTGTGTCCTCAGCCTCCAGTTGACGCTGCGTGCAATCGGAATCGTGTGTGACTCGAGTGCAGTGCCATATTTCCCTTTCGTGCATCGGGGACAGGTATATGAGTTGTTTTTCGCATCAACAGCTATCACATCAGCATCTAAGGAAGCCAGTGAAAAAAGAATTGATAACACGAACTGAAAGGTGTCGCCAACGACGAAGAGAGACAATAACAATAGCAAGGGACCAGAAGAAATAATATTGATATAACGCTCAACGTCATTGACACGAACACGGAGGCGGGCGTTCGGTCGATAAGTGTGAGCGCACTGTATGTAGTGGATGCTGTGGTTTTTGTTTTGGTTTTGTGTGTGATTCCCGGCAACGTGAGGATGCATCGAAAGAGTACCCAAGTGCTGGGAGTGTCGAATGTTTTGAAAACAAATAGCGGTGCGAATGCAACCGGTGGTGGTGGTGGCGGCGTTACTACCAATTCGAATGATCTAAGGGTACAGTATCCCTTGGATACACTGCCCAAGCAGTTTGTGGTGTCGATGAAGAAGTTATTCGATATCTTAGACGATCAGAGAACTGGTTATGTGAAATTCTCGGATATACAGAAGGGCTGGCAGGACGATGGATGCAAGGGGCTGCCGCGGGGAGTGGTCGAAAGTTTGCACAAGGTGACGCCAAGCAGTGGTTTGCTGACGTTTGAACGATTTTGCGCCGGCCTAAAGATTTGTTTGTTGCGGAACCAACAGCTGGATATTGAAAATGTGCCAAGGGACGAGCCTCCTAGACCTCCGTCTGCTCCGTTGCTGGACATAGAGAATCCTCTACCGAACGCACAGTGGTCGAGCAACAACAACAGCAACACGGCTACCGTGCGCCCGAATAATATAATTTCCAGCCAAAGAGCGCTGAGTTTGCCACAGCTCAGTCCGGACTTAGAGATCGACATAATGACGGACACCGAACTGAACTCACAAGACATTTACAGCAGCCCTCCACCGCCGCCAAAACCACCTAGAAGTGGAATGCATGCGAGTGGAAACAACTCAAACGGCTTGGACAAGGCTGAGATACGACATGCTCTTCAGAATTGGCAGATGGGCATCCTAATGAGCGAAATGGACTGCAAGGATAAGCGTAAGTCATCGTTCCCCATGAATCATATCACAAGAGGCACAGCAGATGGTGGCTCATCAACAACCCCGGATAGTGGTGGTACGCAGCAATCAAAACCGATATCCAACGGAGGGGGATATCCGAAGAAACGAAGAGAACCACGGCGGCATACTTTGCAGAACGGAATCGACTACAGTATGCTAAAGCGAATGAAGCAATTCGAGGAAGAGCGCGACGTCCTGCTGCAAGGTCTTGCAGCCGTGGATAAGGCCCGAGAGTGGTACCTTCAGCAAATATCGAATATCCAGGAGAAAATCAAGTATTTGGGACGGATGGGCTCGCATGTGGTAAGTTGCTCAGCCGTACAGCGAATCTTTCACATTCTCTCTTGTCGTCGTAGGAACAATGGTCTGAAGTGCAGCAAGAACGCTTGGATTTTCAAAGGGCTAGGGTGCTGGAAATCAATCGTCACCTCTCCACACTAGCAGAAACCTGGGAACGGGGCGGCTTCCCAACTCACATAAATCTTGCCATACGTCCCATTTCGAATGTGGGCCTTCTGCAACCTGTCGACCGGCTTCGTCAACAGAACCGCAATCTGACAAACGAGGTAAATCAAAAGACAGACCGCATAGCGTTGCTAGAGCGAGAAAAGCAAACACTTATCCGAGAACTCTTAGAATTCAAGCAGCGCACCACGAACCGCAGTCTCATAAGTGTTGTCGCAAACACAGCGCCTATCTGCGGCGGCCCATCGGGACTGGTGGATGCCGATGTTGTGTACTAAAGCAGCACGCGCTCCCTCCTCCTTGTGGACTACGAAACTTGTGCTATTTTAAAATTTGCCATTTCTTTTTTTATTATTTAAACAAATAAAACTTTATTCACGAACTGATTCACTTTGGATTCGGGTACATACGCATGAATTTATTCAGTTGCTTATAGTTAAGGTCTCTGCCGGGTGTGACAATACCTAAACTGTCGGTTTTCTTTGCTTCGAATTTCTTGTCCATGTGTCCTTTGTAGCATTTCTGGAAAGTGGCGATCTCTTTGGAGCACATTTTCTCTGCGAACTCATTATCTTTTAGACATGCGAAGAGGACTGCCATTTCCTGCAGACACGATACATCGGACGAGGAGTCTGATTTGCCACTAACCCTGTCCCTCAGACTGAGGGGCAGGAGTTCCTTGAACGGCACAGTCTTCTCACACTGTGGCCGGCGGCCTTTACCTTTAACGAGTTTAAAGAACGGTAGACGCATTCTGAAAAGACGAAAAAGAGAAATGTTTTTGCAGTTGAGGTATATTCAATGGTTTTATGTTATGATGTCTCACATTTTTTGTTGATTAAGTAAGTTTTATTTCAGAAGGAAATCCGCACACCCTCGCGAGCTGGTTTAGAGTGACATTTGAGGGTTGACAGGTGACAATCAGCTGGCGGGTGTTACAAAACAAATTGTGGTGCATTCTCAATAGATTCTCAGAAAATACAGAAATCAGAGAGGGGTGGAATTGTGTTGTGCACAACCAAATGCAAATTATTTTTGAATAAAATCGCCTGTGTTTTGATTTATTTTGTGGCACAGAGAAACTTGAATCAACCAAGAATTATTATCAAAGGAGATTTTTTAAATCTCTGCTTAAAATACATCCCATTGGGATCTTCTTACATTTATCTACAACAGTCGATAATGCAGTGGTTGCAAATATCAAAAACACATCCGTCAGCTGTCAGTCGTTTTCAAAGAGAAAATTTTGTATTTCCTTTCACCTACTGCGTTCCGCAGTGTGTAAATAAATAAATAATAAATAAAAAACTAAAACATTAAACAATTAGTGTACGTGACACAAACGAATACACTGCGGGAAAAGTGTGATTAGTTGGAGAATCAGGTCCATTTTGCTGGTCCATTAAGGACGCGCGAACTATTCGCCGCGAAAAATGTCTTCATCGGCATCGACATCATCGTCCGCATCAGCATCGACATTGTCGGCAGCATCATTAACAACAACAAATCAAAATGCTCGTCAAACCAGGACAACACGACAGGCACTATCCAGATTTCATCCATATCATGGAGCAAATATAATCCTATGTGATGATAATACTGTGGCAATGCGTAAAGCTAGTTTTGCCGATGCTGTCACATTTTCAGAAAAGCCCCTCTTGCCAGGTGAGATATTTCTTATTGAAATCGAGGAGAACGAACGCGGCTGGTCGGGTCATATGCGTTTGGGTTTGACGCAACTCTTGCCCGAAGTTATCATCTCTTCTAGAGATGGTTTGCCACAGTATGCCCTGCCAGATTTGGCAAACATGGGCACCAGCTGGATATATCCGATATCGAAGTTCGAGCGGTCCCTGGGCGATGATACAGCAGGTTGTTCATCAGACATGAATGGCATTGGCAACAAAACATCCACATGTAGTGAGTTTTTATTGAATTTTGTTTTGTTTGAAGTGAATATGAATTGGACTCTCTGCAGATGGCATATTGGGCGATGCAGTGTATGTGAAGACGCCACGTGGTCTTATTCCAAAACGGCTACTGAAACCAGACACAGATTTCAACTCTGGCATACTGCTAACAGATAAGGGCTCACGCATTGGTGTGGTTTTTGTACCGACAGAAAACGATCAGACCAAGGCAGAGATGCATTTCATCATCAACGGTGTCGATCAGGGACCATGCACGAAAGAGATTCCATATCAAAATGGACCACTGCATGTTGTCGTCGATGTCTACGGCACTACCAAACAGATACGCATCGTACAACCGTATGGAAGTAAGTTCGATTGAGTGAAGTACATGAATGATATGAGTAATCATTTTTTTTTATGTTTGCAGTTGTTTCCCTACAAAATGCATGTCGCGATGCGATCCTCTTGAATTTAAGACGACATGACGTGGATAAGCTGCCCCTACCCGAACGACTTAAACGGTTTCTTCTAAGGTATGACTAAAGGGATGACTGGCTGCATGCCGCACGCCCCTCCCCACCCACACATAAAAACACAAAAACTCCCACAAAAATAAAAAGAAAAGAAAAAGTGACGACGAATTTATCCGCGTAGAGGAATAGTGCGTTGTCCCATCTCAAGATTTGATACAGAACAGACCTGTGCTAAATGTTCACTCTTCGTACATATTTGTTTATGGTCACTGTCTGGCTAGTCTGTGTTTCCAATTGTTTTACTGTTTGTTCGTTTCGAAATAATTGCCTCTTTCTCAGGGGTTCCCGAAAAATTTTGTTAATATTGACTCGGTTGGGTTACGGTTACGGGTTCTTCTCCAACTATCGCCACTGCATTCCGATTCAGTGTCGTGTCCTCTTTGCGCGCGCATTTATTATAAACAAATTTCGTCTATATGTATTGTTTTCTTTTCCGCACCATGTGATAGTATGTATATGTTTTATACATTTGTACATTCGATTAAAAAAAACTGAAAGAAAAATCGTTTTTTTTTGTTTTTTACTCTATTTAATTGATTTTTTTTTGTTTACTGGATTGAATCATGCTTGGTTTCGTTCCGTTTTGCTATATACACAACACAATTTATATATGTATACATTAAGAGTTATATATTTAATGAAATATATATATATATATATATTTAATATATACATTTCTATGTATATGAGATGCAGTTATCAATATACACAGTACGAATATGTAGTTGAAAATGTATGTAAATGTAAAATAAAGAAGAAGAAAACAAAAATGAACAGAATCAAATATTTTTATTCATGTGAAACTTTGAACAGAATTCTGTATACATTCGATGTGAAGAATAAAGTTTATTTTTTATTCATTAAGGGACGTAACAATGATTATTTTCTTGATGCCGTTTTCCATCGGAGATAGTGATATCTGATCACATGAATGGAGTGTAATCGGTCTGGCCATCTATCTATTTAGTTCAAGTGACGATTGAGATAACGAATCGAGTGCGATGGCAATTAATTGCGAGTTTGAAACTATTAAGTATTTATGTAATTTTCGCTCAAAGAAGGTCTTACGGATTTGTTGAAAAATATCTTCGAAGAAGTGATCGATTAGCACTCCCTTCAGACGACAGAAAATAAATCCGTAGTATGATGGCGAATGTCATACCAAAAGACAACAAATGGAACGCAAGAGAAGTGCGGACTAGTATACATAAGGAGAAGAAGTTCTTAGACCCACCGAAGTGGTTTCCAGCAACTCTCAGCTTAACAAGTAAAAAGTGCGTAGCTTTTATAAAAACGCACCCAAATTCACACCCACAGAAGCTGGCGACTCGGCCACATCGAGTGGATGGACAATAATGACTCAGAAAATATCTTCTGTGTTTGATGAAATCTAGTTAAAAACATACCAGCTAGTACTTCAAGATTCAACTGCTCTGAACAAACTTGAAATGAATCAAAATTCAGGACTTGAAGACTTCCAGAAGAATTTCGATTGTTTTGCCATTTCACTTATGAATATTTGCCGTCATGGATCATCAGTCAATTCATGCACTCCTCGCCAAGGTCATTTCTCATTGTGTACACCAACAATTTATCAAGCAGCATTAATCACTTCTTCGTTGTTCTGTTCTAGAAGTCCATGCAGCACATAAGACAAAGTCTTTTGAATACAACGGGTGGAGCAGAATGTCTAATTAATGTTCGTCAACGAGATGATTACTTGGCATGCAAGTTTAAAACTAACAATGTGAGAACAGAAAAAGAAGTTTTTAATTTTTTTTTTCAGAGAAGTTTATTCTTGCCTGTCGTCTACAGTCCCGATATATTTCCACAGCAAGAATTCTTCGCTATGTACACAGACAAAAATTACCTTTATGTGTACATAAAGTAACCGTTTGCGTATACGTAATTATAGTTACTTGAAATAGAAAAAAAGGGAAGTGCTTGGTCTTACAGTCTAAACGGAACGTTGCGGGACTTTTAAAATCATTCGTCCCCGCCAGCAACACCGCACAAACACATAAGGACGTCCACTTTGATCTAGACTTAACTTGCATAATTTCTATCCCGAAACTATAATAAAATTGACTGCGACACCGCTGGATCCACATCCCCTTCACCATTCCTCAGCATCCCCTTCATTTTGTTAATAGAGTTCCTGCATCATTGAGATACGATTCTTGTATTCTCAGTATTGTTCTTAAGTTAAGCGGGAACGCATGATACATGTGTGAAAGAGCTAAACTGTGCCTCTTTCGAAACTCAAAAATTGATTGAGTAATTGTGGAACTACAAAGGAGAATTTCTAAAATCACAAGGAGAAATAACTCCTCTTTTTCTAGCCGCAACAAATGTGGAACAACACTTTCCTGTCGGGTATAATCTTAATCTTCCACTGGCGCTACAGTCCGGGGTGAACCTGAGCCTCACCCAACAAGCATCTCCAGCCGGCACGATCCTTAGCCAGCTCCCCATAATTTCGCACGCCAAACCTGTTGAAATCCCATAGCCATGAAGTTATAATCAGTGATCACTAAACTTATTTTCCTGTAATGCATACAAAAAGGAACAGAAAATTCTATAAATTAACGGATTAAATCAGAGAAAATTATATGTATTCAAAGGACTAAACATTGAAAAGTGAAAAAAAATCGAATTAGTATTTTGCCTCCTGTGAGGATTGAACTCACGACCCCTGGTTTACAAGACCAGTGCTCTGCCACTGAGCTAAAGAGGCTTCGATGGGAGCGAATTCAAAAGTACCATGGAGTTGTTCCTATTGCAATGTGCTAAAGAACGTTCTATTGAGAAAAAAGCTTTCAGATAGCTCTAAAGCTTTTTAACCAAATTAGCTTTTTTTAACCACAGTTCATGGGATTATTTTTTGTAACCTTTAATGTGTCCGGTATAAACAAAGTATGTATTTGAAGCCACAGTTTAGAATGAAACGACCCTTCAATTTAAATTAATTAGTTTTTTTATTGATTGTATGGAAACCACTCTCCACTACCACCCATTGGCTACCCTCCAACAGGGATATTTCCATATTTTATATTATTCTCCCGGTGCTGCTGTTAATTGGACTTCAGTAGTGGAATACTAAATTGTCGGACGACATTGCCTCAAAAACGGAAAGTCAAGACTGCTTGGGATTCTCTGCTTTAGTAAACACAGTGTGTTGAGGAATTGTAGTACGATAGTCGTGGCTCTCAAGTGAGTGGTAGCCATGTTTGGTTATAACGGTTGCCTATAACGAGCAGATGCACAGGTAAATATATTTACATATTACTGTAGAAATGATGATGATAGTTCCTCATGTTCCTGGGTATTTCAGTGCATTTTAAGGAGCGGTCTCCATTCAAATATCGAAAGCTTCTCCGTGCACGTCTTTGGGATGGTATGACATTTAGGGAATCTGTTCGGTATGATCGGTAAAAGCTGTTAGTTGGAAGCAACTTCATTCGACAAGGTTGGCATTGTTAAGAGCCTGTTTCAAGTGGTTGTTGAACTTCAATCTCTCGGTGGAGTTGATTCCAAATGAGTTTTCCTTACGGATGATCACATAATCCACGTTTAGCCAAAACATCAGCCTACGAATTGCAGCAGTGGCACAAGCGCCTCCGAAACTCGCTGCTCACAACTTGTCTTTTAGCATGTCAGTTGTTTTTTATATATATGTGTACAGCTTCGGCAGCTTGTTCCCTTTTTTCCTACCTATGCCCAGGGACAGTTATGCTCATATTTTAAGCGCGATCTTTAAAAACTATTAATCGAAATTTACAGCAGCTCAATGAATGCTTTCAGAACTCGAATTTAGCTTGAGGAAGGGATTTGGGCTTTTTTTCTGCATCAGAGCCCCGCTGTCCTAAAAGCTGTGAAAGGTTTTCATCTCCATAATTTTCAACGCATGCCTCTCGAATGGCAAAAGCTTTGGCTCACAGCACGAAGCAGAGCACGTAACTTTTTTCTCCTTTAAAAGCTTCCAATTGTAATTTTCTTACTTCGGCTCTTAAAAGAAATGAGCTCATTTATTCCATGTACATTTCATTTTAAGTTATTTACCTTAGGGCTTAGTAGAAATAGCTTTGTGAACAAGTATATACAGTATATCTCTGAAGTTAGGTAGTCCATCAAGTCATAAAGTTCTATGTAATTTTTTATTTTCATTTTGTGCATAAGATAGGTATCTGAGTTCTTTGCAAGAGTAGGCTTAGCTGGGCTAGATCTTATCTAGCTTTCACCTAGTTTTTTCAGATATGTTTTAGGTAATAGGTTTAGATGAACATAGTTAGGTTTCTGGTTAGAATAGATAGGCTGTAAGGCAAACAGAAGGGAACCAAACAGGTCACCTTGAGAATTGGTAGAGGGACTCCCAAGGCAGCAAACAGTTCTGTTTGTGGATAGGGCCATCTTTGCTTCTATCTTTTCAGTTTTGTTTCCTTTCTCTTCCAATTCTATTTCTCTCTTTTCAGGAATGTTGCAAGCAATGACAGGGGTACATCGAAATGTTTTCGTGTAGAAATGTATTCGTATCGTGTCGGCATTTATAATATGAATGTTCATGCACAATCATAAATCTGCAAGAAAGCTGTTTTGTCTAAGGCGTTGGGTTCTCCAAGGACTTTAATGAAAGCAAACTTAGTTGCATTCGTTTTCTTAATCGTAATCTAATCCGAACAGAAATGACATTTACTCGAATACATTGTCGGAAGTAGTCTGCGTACTCGTAGGTAGGCACTCGTAGGTTTGAACCCGAACTACAACTGAAACAGGATATTAAACCTGTACGTATCTTACCGAAAACATCACCATAGGTATACATAAGCAATAGGTAGGTCTAAAAAGGCAGCTGCGGCAGTTGTAGGATGAACTAAGAGAAGCCAAAATGCTACCTACTTTCCTTTGTTGAATTTTTTGACTCTATGAACGAATTCAAAAACTACTTCCTATAAATCGTTTTGGGTAAGGCAACGAAATTTGATTAATGAGTGGCCGTAGATAATCAGGGTGTAGCTTCTCAGCAACCACTTGTGAGTGCTATTCTTTTCTCACGAGTATAAGGGACTTGCAGCATTGTCAGAGACTCGAAAGGGCTTGGGACGTGAACATTATTTTGGTCGTAAAGACTAGAGAACGAACCTAGACATCGAGGTTTGACGCAAGTGCATTGAGGTTGACGCAAATACCCACAACCGTATTCGTTGTTAAAGCGTTCATTGTTTGTTTTGTGCTTTCCGATTTGCAGTCAAATGCAATATTAAAAAAATGAATTAGCTTAAGCCTATGCTTGGTGCAAAGGTTGCTCATACTTACTTACTTACTTACTCACTTATCAGGCAGACGACCTATAAAGAGTCCGAGTCCGAGCAATTGCTGCCTTCCATCAGTGACGGTCCTGGGCGCGCTGCTTTCAGTCAGCAAGGCAAAGCTGTCTTGCATCCGCAATGACTTGATCTCTGTACCGGCAGGTTCGGTCTTCCTCTCCTTCTCGAACCAGAAGTCTTTGCTGGAGCGTTGTTGTCCATTCGCTCGATGTGTAGTCGACGGATTTTTGCCTTCCGGACTACATCCACATTCTTAAACAGTTCGAAGAGTTCGCGGTTGTGTCTTCTCCTCCACAGACGGGACCATATATTCGAAGTAGAATTTTTCTTTCGAATGCACCAAGTAATAAGTTGCTTATGGATCATCAAAATCGCTCCAATTCGTTCCGTTTGGAAATTATAGCAATAAATCCAAACACGATACTTTAATGATGCAAGAGTGGAAAAAAGCAAGAAACAGGAGCTACGGACGGAACATCTGTTTGCTATCTGCCTGTGACTGAAAAAATCTGTATAATAATATTTGACCCTTAATTTACAGCGACATGGGCTGAGAGTACCTAAACCGCTCTTCCCGTAAACCCTCGGTGGGAATCCCACCAAAAATCACCGATATTGGTGAGGTCTGTACATTCTTCCGCTATCTGTTTTCTCCCTTCTGATCACTGTAGGTCCAACAAGTTCGTTAGACTCTCGATATGAATGTCGAGCAATGATTCAATCTTTCACCGTAAAAATAATAACTACAATTTAAAATGTAAAAGGCAATTCCGCATGAATATATTACATAAGAAATAAAAAAAATAATAAAAATTAATTCAGAAATAGGACAGAAGATTGAAACTATTTCTTGGATTTGTTTTCGGCCAGTTTTTCCTTGAATAGCTTCTTCAGCTCTTCGGCTCCCTCCTCGTTGACATCCTTGTAGTAAGGCAACTCAGCCATTCGCTTCAGCCAAGCCAAGAGCTTTGGATACTTGCACTCATCGATGGGAGCAACGTCGTTCACTGATGTAATAGTGGCGACACAGCACAAATCGCCAATTGTCAATTCATTACCACACAGATAAGGCTGTTCCTTCAAGAAGTTCTCCATGATATCCCAGCACTTCTGAATGTAAGCGATCTTATCGATAGAGCAATCCGTTGACCCATAGTAGAGAACCGGCTCGTACAGCATTCGCAGGCGGGCGAACAAATGTCCTGAGTCCAAGTGCAAGCGTGCATCGACATGTGCCCGCTGCACCAGATCCTTTGGATAGAGCTTGTCATCCTTTCCAAATTTGCCGACGAGATAGGCGCAGATAGCGTGACTGTCGTAGATGATCACACCATCATCGTCCAACGTGGGGATGGTGTGCTGTGGATTCATTTTGACAAACTCCGGTGTCAGATGCTCACCTTTGATCAGATTGATTGGACTTGAAATGAAACGAGAGAATGTTTTGAATCTTTTCGATATGAAGAATGAAGAATGCTTACCGTAGTTCAAGTTCCACGCCAAGAGCGGCTGCAGTGAGCATCACAGCCCTAGATGGTGGGCTGAGGGTTGCATAGTACAAAGCGGGCTTTCCCATCTGTAGGATTAATGAAAGAAGTTAACAAATCACGTATCTTTTGTTCGAGAGCAACTCTTCAACTATAAAACTTGTGTCAGTGGAAGAATCAGCCAATCGCAGGCACACTCATTGCACGATAAACGATGCCTTATGCACGATATGTATTTATCTCCGGTAGATAAGCACGCACAGAGATAACCCCTTGTATGTAGGCACGCGACCTGATTATGTACTTAAAAAACACGATTGGGGCATACAAAATGTATTCAAAAGATAGTTCCAAATGAAAGTGGGTATGTAAACAAAACTGGAATTTAAACACAGATATGATCACATTTGAGCGCACATTTTGGTTGCAGTTCGGCATTAAAACCAAAAATACCAAAATGCTAAACCATTACAAATTTTACTGTTTCATTTGAACTAAATGATTTTGTCAACTATTTGTTGGTGTAATGAATAAAAAGGTGAAAGCGAGGATTTTGTATCTTAGACGATAAAATCGTATGTTAAACAGCAAAGTTAAAAAATAAAAGTTGCAAAACTTCGAATGGAGCAATCTCTGTTTTTTGGTTTGGATTTGAATATTATTTGACCTTTGCCAAGTGTGTCGGAACTTGTTTGTAATCAATGTAGGAAATACTCATTCAATACATCTCGTACATAATGTCGCATCCTAACTGCTAAATCTATCGCACGCAACATTTTAAGCAAAAATTAGTTAATAATGCAGTTCGATAGTTTATTCGATTGCACGTCTTTCTGCATCACTGTTTTCAGAAATTACAGAGAAAACAAACCTTATCGTAAGCGACATGTTTTTAGCTCAGACGAAAAACAAAAAAGCCTCTTCTGTAAAATATTAATTTTGTCGCTTATAATTTGGCGGTACGTGAAAAAGAATACAAAGTTTTTTTTTAATTTATAAAATTTACAAAAGTCCCTCAAGTAGTGTCAATCAGTCATTCAGTTGGAAAAATTGTAAATTAACATGAGGTAACGGAAAGTAGAGGCCTTGCATTGATTTAGGTAACAATTATTATTTTAGCAGATGTCGAATAAACGAAACATTAAAATTAAGTGAGTTTCTTAGAGAACAATGTATAGAGTTCTGCAATACAGCTAACAACCGGTGCGAAATTTCTGGGTCTCACTCTCGACAGCAAGCTAAATTGAAAGCTCAATATCCAGGAAATGGTCAAAAAAGCCTCTTCTGCACTTTTTAGCTGCAAAAAGTCCATTGGATGCAAATGGGGCCTACAACCACGCATCGCTCACTGGATTTGCACCTCTATCGTCAGACCGGCACTCCTGTATGCAATCTCAGTTTGGAGGACAGCACTAAATAAGGCTATCAACTGCAATGCACTCAACCGAGTACAAAGACTGGCCTGCCTGTGCATCAGCGGGGCACTGAGAAGTACTCAGTCAGACGCACTGAATATTCTCCTCCATATTCCACCTTTGTAAACATTGGGGAACACAAGCAGCAGCAAGCACAGCCTTGAGACTCAAAACACTCCGATTGTGGTCCGAACTCAACACTGGCCACTCAACCATTCTCAAGGAATGCCTACTACCCCAGGCCATCTGCGAAAAGAAATTCTTAATCATTCCTTCCAGATCGGACTGGATATCAGACAGGCAAACGCTGAAAGATCCTCTGCGCATTTTCACAAATGGATCAATGGGTGCGGGTGTCTATTCTCAAGACCTCAAAATTGCTATCTCCGTGAAGCTCCCTGATCACTGTAGCGTTTTTCAGGCAGAAATCATAGTCATTAAAGAGGCGCTGTCATGGCTCAAAAACAACGTGGTATCAAAAAGGGATATCACAATCTGTTCCGATAGTCAGGCCGCCATAAAATCCCTGGACAGTGTCATGTTCTACTCAAAAACATCCCTTAATTGCAGGATGTCTCTTAACAAGATGGCCGAGCATTTCAACATTCACCTAATGTGTGTGCCGGGACACTGTAACATACCAGGAAACTGCAAAGTCGATGAATTCGCCAGGTGTCGTACAACCTCATCCCTATCAATAACAGGGGTACCACCTTCCATGCCGATCGCTACAGCCCACGATCTTCTTAAGATTCACACAATTAAAACCACTAATGACAAATGGCTAGAAGACATTATCTGCCTTAAAACAAAAGAAATCTGGCCATCACTTAACCTAAAACGGTCACTCGGTCTACTTAGACTCAGTAAGAACTCATTAAGGAGTCATAACCGGGCACTGTGCAATTGGCACTCATGCTCGCAGGATGGGTGCCCATGCATAAGCATTAGCCATTGCATAAGCTGCATGAATGAAGAGGAGGAAGAAAACTCTCACTCATCACCTACTCCGCTCCTGTAGTGCTCAGGCTATTCGCAAGTTCCGCAAGGGCCTACTACTTTAGCGGCCGCAATGAGCTAAACAGCGCCAGCATAGGCGAGCTAAATCGCTTCACTAGAAACACCAACCGGTTCCAGTGTTAGGAGAAGTCAATTCACAATGGGCCTACTCTGGCCTAAGTGTGACTGCAATTAACAGTCAGCCACTGTAACATAACGCAACCAACACACGATCTGAGCGTATCATGAGGAATAGAAACAGCGTTTTCTGCGAGGTAAGACCTATCACAGAAACGCACCAAGGTACCGATCGTGCCGACGCCCAATTTGACAGAAAAGCCATGCAAAACTAATGGGCACCTCAGCTGTGAATATTGAGACATACTCAGAGGGACAACATAGATTTGGATGAAAACAGATTAAGTAACGCTCACAATTTAGGAAAAGACCAAACTAAAGTGCGTGGTTTAAACTGGCGGCAAATGATCGCTCTGAATGCTGTTGTACAAGTAATTTTTAGCCTTATTTAAAAATAAATAAGACGATTTTAATTTGAAGGCCACTTTACTAAAACTCCTTGAAGAGGGTTTAATAAGTACATATAATGTAACTTTGTAATTTAACTCAAATTTAGTTAATTATTCACGAACCAAACAGATGCCAAAAACGTAGCGAATCATTTATATCCATCGAAATAAATTCAAGGATAAGCTGTGTAGATCACCACCCTGGGATGTTGTCATTAGGAAAAAAATTAAATTCATCGAGGTTAAATCTTTTAACAAACCTTCACGGTACAACATAATTTTAATTTTCAAACGTTCAAGCTCAGCTGATGTAAGCAAAGTGAACTTTCACTGAAAAGCTTTTCAAGATACTAACTCGGTTTCAGGAAATTCAAATGGTCACCCTGTTACCCTGTAAATGTTATCACATTTGAATAACCCCGACACACACACACACTTAAGGCTTTTTGTTTTTGTTTTCTTTTCGTTTTTTGCTTTGCTTTCCAATTTGTTTGCAGTTAATTGCCTTCGGTATGCACCAGGAGGGGGTCCCAATTCGACTGGTGAATAGTGGAAACTACGCGACAAATTTCCACATTGTCTACTATCTAGAATTGTTCTAGATAAAAAGACAAAGAAACTACTCTAATCGAATGAATTAATTTTGGATATTATCTAACAACTTGACGGAGTGAGGTACCGGCACTTTCGAGGCTTTGTTTGTAATCAAACCATGACGTCACTGAATGGAAAATAACCAGTGAATTAATACACACAAACAGGCGTTCACACCACACAGCTGACTACTACACTTGGCTGGGGGAGTTAGGATCTTTGAAGGAATGCACGAACCTTGATAACTGCTTGATTTTAAGATGAGGACAATTTATGTATAATTTTTTGTTTTCTCAAAATGGTGGATATAGAAGGGACCGATAGATTGGAGATGACGAGCACAAGCACCAGTGGAGAACGGCAGCGATCAACTGAATTAGAAGAGTCGAACGGACTAAGCTCTCGGTCTTCGTGTAGGTGTACGCTGTACACACGAAAGTTGTTTGTATCTTTAATCGTGCAAAACAGTGCTCCCCGTTAATTAAAAGCTCTTCACTGCTTTTCAACAAACATCCGCATAAATATAGCATTTATTTCTGTACAGTGCAGTGTATACATATGTTTGCGAAGTGATCTTTGTTTTCTTCTGTTTGGATTCTATTGATTCCCGTCAGGTTCACTTCATATTTTAAAGTATTATGTGGACGCATGCGGCAAGCGATTGAAATGCTTATGAAAACGTTCATTCGGCGTTTTAGGGTGTGATGAATGGCGTTAGAGGGTTGCTGGGTAGGTGCTTATACAATCAGCGAATTTGAATTATACATGCAACGGTGAGAAATGCATAGTCTGCGATAAATGCTATCAATTATTAATGTGTCTGGATTACAAGCATCACAGTGGAAAGAAGTATGAAAATAAATCCGAAAACAAACGAAGTTCATACTAAGAGCATAATTTTTAAAGACCAAAGGATGTTGGAAATCTCGAAAACATTTGAACCGATAACTGGGTTGTGGCATTCAGTCTCTTTTACTATTAATGTAGCACATATAGATAACGCAGAGGAAGTGAAATAGTAGGGCGGTCATAGATCGGGTTGAAATTTGTTTGTTTTATGTTATATCTGTCAAGTTTAATTTGTTTGTTTTATGTTATATCTGTCAAGTTTGTTTGGAAATGTATGACAAATCTCCAGATAAAATAAATCCAGTTTTTGAGAGAATAAACAAACGTTCTGATAGTACTGATATTAGGGCGATTTCACATTAACTTCGACCTGCTTATGAGTTGCCCAAGGCTTATTTCTTCTTCTCATCTACACTCAGGATTGTACCTTGAGTTCAAATAACAAGCTTACGGCACCTTTGTACGGACGTAGTAATGAAATCCATAGACGATAGCCTAAACTTGTGGAGGCCGTTCAGTTCATGGTTGAATCCTATCCCACAGATGCCATCAAAGTAAGCAGGACCAAAGATTGCAAGTATATGATATATTCGTGGTATTTTTTTTATAAGAATCTTGAGATTCTCCATGCTTGCCCTAGAGATGGTGTGCCAACCTACCTAACCTAATCTTGAGATTCTCCATGTTTGCCCTAGAGGTGCCATATTGGTTAGCCGAGAGTCAACGGCTCTAGAGTAAATTGTAGGAATAATATAAGTACCGAGATCAATCGTAGGATAACCCTTGCCATCCGCTGTTTCTTTGGTTTTGAGCCCATCCTAGTTATACCACACGGAGGCATGCACAATCTCAGAAGCGGATAAAGAAGTCCTTGGTCTCTGCGTGCGATCTTTGGTAATGTTTGTATTGACGGGTTCTGGAGGAGAAGATTCAACCATGAACTGTACGGGCTGTACAGCGACAAGAACCTAGCCAGGCGTCTATGGATCCAACACAAACCCTGGTTGGGTCATGTGGAGCGTATGAACAACTCAGCTCCATTTCAAAAAATCTTTGAATCCGAACCGGTGGAGCAACGCAATAGAGGACGCCCGCATTTAAGGTGGTGCTCCCAAGTTGAGAAGGACCACAACCAACTTGGTTTGCGGAACTTGAAACAGCTAGCCGAGCCAGCTAGTTGAAGAAGCTTGTTGGTTGTAGCATCATGCAAAGAAGAAGAAGATTGGCATCCACCTCGGTATGGTCTCGATTTTTCAGCATGGAGTCACGTTTTGTGTGGAAGTGTAGAAGGACTTGACTCTTCTAAAATTATACATTGGTTGTACACAATGGTGGCGGGATCCATAACCATTTAGCCAACCATCATTGGGTGGTCCATAGCCCTCCAATGGACAATGGCAACAAATTTACAGAACTAGCAAAGAATTGCATGGCTTGGTAAACAGGTATCAAAACTGCCTGCCACTCGACAGCTGTGGAGTGTATACTGGGACAAAGTCCGTTACTAATCTTCATTAGGAAGATATCTGCCAGATATGCCATTAAACTGCAGATCGATAATAAGTGTAAAGCAGCGGACTGAACTGGCCATTCTAGGATACTCAGCTTAATCCCTAAAAGAGACAAGATATCTGTACAATGACGGGTATTATCGTCACATTTGCTGTCGAAATATTGGATCAAGCAATGGTGCTCCAACACTAAATTCTGGTATGGTATACAGACGAATCAAAAAGGGACTCTTTAGTTGCAGCTGGAGTCTTTTCTATACCTATGGGATCAAGTCCTACTGTGTTTTAAACCGAAATTCACGCCACTCAAATGCATTAAGGGTTCTAGAATTAGACTGTCAGGCAGCATATAACGCACTATCGTCCAAACAACATCGCACTACAGTCTTTTGCTAGACACAACATAGTGAAGTTCGACTGGGTCATGGTCACATGATATACATATGTATATACGTTGCTGAGAGATTCCAGATCATCAGCTCTTGGAATTGGAATGATTACTATCTTATTGCACCGATATCAAGAGTAGGATAATTCTTACCAACCACTGTTTCGGGCTCAAGAGGCAATTGAGTAATAGAGCCCTCTTTCGAAGAACCAAGTTGACTCGCGGAGGCATGGACAATCTCGAAAGCAGATGAGATCTCTTTGAGAAAAAAGTCCTGCGTGCGATCTTTGGTCCTGTTTGTGTTGACGGGTTCTGGAGAAGAAGATTCAACCACGAATAGTTAGGTATCAACGGATCCAACGCCTAAGGTGGATAGTTCATATAGAGCGGATGGACACCACAGCACCGGCCCGAAGAATCTTCGAATCCGAACCTGTGGGGCAACGCAACAGGAGACGCCCGCACTTAAGTGCGCGCACCCAAGTGGAGATGACCTCAACCAACTTGGTGTGCGATCTCTGACAGCTGTCAGAAATCTGAAAGTTGTTGGATGCACTTTAAACTCGAAGGGTCGATTAATACCAGAGATAATGGAAGGAGGAGATATGCCACTTCTACGTTTCTTGCCCCTCAGATTCATCTGACAGCGTTTTTTATAACATTTCACAGCTGTTTTCCTCCTGCTTCACATCCGTTTCACAGACAGAGTCTGTGAATACGTGTAAAGCTCATGACCAGCTGAATGTGAATGTGAATGTGTTTATGTAAATGCGTATTAGTTTATGAGAGCAGTTGATGAAGTGAATTATCCGGAATTTCCGTCTTTGCCACTAATTTGAACGCCAAATATTCACCTAAAAACAAAAACGGAAACTAAGAGACAAGTGTATGTTCGCAAAATGCATTGAATTATGTTCTTATTATGAGGCTGGAATATTCCATTAAAAAAGACGTTAAATTTGAAAACTAACAAATTCAGGATAAACAAAATAGGTCTGTTCCCGTAGTTTCTGCACCAAATTTTGAAGACTGTCATTTTTTAAGGAGTGGAGATAAAAACCTCTCAGAATGAACGAAAATGTGTAACTTATGCTTGTTGGTTGCTGTATGATGTGAGAGACGATATATATCAAAAGTTACAGTAAAACATGTACATTAAAAAACAGGGTTTTTTTGGCATTTAATTCGGTTTCTATTCTTCTGAACTACTTGTTCAAATAAACTCAAACTAATTCAAAATTGTTGAATAGCCGCCAATACTATATTCGAGATTGACACATCAAATGATTTGACAGAAATCCACAAAAAAAAAACCAAAACTACCCATAGACATTTCTTGGGTTAAAATGGACAAGGTAGGGACATTTTTTACTCTCCCCTGATACAGTCGAACCCGCTTAAGTGAAATGACAAAAAAACAGAATGTTAATTTCAATTAACCGGGTCTTGTATTTAAGCGGATCTCGGGTAATTGAAAAAAGATTTTATTTAGACGAATTGTTTAGTGGATTCAAAAATTTGAGAATGAAATCTTATTGTATCCATATCCTTGCTTGCGTTGGTGCGCTTGAAGTAAATTGCGTATAAATGGTTTCTTGAAATAAGTAAGATTACAGACGAATGTTTTAACGAGCAGTACATAGCAGATAAAAATCGTTGGATAGTCAAGACAATGAGGCAATGTGCTGTCAGAATTGATATTTGTCACTTTAAGAGGTGAACTTTAACGCAGAGCTTCAGAAAAATTACAAGTTCAATAGATGCATTGAAAGCCTGTGCATCTGATTTTTCTTGCGAAACATTTTCATTTAAGCGGTGTCTTTTCGGTGAAAAGTAATATATTTTACAGATTTTCTTTTTCAAATATCCAAGTTTTTCATTTCGGCGGGTTTCAATAAAACGGACCTGTTTGTATGAAATCTGCTAAAATGTTCACGGGGATAGAATAATTGTTTCATATAGGCGGGTTTTTCAATTAAACAAGTTTCAACTAAGCGGGTTCGACTGTAGCGCTCTTTTGATATAAATTATTAAAATTTCGTACATACATAACTTTTAGTCTTACCTTAATCCACAATACCTACTACTACTATATGAAAATAAATTGTAGTATTTTTGTAAATGTTTTCACATTTTTCCTGACCGTAATGTTCGTCAATATATTTTTAACAATTAGTTTGTTAGAATGATTGGCATTTATTGACGACTTTTTATAATGAATAATTAATAAACAGCTACAATAATTCCTTTTAAAAAGTATGAGCTTAGCGAACAGTGTCCTGGAATACTTTCCAATCGGGGCCATTTCTGACATTATCATGGGCAATCTCGCAATTTTTTGACACTATTGAGGGCAGATAATAAAAGCAAGATGGCGGTGCTCTGTATATAGAGTAGTATTAGTGACTTGAGAGCGGAAACGCTTAGAATCCGAGGTGTATTAGTGACTTGAGAGCGGAAACGCTTAAAATCTGAGGTGGATTTGTGGTGGACTAGGGGTTTTCCAATGGAAAGATGAACATCTCTTTCATTACATTATCTCTGATTAATACACTCACCAGAACATGGAAAATGATGTGCGCAAGTTGCTGGTAGCCCTAATAGGGTCGCTGAGCTGCGCCAGTTGGACGATGACCTCTGAAATTTATCAAAAAAGCCCAACTAACCACTGCAAAGATTTTGCGCTCAAAATCTGAAAGTTGTCGGATGCACTTCAAACTCTCAAGATCGATTAATACACACACCAGAACATGGAAAAGATCGTAAGTTAAGGTTAGTGTCCGTATTGTGCAAACAATAAAGAGGAGCGCGACCAATGAAGGATATCTAAACGTCTGCCATGGTTTGCATATCAGATTTTTCATTGTCTTCGGGGTTTGGTATCCAAATTAGTTTTAATCTGTAACATTTTGCCAGTCTTTAAAAAATGTTGTGACACATCCTGCAGCATTAAATTTTAAAGTATAGCTCTTTAGCACCTTCAGGATTGCCTATCTGAGTAATCTCAGAAAATATAATGGACTCTTCCTAAGTCGAATTGTCACAGAAAATCAAAATTAGTTCGAGTTAGAGGGAGTTCGAACTAGAAGATGTATCAAATATTGATAAGGTAAACAAAAAAATCGACTAAGAGTAATATAAGTTAATATAAGTAATATATAAGTTATAAGTAAATATAAGTTTGTATTTTTTTAGGTTTTCTAAGCTAACAAACGAAATAACGCCTCATGTGCCTAGTGTGACGCCAATTTAACTTGAAATATTGTTGTGTCTATCCAGGCAGCAATGTGTAGGCTACATATTGGTTCCGTCAAAAAAAAACATCCCTTGCTAAGTACTTCATAATATTTTTTAAAGCTTAACTCAGTTTATCTCGGGGGCATCAGGTCAATTATTTGGGTAAACCCCAAAATGCAAGAGCATGCATGACATGTGATTTCAACAAAACGGTGCCACATGCCACACAGCATGCGCAACAATGGAATTATTGAGAGGCGAGTTCGGTGAACATTTTATTTCGCGTTCAGGACCGGTCAATTAGCTCCCTAGATCGTGCGATTTAACGCCTTTAGACTATTTTTTGTGGGGCTATGTTAAAGCTCATGTCTATACAGACAAGTCCGCTTCAATTGACGCATTGGAAGACAACATTGAAGCATTTATTCGTAAGATAGCGGCCGGAATGTTGGAAAGAGTATGCCAAAATTGGACTAAGCGGATGGACCATTTGGGGCGCAGTCAAGGTCAACATTTGCATGAAATAATCTTCAAACATTAAATTATATGGACCGTACTATCGATTCAAATAAAGAGTTGTGCTTTTTTGTTTTAATACTTGTCTATAGCTTTTAAAAAATCATCCTTTAGTAATAGGTTCTTGATAAAATTAAGGCTTGTTTTGCAGCTTCATCCTGCTTGACAGAGCGTAGTTGTGGGGTGCTCAGTACTGTTTCTACCCCAGTAGTCGACGGGTTTTCAGATGCCACGGTTGTACAGATACATGCCAGCGAAATATATATTATGTTAACATTTTATTCACCAGGCAGTAAGATCGCTTTAATTATTTGATTTAAATTCACTGACTCATTTCTGGGTATAATGAATAAATACGAATCGTTTCACCGTTTTCCAAGAAATCTCACAATCAACATGTATGATTCTTGCTTTTTAGCTTCAAGAGTTTGAAGCTTATCTGTCCTTCATTTAGTGAACCTAATTATGTTTGGTTTGGGTTTGGTGGAGATTCGTTCTCCATCACACTAGTTCCTAGTTTTTTTTCAAGGGCTTTTTTGCAGAGTCTAATGTCTTCATGTTTGATTTTGGTGGTAATAGTTATATCACAGCCATTTATATAAACTGCAAAGGGAAGTTCGTTTACTATAATTGACCAAAGAAGTGGGGATAAGACACCATCCTGAGCACAAACTCTAATCGTTTTGATACCCATCTCTGTTGCGCCTTATTTGACTGCATTTTGCATTTATGGGGTCAACCTTTATTCTACCATGTAGATCTGTTAAAGATATAACGGCAGACCCTTGCAGTAGTTCTTGTGCAACTCGTTGCGGGAATAGAAGTATTTTTCGAATCCAGATTTGGTAGTATGTTTCAACGGCTTTAGCGGGAAAGTAGGGAAAGAACGACATACAATAGACAGACGTTACTTCCGGTAGGGCAATTAGTTTTCCCTAGCATCGCGGTGGACAGTAGTAACGCCATCAGGAACGCGATCTAATCGAACAACAGCCTACGCTAAAGCGCATTCAGTTCAGACTCGGACCCACAGCTCTTGCGCTTAGTAGCTACTTGTTACAGATATTAGTTCGCTTTCTACGTGTTGGAAATCACAAAAAAGAATGTTCACCTCATTCATACATCAGAATAGATACCACATATACTTACTTACTTACAAAAGTCCATTTAATCACGATGAATCAACTCTTTCAATAATTGATGACAAACAAAGATTGCAAAAATACTCAACTCCGGGCAGCAGCAATCGCATGAACAGCAACAATCGCCTTTGAAATGATGGAATAAAGCTTTTGATAACACACCAGTTTTTCATCCCGAAGTGTGTGACAGACTGTCTTATTAGGGCCTTTATCAGCTCTTTATCAGGCGTACACTTATCGAAAACGATTTCATAATCATCATGATCGATTGTTGCTTGTCCCAAATGCGGTTTCACAAGCAGAAGGTATATACTGCAAACCGAAGCAGTAGTGAGGTAATTCAACTCGGATGTAATTTGTATATTTGCATTTATTTTGCTTTTGTATTCATTCAGTAGTTTTATGTAAAATATAGCATAGAATAATCCTTGATATCTCTGTATGTGGTTCTACTAACAGGTAAATACTTATTTCATTGTTTAAATAAAAATAAAAACTATCACTACAAAGAAATACACACATTCTATATCTCTACATACGCGTATCTATCTGTATATTGGAATCATTTTCTCACTAATGCTCACACTAGTGCCGCCATATCTTCCAGCAGCCTTTCCCTATTTTCCTGTATAAGCCAATACAAAACGAAAAGAAATGAATTATGAACGAAAAAAGAGAAGAAAATAAATTAACAAAAAATAAAGATGATAGATCAAGAGAAAAGAAAAAAAAAACTAAAAGAAAACTCAATTTCAAGACAACACATTTGGAAAAGAAAAATAAGAAAAACAAGCAACCGCAGTGTTCTGTTGTATCCAGGAGCAATCCTTCTGACCAAAACTAAATGTCATCCTCTTCTAGTAATCTAATTTAAAAAATAAATTGGTTCATCTACGTATCTTTGTTAAATTAAAATCAGATTTCGCTTAACGTTGAGAATTTCTTGCTACGAATCAACAGATGTTTTCCTATCTCCTACGCTAGAGCACCGTTGCAGTACGCCGCGGATCACAAGACATGTGCGGTATGTCTAGACGCACGCCTTTGTTTAAGCATTGATTGAATGTAAGACTATATATATATATATTTACTGGGTGTTATAACTAAACAGATATTTTATATTTATGTATTCTTGAATCTTCTCCATTGGCCTGTGTAAACATTATTTCTCAGCCATGCTGCGTTTGAGGGCCTCTTCTAAATCCGCATCGAATGAATCCGGATTTGAGTAGTCACCGGCGAATTTGTCTGGCACCTTAGCCCCACTCTCGGTATTGTTCGTCTTTCCGAGTGTGATCTTATTTTGTACCTTCGATTGTGAGATATTCAGATTCTTTGAGTTATTCAATGCTGTCGCAAAGTCGGTGCTAGTGCTGTCGGATAGCTCGGCAAAGCCATCAAATTGGGCAAAATTACCATTGTTCGCCACCGTTGTGGTGCTGGTCTTTGAAAAGTCTGCCAACGTAGCTGCTGCCGTCATCATATTGTTGTTGTCGTTCATCTTCAGTCGAAAGAAATCATCTTCAAATCCGTTGTCGAAGGCGTCTTCAAATACTTTGATGTCTGAGGTTTTTGTCACTTTGTTCGAAGTGTTCGTGATGCTGAAGGCGTTATCTGTCAGTGTGTTGTTGGTGCTGCTGAATACCTTCGTTGTACTGCTAAACGCATCAAATGCATCGTTCGTAGTTGTACTGATGTTGTTGTTGTTGCTCGAACCGAAGTCTTTAAAGTTATCATCGAATGCGTCAAAGAAATCTATAGCTCCGGTGGTTGTAGTTGCACTTGCTGCTGGTGTTGGTGTTGCTCTCACTGTCACCGCCGCCTTTTGTGGAGCAGCCGAGAATGCATCAAAGTTGGCGAAATTATCGAAATTACTAATTGGCGTATTGCGAGCCGATGATTTTGTTGCTCCCGATAGTGTCGACGGTACTGGACTAGGATTAGCGTTGAACGCATCAAAACTGTCTAAAAATTCATTACTGCTTGACTTGTTGTTCGTGGTGATTGTTGGGGCTACACTAGTGTTTAGCAAATTACTGCTAAATGCATGTGAAAGTGGTGATGCTGCGGTTGCAGTCTGTTTATTCTTGTTCTTTGCCTCATCTGAAAAAGTTATCTGATTTGAATATATGTCTTAAACTTTTAAAAGTGTTCCCCTCTCACCTTCGGAACTATTTTGTTCGATAAACTCCTCATCGGCAAAGGGATCCTTTATGCTAAATGGATCTTCATAGCGATAATCCTTAAATGGATCATCGACGAAATCCGTCGGACCTGCTGCTGTTAATCCCAATCCAGCAACTGGTGTTGCAGACAACTGAAGGGGAGTAGTTGAACGTTGTTGTTGTTGTGATTGTGGATTGAATAATGTAGTTGAAGCAGTAGTAGATCTAGTAACTGTTATTGGTGGTGGTGGTTGTGGTGGAGGGATTGAGGGTTGCTAAAGTGACAAAACATGTGTGTGAAAAAAAAGAAAGAAAGAAAGCAAAATAAATAAAAGAAACAAATTCAAGATTTTCAAAATTAAATCCGATCAAAATAATACGAAAAATAAAAAACCGAATAAAAATGAAACGAGAGGATAGGTAGCTCGGTAGCTGGTATATATTTAGTAAATAGCAATTAGTGGTGCTTCTATTATTGCTTTCAGACGGGATCTTACATTCAATGCAATATGTAAACGAGTCTTGGCCTTGGAATCATAACTGTCTTATGTCTTGCTACCATACATCCATTATCTCAAACGAGCAAGGAGATCGAGTAAGTTTTTTTTTTAATATGAGTGAAAAGGTAAGTTTAGTTTGTTGTATGCAGTATTCTTGTTGAATGACAATTTGGTTGAATTCGTGTTCGATGTCAATTATTTCTATATAAATTTACTGATAGATCCACACTTTCCTAAAGTGCTCGTCTCTCAGTTGCTTGTGCTGTAACCATTAAAAAGTAAATGGGGAAACACAATCTGAATTTCTGGGTAATGAGGAAATTGTTCCGTGCACTTAAACGCCTTTCTTCTCTTGCCAACACATTTTCCTCGTGGAATTTTAGTGCAAACGATATTGTTAATTTGAAATGAACATGGTAACGTAGACAATGCATACTCACTTCAAACGTTCAAGAATAATATAATCTATGCAGTTAAAATCTAAGAAATACCTTCGATATGACACCTCAAAGAAAGCAACTATCAACAGAACCAAAAGAAACACTGTAAATTACCAAAAAAATCGATACGGATCCCTTTAGCGCACAATAAATAATAAAAAGGTTAAGTTTTAAAGTGAACCCCTACTTAGTACTTAGGCCGGTGTTGCGATAAACTTTGAACGACATTAACAGTTCCCAAAATTCAGAAAAATAACAAATGAATTGTTACATAATGCCACCACCTGCCGATTTGCCTTGTGCTCAGCAAGAGTATTATATCTTGCTGTAATTGTGTAGTCTCTTCTTTAACTCAGTGACTGTACATTTTAAGGAACCTTTGAATTAAAGCCAAATCTCAAGTGCGCGTTCGGCAGGTCGGACTTAAAAAGGCGTATTTCCTTGTAGAAATAGTTACTCAATCCGCCAAGATTGTAAAATGAAGCATGAATAAAAAAAATGACACACGGGTGAGTAGCGAGCAGCTCCATCTATAACTTTATGCTCTGGCTTACGATATTACGGTCTAAAAAATTAGAACACGGAATATTTCGTGTTGTTCCAAACGTGTATCATCGTATTATAAGAATATTATATTCGTAAAAACCTTTGACATTGAGTTTGAATTCGGATATAATTAGGCACTGAGTTAAGTGCGTCGACACCTACTATGAGTTTCTGGGTTCGAAATAACTTTCATAAGTCTGTCGCATAACCAATAGCACGCAGATAGCAGATAGACATAATTCTGGAAAATAAAAGGGCACACAACACTGTAACGCCAACCGTATTATCATGAGAATTATATTACCTTAAAATAACTGTAGTGCGTAGAGTGCTATTGTTCTCGCATGAGTGGAAGGGAGTTACCGTTTTTTGCCGACTTCGAACGACCACGTTTGAGAAGCGTTTTGTACATAGACAGTTATTCGCAGTGATTCGAAAGATGAGAACATTATTTGGTGTCGTACAATAACGCAGGATTAAGTGAGCAACGCCACTGCCGTCACCGTGAGAAAGATGACTTGGTTATGACATATTAATTCAATGACTTTTAAATTTAGTTCTGTTGAAATGATTGTATTCAACTGACTGCTAAATACAATTCATAGCATCTTAAAATTGAATACACAATTTATTGACTTCAAAAGAACAATGACTTCAATATTTTGTTTCAATCCCAGGTTTCAACTTAAACAAATGTATAATTTCACAACTAAAACAAGAATCTCATAACGAAACGACCACAGACATACGATTCTACCATGCATGCCCCCTCATGTTCAACCGGCACCCACTTAATAGAATGCAATAACTCTTGAGTTTAAATCATTTCTTTGTTTTTTATTTTTGTTAAACGATATTAATCTGCAATTATTTTTGTTTGTTAGTATACACATGTTAAGACGATAAATTCATAAATGAGTTAATTTCATACGCATATGTATATGTAACTATTTTCATTTGACAATGAACCATAGGAAGAGATATAGTTTGAGAAACAATTTTACAACTAAACAACGAATATGCCTCTGAAGCTTAAAAACGCGTTAATATATGGTATACTGTTATCTCAGTAAAAAAACAAAACAAATAATAAACCAACATAAAACAACAGAAAAAATTAAAATTTACTTCTATATTCCAATGCGTACTTGAGTATTATGATTTGTTGCTTCTTTTCTTTTGGATTTACTTTTAACTAATGCTCTATGTGGAATTTTGCAATTTTTATATTCATCGTTGGAGGGTATATGGTAAGATGGAGTTATTTTGTTTCTTTGTTTTTTTTTTTTATTTAAATAATTTAACTACGCATATACTATATTTATATAATGATATCAATTCTTTTTAAAAACAATAAATATGTATGAACACTTAAAAGTTAGGTACAGGTTAATTGTGAATAATCTTTGTTTTTTGTTTGTTGTAAGTTATGCTTTGTTTTTCAAATTTAATTAGAGGGGTGAAATGTTAAATACATTTATATAGAGAGTGGAGATGATGTTCACTGAAAATAGAATTTGAAATGTAAGCCATTTGTTAGTTAAGCGGAGAGATATAGGAGGTTATTATTTATCGTTTCAAGTTCAAGTACATGATTGATACTCTCAAATTTTGGAATTTTGAAAGGAAAAAAAAATTACACAAACACAACAACACAAAATCGAAGGCTGGAATGACTATGTACGTTAACTAGGACCAATGCGATGCAAAATTTGAAGAGATTTAATATATTTTCCTTTCGGGAGGAGATTTGTTTTTTTTTGTACTGTCGGGCAAACGAAAGTAAGGAAACGAATGAAAATAAAAACACAACGTACTTGGCTTAGCATAGAAAATCAGGATTGTTTTGTTTTTGTTTTTGGATGAAACTTTATTTGTTTAGTTAGTTAGTAGCGAAAAAAATTAATATTAATCAAATTGTCTACGAATAAATATGTAACTATTATCATGCGGTAATTAATTTAGGCTGGAGTACCCTCCAAAGAGACTAGCATCTAATTCATTTAAAGCTCAAGAAGCTACCACCACTGATTGCTTTTTAATGGCATGCGTCTTGTACCAACCTTATTGTCGAAATCAGCAAAATCAGCGAAGCCGCCACCTCCGGAACCGAAGGCGTCTCCACCTGGCTGTGACGGACGTGATGGAGCCTAAAACATTCGCAACAATTCAATGAGAAACCACTTTAAACGACGTTTTGATGTTTTATTACCTGTAAAGGACGCGGCGGTGCTGGTCTTGGAGGTGGTTGCTTAGACTTCTTTGGTGGTAATGCAGGACTTGGAGACTCAGGCCTTGGTGGTGGTCCAGATCGTTGAGTGTTCGGGCTTAATACCTGACCAACGCCAGTCGGTGCATGGAGGGCAGCGAAAGGGTCGCTACCAAAGTCATCTTTTCCAGGCTAAACGAATTAAAATATTCATTCATCACATTGCACGATTTTGTCATCTGCAATTCTCTCACTTACCTCAGGAGTAATGGCAGCAGTTTTCTTGTCACCAAATGGATCTGCGGCAACGCCGGCAGCGCCGAACGGATCTCTCTGAGCCTGGGCGGCTCCCCCAAACGCAGAACCACCAAAGGCATCATCGAATCCTCCAGCACTAAAACTACCATCATCAAATCCACTCACCGGCCGTGAACCATTTGTATTTGCCGCAAATGGATCTGCGGCGAAACCGTTCGTAGCGAAGGCATCGACATTACCGAAGCCATTTGCCTTCTCCTTGAATGGATCAGCAGGCTTGGGCTCCTCAGGAATTTTCGTTTCCAACGTTTGTTTGGCTTCTTCTAAATCTGGTTCGATTTTGAGTTGATATTCAGTGACGAGATCAACATCATTTGCTTCGATAGCTGCTTTGCACATGATCAAAGCATCGGTCATTTGTCGTTGCGTCTCCATAAGTTGTGTTACCATAGAACGAACCTAGATAATTTCATCGCCGAATTAAAGGCACATCTTAAAGGACGATTGAATGCTGAGCATACAAACCTGGCTAATTTGCAACTGTGTATCTTGCAAATGTTTCGAGAGATTATCCAATTCTTTGCGGTTCTCTTCGTACTCCTTCTCCAGGGAGGCCTCTTCTTCTTTGAGTTTCTGCAATTCAGAACGCTTCGAGGTCAACTCGGTCTCTTGTTCGTTGATAGTCTCCTCCTGCTTTTGACACTGCTCACGCACTTTGTTCACCTAGAGTGTGATTGAAAACAAATGCTTGAATCGGTGTTCTATGATTTCTGCAACTTACAGACACAGTTCTACACAACCAGCACAATGAGAGAGAACTACACAAACACGAGTATACAGAAGGAAATAAAAAAAAACAATAAGCGAGGCGTAAAGTATGCATGAAAGGAAACACAAACTGAAGTATGTAATGTGTACACATAAACAAGGTATGAATGAAACAAAGTAAGTAAAAGTAACAAGAACTAATTAAATTATAAAATAGCCAACCAACCTGATTGCGCACTTCGGATATTTCTAAATTAACACTAGCAATAGCTTCTTCGTATTCTGACTCCTGATTTTAGATCAGGAGCGGGGTATTTTTTTTACAATTTTTGTTTTGTTTTTTGAGCAATTGCATGATTAAAATTTATTCCCAAAAATAAATTTAAAATAAACCAAAAACCGGAAAAGTGAAATGAAAATAAAAAAACATAATTAATAAAATAAAGATATGGACGTAAAAAAGGTATGGAAATGCAAGTAAGAGGTAAGCTGGGAAACCAAAGAGAGAATGGTAAGACAGACTTATGGACTAAAAGGTGTGGGCTTCTCCAAGCTAAAGAAGTGAGAATATACATTTGACTACAAGACCAAATATGCGCTACTGCTGACGTAGAAACAACTGGGAGTGTAGGACAATATTGATACGCTGATTGTGACAACCAGAGGCTTTGCAGCAACCTCAAAAAGCCTTTAGTTATCTTATCTTTGTCTTTAGGGAACACCCACTCGCCAGCTAAGCAGATGTAAAGAACTTAAAAGAGCAACGATGACTTTTATGATGGCAAACCTTCGTGGAGTCAATTATGGTGTACTGATAATAGTAACGTCTCCTAGGGAACCACAATCCCACGAAGTAAATGTTCACGTAATTGAACGCATTTGAGGATTCTTTTATGCATCCCAAACAAACAGTAGGATACTCCTTACTACCTCAGTCATTACTCCGATTCACATTTGATGGAACAATGGAAGAACATTGCCGTGCTCCAGTGATCGTCAATATATGGCAAATATGACTCTACTTTCCTCTTCAGGAACAACGGAGAAGTTAGCACATAACTATTCATAAACTGCAGGACTAAAGTGAGACGTGAAAAATGCTTGTCTACCTACACGCGGAATAGAACATAATTGAACGTAGAAGTTATTTGTCGAATGTGCAATTCTTAAATGTTGTCAGTATTTGCTAAACCTCCGTCGCGAAAGAGCGTTCTTCGGCTTAGAGGGCTCTTTCTACTGCTCCAGCCCATCTCTTTTGTGGCGTAGACAATAATTCTTGGGTGCTTTTGCAACGAAAAGTATTTTTTTTTTTTTTTGGAATAGCCATCACAAGCCTTTTCTGCTTCACTCTCAACTCGGAAGTCTTCCACAAATGATTGAAGGAATCACACCTAAGTGATCAGATCTAAATAAAAATAATATATGGGTGGTGCTACAGCCCATAGAGGGCATAGCCTAGCCTTGTCTCTGCAGCAACCATTCGTGTTATGCGTGCTATTGTTCTTTCACGAGTGGAGGAACCTAAAGTTTCATGCCGCCTCCGAAGGGCCAATTTTTGAAAAATTTTCCCAGACAGGAATACTCCTTGAGTAATGCCATTGACTCGAAAGATAGTATTTGTCGAAATATAATAGTATTTTATCGTACCAGGGATCGAACTTAGACAGGTTTCCTGGTCCAAATTTGTTGAGGTCGTCGTAAATACCCACAGCGGCACTGGACACCATAAGCTGCAGAATACCAGCGAGTTTCATATATGACAGCAATCATCATTCATCAGTTGTGTCACAACACGCTACACAAGCGCGATGCACAAAGCAGTTCGGTTACAGGACTTTCGAGCCATTTCAAATTTTCGGCAACGAGATGTACTATCGTGTGATTTCTTCAAGCACTTCTAGCACTGGAGAAGATGTGCGGAGTGCAGCTGTATGTACGGCAGGTACAATCTTCTACATTGACATCGTCGCTCGTTCCCAACCTCCCGTTGTTGAAGATTGTATGGCAAGGAGCTAGGAATGATAAAAAGACGAAGTATATGCAATGATAAAAAGACGAAGAGAAAACCATCACGATCGACAGCTCCAACTTCGAGCTAGTGAAGGAGTAAGTTTATTTCGGGCAAACGTGAATTCTATGAATGTCATATCAGTAGAGATCCGACGTAGAACGGCTGCGGTTTATATGGATTGTCGAAACAGCTGACTTCACACGAGACAACAATATCATTCACTTCAAGACTTTACATCTATTTTGCCAGTCCTGCTGTGTGCAGAAGCTGGATGGTAAGCAAAACAGCAGAGCTGATTTTTGGTGCCTTTAAAAAAAAGAATACCATCTGCGAGGAACACGAACAAAGGAGAAGACAACCTCGAACTCTACGAGCTGTACCGGGGTGTGGATGTAGTCCGGAGGGCAAAAAACCGTCATCGACACTGACTTGGATCGAGCCACCTAGTTCCAGGTGGAAAGGACAACCGAATATCCGGTATAAAGACCAAGTCATTGCGTATGCACGACAGGTTGGTATTGATTTGATGACTGGAAGCAGCTATTGCTATGGCTCAGATCCCGACGGTGTGCCGTATACGCACTGTCTCCATTCTACAGAATCGCCTGCGAACTGTTCTTAGTTCAGAAGTTGTCGGTACTACTAGAGTTAGTTCAGAATAGTGAGTCTACAAATTCACTGCTATTGTTTTCCATGTCTTTTCAAGACGAGAGTATGGATATATATAACATGTTATAATAAATATTTCACGTATGACTAGAATATGATCGACCAAAATTAATTAGTGAAGTTAAAGCAAATGACGCAGAACACAAATTAAAAATTAGTTGGTAAAAAAAAATATCAGATTAACTACTTGGCAGTAATTAGAAAAAATTGTCTGATCAATGGCAATAGTCTCTTTGTTGGGATGCCGATATGGGAGATTCGCGGCAATTTTGTCATGTTCGACTATTCCCCGATTTAGTTTTTGTCACACAACATTAATTCACACGCAGCCAGACTACAGAAATGTCAATTCAACCAATTATCACGTATTCTGTAAAGTGAGATAAATGTGTCATACGATCTTGTAGCTCTTGGCATGTATGCACAGACGGAACAGTCATGATTTGGGTTTGAAGTCTAAGTCCAAATACGACTATAGCGCCATATAGGGAAGAGAGATTGACGATGTAGACTAAATGTCGTTTTCTTCTATTGTAAAGGCCGCTACAGAAGTAGATGTAGGGTAACAGAGAACAGTTTTAAAGGCATATGACAGTCGTTAGAGCCGGCCGGTTTCTCTGATTAGGTTATGTAAGCTTTTAAATTTGAGACTAGGTCACATTTGTTTAGAGACACAGAGGTTTTGAAGACACCTTCAGAGCATTTATTATTAGTTGGTCTAATCGTGCCACTTTTAATCGCGGTACGATGTCTGGCAAATACATCGGCCTTCCTGATATGAGGGGTGCCACATGAAGTGAATATTGAAATACACCCATGAAAGAGTTAGTTAACACATTTCAGAAACTAAGTGACGAATTGTTGGCAGGACCAATGGTGAAGAAAGCTTCTACATCGGTTTTGCTATATTAATGGTGTTTTAGGTTAGGTTAGGTTATTACGTTGCCAACTAAATTTGGCAGTACACTTAGAGCATAATTGGTTCATTGTGATACCAAGGTCCTTAATTTGATCCCAAAGCCAAATGATGACTGGACCAAGTTCAAAAACCAGATAAAATCGGCTTAACTTAGCTTTCTTAGGACTTCGAACCGGCGAAAGCGGCAGGCAGACTCAAACAACTGCTTCATCCAGCAGTATGATTTACGATTAAAGAAGCCTTCAGTTTCAAGCTGACTAGAGGAAAACACTCTTGTCTACCCTGAGAAATACTCTACACGTAATACTCGATCTATGAATCTGCCTGTACACACCGACATTTACTTTGCCATTATTGTATCTAGTTGCCAGTGCTAAGTATTCAAAAAAGATCTCCACAAAATCGAATTCGAAAGAAATGCGTTAAAAAAAAACACTTCCTAAAACGTGACTGATAAACCAGTCGAGGAATGATGTTGCATTAAGCGCCTTGCATAATCGGAGCTGCAGATATCTATACTTCAGTTTTATGGTGGCCATTAAACGACAACGAGAACGTCGCAGTAAAAGATAACGAGTGGGAAGAGTTGATAGGTTTAGGGGGCAATACATCCGATGGGAGGATGACCTCCGAATGGGTATTTAGTTGTGTCAAATGCTGGGGAGATGAACAAATTAGTTGCGTTTGCTAGTAAACGGGGCTTTCGACAATCGGGGAAGATGAAGTGAACATATGTATGACACATCGATTCACTTGACCTCATCGGACTTATGCGTATTAAGAATATACAACTAGAGTTTGAAAAGGGAGCACAAATGGAGTAGGGCATCAAAAGGGACACTCGAAAGCAACCATCTGAATACCACGTGTGTATCACATTTCATTAACCACAACAACCATTAAATCATAAAACCCCTCATCAGCTGTCCAATTAATTCAATCTCTTTTAATAATTTGAATTATTTATTGCATGCTGCTCATGGTTCGTGACTCATGGAGCATAAAACACATTCGTTATTACTTCACACTGGCTGGCGATAACCACTGAATCCAATGAGAACACTTGTGGACAGGAAGTTGCCATCAAGTGAATTTCCATCACAAAGAAAATCGATGATCGCGAGCCATTTATATTTGCTAATAATTGTTCGAATACGTGACGATACAATTAAAGCATTTATTTAAAGCCATAAAGGGTTGTCATTAGAAATGTTTGCAAACGTAAATGTTTACACTTTCCGTACCCACCATCTCTCATCTGAGCTTATGACCTATTTGTGAAAACTCCACCTAAAGCCACACTAGGATAACAACTTTAATAACTTCTTAGTACCAAAAGCATAAGGGAAAGCAATCAAATCAAAAGAGGAAACTACTGTTCACTAGGAGCTACTTATAAGACGGCCCACCTGAGCTCTAAGGTCATCCAGACGTTTCTGTGCTTCACCACGCTGGTTCTCCAGTTGTTTCAATGTTGCAGTCAGTGTGTCCAGTTCACTCTGAAAATGAAAGAAAACGAACATTTGTTTACATTCTTTGAGAATGATGCAGTGAGCAGATCGTTTGTACCTGCAAACTACGAACTTCCCCAGACTTGATACGAATGTCCGCCTCTTTTTGAGCAATTTCGGTCTCAAGGGCTCGCCTCTCCTTGGCCAACTCTTCAATTTCCTTGGAGATCATCTCAAGTTCTGGATTGGAATACGTTGGTTTGGGCTCCTGAGGTGTTACGTCCACTCCCTGCACAATGCCACGCATCGATGGTGGCACCATATTGGCTGTTAGCACTTGCGGTGGTTCGATACCTTTTTGTTTGCGCTCCACCATCCACATGGCTAAAGCAAATTGTTCAAGGGTCAACTTTCCTGATTGATTTGTATCGCAGAGAGCCCTAAAAAAAAGTGAGTAAGGTTAGTTAACACGAATCCATTTGTAGTGAAAAACAGAGGAGAGCTTACCATATATGAGCGAGGCAATTTTGAGGTACACCAGACTGAAGAAAGACATTTTTCACCTCCAGGCCAGACACTAGTCCATCCTTGTCTCTGTCCGAGTCGCGGAAAATCACCTCGAAGCGTTTCAGCTCAGATGGCACAACCACCCAGTCAGAAGCGGCTGCAGCTGGGGCTGGTGCACCAATCGGAATTAGTGGATCGGTCGAAATGAGCGGCTGCATTGGGATGATTGGTGGTGGAACACGTTGCATAGGTGGTACAGCCACTGGTAGCGGTGGCACTGGAGGTGGCGCAATGTCAGTTGGAAAGTTTGCCACGAAACTTCCATCGCCGAATCCATCACCACTTGGTGCCCGTGGAATTTGAGCCACGGCTGGTGGTGGTGCGGCTGCAGCTGGCTGAGCCGGAACTGGTGGAGGAACACCAGACTTACGCCTCTGTAATTCGACTGGTAGAATTTCCGGTACAGCACGTTTATCAAGAGCTTGATACACCAAGTGCATGGCCACTACGAATTCGTGTTTGTCCAAATTTCCATCTTTGTCCTGATCGGCCAGATCCCAAATTTTTCCCAACGTTTCCATAGGCAACTTCGAGTCCATGAGCACCCCTTTCACTTTGTTTCCAGCCAGAAAGCCATTGACTGGGTTCAGCGACTCGAACAGTTGTTCATACTTCAGTCGATCGACCACCTTCATGGACCAGTCGGTATTTGTGACTGGCACGGATTGGATGCGTTGAGGCATTATTTTTGGCACCTCACCCTACAAACAGATATGTACACACCTAATTAATTTATCTAACAAATTATCTTTGCAGTTACATACCACTTTTGGAGGATTGGCGGTGTCTGTAAATATGTTGGTCATATTGATGGTCAGTCCTGCTTGTGCCAACGAAACCAATTTCAAGGACACGAAAAACCCCGGTTTATCCAAAAATCCCTTTCCATTTGGATCAGAGAGATCCCAGATTCTACTCAATACCACATCACTGAGACCAGACTTCTTCAAGAACTTAGCCGCTGTCATTGCCTCAATTGTACCAGTGCCCTTTGGGTCAATCTAAAAGAATGCACAAGCGCAAAGAGAACGACATATTACACACAATTCAATTCCACTCGCATCATCTAATTAAGCTCCGCACAAAGAGATTCCCCTTGCCCATACCTGTTTGTAGTAGGCTTCGTAGATCGCATTGTGTTTTCCCGATACCTGAAATAAAAATTGCAATTTATTTTCATTAGTCATTTAAGCAAATGCATTCGCTCTATTTGGAGGTGGTTATGAGCAGAAAAAAAAGATTTTTTTCTCCTTTTCTATTTCAGTCGTTATCACAAAATCGATAAACAGAAAATTTTTTGACAGATGGTGACACCCTTTGGCTGAAGAAAAAATCGACTTGAACGATATTCGATGAAATTTGTTTTATGAATTTTGCAATTTTTTTCCACATGAATTGATGGACATTTTTGATAATCTGATAGCACTTTATTTGACGATGAATTTCACATGGGATTCGATTAAAAGAAATGTTTGAATTATGATGAATTTTAATGAAATATTTACTTGGACAGGGTTTGGTAGCGAAGCCATATTTGTATTCTCAACTGCGACTGAAAAGTGATGTACGAATTTAGTTACTGTTTGGTGGATGTGTTTCAATTTGACATTTGGAAATTTTGTTCGTATTGGAAGTGAATTTCGTAGGGACACTGCGCAAGTGGACCTCGTTCCAATAAGGGTGGATGAATAGCAGAATTTAAATAATTTTAATATATTTTAGATGCTAATTTGAATTCTAGTGTACTTAGGTTGATTGCTATTCTTTATAAAGTTTAATAGTCGCGTAAAAAATAGCGACCGTAAGCGGATATAAAACAAGAGTCTAGAGACAACAAAAATGTTTGAATAGCGGCCGGTTACAATACGGCAGTAATGGCTTCAACACCATTTTTTTTTTACAACTGAAAGCCTATTAGAAATGGTTATGCAGGATTAGCATAACAGCGTACCAGAACGTCTTTATATATCCCGTCATACGTACAGATAGAAAGCAGCCAATCAAGTTGGCAAGATGAGGTTGTTTCGATTGTAAACCTTACTTAATCCATAACTTAAATAATACGTTAGGTTAGGTTATTCGGCTGCTGGCGAAAGTGCCAACAAATGAGTTTGGGATGCAAGCCGAAACTTTGGCTGACAAAAAAAATGACAGTGGTTAATAAGGCCTTTCCGATGGATTTCATAGTTCGTCTTTTTTTTATAGAGATTTTCGAGAGAAACGTGCATATTTTCCTGTGGAATCAAGTATTCGGCGGTAATCGTTTTTTCCTATTCACCAACAAAAGGGTCATTCTGCAATTAAGAGTACAATACTAAACAGGAAAATAAATAGAAAACTCAATTGTTACAAGGCCCTTAACCGAAAACACCGATCTCCTAACACCCAGGATTCTCTTCAAGAAGAACTTCTCCACCAGCACCCACCCAAGACCGTACATTGAGTTTGAACATGAGATGCTGGATGGACTTCTGCGACTTTTCACAGATGGATTCAATTGTCATTCCGACTACCAAGTCATTGTAGCATTTTCCAGACAGATACTCTCGGAGCGCAGTCCCTTATGCTGCAATATATGGCTTTAGTTTCGCTTATCTCAATAATTAGTAGTGCTATTGGAAAATGGATTTCAAATCTGATTACCCATTTAAAAATGGATAAAACTTCATGTAACAAAACCAGGACCTAGTTCAGTCGTGTCTTGCGGATCTACCCACTCACCTAACCGGCATGGGTAGACCATCGCCGTGAGCGCTAAGCTCTTTTGCCGGCATCTCTATTAACTATTCCAAGGTGAAAATGCACGAACAACGTCGCTGTTGTTCAATCCCCTGATCAGACTCTTTGCAGTCTAGTGACAGTTGACCCATGGTAAAGACAATCTCCCCGTGTTTTGTTGCCAGCCACCCAAGACCGACGTACCACGCGAGTTTGGTACTCCATTTTCGATCAAATTTCAGCTTAGTTCTCAGCTTTCACCCTGCATGCAGCTAAGGCTAAAGTTATCAATGCCAGACGTTACACTTCCTTATTTCTATTCAGGACCCTGTGCGTTTAGACTCAAGGGCAACAAAGCAATCAAATTTAAAAGTAATTAACTCATGAAGATTTACAAAGCACGTCCCATAGAAATTGGCGTCTCACAATGGAATTTTTTGACTTCCCCGCGTCAAAAACAACCAACCAGTAAGACATTGTACTCACAACAAGGATCTTCGTATCATGTCCTCATTTTCCATTCTCATCATTTACTTTAGATGTCTAGATAAGTCCATCTCGTCGCAGATACGGTTTTTTCCAAACGGCGAATGCATTCAGACCATGCTACAGTCCACAGCAGAATATTTGAAAATAATAACTAAGAGTGACGGTGAGTTGATGCGGTCTAGTGAAATAAACATATGTAGCTGAACATAAAAAAATAAAAAATGATGCCGAATTCATTTAAATGTCACCCGGTTTAGATACAGACTTCTGTCGGGCAGTTGCTGTGTTACACCATGGTGTGGCTGAATGTCTGCCAAAACTTCTCCACCCTTTGATATTTTTCTATTAAAGAACGATCCTTCTCCAATTTTCCAGGATTTATCATTTATCAATACGACGATATTCTTAAGGAATTGTACCTTTGTCCGGTGAAGAGCGATCAAGAGCCTTGCTTCCCACACCGTTACAAGTGGCATATTGGTATGGATTTTACCTCTTTAATTACGCACTAATTTCTATTTAAAATTTAGACACAGGAAATACAATAGCTACAACAGTTTTTAAGCGGTTGTGTCCCTTGTTAGTTGATTGCTACAGCACAGCAGATTTAAATTATCCTTATATGCAAGACATTGCGGCTTTGTCACCGCGCTATATCATGTCACTGCCGCTGATGGCCTTTGGGAAGCGATGTTTTGGTGTCGTTGAATATTATCGGCAAGAAGGCGTACAGTATAAGCCGGTAAGTACTGCTTAATATACTGATAGGTTGCTTTGTCGACCTTATCCCGTGATTCGCTTAGACTAACTGGTTGAATTCATAAGACCTACTCTAATTCTAAAATCACATACTTTCAGAAATGAAAGATCTCCAGTTCAGTCTCCTAGGTATTTGTAGAAGAACTTTCCCAGGAACTGTGGTGGTCCGTGGCGTTGTGGGTATGTGCGTCCACCCTAACCTCGACGTCGTAGGTTCGATTCCTGCTCTGTGCGACGAAAACAATTTTAACGACCCCACCTCTTTCGAATCACTGACAATGCTCAAAGAGTATTTCCTGTCTAGAAAAAGCTTCCCAAACAATGCCGTTCGGATTCGGCATAAAACTGTAGGTCCCTTCGACCCGTGAGAGAACAATAGCACGCACAACACGAGTGGTTGTTGAGAAGCTGGGCCCCCTACGGGCTGTAGCGCCACCCATTTTATATTATTATTATATATTTCCCAGGAACTAAACCTGTCCTTGGCTAGGGCTGGCAAAATGTTGGATATATTTTATTTTCTCCTTATTTACTTACTTTTTACACTACCCGGTGAGGGCTCCTAGTTGTAAGGGTACATCCTTCCTATTGAAACCGATTAACCGTTTCTGCTACCCTGGCCAGCCTGAGCCATAGAGCTCGCTTCTTCTTCTTTGATTGGCGCTACAGTCCTGGGTGGACCTGGGCCTCAACCAACATCCCTCTCCAGCCAGCACGATCTTTCGCCTGCTGCGCACACTAAGTTGGTTGAGGTCCTTTTCCACTTGTGTGCACCATCTCGTGCGAGAACATCCACCCAAAGACGCTTAACTAGTTGCATACCCCACAGTTCGTCATTAAATCTATTCCTCCAGACGCCATCAATGCAAACAGGAGCCAAGATCGCACGCAGAACAATTATCTCAAAACAACCAAGAGCTCCTTCATCTGCTTTCAACAGTCCCCGTGCTATAAAGCAGAATGAGTGAAGCATTCTGCCTGACAGCGGAATTTGTGTCGTCATCGTCGTTTAACAATACAGTACAATTCCAAATTCTCAGCATCGACTGCGATTCTGCTATTAGTTGTACATTTTCGATTCTGCAGGCTTCGGTCCGAGGTGTATACCTTACGGATACTTGTTTAACTTTTTGGTAAAACTTGCAGACTTCCTGTCGTAATACCTATCCATCTCGACAACCGCGTGTTTCTCATTCTCTTTCGTTTTGAGAAGTCGGTTCTTTTCCCTTCTCTTGTGTCCGTGGAGCTCACGAACTGCTCTCGTTGTTCAATGCAGCGTTGCCTTGTAGACCTGCTGTTTGGTTGCATGTATCTGCCTACACTGGTCTTCAAACCATGGGTTTCTCTTTAGAGGTTTTGTAAAAGCGTCAGTGGCAGTTTTTTTGATGGCTTTTTGAGAACGTTTCCGTTCTTCTTCTATTGTATGTGCAGAAAGTGTCGAACTTTCAGAAAGTGTCAGGGAGACTCGGTCGGCAAAGTTCCTAGCGGTCGATTGCGATTTTAGCTTTCCGACGTCAAACCGTAGTGTCCTGTCTCGACTCCGTAGTGCTCTCGATATCCTCATACTAACCTTGGCTACAACATGGAAATGGTCCCAGTCGATGTTGGCTCCTCGGAACGTTCGGACATGGAGGATATTGGAGGAGTGTCTGACGTTGACCAAAATGTGATTAATCTGGTTGACGGTTGATTGATCAGGAGACCGCCAGGTCCCCTTATGGATGTTGAGGTTTGGGAACCGCGTTCTCATCACAGAGAGGTCGTGCAGACTGTGTTTTCCGATGACTCTAGCAAAGATGTCTTCCTTGCCCATCTGTGCGTTAACGATATTGGTGTCATAGCTGGGTATCGATCGTGTGTTCTTTCTAGGAGATCATAGAAGTCATCCTTGCTATCGTCATCCTTCTCCTCCGTCGGAGCGTGTGCGCAAATTTAGCTGATGTTCCCGAATTTAGCCTTGATGCGGATTGTTATGAGGCGTTCGCTGATATACTTAAAGCTTAAGACTTTTTGCCTAAGTCTGCCTCGAACAACGAATCCGCATCCAAATAAGCGCTGCCTTGTGGCAATCACCGCAGTAGATGTCGCAGTTTCTCATCTTTCTTTTGCCCGGCCCATCCCATCGCATCTCCTGGATGGTGGTAATGTCTGCTTTATAGCAGTCCATGGCCTCCGTGATTTCATCTGCTGCACGTGGTCAGTTCAGGGACCTCACATTCCGCGTGCAGAACTTAAAATCATTGTCTTTTAATCGTCTGCTGGGGTCGTCAACTGTGAATCCGTGCATATCCAAGACATGTTGTCGGTTCGTAACCGTGGTGACGGATTTAACCTCACGCACAACCTAAAGCTGGTAGGCCAGATCCATTATTTGACCTCGGGCAGAGGGGGATCGCTGCATACATAAGTTCAACACGGTTCTTGTGATGGCTATCTACGGACGCCACGTGGATGCTGTATGTCAAGTTGACTTATGCACAAGTACCGATCGCGCTTGCATCCTATCAGGTTGGGTGCAGTCGCTCGACTGATAATAGACTCGAACACTTTCGACAAAAATTAGAGAATAGCAATCGGCCGATACTCAGACGGGTTAGTTAGGGTCAGGGTGAGTATTATCAAGTTCAACAGATCTTCCTATTTCAAACCCATCTTCTCGATTGTTTATTTCTAAATGCGAAGACACGTTGAGTGAGCTTACAGAGGACACAGGAGTGAATCGAACTCGATGAGTTAGTTTTATGCCATCATCGTTTGGTCGTGTGTTAGTGCGATATCTCGAACTTGCTCCCGCAAAAATCTAGACGATCGGTCACAATTAAATTTAGCCTTGAAATAATTGCTCTTAGCATACCATATCAAGATAACATGGTTTCTCCAGACTTTATATTCGTTGTGCATATCCGTGTACAAGAATCGTCTCCATCGTCCAAAAAGAAAGTCCCTCTTTCTGATGGCGAGAAGGATTCTATGTGTTAATTGATCACTTTTGACGACACGATTACGATGTGGAACATGAGTTGTCTTTACTTCTATTCGATTCATCCTGCCATTATATCCAGGTCGGAAAGCTGATTGAAGCCTTTCTCAGGGGCTAGGGTTGATGATACCTGTATTATATTTTATTCTGCTGTCCAACTTGTTAGTATGGTAGCGTAAAGTTATGGTCTATCCCTCCAGAAACCCGCGTCTTTGTGTCCAGAGTCGAGGAGGCTGCGCTGTTGGTATAGATTTCGTTAATGTCTTGAAGTAAGAATATGCATTTCAAACCACTGACGTGACAAGGATGCTTGAGAATTTGCCTACTTTAGATTGCGCAACTTCACACGATTTTCCCACAAACTACACGAATCGGCCGAAATTGTGCGTTATTTGTTTTTTGAAAGTACATGTGATATACACGGACCTCCACTTCTCTCCCATGTATATTAGAGGAAAAATGGCTGAAGTTGGATATCTTCTTACTTTCTTATTTTAAACATCCTTGCTTCTAACAACAAGCCCGCCGAACGAGCGCTTCCTTTCTTCTCTGGAAAAATTGCAGTTGTTTCGATCGAAATTTGCCGTGGAGTCTGCCTTGTAAAATTCTTGAGCCTCTAAATGTTCACCGATTACATGTGGCCTGTTAAGCGACTGTTCAATTAATTAATTGATTTGCTGCCGTGTCTTGGGTTTGAGAGTCATAAACAACTTTCCTCTGGATATCTGTGCTGCCACCATAAGACCACTTCTTTACTCCTTTGAATTCTCGCAATATAGGGCAACGCCTTAAAGTGGTTAACATATACATTTTTCCATCCTCATTTACACATTACTTGTTTCGCTAGTACTGCAATCGCAGTGATTAGATTGAACTCTGGATGAATGCAACAGACTTCCCTTCCAGCCTTGAACTCATTCGCACTTTAAACACTCAACAGATCGAACTGAGATTGTGTCAGTTTATGCTAAGCAACTGCGCTGAAGCTCTGAAGCAGAATGAAAATGCAGCATTTTACAGCAATTACAATGCAACTCAAGATAACCTGCAAGCACTTATAGAAGCGCACGCATTTAACGGTTCACCCGGTGGATCCTATTATTTCCTACACCAAGTTGTTGTAAGTATACGCTGTATGTCCAATCTGCTCATAAATAAGGAATTCGGACAGCTAATGACACGTGAGATAACCCGTTCAACCATCTCAAGTATGTTCTTCGAGAAGCAGGGGAAATTAACAAAAATCGTCGACACTTTGCATGGCTTCGAGGCCAAGCAAGATTCAAAAAATGTATACACAATTGGTCCCGTGTCGAAATCCAGGATGCTGTCGCACTTCCATGCGAATATACTGAGCCACAAGATTCACGGAATGCTTAGGGCGTGTGACAAAATCGGACATACGGACTTCAGTCTGCTCGACAAGAACATCATGGAGGCCATTACCAAAATGTGTACAGTCTGGGCGATTTTGGAATACACCTGTGGCTACCTTAAAAAACAAGTAAATTGTGTTCTTGTCAACGAATCCAAGATCCAATTGAATGTGAAATTAATTTAGGTGAGTCTAGAGAAGACGCTAATGAGGCTTATTCGCATTCAATTGATGAAAGCTGGCCAGTGTGGGATGCGGCTAAGAGTTCAGCCTAAATACAGGTACTCACTTCTGGAAACGTAAGGATATCATTTTTTGAGAGACAAAGTCTAACAATGATTTTCTGTCAGATGGGAGTATGATCATAAAAAGAAAGTGGACAAGAAAAGACTCGCATACGAAGCGGTTGAGATGATGACTCGAATTCAGGGAAATTTTCGAGTTCCAGAGGACGGCTTGCATGACTTTGTGGTGATGGTAGACCAGTGTCATCCATGTACTGAAGGTGTCAACTTTCGGACAAGTGTACTGATCACTCACAGCTTGTATGCCTTGCTGAATAGCTCTGATGCAGTCACGAACGGAGAGGTGGTGAGTATATTTCAGAAGGAATTAACTTAGAATTCTATTGAGTGATGATGATGGAGAGAAATCGATCATCTTCAAACATCTAAGTGGACAATTACAGCATCATCAGATTCGAGTGTGTTTTTTTCTGTTTTTGCTTGTCTACTCGAAGGCAGTGTAGGTAGGTTGAGGTGGCTGACTTCATTCTACTGCTTATGTTGAGGAACCGGCTCTGCATCGAAGTGCGATGTTCCGATTAAATCTTGTGAGTCGTTGAAAACTGAACACCGAGAAAGAAAGAAAGAATGCGTATGTCTTACATTTTTTATTTTTGCATGAATCTCAAGTTTGGTTGCAAGTGCTAGACAAGAAATATTTTCTGTAAGACTTTACTTAGCAGTTATTACCTGAGCAGTCGCTGGCTCCCATCGTTGATACTCTCGCTGTACCGGAGATTAAGTCTGGTTTCCGAACCAGGAGCATTCTTTGGAGCTCATACCTTAAAAACGTCTGTTAAGGACTAACAGGGGAACTGCGACGAAGCCTCACGACGTTTCACGCCCATTTCTCATTAGCCATGCCATCTTAAAAAATGCAACGGGTCATTTTGGCACGTTCACCTTAAAGAATCGGTTTCGAAACGTAAGAAAAAATGTAAGTTAATGACAGTTTAAAATATCTAATGATTCGAAACTTTCCAGAAAAATAATATGAAATTTCAGATTATTGGGTAATAATCAATTACCATGTATAATATTAACTGCTAATTTTTTAACAAAATCAAAAGGTTAGAGGAGCGTATTACTGATAAGCCTTTTAGAAGAAGTCTTTAATGTAATTTTGCTTCAAAGTACTTTTCTCAAACTGATTAATAACTTTAAGAAATAATGCCTGAAATTCTGTTTAAGCAGTGTTGTTTTGTAGACAGAAGCTTTGTAATGAGTCGAATGAAGCCTTCATTTACCGATAATCCTGCCCAGGACCCTGGCAGATGTATCATCCTCATCTTCATAAATCATTGCTTGTTCGAATGGTATCTGTAACAGACAAAATTGTTCCATCGGTGAGTCATGAGAACTCAAACCGCTGATATCAATCTATTGTTGCTTCTACAACCTCCTACACCAGCTTTCCCGATATTCTTTCATGAAATCGGATATTTTAAAGCAGCTGAAAATCGTTATTGTATCAGTAACATACCCGTCAATATTGTGATATTCTCAGTTAGTAGCTTATCGATAGATTCTAAAAAAAACGTAACAATTTTCTTTTGTTGTTTGTTTTTTTTTTTTGAACTGGTCACAAAATTTGCCGTCTGTTAACTTGGAATTGTCTAGTGTTCGACGCTAATGTGTTCAAAATAACGCGACGTTTCGTTACGTAGAGATGATTTTTTCTTCGAACATATGGTATATGTTTTCTTGTGTTTGGAGTGCTTATATGACACTATCGATCTATATCTACACAACTTCTAACCGCACCTTGAAGATTCCATAACTTAGTTGTAGAATTAAGACAGAGTATGCATATAGAGTTGTTACTATTCATATATAAATAAGTATTTAAAAATATATCTTCATGTGGGACACTTGCGGGACAAAAGCCTCTTAGCGGGACGGTCTTGCACTGAGAATGTCTGGCACTTTTTTCCTTAAGCCCTGTGACCTTTTGCAGCAGCAAAGCGGTCTTGACCACGAGCCTTGGAGGCTGGCATTGCGCCTTCAACATCACCTTTGCCAGTCAGTTCATCTTCTCATCTGCTTTTAAGCCCAGGTACAGTCTCACTTTTCCCAGCTCACAGATTTGACCAGAAATCTAAGTTCGCAACCATAAATCAATTAAACGAAACGACGGCTTGTAAAAAAATCGAACGACAAATATGCAGAAGCATATTTAAATTTTAAAGCACCCCTTATCGCTTTTAATTAACTTACACCACGTGTACATGTGTACGTCACTAGTACACCACGTGTACATATGTAAGTCATCGAGAAGGATCGATGAAAATTAAGACTTAACGATACTTATCGAAGCTATGACCATAGCTCATTATTTTTGTGTACTATTTCGATTGCCCTGATCATTAGACTACGACGTTTTTACTCAAAAAAAAAAAAAACGTATTTACAGGCCTTCACCATGATGATTGCTGCTCTTTGCTCCAACATGGTGGTTGATGACTCACCCACTGTAAAGAGTGCAATTTTTGGACGCTACAACAATTTTCCATACGAATTGATCCGTTTCAAAGTAATTCAGATGCTCATTGAGGCAAGTGCACACTCCCAAAAGTCTGAAATTAAACATTAATCCCGTAACATTCAGGAGTGCGAACTGTTCAGATACTATGACAAGGAAAAGAAGAACGAATTGTTTGAATCGATCAAGGTCTCTCTGATAAATATGAACTTACAAAACTTCAAGAGGAATATGCAGAAGCTTAGTACAAAGCTTCCAGGCGAGGAGCTGGATTTTGAAATAGTGGAAAGAGATCAAGTGATACGTCCGTTATTACTGAAAATATTGCCAGGACTTGCGTACTTAATGACTCACTTTAGATTGCCAGAATTTCGGAAATTTTTTCCAAAGTTCTTCGATGAACTGATAGATCAAAATAAATCATGTATTGAAATTATATTGGCATTGAAATGGACTTAGGATTTCGATTGTAATAAATGCATATATTGTTTTGTCGTAGACAATAGAAGGAATATATTGTGGTCATGCTTTTTTGTAGACTAAAAACTTCGCGGATATTCTTCTTCAGTGTATGAAGACCAAGTACAGTCCCGCCTGGTACCCTCAGTGATATTGCATGTCACATAAAGAATAACCTCAATGACAACCCTGGCGTCACAAAACCTAGCGCACGAACCACATATCCATCAGTCATTCGTTTTCCAATGTTTTCAACCATTATTTTAACTGTCACAAGGATGACACATTCAAAAACATCGCAATCAGCTGTCCCCGCCGCTGTCATTATTCTTCCGAATTCAACTCACAATTCGCTATGAGCAATCGGAACGCGGAAAAGTCTTTTACATTTTCCCCTTAATTATATATGTTTTGTTTATTTTTTATTTGTTTAATAAAACTGCAAAGATTCAATGCAACTAAATACTGCAACAACTCACAAGCGCCCTAAACGTAAAGTACCGCAGCAAATCAAATAAAACCCCTTACCAAGAAAGGAAAAAATAATAGAAAATTCACCCAAAGTGTGCTCCTAAAAAACGCAGCAGAAAACGGAGAGAATTTAGCACAAACAAGTGACAAGAGTGAAAAGTGGAAAAGTGTGAATAGAAAATTCCATAAAACAAATAAACAAAAAAGAAAAAAGCAACATTGTTCTTATTTTTCGTTTCTTTTACTTTTAAGTTTCTTCATTGTTGTGTTTTTGTTTGACTATTCTCCCCTACAATTGCTTCACCGCGAAAAGTGTGTGTTTAATTATATTTTTTTTATTTGTGTTTCTAAATTTCGCTGATCAAGACAACTAAGATATACTTTACCTTCTCATTCATTCTCTGCGTGCACTTAACCAACCAGTTTTCTCCTCGCAGACAGTAAAAAGAACGAGACTCTTAAATAGTTGTTGTTTCTCATCCCTCGATACGGATACAATACAAAGTGTCGCTTATTTTATAGAATTTGAACTTTTTTTTTATTTCTTTTAATAAATTAACCATTCCACACACTGAATCCGCCCACAACTCGTAGACGACACGAACGGAAGCCAACTCTTAAAATATATATTTATCTGCTAAAACTAACAAGAAAATTCAGTGAAACATACATTTAATGTCCATCAATTGCTGCGGTAAGTATTCACAGCTCGCTGATTCCTTTGTATTCCATGAACTCATTTGTAATTTCATTCAACAATCTTCATGAAATTTCCTCTCCCCAAACAACAATCAGTAGATCCTTGTAAAGACAAAGACGCATCTGTGTACCTTCAACCTCAACTGATGTATGAGCTGAAAGTTCGCTTCTCTATATCCGACTGCCCTTTACAGTGCGCCGACTGAAATTTTGCTATAATTAGAATCATTTGGATAAGTTATATGTGTTGTGTTCTTTTTTTTTCAATTAAATATGTGCCGTCGAGACGGGGACGACAAAAATTGGCAAAAACGTTCAGCCGCCAATAAAATCAAAAGCAAATGTGGAAAAATGTGTCACACGTTTGTGCTGATTTGGCGCTTTGTTCATAAATCAAAACAAATCCAATCCGTTTACCTTTGACTAAGCAATTTGGTGTCGCGCGGCTTCGGTCGATATGATAAATTGGATCGAAATGAAAATTCATTAGAAATCAATCATGATAACATGCACCTTACGATTCGACACAAGCTTGTGGCTTAACTGAAGGATAGAATTGATTTTCTATCATATCCAATGTCAGTGGGCTAAAGGGCTTGATTTTCCACTTAATCAATCACAGTGAAGTGTGGAAGATCCATCGTAGTGGACTAAGCGGTGCTCGGTCAACGTATTTATAGGTTTTTCAAAAGTTAGTTTCCACATATTTTGTTGTCGATCTAAAGGCATTTTGCGTTTCCCACGTCAGGCGCCAATCCGTCTATCCATGGACCTTGAAAGTTTATGTGACAACGTGCACAGAAGTATATACATACACCCACACTCTTAAATGTCGTCTCTCTGCAGTCTGATGAATGAGGTTGAACTGTCAGAGTGTGTGTGTATGTGGGAAGCAGGAAGGAAATGCCATTTCTAATGCAAAAGATTCGTACCTACGTACATTCGGTGGATAATTAAATTTCTTACATTATGTTAGCAATTCAGTCGATTGATTGTTGAAGGGAATCTAAGAGCAGGCCCATAGCAATGTACTTAAATACCTACTTACCATACGTATATTTGGATTCTGTAAATGTACACCTAACCCCGTAGCTTGCAAAACATTTTAAACATGTTCACAACTAGTAATCATTACGCAATTAACAAAGGAAAAAAAAGATGATTTATCTAGACCATATCTGGGTGTGCTTTGCACCTCGAGTGTTCTACTCTGCGATTATCTAACAGAGATGATGAGATAACATTTCCTTAGATTGGATTGTCAGCAGTCGTTGACAATTGAATTGCCACTTGATGGCGATAGCTTCTGGGAAGCAAATCAATACTTGAAGGAAAAAATTCTCTCTGCCAGCGCCTGTTGTTATCGCCGTTTCCTCGAATCTAAATCGCTGCCTCAAATCAATCGCCGGTTGAGTAACGAAATTTTAATTGGACACAACTGCCAAATGATGATGAGTGGGGAATAAAAATAATCCAAGACATAAGGACACGGATAACCCGGGCACTCATGTCGCATTATGAATACCGAAAGACTCAGTACTGAGGCTTTTGCACGTAAAGGCAAATAGAGAAAAATATGAGTTTTAATGAGAAATTTGCACTAAGACGTATTCCGCAATTGAACTTAATTTATATCCAAGCAGTGACTGGGTTACAATGCAAATGTTTGCTGGTCTGAGCGGGTTGTGTTGTTATTCCCACTCTATTATGCGTCACGTTCGCTTATGAACATGTGTAATCAGCAGAAATGCATCAATTGCTATCAAATTTTAACACGATTAAATGTGCATACATTTTTCCTCCCCGATTGCACGGCACTTTAAAATCCATGTTTGACTAAGCAAAGTGGAAATAACACTGACTTGTGTCTGATATAATGTGAACGATAAAGTGAATAATGGACGTAACGTTTGTGTTTGTGTGAATTTATTTATCTCCATCTCGAGGCTTATGACATGATTGCATTTACATGTGTCGCTGACAGAAGGTTCTAACTAACTAACCTTGCATTCATCAATCTTTTGAATATTTCTCTTTGCAATTAGCAGGGATTCGTAAAGATTTGTCAATGAATGCGTTGTTGTCTTTGGTCCAGTCACAGCACTTGTGGCAATGAGTGCTTGGCGGGTGTTGTACCCTTGCTCCTTCTCCATGCAGCAACCAACGTCTCAACTACACTCCGAGGTGGATCTGGGCCTCAACTCCACAGCTGTGTGTGATATTGATTCCTAAAGAGTGATGAAGGGAATCTACAGTTTTATTCGAGCGGGCAGGCTGTTCGTCTGTTCGACTTTACAATGGGCAGCAGAAGTTTTGAGGTAGTCAAGGGCATCGGCCCGGCAGTAAACAGGGACAGTAACAACAGTACCGAGATGAAGCGTAGGATTACACTTGCCAATTGCAGCTTCTTTTGAATCAAGAAGCAATTGAGTAACAGAGCCGTCTCTCGAAACACAAAACTGACTAACACTCTGATCATCCCTGTCCTTCTCTACGGCGCGAACAAATGGACGCTATTGAAAAAAGTTCTGCGTGCGGTATTTGGCCCTGTTTGCGTTGATTGAGACAGGAGGGAAAGATTCAACCACGAACTGTAGGGTTGCACAGCGGCATGCACCTAAGCGTCTTCGGTCCAACGCTTAAGCTGGCTATTTTTTGCAGAGCGGATGTACACCGTAGCTCCTGTTGGAAGATCCCTCGAACGAGATGGTGCACACAAGTGAAGAAGGATTGCAACAAATTTTGTGTGCGCACCTGTCGAAAGATCGTCCTGGCGAAGAAGGGGAGGTCTCTGGGTTGAAGACCAGGTCCACCCCGGACTGTAGCGGCAAACAAAGAAGAAATATAAGTATTTCGTTGTCAATTTAGGTGGTAGGAGATAAATGTACCATTGCACTGGAGGACTTGCGTTAATGAAATTTGTTGCCACACTGAGAGCTTCGTTGTTATCCCTAAAACCATCCAAATCCCCCATGAATCGTAGGGGTTTTTCATTCAACCCCTTTAATTCCCCAGCTCTAAAAAAGCCGCGGTCATCTTCTTCATGCTAGACCTGGACATTCGCTGTGGCGGTGTGAGACAGACTGTATATCTTTATCGTCTCTGGAACAAGGCACAATGTATATCTGCCTGTATTCCAGAAGATTCCCGTATGCAGGGTGATTTCCCCTACAACTGCTACCATTTGTATTCACCCCTGCTCGATACGTTCCGCAAATTGTTGAGAGCTCTTTTCCCAGACAATAGGCTCATATAAACTTATAGACAAGATCGTGATAAAATAGCTTAAGACTTAATACAAACATGTTACTTGTGCATGCATGCACGTGATGAACTTACCTCCCACCTTTGTGCATCACATTAAGATTGATAATAGTTTCATTGTATCGGTGGTCAGAAATTCGAGGAATTCTATTGTAGGGTCACCTTTATGCAACACTTTGTGGGATTGGTTGATAACATTATTAAATGTTTCACTACTCTAAGGATGCTACATGGTTGTTCTTATCAGTTCAAGATGTTTAGTCAAGCAGGCCTTCCTGGAAGTTTCCCTATATTCCACTACAATTCATTGCCCGTAATTGCAATCAACCGAACCATACTGGGTGTTTGATTAAATTTCAATTAGTTTTCAGATATATATATATATATATCACTATGTATTTACACACCTGTTGCCTGCCAGAGTAATGCCTACTTACGTTCTTGTGCAGACTTATGAATTTGTGTTTCTATTTGCACGTTCTCGTTCGTTTGTATGCCGCGATTTCAATGATTTTAGACCAAGGCGCTTTGGAGAGTGCTTGTAGAAACTTATCTAGAAGATATGGTGGTTAGAAAGGAAGCCCGACGAATGAAATTTCAGTATCATTGAACGATCCATAAGAAATGATACCCCCTCAACTGTGCCAATTTTCAACTAATAAGTCTCCTAAACATCGCCTATAAGATCTGCTCTGCCGTTGGTAGCCCCTGAAACCATTTGTCAATAATCTGATAAGTCCTTATCAGTTGGGTTTCAAGCTGGGGAAGTCCATCATCGACTAAATCTTGATCCGTACCCAGTACCTATTCGTCGACTTGATGCTCGATCAAGGTCGGTAACGAACTAACCGTAATCTTCAATGTCAATAAATGTTTCTGGAAAAGAATGATTCAATCACCCCCCCAGTGTAAGGGGCTGTACAACGGCGAAATTACATTGTAGAGCGCATGGACACGACTCTGAATCTGGGAGTATACTACGCAATATAGAGGTCAAGGTCCTTCTCCACTTGTTTGAAACTTATGCCGCAAACAAGTGGACCTTGAGCAACTTGGTGCCAAATTAGAGGCATATGGTTAACGATCGGCCAGCTGGGGAGGCTTGTAGGCTGAGGCCCACGTCCACGCGGACTGTGTGTTGTTAAAATAATAAGAACAAGCTCAACACATTGGTCTGAAACTTTTTCCGATTTTTGGCTTGATTTTCATGTTAAGTGGCTCTGTTTTGAAATTTTGTTTGATACTAAACTCGAACTACACTGTAAGCATCACCCCTATCGTAGAAAACGTCGTATCTGAGATTTACTTGATTTTAACTTGCCATATACCATACATACTTGACACATACTATTTTACATTCACAAAAAAGTTGAATCGTGAAATTTGAAGTTTGCTGAAAAATAATAAAGGGAATCAAAGCAAGAAAAATTGATAGTATACATAGGCCTATACTTGAATGTATTCGATAATGAGGACGAAGTATTTAACTCCTAACAGAAACTTTTAGTGTGAGTTGAAACTCAGAAATTTATTCGTTCTATTAAGTGTTGATTAATGAGCAAATGCTAAATGAGACAGCATTTGCACAACCCTTAAAAAAAGGATTACTACGAGTTTGAAGCCATTTCACAACTCACGTTTTCTGCGATATTAACATTCACTTACTTCAAGTGTATTTAATGATCAGAAGATCGAAATTTGAGTAAAACCTTTTCCCGGCGCGGCGTATTCTACGCTTTGCCTAATCTTTTGTGTAACAAGCATTGGACATGAGAGGATCCAAGAAAACATCAACATTTGTAGGCTGTTTGTATCCCGAGATGCGATTTCGTCGGACTGTATCAAGACTTGGACAAAGGCGTGTGCATCCGGAGGTGCACGTCAAGTTGTTGGAATTATCCTTCCACGAGGTATTCGTCAAATTGTTTTATTCAAGTACACTCAAGTACGTACGTACTACGATTCAGGAATAGTTCCTATCGATATGGGCCAATAACCGCTTGGTGAATTGGTTAACGAAAGTGATATAGCCTATAACACGTGCTGACTCTTAAAAGAACAGCAAAGACTTCTCATCGCGATGTCTGCTGATCGCCATGAGAGGCAAGTAGTAGAGCTAGACGCTGTGATCTTGACAAATATAACTTTCAATAAACCCACTGAGCACCAATCGTCGTCTCATAGAAGCACAGAGGTTTACGACAAATGGTCTTCTGCTAAATTGTTTTTTTGCTGTGCTTTCTTGTCCTTCCTCCCAGTGAGTGAGCAACAAGCTGGAACAAATGCAAGACTTATACAAATATTCGAATGACGTCATGTACAAACAAATTAAAAACAAACAAGTCATAAATGGAGAATGTCCGCAAATGCTAATAAAATGTTTTTGTAGATAGTTTCCATGAGAAATGGAGTAAGGCTGTCAATAGGGGAGCACTAAAATTGTTATACAGTTTTATCTCTAGGGTTTGATTAATGACGATGACGTTTAGCTCACTTGTCAGCTTGTTTACACAATTCCACTGCACGGCACATAACCTGACAATTCGATTCCAGAAGCTCGTCAGTCTTCAGGCACTGCGTCTCCTGTGTTGCTGCTGCGGCACCAAGATAATGATCAATGATCTCCATAGAATATGAATGACTAATTTGCCTTATACCGCTTATTGAGAACAAATTTAACGACCCCCCAACCTCCAATTCAAATTCGACCATGTTAAGCAATTTCGATGGCAGTGAATTGAATGAACACAATTTAATGATCATTCTGATGGAACGACCTTCAGTCGAGTCCATTTATCGAGTGTGCCATTAAACCAAATGTGGAATTACACAATTTGTATGTGTTTTCTTTTTCTTTCTTTCTTTCTTTTTTTATCTGAAGACTGTTGTGATTGCTTGATTTATTTTTGGTTTCCGAAGCGTCATCGACGTTTAGTGTGGCAGTCGTAAACTATTCAATATAACACAACAACAAAAATGCCAAAAAATAGAGGTATTATTTCTTATCAAGCAATTATCAATCTATCATCTGATGTCAAAACGATATCTCAGCATGTACGTGATTAATTGGAAATTATTGATAGGGCACAATAAACCTTAGGTTTCTTTTTCTTCACTAATTTTCTTGGTTGCTAACAAATTATGATTTATGGAAAGAAAAAAGACTATCCACGAAAGGGGTTCGGAGACTGTGTAGGGTTCTGAAGTTCCTTCCCTACAAGTCAGTCATTCACTGCATTCTATGGCAATATGCCTGAATAGCGAGAAGAGTTTTACTTCGTTTCTCCTACTCAAATTGTCGTCGCAGTTGCTATTATTTCTATTGAGATCAATTGGTCTAAATTTTTTTCTTGCAAGAGACTGACTACGTTTGCTTATGAGTCCGAATTACTTTGTCCTGGATCCAAATACTGTTCCAGTTCTTGATCCCTTTGTATGAATTTTACTGTATTGCTGCTCAGTCTGTGTGCTTTACTCTGACTCCTCAAAATTCGATATCCTTGAGTTGTGACTGCGGCGTTGTCTTTCAAGCATTACTTCGAACTGCAGAGGAGTAAAAAGTGGAACGCCACAAACGCTTGTACTCTCTCTTCTTCTAGAAGAAATTGGAGGCGAAGTAAATGCAATACTTTTAACCGATTGTAGATGTCACTGCGCATGCGTTAGCACAGCGGAAATAGTTCATCTATCACATAGTGATCTAACGAAACTTGCGGAACCAAATGTGAAAATCAAACTACAAAAAGAGATATGTGTTATGTGAATTAATTTCACCAACAAGAAAATATTAAACTAGCTAATAGTTGATACAATTCACCGATCGTATAAAATATTGTGATATTTAGAATGACGCCATTATCTACTCGCACAGTCAGGCTACGACCAAGTTTCTGGATAATGCCACTTTGTATTCAATGACTCTTCTTACTTCGGCTGCAGTTTAGCTGAACATCTTAGTATCTACCTCATTTTGGTGGCGCGATTTATTGAGATTATTAATGCCAAGGTGTAAGGTCTCTTCCTTTCTCACCAAGAGCAAAGCCACCGTCTTTGTCTCTTTTTAAATAAAAGGCTATCCGCCAAGTGTCTTTTATTAAAAAGAAGATTTGTCTAACACTTAAAAGCCCAAACCTTAAACCCATTGTTTCAGAACTCGAATGACTATCTTTTTAAAAACCTTGCTTATGCAATGAAGAAGACCGATCGACCGATGATATGTCGGAATTGATCTTCGTCCCGTTTAGAAATTGGTTGCACCACCTGTTTTCCAATGTTCAGGGTAGTTAAACATTTTTGTGTAGATCAGCACCGCTTCGGAGGGAAGATGGTGAAGCATAATATTCGGTATGCCATTGGTTCCCACTGACTTTTTCTTTTTCAGCGAGTTAAGGATGCCCTACAGATCTTCTTATGATTTCCATTATTGCCGACGACACTATTTGCCATGCAATCATCATTGAACCTGGCGCAACCTCATTACGAAAATTAATTGGTTTCAGCTGGACTTCCTTCTCAAGTTCGTGACTACGAACATCGTTTACTGTGTACACTCGCTGGAACATAGCACCGATTGCTTTCACCTTCTAATGAGGATCTTCAACCACAAAGAAATCATTGTCTAGCACTGCCCCATCTGGATCTATGTCAACTGAAGCCAGTAACTGTTCGTTATTTGTCGTCCTAGAAAGTCTAACGCTCTGAGTGTCGTCTTGATCTTTTCTGCTACATATTTTATTTACTTGCGGGAACATACCCGGGTTATTAGATCTTACAGCGCGGATTTTATTGCCCCAGTACAAGCTTATAGCCAGACTATAGTTCATTCAGATTAGCAGTTGGAGGCTCTTGATCTCCGACTTCAGTGTCGTGACTTCCGGGTTTTGAGGATCTGTAAACCGCCTGTGCAAGAGTTTGAGCCTTGACTGCAGCCTGCTTTTGTGCACGTGAACTGCAACGATGGTAGCATTTCGATAAACATCAGCTGTCATCGATTTGTACGACTTCTGGTAGTTTATTACGTCGTCCATATGTATGAGGTACCTATCAACCTATTCGTTCTTCAGATTTCTGTTTGTAGGCGGATTGATCCCACCCGAACGTAGTTCTGTTGATAAAGTCCTGGCGAAGCGTGGCATACTCGTCCAGTTCCACCTCGCTCAGGAGCTGAACAGCCGCGAAGAGTCCGCAGTGATCACTCTTGTACTCAAACATAGTTAAACAGTTCCGTGTGCGTCATTGTAAGTTAAGTATCGTCAGTCGTCTGTCAATCAGCAACAGATCCAGATAGGATCCGCTTCTGGGCTACGATAGCCTTTAGGTTGCAAGCAAATCTAGCTTGAGCTCTATATTGTGTTCTACCAACCAGTTATGCATATGTTCACCATCCTTTGGAAAATACACTTGACTGCTGAACAACATCGCCAGGCGTAGCTTGCATGTTACTTGTGCACCTAACCTACGCACCATGTGTGACAGTTGGTCGATGATCGATCACTTGTCGGCTTAAGTAATTCAATGTATATATAACATATCAAAGAGCAAGGTTCTCCCCTCCTCTTGTGACAGCATTGAGGAGGTGTGCGTTCCGGCTTTCATTTTTAATTTTTGTGGTCTTCAGCTAACACTATCGTTCGAACGTTAGACTTTTCTGAGCTAGCTAGCTTCTTCTTCCAGTGGAAAACTCAGCTCCTCCCATTGAACGTAAAAAAAAAAACGCTCGCTATACACACCCCGATCTGCAATCTCAATCAATGTGCTAATTGTTTGTTTGAATCGAACGTATATGTTTGCTTGCAACTTGGGTAGATAAATACTTCGCACCTTCTTTATAACTTTATATCTAGTCGAAGTCTTAATCTAGAAACTTTTTCCAAGATGATCAAATTATCATTTATTAGCGGTATTCTAGGATTGCGAGAACCACAATACAACGTGCTACAGCCGTTTTTCTGCAGTCACTTCACTCTTTGCTGACAAACAGCACACCATCTGAAAACTAAGCGCTTAGCAATATTTTCAACTCCACTGTTTTTTTTTCCCTAAAAATAAGCTCTACCCTCGTATAACTGTCAACTGTTTGTCTTACCCTCGTATATGTATCAAAAGTCTCAGAGAATAAACATTCCTCTTTTATGACAAGTGTCAGTGTCAGTGTCATTTAATCACCTATCAAAACGATAACACCTTTCGTTAGGCCGGCAGAGCAAACAGCACCTACAGATTGATTGTGATAAACTTTAAGCCGTCGAAATAGATATCGGTGCTTGGCTGTCACAGACTTAGTCTGTTGGTCGCGTTAGTAAGGACAGCACAAGCGCAACCACACGGATAACTTGATCACATTATCTTTGTCAAGCTCAAAGATGAACAGAGACGGAGAGCCGTCTGTTTATTCAGTGTCATACATTATGGAGGCAGTAGCTACAATGTCAACAATCTCGGCTAGTGTAAGTTTATTAAAACGCTTTCAGTTGGTTTAAGTGTTTGTGATTTGATGTGATATATGCGGAACGCCGCAGACTCAGTCGAATGCGTGATAATTGCTGTCTTCAGCGGTTTTGTTGGCTTAGTTGAATTTTTATTTGTCGGTAGTGTTATTTGGTCGGTTTGTTTTTTTCACTTAGATCGCAGAGTGTGATAAGCAAATGTGTTATTTATTGATGTATGCGATTGACTTGGTCTTGATTTGCTTGGCGTTATCTGGACGGTACTAAGCCGTTTATTCTTTAAACAAGGAACGATGCAAATGCGACTGTAAAACATAAAAGTGGCAGCAATTTAGGATGTTTATTATAAAGCTCTGGTGTAAAGATGTTTACTCGGTTATTATTATTCAGAGAGCTTTAACTCGTAAGCTATTCTGTCAATTGATTCTTGAACCAAATGAGTTTTTTCTCATTTCGGATTTTTCTCAAATTTAAAAAAAATATCGTTCAGCTAGATTTTGCCATCATATTTCACCTCCTTTGCTGAGGCAGAAACGATGTCAAAGCTGGTGCTTATTAGAGTCATTTCAGATTTTTTTTTGTGAAATGTCTACTCTTAAAATGTGTCGCTTGAAAGTCTCGAATTCAGCTACGAATCGTCGAAGAGGGGTATTTGTTAGCCATGTAAGGGCATGCAATTTGTGGTATTATCACACGTATGTGACTGATGTTTTGATACAGTAGACGATGCAAAACATCGGACGATTCAGTCTTTTAAGAAAATCGGGATGCGACCCTTTTTGTTAGATCTTGGGTGAATAGAAAATAGACTGCCGTAGGATATTTTGTGCCCGGAAATCGCAGTAGCAGCCATTTGAGCGAATCTCCGCGTGACATTCAAAAAGCAACTTTGATTATGTGAAAAGTAAATTACTTCAAGGTGATGGTTTTGACAGCAGTCCACCCAATCGACTTTGTTTACGGATTTGATACAAATCGATCATCTCAGCCGATAACTCAGTTCTTAACTGACTGAGTGAGTCACAAATTTCTGATCATCAGGGTGCGTTCCGCAAATTCAACTACTTAATAACTCATCCTAATTGCTTACTTGTCGTCCAATCTGATAAATCAAAGAATAGTGATCTTATGACAGTTCTGTTGGCAACCGCAACGACAGCTACTTCTTTGAGAGCATTTGTGGCCTTCTTGACAAAATCTTCTTACTGTTAAATTATCACCTATTTATTCGCAGCATTTGTCTTCGTTACGGCAATACTTCTGTTCATGGCGGCAGATAATCCTGAAGCGGCTTTCCTTTTCCCGTACATTGGAGAGGCACCGTTATCGTTCGGCATTTCACATCCATCATCCATGTTTTGCTAACATTTTTAGTTCAGCATCTACTGGTCACTATCACGTATACAGCTTGAAGGGAATCTGTATTAATCGATATTAATTTTAAATATTATATAAGTGCCACTTTCAAACCTTTATAATTTAAGACGGTTATCAACCGTAGGAACTCAGCAAACTCAAACTCAAAGTTCCGCTCTTATTGTGGCCATCACTTCTTCGAAGTCGCAGAGAAAATGATTGATCGAATGGCTGGTGGGAAATAACCTTAAACTGCGATGGATGCGCTTTAGTCCCCGTAGTCCTTTCAACATTGACTGGTTGACGGCACATCTCTTATCTGTTCCGGCAGATTGGAAAACATCTCCTCCAAGCCAGTTCTCTACCATCGTCACTGACAGCATCGTCCGCAGTTTTGGAATTTGGTGTCACTTTTTTGTAAACAAACTTACATTTGCTGGTCTGGCTGAACTGGCCAAGCAAGTTTCCTATTGGCACCACACTGAAAGCACACCACACTGAAACCACACAGTTACCCCTGATAGACGTGACAATCGTGAGAACATCGCTTAAGGCATTTGCTACAATTCGTTCCCTGACTGACCGGAAAATAAAGCCATTCGTCCGTCCATACCTATATCTTCGTTGCTTCAAATTTTAACAGCACTGTCGTTGTTATGTTTCTGTTTCTCTATATTTCAAATGATTTGAGGTATAACGGCTCTCTGGCATTGGCGTGACAATGCTGGTGCCGCCAGTAAATAGAGGAGGTTCATGATTTATTCCTTTTCTAGCAAGTTTCAATTCTACTTTGGGAAACTACGCTAGTGTTACCTGAAAGCAAACAGTGATCCGATAACGTTGTAAAATTTCATTTAAGGTAATGGCTGATGAACTTGAAAAATAGAACTAGGCTTTTCCAGTAGAGCATAGAAAGATTTTTCTTAGTTATGACCTCTCCTTTTTTGGGATTTCCGCCCCCGGGTACACAGCGAATATTTCATGTTGTTCGATATGTAGCGCCGTTGTGCTAAAAGACACTTATTGTCGATCCGGTTGACATCGTGCATTTGTGGCAAAAAGCGAGTAACGCCATCCCACATTGCTGCGAACGGCGACCAATGTACGACGAAAGTATCACAGGCGGATATAGTAGCAATATTTTCATCTGTCCGCACTTAACGCGTGCGGGAAGATGTCTTGATGGCCAATATATGTAGTGAATGGTACGAAATTTGGTCCCAGCGGCTTGAATTATGCTGCTGAGCTACGAACAAATAATGAACGGGCATAATTCGTAAACATTATTCTCATGTGAGACTTCGACATGCCACGACACATGTCACGAATCAAACGTGACCTGTAGAAAATATATCATTGACAAACGAACAGCATCAAAATCAACCACTAGTACAACGACTACTGACATCAATTTGTTCTGCAGATTGTCGATGCTTGCTTTGGTTTCAATTTTGTCCCCACTTTTGAGTTAGATTCCAATGATGAACAAAACGCAAGGATGTGTTCTCCTCACGAATCAAAACAAGTCATTCCCCAGCCACAACGCTCATTTTTGTATGTAAAACTGTTCTTTCGCTGTCGCTGCTGCTTATGGCTTCGAATACAAATTAGTTTGGTTCGCGTACTTTTAGAATCACCGCAAGTTCCCACATTTTGAAAAGTGGATGGTGCGTTTTTTCGTTGTGGAGAAAACTTCTATGAAAAAAAACTTCTATGTTTGAGGAAGCGTCAAAGATATGCGTAAGAACACAAGTTAAATGAGTGAAAATATGCATAGTTCTTGCTAGTCCTGATACTACGTGGTGGCCCGTGGCGTTGTGGGTATGTGCGTCGACCCCAACCTCGACGTCGTAGGTTCGATTCCAGCTCCGAGCGACAAAAATCATTTTCACGGCCCCACCTCTTTCGAGTTACTGACAATGCTCAAAGAGTATTTCCTGTCTAGAAAAAGCTTCTCAAACTTGGCCGTTCGGATTCGGCAAAAAACTGTAGGTCCCTTCCACTCGTGTGAGAACAATAGCACGTACAACACGAGTGGTTGCTGAGAAGCTAGGCCCTGGCCCCCTACGGGCTGTAGCGCCACCCATATTATTATTATTATAGATACTACAACAGTCAATCATTGTTGGTTTACTTTTCGTAAAGTATTTTCTACTTTTACGAAAGAGTATCCTTTAGAGGGCAAATTGACGGAAATGTTGACGAGATCATGGAAATCAGTTAGACATGTTGGCACTGATTGCCTATAAGTTTAACATTGCGCAAAAGATCTTTTCGAGCCATTTGAAAACGGTTGGACTCAAAGAAAACCTCGATGTACGGGACACCACATGTGTTAATAATCATGTACTAAATTTCTATCTGCGTATTGCTGCTGAATTGCAAGAATTTTGACTCATTCCAGAGGGGGATCTCTTCCGGGAAATCTCTACTATGAGCTGCTTCCCCTGTTTTCTTGCCTCCCTGTGTCAAAAGTGTCGATTCGGACGTGTACTGTCAACAATTCATTATAAGAAAGCATTAGCTCAGGAGCCGTCAGTTGACCAAAAAAAGTCGGGATTATGTTCCATCAGGACAATGAACATAGACTTGGACTCGCCAGAGCATCTTCAATCTTCAGAATTGGTTGGGAGGTTCGTGTGCTTAGTCCGTTCTGATGTTGGTCAGCATTTTTTTCGCAAGAGAGGTCACCGAAAAATGACTGTCCTATATTTCATGCATGTCCTATATTTCATGCATTATCCATTTACAATAGCAAAAAGTTGTCGAACAAAACGAATCATATCTGACATAAATCGGATGATTTCAAAAAAGCCCTCAATTTCATGAGTACATTCATTTAACCTAGTCTCCTTTTACAATTTGCATTACTATTACATTTTGGCAACATATCGTCCACTGTCATTGAACACTCATTTTTGATACCCTGCAGATGTTCTGTAATGCCAACTGAACTATGGATCCCTTCACAGAAAACATCGGGCAAGGCAACAATTAACACCGCGCTCATGGGAGGTTTGCCAACAAGCAGCATAACTAAAGACATGTGCACAACACGTACGATGCCACGCCTCCTTGTTTACGCATAATCTGGTACATATCATGTTTTCTGCGTGTGACCGCTGAGTCTACATGCGTGCCAGACGGTTCTCAAATCGCTGTGCTTGCGACTCGAAGGCAGTCAACAAGTTATCAATGTGCTAAGTGGTTCCAATTATAGATTCCCTCCTGTCTGTGAGGGACATAGATATTTGTGAATTATTTTTCTCCATGAAATCCAGGTGGATTGGCAAGGACTGCAGTAGCCTTTATTTGAATGAAAGATCACGTGGTTAATTTTTGTCTGCTATAAATAAAGGCGACTCGGGCAACGGGCAAATAGCCGAAATTTGTTATTCATCTTCTCGAGTCTGTTTCATTTCACATGCTCACTTCCCTCTGACGGGTGTTTCCTTTGATTTGTAATGATCATTACTCATTCCCCGTATACGCTGAATCGAATACATCTCTGTGGATACCCTCACTTGGCACGTACCGATGGGGTTATTACGCATATTTCGTGACTTTCGTGGACACTCCGTGAGATGCCTGCTAAGCAGTTGCCGTGCCATGCTGGTTTATGTGAATATTCTTATTCAAATGCAGCGATCTCGTTCAGATGAATTTCGTTCTAAAAATTCGCGCGCTGCTGCAAATGATTAAAGACGTCTGTGAGTCTGCACTAAATTTGTATTCGCGAATTCTCAATGAAAAGAGGCCAAATCAACAACAGCATGATGTAACGCGGCATTGAGACGAAAGAGAAAAGACAAATTCTGTCATGGCTTTTGAAGTGGCACTGTTCGTCAACCAAAAAAAAAAATCAAAAATTCCACACATAATTGTAGTTGGTTCGAGTCCTCTTGTCTTAATTGTTGTTAATCTAACGGCGGAATTCATAATCTAATCGCCAGCAATATCGGAGAGTCACTATAAGTCACTTCAGTTGACTGACAAGCCGTGGCGGGCTAACGAGACACTTGAGGGTGGCTGTGCGAGAACTCATGACAAGCACGTGAATCTATGTCGAACGGGTTAAAAGCTTTCAAAAGTGTGTTGTAAACACAAGTGACATGTTCAGTGGTGTGAGTGGGCGTTTGGTGCAAGGCATTGCCAAGCAGTATGTCGATTAAAACACTTTGTCTCGTCGCTGTCGTGGGTGGAGCCGAAAAGTATACCACGATAATGAGTTCGGTGGCTTGTCTGCTTCACAGCTGAGTGAGGCTGACACGTAGCGCCGCGCCGTAACAGTGGTTGCATGGCTTGCAATTGGAAGTGTATGAGAAATTTTATAGGCTCGTCTATTTAATCTTTTATTTTGTTCATTCAATTAACATAAAAAATAAATTGTCTTAAATGAATATTATTCTCGTTTGAGGGCTGTTACCACAATGGCACCTGCTATGAAGGGACCTGTTGCATATTTTTATTCATCTAAATCTAGAAAATAATCAATAGTCGCCATACTAGCTGCAACTAATTTTTCTTAGAAATATGTTGATCTTGACGTTGAGACTAAATTGATTTAAAGCTATTTTACGTCAAACCGTCCATTCTGTATTCCTCTCTTAACAAGAGGATTATCCACTCAGTCGTTCCAAAGGTAAATTTCAAAAGCTAATTTACAAATTTCAATAGTAATTGGTATTATTGGTTAGATTTGGCCATTGTGATTGAAATATAATATGCAGCATCATGCAATTGTCCTCCAAAAGAGCTGTTGCCGAACTCTAGATCATTTCACATGTCTTTTTGACAAAGAGAGTAGCACACCCTTTTTCATTTTGCTGTGACGTCGAAATGTGTATTTTCAGTAGTGCGGCCTCAAGTGAACCTAAACTGCGAAGGTCCTTAGAAACGAGCCCCCACAGTATGAGGTGACGCATGATGGGATGATTTTTTTTTTTTAGTTAAGGATGGTGTCGTGCTGTAATGACAATTACCCCATTTGATGAAAAGCGAATTAATGAGTTGTGTCATTTTACAATGCTGTCGAAGAAAGTTCGGAGAAGGTGTGTAATGGTTTCAATCCCTTTCGTGTGTCCAAAAATTCTTTAGAAGTCATTGCAATGCCAGTTTGAAGGCGTTTTTTTTCAATGGTGAAGAGGCGGCGTAAGGGCCGATGACAATCCTTACGGTCAGCCTACTCGGGCAATGTGATTATTTAGACCCGATTGTAAGCCTCAGTCTATCCATGCCTCAGTCTATTCATGCCTCAGTCTATTCATGCCTCAGTCTTATCTGGTCTTCAAAAATACCATATGAAGAAAACAAAGCACACCCCTAAAACTTAACATGAAACTTCTCGGTACCTAGTCTAGCTTTTAGAAAGATTGACAATGTCTCGATTTTGTTCTCACTGTTATTGACCAAAGACATCTGATCGTCCATCTCGTAAAGAATCTTTCAATAAAGGACTGCCGAATTTTCAGTTGATGGCGGCTATTTTGTTGATGCGTCTGTCAAATTGGCTGTTATTTATTCATCACTATGGACGGACATAGCGTTCAGAACTATTCCAAAATGGGGTACATGAACAAAGTAAAATGTAAAATTTGGGACTACACAAATATACATCTGAAATCCAAGAGCGTCCAAATCCTTCCCGTCAAGAGAAGATCACTGTTTGAGGTGGATTCTGGTGTCATAGAGTCATTCTTTAAGAACGGCGTTGTCCAGGGGATCACCAACAAAGGCTAGCGCTGTAGGCTAATCACTACCATCGTCTTTAGGTCTGAATTGGATAATATGGACTCCGGCGACATGTGTTATCAACAAGACGGCGCTATGTGCTCTTTCCACATTGGAAACTATACACGAGCCTTCGGGGACGTGGCCATCTTCGGTGGAGGTCATGTGAACTGGCTACTGAGATAGTGTGCCCACTTTTTACTTTTCTTGTGGGCTATTTTGAAGTCGCACGTCTATGCGAAATAGCCACAAGCCATATCGATCCCTTAATTCACACTTTTGTTTAGTAGACCTGACTTGTGCGCCAGAGTCGTAATATCGATGGCATCTCACGCACTAAATAAAATACCGTTTGTTAGACTGCCAATGGGTCCTGTAGGTAATGCTAGATGATATTCTTTTAGATGAACTTAGAAAGCAGGACTGGGCATGGATCTAAATTTGCCACAAATGATAGTGTGCAGAGCGTAGTTCTTCCTATGTTAGCCACTACCTTTCTGCTAATGATATCAATCAGAAAAATATTGATGGGGAGGTTTAAATCGTCAGAGGTGGTTGTCCTTTGTACACCCTCCGATGTACACGGTTAAGGAAATTACAATTGCCAAGATTTCGATAATACGGTTAACAACTAAATTTGTCTTGTTTCATTCATGAGTTATGGATTATGGTTGCCTTGAGCATAAGCTGTCCACCATATTGCACCTTCTGATACGTCTGTGCCCGTCTACAGATGCGAATAGCCAGTACACCGTCCTAGGCTGTAGTTCCCACTTAGATTGCTTTGTCTTCTTGCAGCGAGACTTCTACACAGCACCTCGACCACCAAATACAAATAACAGATAATCAATAACAGATAAATCAATAAAAGTTATCCTGTGCAGAACATGTACCTATACTTTCAACTCGACTGAATCACGGCACTAAATTCATTTACACAATTTTCCATTGCATTAAAATGTAATTTTTTACCTCTAAGTACACCCTAAATAAGACATTCAATTTATATTTACGTGAACGATTATCAGGACTAAGACTGGGTTTAGTTTTAATCACCTGATCTTTTTCAAGCGTTGATTTCCTCCGCAATATGTTTGAATTTCTGAAAATTAAACATGACTGCAAATGAATTACCTCAGAGCATGGAGCATTGATGGGGTTATGTTCGTAAACTCTATTTGTTATTGGAAAATGCTGTCACCACTCAAATTACTCTGTTAGATAAAGTTGTCTATTCAAATGTCACTTCTTTAATGTCAATTAAAAAAATACTCAAAATGTCCACAAGCTGTGCACACTAGTGTAACACAGACGTCGATGACTCTGCCTCACTGTTAACGGCCAACCTCCTCCACCTCAAGCACCAACAAGAACCACTATAATCGACCATGTTTCACCGTAGCCATGGTTTCTGGTAATTTCTTTTTTTTTTCTCTGTTCATAATTTCATTTCAGAACGAGTGCACAGTGTTGACTTATCATCGTATCAGTGGACGTAATCAGTAAATAGAGTGAAACTGAGCCGTCTGGCAGAAGGCACATCAGTTGTGTTAAACACTGCCACAGTAGCGCTGTCAGTATCGCAAATCCATTGGTCAAACACGTGTCAGATTCTGTCGATTACGATGCGAAATTCGTGAAATCTCAGTTCAATCGTTTGTAACCTTTTTTTCCGAGATTCCTAATTTATTCCGCTGCGCTATTAGTGCGGGAGCATGTATCTCGTGAAATTCGTGCGTCAATAGTTGACATTTCGTGCCTAGTGTCGTAGTTACATATTTGTACATAAATTTACAAAGTACAAAGTCATTATTATTTGTGCTTCGGTTTAGCCAAGTCTTTCGCAGACGATTGTTTGTGCTTTTATGGCCAATGCGCGGCATGTTCCATTGGAAGACGTTGGACGGGCGTACTCTGAGCTGTCACCGCTGAATCCGCGGCAAGACAAGCAGAGTCGTCGAACGTCCAGCAACAGCAGCTACGGCAGTATCATTCCGTATTTTGGATTTTTACGGAACTCATTCATTAGGAGCAACTCAATGCAGGTACGAATCAAAGTAGTGGCAGGTACGGCTGGCGGCCGATTACAGTGGATTAGTGATTAATTTTGGAACATGATTCATTTGCTTCAATTGCGTGTTGTGCTATTTCGGCTGCTCGTGGTGTGACAGTTCTATTTTCGGTTTTGGAGATAGCTTGACATGATCGCGCGGTTTTATACTGTGGCACCAGTCGAGCCCTGTTGGGGGTGAAGTTCCTAAGTCTCTTTTTTCCAGCAAGACAGAAGTTTATCGAGTTTTTTTTTTTGTTCCCTTAATATGAATTATTAAGTGACTTATGTTCTGAAGCTTTTTCGTACAGAGACAGAACAGAACTGTTGATGAAATGTGATCGCTTCATTCGAGGATTGAATGACTTGTGTCAAAAATGAACCGGTTTGAACCTAAATGTGTTTCCTATGCGGTTGGAAGCTGCAACTTAAGGAATTGTTGTTGTTTGTGTTGTTTTACAAACAATCATTATGCGTATTTTCATGAACAAGGGAATGATAAAATTATGCATTGCTTCTTAGTTTGATAATTGCTTCGATCACAAATTGAAGCGATTGATGCAATCTATCACTAAAATTGTTCGCTACCAGGTGTTGTCACACGACATCGCCCGAACATGACAGGAACACTGACATCGAATCACTCACACCTTTCAAAATTACAGAAACAAATGAGTACCGTCAGCAGTTTGCTTATGATTCTCAAACTGGGTTTCTTTCCTTGTGTCTCTTCTTTGCTATAGGTTATGTTTTGGTTAACATTTGGGCTTTATCCGCCCTACACTTGCTTCATAGTGACACCACATCACTGTAACCATTGACATCCTTGTAGAGACGTAGTGTTTCAGAGTCATCCCACGCTGGTTAAAAATAAAAGAAGTGACGCAATGTTTAGCTTATTTCGATTATTTCCAGTTTCTGCAAATAAGAGTGAAAACTATGCCAAGCATTCATTACGCCAAACAGTGGTCTTGGTTTTGATTAAAGGGTTCCAAGAGGGCTGAGTCATCTGCTGTTTTGATTTTTAAACAGTTTGCACAAAAGACGAATAAATTAACGATTGTTGCTTTGAAGATCTCCCTTTCAATTCCTCTTCTTTATGACGTTGGGGTGGAAATAAAAATCATCGCTTGAAAATCAAATCGAATAAGTATCAACGCTTGAAAAACCTTTAAAAGCCTAAACTGTGTTAGGACAATAACACTAGTACCAAGATCAAGCATAGAATTACTCTTGCCAATCGCTGCTTCTTTGGGCTCAAGAGGCAATTGAGTAACAGAGCCATCTCTCGAAACACCAAGTTAGCTATATATAGAACTCTGATCATCCCAGTCAGAGGTGCGGCTCTATGGCGCAGAGACATGGACGCTACTGAAAGCGGATGAAAAACCTCTTGGTTGTTTTTTGGAGAAAAGTCCTACGTGCGATTTTTGGTCTTGTTTGCGTTGAGCGCGTCTGGAGGAGAGGATTCAAACACGAACTGTACGGGCTGTACAGCGGCATGCACCTTCGGATCCAACGCTTAAGATGGTTAGGTCATGAGCGGAAGGACACCCCAGCTCTGGCCTCCATACCGAGCCATTGGGACAGTGAAACAGAGGACGTCCTCGACGGCGCACACGAGTGGAAAAAGACGTCAACCAACTTGGTGTGTGCAACTGGAGGCAGCTGTCGAAAGATCGTGCTGGCTGGAGAGGCATGTTGGTTGAGGCCCTGGTCCACCCCAGACTGTAGCGTCAATCAAAAGAAGAAGAAGAAATTGTCTTTTAGCTGTTTATATATCACAGACCTTAGAAAAAAGATGTCGAATCATTAATTCAAAACAAAAAACAATAGAATGCACGCCGTTTATGCCTTCTATTGCCTCAATTTACTTTATCTCCTCTCTGTAATAATACAGTAAAGTTATATCATTTATTGCTTTGATTTGCGGTGCCATGGGTACAGACAAGAATTTTGCTACGCTTGCTACAGTAGTGTGTACAACTATTTATTGAACAACAACTAGGCTTTTTTTTTCAAAGACTTGCTTAGTCTTATGATAGTCGGTAAATTCAGCTCACAGCTCATCGTTTATGCTTTTACTTCAAGTCCAGGCCTAATTCCAAAACCTCGAATCTCGAATCAGATTCTGTGAAGCGCCTTAAATCGCGGCGACAAAAAGGTGTGCAGCCATTAGCACACGAGAAACTCCAAAACACATTCCCTATTGAACAGGAAACTTTTAGTGCAATTGGTCATAATACGCAAGACTACAGACGCTAGGCCCAGCACATTCATATCTAGCGCATTGTGGTCAATTGTTTGTATTTTCCCACGCTTTTGGATCCTTTGGCCAGCAAGAGATCTTGTCTCTGTGGAAAAGTATCACACTACGTAAGTGTCGACGTTGTCTAGGATTTGGTATATCTAAGCTCCACAGTAAACTTCGAAAAGAACCGCGGAGATAAAACGAAGACAACCCTCGGCAGTTAAAAATTGAAAAATCGAAGAACCAAGCTAGACATTTATACACCTCGATAGTCCTGTTGTATAGTTAAGATGCACGAACAATATACAATGCGGACGAAGAGATTCTTAAACTCTTCTAATTATATTGGGTCCCGTCTGCGAAAATAGGGTTTGTATGAGAAGATTGAACGACAAGAACTACGCGCTATACAACGAGATTGGCCAAGTCGACTGAGGTCCAGGTTCACACCGGAGTGTAACTCCAGGCAAAGAAGAAGAAGAAGATTGTATATGTGTAGTCTTAGTATCCTGTTCGATAGCACATTAATATTTAACACCATCGGGCGAAGTGCTTCCCCTTGCATGTGAAAAATGAGGTTTGGGAAGAGTATTATCAAAGTCGAATGGAACCAGGTTCAGATACTAATACATATCACAACGAGTTATACTTCCATTATTTTTTTCTTGATTTGAAATATGAGTACTGTAATATGAAACTAACGCGTATAGTTTTTTTTTTCAAAAACTACCTCACTTTCCAAATACAACTATACACATACAAAAGTCGTAAATAAGCTGTGCAGTAGCAATTTTATCTCATCTTTTGTCACTAATGTCGATAATTCATGAGAATACTTATGCACTTCAAAGTGCATTCCTCTGTAAAGCAAAACAATGCATTCTCTCATCGATAGTTGAGGTAACTGCGATGCACGGAGGCAATCAAAAGCCCCAATCAGAACTGGTATACTATTCAGTGCTGAGTGTTATCTGCGGCCACTCTTATCTGTGTATCTCTGGCCAATATGTCGTGTGAAACGCGACTTAAGCGTTATCAGATGTATTTACTTGTTGATTCTCTTTTTCCGCCCGTACCGTGCGATTTGTTCAATAATGAGGTTCTGTTTACTATGTTGCATATTTTATTGCTTTACTGAATCTCAGGTTGCGATTATCGGCATTAACAGGATCTGGTATTGTATACATCTAGCGCTATTATAACTACGCATAGTCTAGCGATGTAATCATTTGTGTGAAATGATATTCCATAATTCAGTGAAGCAACAATTGCTGGATAGTTTTTGTTTATAGCTTATTGTTTAAAGAAGTAATTGGTAGTCTGAGAGCATCTTTCCCAAACTTACACTTACATTACCCCGCAGCGTAATCCTTAACAACTTGAGAAGTTTGGCAAAGAACCCAAACACTCATCGACAATATATGTTGCCAACAAGTTCAACGGGCATAAAGAGTTTGGACTACCTTATCGAACATGAAACGTCAGACATGGGAGATCTCCGCGATCTTTCAATCTCCATTGAATCGCATCCACACGGACATACAAGGGCTGATGCCTTGAGCATTTGCATCAGATATTCCACCGGCATCGACTCCGTCAAACATACAAAAACAAGTCAATTAAATCTAATAATTTTACCAAGTTCAAACTAAAGTTGTTCCAACAAAACCATCTACAGCTGATTACATTGACTCTCTCATAAAGTTGCAGCAAACAAACCAAGTTCTGGCCAACTTGCTTATCGGGAGCGTGTTTCGTCTATTCTCTGTCGATTGGCGCATCACCATGCGCACCATAAACACATGTAATTTGCGGGTATGTCATCAAAGGCAGAAGTAATAAACTTCAAATGTGTTTGCGGCTCTCTTTCCTTCACGTAATTAATTGCTCACATGACCGAGTAGTGGCTATTGACTGATGGGCATTTATTGACCTGCTACGGCCCGCCACTGTTGTCATGTGATGACAGCTTTTTCAATTGTCAAAACAATTGTATCTGCGATCACTGCGAGAGTTTAGTTGCATTCCGTCCGGCGATTGAATAGCCGCCTCCGCATCCTCTCAAGCGACGCAGCAATCCGATTTAATCCGCCATAGTAAGCGCGCCGCTATGCACAATTTTAGAAAAGTGTCAACAAGGGGTTTTGTTTCACGCGAGTTTGTCGGTCTATTTGCACCTCGACGCGGGCCCAAATCGACCGGAAACCAACGTTATGCCGTGAGATAAACAAACATACCGCAGTCCGTTCGCAGTTTTTGTGTATTTAATCAGCGCACAGGAAAGAACGAAATTAATTACAAATTTGTCTTAGGATTCGGCAAAGACAACAATATCGCAACACCCTGCTCGCTGTGGACGCCTTATCGCGAGAGTGTCAAGCCACGTCGCCACGTCGTTAAGCACACTAATTAATAGAAACAGTTGCCGCCGCCCGCCTAAACCAACCCTGGCTGCAGTCGAAATTGCTTTTAAATTAATTTGCATCTCCGATCGCACCGTCAGTGAATTCATTTCTATCGAAACCGTCGGTTCTTTGCTCCTGGTGCTCTCTGCGCCTCCTCAATTACCGTCATCTCGTACCCAACCCACCCGCGTTGTCAATTAATTCAATTAAAACCCCATAAATCTCTCCACACGTTCATCGCTCAACGAGTGACAGTGATTTTCAGATTTATCTTCAAAAAAAAAAAACAAAAAAACGAAAAGAAATAAAACACGTCAAGTAAGCGTGGCGCGGATTTCATCAAACGTGAAGAAAAGAACGCCGTGAAGTAAACAAAACGTCAAGTGGCAAATTTACAAGGAACATTTTCCGTCAATTCTGCGTGCACTGAGCTGTCAAAACGGAGTCGAACAACGGGAAAAGTTTCAAGAAAATGTTTAAGGCCCGCTTGCGGCCAACAAGTGCCGAAAATGAGGTATGCCAAAATGTTCCTCCCTGGCGGGGGAGGTCTAGCTTTTTGCACTGTTAAGTGGCTCGTAAAGTGAGTGGAAGTGTGTGTTCGTTTGGTGACGCGTCGTAAATTCACCGTCCAGCTGTGGACGCGAGCCACATGTCATGACGAGAGTGAATGTTTAGTTTTGTTTCATTGGCACGATATGATACATGTGTGTTGTCCACGGCTTGGGGATAGTAATTGTTTCGTTTAGGAATTGATATGGTTAATTAAATTGGAAATGCCGTGCCTTTTGTCGTTGGTTGAGAATTGCTAACGGCAATTGTTTCATGGCCTTTTTAACACCGTCATTTTGACGTGTAATTTGGCAACTGTGAGTAAGATATTAAAACCTGCAAGAAGAACGTGAGTATAGGCGATTTCAGCAAAGTGTATACGCACTCAAGTGGCTATGAAAATCATACGCGTGCTGCGTGGTATCTACTTTTGCGAGATCAGGTTTATTAAGCGATGTGTGTCCTAATATATGTACATTTATGCTACGACTTCCTAAAAAGTGGCTAATGTCCTTATAACATGTCTTGATAGAAACGTCAAAGGAGTGGTTTGCTAAAAGCGATTACTCTGTTTACAGTAGTGACTGAGGTCCTTTGTAGCATTGGTATATTTTCTGATCATTAAAGCCTGAAAAAGACATATTTAATGCAAAGTTTTCAAGACATTGAAGGCGTTCGAATGTGTGCTTGAACGCGGTATTTTGCTTGGCCCCACGATCAATCTTAAGAATTTGGTTGCCTATTCGCAGCACTTACTTACTTACTTATCAGACAGACGAACCATGAAGGTTCTGAGCCTCAGCAATTGCTGCCTTCCATCGGTGACGGTCCTGGGCACGCTGCTTCCAGTCATCAAGGCCAAGCTGTCTTGCATCCGCGATGACTTGGTCTTTGTACCGGAGGTTCGGTCTTCCTCTCCTTCTCGAACCCGGAGGCTCGGATTCGAAGACCCTCTTTCCGAGCCAGTGTAGTCGACGGATTTTTGCCTTTCGGACTACATCCACATCCTTGTACAGCTCGCAGAGTTCGCGGTTGTGTCTTCTCCTCCATTCCCTTCCTCGCAGACGGGACCATATATCCGACGTAGAATTTTTCTTTCGAAGGCACCAAGAGTCAGCTCTGCAGCCTTACTTAATGTCCAGCTTTCGGCTCCATAAAGTAGGACTGGCAGGATAAGGGTTTTGTAGAGCATGACTTTGGTCCTTCGAGGCAGGAGTTTCGAGCCCAGTTGTTTTGACAGACCGATGTAGCATCGGTTGCCAAGGCCGATTCTACGTCGGATCTCTACTACGATGTCATTCGTGGAGTTTACATTTGCCCCGAGGTAGACAAACTCCTTTACTACCTCGAAATTGTAGCTGTCGATTGTGACGTTTTGGCCTAGGTGGTGTGCGGCGGATCGTTTTTTGCTCGACAGCATATATTTTGTCTTGTCCTCGTTGACCTTAAGACCAGCTCGTTTCGCCTGTTCCAGAATTGCCGTGAGAGCCGCGCGACAATGTCGATGTCATCAGCGTATCCCAACAGCTGGACTGGCTTGTAGAAGATAGTGCCTTCTGTGTTGACTTTTGCCCGCCGCACTATCTTCTCCAGTACCAAATTGAAGAAATCACACGACAGCGCATCTCCTTGCCGAAATCCGGTGGAGGTTTCGAACGGTTCAGAGGTTTTTGAACCGAACTTCACGGTGCATCGCGTATGTGTTAGCGTGGTGCGACACAACAGGATCAGTTTTCCCGGGATCCGAGATCCCGAATTCGGCCATCGCTTCGAATAGCTCCTTGCGATGAATGCTGTCGTATGCGGCTTTAAATCGATAAACAGATGGTGAGTATCGATTTGAAACTCGCCGAGGAACGCTGATGAACTCGCTCGATGATTTGGTGCATGCTCCCTACCATTACATTGCTTACCAGCTTTGAAAAGCTCCGATGGTAAGCCATCTGAGCCTGCGGCTTTGTTGTTCTTCAGCCTTTTAATGGTTGTACCGACTTCTTCAAAGCTAGGTGGTAGTACTTATTCGTCGACTGGAGTTGGGATTTCCTGGTTCCCTATCACTCTCTCCTGGACAGGCCCGCTAAGCAGCTGTTGGAAGTGCTGCTTAAACACATCCACTATTCCCTGTGGGTCCGTAACTAGGTTACCCTCGCAATTTCGAAGAGCCTGAGTGCCTTTCCTAAAGCCTGTAGCCAGGCTTTTGGCTTTTTTGTAAAAGGCCCGTATTTTTTGCTTGTCCCTAGACTCTTCGATATCCTTGAGCTGGGAGGTTGCGAGAGACCTTTTCTTCAGGCGTAGAAGCTTTTTGCCCTCCCGTCTTCTAGCCCGGTACTCCTCTTGCGCTGCTCTTGTTTTCCTTTGCAGCGCTTTTTGGTATGCCTCGTCGGTTGCACGTTTTTTCTGCTCACACTCGCCATCATACCACGGGTTTCTTGTCGGGGGTGGTAGGTAGCCTAATGTAGTTTCCGCTACCTTCAGTAACACTGCCGGACCGCGCTCCACCTATGACCTATGAAAATTAACATATCCCTTAGTAGGCGAGGATTTTTTGACTATTTGGCGGCAACGTGAGGACACCTATGGTAGTTATCAAATAGTTTTAAAATAAATATTTTGTTTTTATATATTTTTTTAAATCTGCTTCGTTTTGTGGGTCGTTTTCGCTTTCTGGGCTCTGCATTGTCATCCCTGGTACGTTATTAAAGGAAGTGTCACAACAGACACCTTCCTTCTATAACCTGAACCCATGTGCATTGACTTTGTTATTCTTTGTGCCGCGCTAAAGTCTTATATGAACAACGGGTAAAACCAACGACCCTCCCCAGCTATCTGTACAGTTTGGTCCAACTCTGTGTGCTAGCTTAGACGCGCAAAATCGAAGGTAGCTAATTTGCCCATGCACACTACACTACTACCGCAGTCACCTTAGGCACACAGGACCTATGATCTCACAACAGAAATAAGTTGTTCAGTGTCTTTTTACAAAGTCGGCTTGTTTCTTCAATTGTCCAATTGTCTCTTGAGTCTAAAGGAGAAGCAGTTGTCAAGAGTTACTCTGCGCAGATTGACGTAGTCACTGTATCTCGAAGTTAAAACCCACTGCGACGTTCTTTCCAAAAAGTTAATCATGTGTGTCTTTTCTTGTGAACAGCATGTCCCACCGCTAGGACCATTTTAGCCGGCCTTCGTAACAATGCCTGCACACGCGTCATCAAGCGAACATACTTCTGGAAAACCATGCCTTTAGTCTTGCCGTGTAAGTTGTAAGTTGCACGATCTTCTACAGAATGATGTTGAAAATGTCATATGACAGCGCATCACTAGTCGAAATCATTTGTTGGCATTGGAAATCTCGGAGAGTTCGTTATCGACCTTGACCAGACATTACCCTCCGTTGAGATCGTGTGAAGTGCCAAACTAGACATCGGCGCATACAACTTGTCGCGGTGAGTGTCGATTTGCACATCATGGGTTTTCTTTCAACTCCTTTTTTCGTTGAAAATGCCCAACACACGCAACAATATGCCTTGTCAAATATTCACTAAATTATTTGCCGAATCATCATTTAATTTTCGAAACCAATCCACTTCAAGTTGCTAGACAAAATCCATCATTTACACGTACTGATTCGATCGATAGTCCCATGTGTCTTTTAAAAGTGCCTTTTTTGATTTCTAAACTAACTACTGCTTGTTTCTCTATCGTTTCCCACTTTTGCGACAAGTTAAATTGATCAATTGCCGCAGCACTTGTCGAGACATTTCCCATCCATTTAAAAATGTGTACTACCCACGCACAGTTCAATCAATAAATCGGGGCTACTTAAGTCATTAGCTCAAGTAGATGATATGCTCCTCCATTACCGTAAAGTAATCGTTTTACTATCTTATCAACGGAGCACCATCACACAAAGTAATTCGATTGGGATACATTCATGAAATTTCAGATTATTTTCACAAGCACACAGTGTCGCTCCCTATCGCTTGTGGTCACACTAAACACTAATCGATTACTTAATTTGTAAGTGATAGTGGCGCCAGCATGCAGCTAGTTGTAGAGGCCTTGTCCACTGGATGACCTCTAAGTGCTGCAAAAACAAGCCTACGCTTGAAGGGATAAGACGAAATCGCACAAGTAGACTTTCAACCATCCGTACTGTAGGTCGGTAGTTTCTAGGAAATGAAGCGAATTAGAAGATAATGGCAGAGTTCAATTCGGGGGATGACATCCCCTGATGATGCAGTGACTTCAGAGTGCTGTGAGAAATTGTGAGAAATACCTAAATGTATGCTTTAGAATTTCCTCCGTGGGGTTTTTACAGAATTTAATGGTGAGTGCATACTCTTAGGATGAAATAAAAAAATGGAAATGGTTTTTAGACTGACAATAGACCCGTGCGCCAAAACTTGCCTTTCCGGCTGCGAATATTGGCATATCTGACGACGAATACATTAAAATCCACAAAAGAAAATCAATAAATTAATTTGAATTTCCGGAAGGTTATGTGTGATTTGAATGGTTGCAGTATTTCATTCGCACTTGGTGTTCGACTGTTGGCTGGCAAAAATAAATAAAACAGTCACATGATGGATGAGCTCTTTGAAATGTAAATAAGCGCAGTAAAAACCACCTAGGAACGCTAATCTTTGCTGATTTCTGGGGAATGGTAAATGATTTTATGTTGATCGGTGATCCACATGGAATTATTCAATGGATGCAACTAATAAATCCCTGAATACAATCCTGTGAATTGGACCCCTTGGTAGGCATATGGGTGGCATCGTCACGATATCTGCAAAACCTGCATAACATGCAAAACCTCATAACCTAAACTTATGTCGCAACGACCGCTAAATGTGTACAGTGAGTTGAGGTGGACCAGCACTTAGCTTTAATACGATTTGATTTGAGTGCTGTTTCGAAATATCGTAGAACATTCTGTCTGTCATTTGGTTGAGAAATTGGTAGCACCGGCTGTTATTTCATCTCGAATAGTCCGGTTCACCCGAGTTACTCCATTTACAATCAAGCCCATAAGTAAAAGAAATCAGAAACTAAAGCACGTCAGCTGATGACGATTTTCTGGCAGTGTAAGTGAATTTTCGGCTGATTCCGAGGTCTATCAACAAAAAGACCCATTTGGTTTTACACGACTATTGATTCTCTCCTTAGCATCAGTCGTTAGATGGAATACTAGGATGCACTCTTATCACCCGATGCTGGGCTAAAGCTATCTGCCACCAAGGCAATGGCTTACTTGAATAGTTGTCCCCTCGAGAGCACTCTCCTTCGCCTGTAAAAAAAAGCTGCGACATTCTTATTATCGCTTTATAGAAAATACTGAAAACGACATACCGACGTACTAAGAGCCCACGACAACTTCGCCAAACACCAAATGCTCTGCTTAAACGATTAAACCCTCCCTGACGCCTGTGTTGAAGACAACGATGGCAGTTATTCGGTGTTGAAAAGGTTCTAAACGTCACGATATAAATTGTGCGGTAACGTTTCGTTACGCGACACTTTATTGAGTAACCTTTACTAAGTAACGAATACATACATTTTGCTACATCACAACTAGGCCCATTAGAAGTTTTACGGAATCCAAGGAGTTCTTTATCCGTTCATAAGTCTGCGCCGCCAACTACTTTTAAATATTGTGATTCATTCAGTCACAATTTTAATCGTTTGCTTCACAATCGTCTGGTGAATTCTTTTGCGATTTTATCTTTTCGATGGGTCCTTACATCTACACTGCTTTACTCTTAACGTGTCAAGGCAGAGACATATATTCAGGGGTTGTCGGAGTGTGGAAACATAAAGTAAGTCATGTTGCTCGTTTATGGGTGCCGTGGCGTTGGATCTACGTCTCTAGGTACGAACTACTAACAAAGCTTAAAAAGTATTTCTGGCTAGTAAAAACTTCTCAAACCTGGCGAGTGTTTGTTGAGAAGCTAGGTCCTGGTCAATCAACGGGCTCTAGTATTATACATTATTTATGTATGTTACTCGGTGATCCTGTCAATGACCTCGTACTCAGCGTCAACTTTATGTCTAAGTCATTGCAATCCAATCTTTGTAAGCGCGGTAATGCTTTGTCAATCATCTTCTTCTTCTTGGTGTTATGCTACAGTCCGGGGTGGACGTTGAGCTCAACCAACATGCTTCTCTAGCCTACTACATGTACTGCCTCCAGATTCGCACGTCCAATAGGTTGTGGTCCTTCTCCACCTGGGTACGCCATCTGTTTCGTGGGCGTCCTGTGTTGCGTTGTCCCAATGGCATACGCTCTACAAGGTCTAGCCATCTTAATAGTTGTGCCTGTCGACGCTTGACTAGGCGCATGATCTTCGTTAATCCTTTTGCCCCAGGCGCCATCAACGGAAACAGGACCAAAAATCGCTTCGCAATCATCATTGACTTTGATCATAATCCGTTTCTAAAGCACGGATCAATTGATATCAACAATAAATGAATTTTAAAATCAAGGATATAGGATAAATACCTCTGCAAATGGCATTTCCTTCACACATTCCGGGAATATCTCTCCTAAAGGTTTTTCTGTTTCACTTCCTGTATATCTGTATATAAGCACCCGTTAATTTTAGGCACACCCCAAATCTCACCACTGTCTGTACTTTATTTACTCACTTCCATCTACATCTCTACTCACTTCTGACTATCTTCAGCCCCTTTATTTTCTCTGCAATCTGTACCTGTCTCACTGCATTGTTGTAGATGTGTTACTTTGTCTGTAGATAACAATATTGTCGTAGCTAGATACAAACCAGTCGCCAATCTCCTACACCCCAGCCTACACCACCTCATCGTATGTCTATCAACTTTTCATCTCAATTATTCATGACTATTTATATATTATCATTTAAGAAATAAGAAAACATTCCGTGTCCAAGAAAAAGATATTTAAACTAACAAAAGCAAACATTTTGAAATATCATGAATCTCTCTCTATCTCACCACCACGAAACGAACCGGATGGCAGAGGAGCTGAATCGATCACACCTCGGCCAGAGCGGTAGCGACGACAACAACAACGACGACGACGGCGGCGGCGGTGGCTGCTGCTGCTGCATGCGACACACGTTTGGCGACGAATCGCATGCGTCCGTGGATTGGATGTGACAGTGGACAGTTCAGATACCAGAAAATCGCAACGAAAAGCCATCACAATGAGAGATGCCCACCACCATCTTGGGTCCAGCAATCAGCTGCAGCCCCATTCCCATCATAATCACCAGCAGAGCCCGCGTCAGCAGCGTGGACACGATTCCTACAGCCACATAAGGGCACTGGTCCGTGGCATCCACGATGCTGGCGTCAGAGATGCAGCGTCTCTTCACCTGCCGCTCATCGACTCCGCGCTTGCAATCGATTCGCACGGCGGTCATGGGACCGGTGGTGATGCTCCTGGCGGTAATGGTGGTGGTGGTGGCGGTAGCAGTTCAAATGCCAATGACCACGGCAATGATGGCGAAAGAAGCAGACACTCAGACCGAATGTTTCAGCCGAGATCCCTGCCTACGTTCGTTATTACCGATCTAGATAATGACGGAGCAACCAGTCCAACCGATGCCCACAGCCCGACGAGACGTTTCAGCCAGTTCACCCTGGGACTGAGACGCTTCTCCCACTCCCATGCGGTATAATCATTATAACCTCAACCACCAGCAACAACAGCAGCTGAAAACTGTCCGCTTTGGCGTTTGGCTTTGTAGAAGAGTTTAGAGGGATTTTATTTTTTCGTTTTGTGCCTCTAAGCTGAAAATAATCCCATCACACACACAGACACACGCTCGCACTCAGCCAAAAAAAAAAGCCCAACTCATACGCACTGCATCCGATTTGGAGAAGTGGCATCTCATCAAGACGCACCAGTTTCCTCCCTGTGAAAGCATGATCTCTGTCGTTTGTTGTTTTCCTTTTTCTGTTTGACTTTTTTTTGCCACCTTTCTGTTCTGTCCGAGGGGCATGACTTGATTCGCTGCGCCGTGGTCTCTCTCTCTCTCTGTGTCTGTCTCTGACTAATCATTTTCCTTTCAAAGAGGGTTTCATTCTAACAAGTGCTTCCTAAATACTAAACCCCATCTAATGGTTTGATTATTTTTTGTGTGTGTGCGTTTTTAACAATTCTGGGCAGCATAGTTTAGTCTGGGAACTGAACGATCTTTGAAAAGGGAGGTGGAATAAAAAATGAACAAATTTGGATTTGCTGTGTGAAAGTCAGGCTTGCTGCAAGGCCGGAATTGTGTTTCCATGGTTTCGCGAGGTCTTGCTGTAAGCGTTTTATTAATTCAAATGGCGGTTGCTTTTTCAACACGAATTCATAAAATCGATTTGATTGTAAATCAGCAGTCATTTGAACGACAATGTCAAGCTGAGACATTGTCAGTAGAGTAAAGTCAAAAAGAAGTCAGTAAATGTGTCAAAATGGAAACACAAGTAAGGTTATGTATACTGATATATTTGTGCAGTTTCCCAACGTCATTTTTACTGATTACTTTTGAGTTCAAAACTTAGTAATAACTTGACTAATACTGATTTTCAACGCGCCAACAGTTTAAGGAATATGTGCATAAACACGATTATTTGACCAAGACCGCACCATGTCAACAAAACGCCTGATCAAAATTCCACGAAATTTGTCTAGCTATCAAGGCAAAGCGGACCCTGTTGCATGGCATCTGGCTCTATCTTGTTGAAACTGCATTAATATCTTCAGACTTGACGCCAAGTGGAGCGATGAGAACTGACGGTGCTACTAAACATTTTTAACTCTCAAGCAATCAAGCACGAAGGCTCGGTTTTTCGCTCAAAACTACGACGGGAGGGAATATTATTTGAAACCATTCAAAGTTATGAGCCGATTTTTTGCAAGTGACATTTACTTACGAAGCCTATTGCCTGACCCTGAGCTACAACTGCCCTTCGTCAACGACATTGTCCTGGGCATTCTGGAAAACCTAGCTGCGTTGCGTCGCGCTTGTTTTTATAATAGAGGAATACCGTCGGTTTATCTTATAAAAAACCTCCATTGCATAGAGCGCCTGGTCTTGTTCGTCGATCTCTCGATCCCAATTTAACAGCCCACTTTTTTAGAGTCATGCTCAAGGAGTATTTCTGTCTAGAAAAAGCTTCCCAAACTTGTCCATTCGGAGTCGGCCTCAAACTGTAGGTTCCTTTTACTCGACATAATAATAGCACGTGGAACACGAGTGGTTACTGAGAAGCTAGGCTGAAGCCAATTGGGTAGTGAAAGCTTTTTCGTACTCCACAATCCCGTATGGTGGCTACTTCATGTTACGCATTCGTTGAAGCAACCAAAAAGAAAGTGTATTCAATTTTTATTGGAGCCGATACTAATGCCAGCGAAGGTAACATTGAATGTCAATGGCGCCAATGCCTAGTCCTGTTGCACAATCCTTAGAACGTTTGGAAGTCGTGCTGTTTGGCACAAACATCCTAGCCAGGCTTGATAGAACAGCTAGCGTTTATTCAGCAACACTCTGCTGTGTTAGATCTAATGTACTAGAGCAAGAAGCAGCTGTTGAGAACTTTTAACTGGTCTTATGCAAGGCACAAGTAAAAGACACCTTGTTGTCTATTAACACTTTCCGTGCGAGTGATTTATTGTTTTGTTAAATAAATGCTACTGCATAATAAAACTTAAAGTATGCATCTCCTTTCGGAAAATTGTAATTTAAGATTTATCGTTCTGCTCCAAGAATCTGACTTATTTTGTTTTGCAATAAAATTCACAGTCAATTAATCACTCACAGTGATTTATGTCAAAAACTGTCAAGAACTTGAATCAGCTTAAAATATACGCCGGATCAGAAGTGACTGACTTACGTGGAAACACCTATGAAGGGGGTGTACTTAACCACCTTTTCCCCTCAGTAGTTTATTGTAAAATAATATACGTAGTTACAATGACGGTTATTTGAAAACAAATGCAAATCAGAGAGATTACTGTCTGGAATACCTCTGGAATGAGTTCTGTTTGTGTCTTATGGAAATACTTTCGATAGGTTTCTGACGCGAGGCTCGTACACAGTCTAGCAGAACTTGAAATCTAGTATTTTTTGCTGTTTGTGCAAATTTCCATTCACAAGACGGAAACGTCATTAAAAACGAAAGCCAAGTCAGTCACATGATGTTAACACACATTCTTGTTTAGACACCGGTTTCCTTAAGCTGTTTAATTTATGTCCGTATACAAATGCATACATTCAAAATTCAAAACGAATTCGCCGCTTCTATACACCTTCTCCAGATTCTTCAGTCTCAGATGAGAACCTATGCCTGTTCAAAGTTAACCCATTTTTATCATATTCCTTTCGGTTTCTCTTTCGCTCTCTTCCAACATTCGTCTCTTAAACCCCTCCCCGGCCTTTTTTGGTGTTCTCCTGGTGTTAAGTTTGGTGATTTTTCCTAACAATGAACTTGAATCCTGTTTCATGAGTGAATTTAGTCCATCTCTAGATTAGTAAGTGCTTGCTCTACTCACACATTCAAAAGATTTTAGGTTCTCTCTCACACATACTTTCCCCCACTTAAGCGACAGATCTTAACTCGGTAAGTACATAGGTTTAATCTTATTTTGATTGCGTTTAAAATATATTTTTCATTATATTAATAAATACAAAAATTTAAACAACCTTCTATTTACGTACTATCGATGTGAATGATAATAATCACGAGCGAATTCAGAATGGATTTATACGTAGACTGACCACCCGCCGATGGGGAGATTATCGTCTGCGATTGCGATTAGCTCAACCAACGGGTCATCGATCAGAATAAAGGATTTGCAATTGCGATAACATATTTCCATGCGTCCATCCAACACGATTACTGTGTTTTTCTCGCGGATTGCGATCGAGAGAAGCGGCCGCAAACTGTCATATTGTTTGATTTGATTTTAAATTTTATAAGTGTTGCTTGCAAACAGCAAGAGGAAATGTATCAGTGTCCGCAATCCTTCCTCTTGAATGTCGGTTTTCGCTTGTATATATATATATGCCTCGTTGACCGTTGGGAGCCACATGCATGACCTAGTCGCAAGACAAGACATCTATCCTATTTTTCACGTCCTGGATACATGGACACAGTCCTTGTTGTCACCACAAGATCCCTTGTTGATCGTCACGGACCAATCGCTCCAAACGCGAAATTTCTCATTTGAGAGGAAACTAAATCGAAAGCGAGGCTTGCACCATTCAGTGTTGTTAGAAAATGTCACCAGAGACAGATAACCAACGACGTCAAACTGACTAAATAGGTTAGAAGATCGGCTAGCCATTTTTAATGTCCAGGGCTGTGGTAGTCGGTCACGTTGCCACGTTTGCCGGTTAAACGGTTTTGGGAAGTAAATTTTTAATATTTACATTCTTTATTTTCGCAAATGTCACCACATAAGTATTGTACATTTTTGAAAAGCTTATTCATTCTACTTTCAAATTAATATAAATCCATTGAGAAGTAAAACCATACATCCGATATCCTTCAACATTTTCTTTTGTTTAATGTTTTATAAAGTGGCGCTGTTAAAATGTCTATTGCGTTTTATTTCTTAGTTCATCAGTAATTGCGACAGAAAAAAATTGCCCCAATCTGTCATTCTTTCTTGTGCGTTTCACCTGGTCAATGACTGATAAAGTAAAATTTCTACCAATGAATACGGTGGCGGATGTGTTACAGGAGTAATTAGACGGTCTACTTGTGCATGTGTACACTGTTTAACGATTTGACTCTTTGCTATGTTTAGTAGCTTAGATCGAAGAACATCAAGCACTTTAAGAATAGGGGCTGGGTGTTTTTCAGAAGAAGATAATTTATTTTCTAACATAAAATTATTCATTGTTTCACTCGTGCTGATAAAGCTTTTTTTATTGATACAAACGAGATACTTTTGCAAAAATAGGACTTGTTCTTCAGTAATTGTCGTCCTATTTCTGTTAAGTTCTGACTGTTTACATATAGAGGGTGAAGTAACTGAAATCAAACACGAACTGTCTTTAAAAATGATCGATGGAACCGTCTCAACTGATATCACTTTGTTTTCTATCATCCTGATCGTCGATCGCAAGGCACTTGAACCTTGATGTCTAGGTCCAATTCCTGGTGTGTACGACAAAAATAATTTTCACGGCCTGCCCTCTTTTGAGTCACTGACCATGCTCATTATATTCTAGTAGAGGCAAGGAAAAGCTTTGCAACTTATCCGTTCGGAGTCGGCATAAAAGTGTAGGTCCCCTGCAGTCGTGAGAGAATAGATGCATCCAAAACACTAGTGTTTTCTTAGTTTCTTTGCGCGTATTCTTCTCAAATACAGTTGCATTGGTCGTGGCGGTTTGCGCAGATTTTTAGAAAACCGACTTAAAAACAAAACGTATTTTGTTCATTGAGTCTCATTTCTTTGGACGAAAACGAATATTAAAAGACTCTGACTGTCGATCGAATTGTTGGTTGTGCTTCCTATTCTATCTTGTATTCTAATTTTTGTATTAATAACTAGGACGAGTCTAGAAGTCTAGATGCATTATAAAGCGAGATTTCTTAAGCGGCGTACCTTGTGTGGCTAGTTTGAAGCGGAAATGGGTCATTGTAATCGAGGAATTGAAAAAACTTGTGTTTTGAGAAACAGTTTACAATTATCTAAAAAAATAATTCAACATAAAAATATTCGTACCTTCAGGTATTATATATTCTCTGTAATCCTGTAATTAGCCTCAGGAGCAGCGAGCGAAATGCTCCCATGTTTCTTTGTGTAACTAAGCAAGGGTGCACTGAAGCTAGAACAACTAGATTTAAAAGTTAAAACTAGAGCTCTTGATACCCGTATACCAGAAATATTTCCCGGGTACCCTGGTACCCTGGTACACTATCGGGTATTACACCCGAGTCATAATTTCGGGTACCCGTAAGTTATTGGGTACCCGTCCTCACTTTGTTTACCCGGTATTTTTCGGTTCTCAGTCATGTGTCTTAGAAGTGTTAGAAAATAATAACATAACACAATAACACATCGATTAACGTATTTTAAATTCTAGTTGGTTGTTGGTCGTTGCAACAATTTTTGATTTCTCATCAAAAATGTCAATTAACTTTCATTTCTGTTAACAGACAAGACAGCTTGGCTGTTTCTATGTGTTCAGCGGTGGAAAAGTAGCCTTCTAATGCTACCGATGACGCATGCACAAATATGGCTTGGCTCGCACAGTCAGGTCTGGGTATTTTATTAAATTGTTTTTCCACCATTTTACGAGATCAGGCAAATTATAATTCAGATGTTTTTCTCCCAGGTACATGTCAAATTCGCTGACCGTGTCACCATCCGATTTGGCTTCTATAAAGAAATCCAAGACGGTTCATTTTTTTGTTGAATCTTTTCAGATTTTTGTGCATCGGTTTCAAAAAAAGAAGAAACTTGTTCTGTGAGAAGTTCTCCTGATGCATCTTCCTTCATTTTGAATCGGAGCCGCAGATTTTCTTTTACAATTCTTACAAATCGTATGATACCTTAGATGTTTATTTATTATACCATATATACATAATTGGTCGCAGAATCGAAAATATAATATATTCCTTGCAAAGCCTGTATATATGTCCATTCTCTATCTAAACGGCAATGATAGCAGCTCGATTGGTTTATAACCTCTCGTACACTAAATATGAGGTATTCCATATTGTTGGACACGGCTTTGAATCAGATTTAGCTTTGTTTTCCAAAGTGTCTTTGCGACAAAACCCAGCAGTAATATCACAATGGGCCTACTCTGGCCTAAGTGTGACTGCTCTGCAGCAGTCAGCCACTACAGCAGTGAACTCATAAGAACAACAGTAAACAACTGAACAAAAAAAACGGATCAACAGTCATTTAAGTAAGCCAATGACCAATTCAGTTCGCTCCCACTTTACAAAAGAAAAGTGATCGAAACTTAACGAAAGGGTTATTGTGAAATGACTTATGCCTTCTTATGTACTATTGTTACTATGCCATTCGATTTCAGTTCACGTTCTGCCCTTATTTCACAGGCAGAACATAAAATATCCCCGAATCTTCTGTCAGGCCCCACTGAACTTGTTTGCGTAGAAATTTCCGTTATCCAATTTATCTGATTTAAAATGTTTCCCATATAACGTAATCGGGCAATAATTCAAAAAGAGACCCCGAAAAGCGACATTGTTTATCGACGGGGCTTTTCTCGTTGGAAGTGCTGGTTATCGAATACTACTCTTTGATTGACCAGTCAATGTAAATGGAAAAAAGGAAAAAAAATCATACTTATTACGACGTGCGATCTTGTCAGAGATTTAAATGTCAATCAAGGATCAAGTAGCTTTATCGTAACGAAGTCGATGTCGGCATCTGTTGTCGAAACATGTTGATCTAAGTTTTGGCGATATCTGAAAGATAGTTCTCGTTTGTTTGGTAATGTTTTTCTGAAAGAAACCACAAGCCTCAACCATTGTTCTTTTGTTCTAGTTAAAAATATCTCGTGCTCCTTGTCCTAAGGCATTCGAGACATCTTTTCATATCAATACAAAAATAGATGATGGTTGAGTCATTGTGAATAACTATAAACGTCCACAAAGAACTTATTGTTCATCGTAAAGTTCGTTCACTCATCTAAAGCAATTTCAATGAATCACTGTGTTGCAATAAAGAATAACGCACAATTCCAATCACATCCTTCAGAGTCCAAAAAGAACAAACTTCAGCAATTAAAGATAGTTTTTCTGACAAAAAAACACGTTTCCCAGACACATTTACCTTTATCTGTCCCCCCTGCAGTCACACAATAAAATTTCTTTTGGTCTAAATGCTTTCCATATGAATCATTCATTAGATTGAATATTTTAATAATATTCAAAGAATGGACACAGTTTTCGTGAAAACCCCCACTCACAAAAAACCACTGAAAAAGACTGCTGAGAGGCGATTTGTCGGCACGCACCCCATCCACAAGCAGCTATAAGCTCTAAATTCATATTCACATGAAAGACAAACCATAACCCCGTCTGGCCCACTTATGAGCGAGCATCAAACACCTGTTACGACTGGTTTATATTTGTATGGATCAACGGACTCAGATCGGATATTCTATTGGCGGCAGAAAGGAACAGAAAAACTAAACCAGAAAAACACACAACAACGAACAAAAAACAGAAAACCGGATAGACGCCGCATAAATGTCACTCAAATACATGTGACAGCTCTCCAGAGAGATATATTGCACTGAGTGTAGAGATACTGCCACGGGCTCTTGTTATCTGCAATTTTCAGCATTTCCAGAGTTTCCTCTCTGCCGCCTTCTGACGTCTTCGCCAATCACTCGAGTATAGCCCACGAGTGAATCAGAACGTAATTGGTTTACCGATTTTCCGCTCGCATACAGGTCTACCTCCGACGATGGACTAGTGACCACCAGCACCAGAGCCTGTGGGCAGTAATCTCCACTATCCACTACCATCATCCTACCGATAAGGGCTATCTGTGACGTTAAATGGTTTAATTTTTTGTTAGCCAGCCACCCCTACAAACCGCTGGCTGTGACGTTTGCATGCTCGTTCTCGTTTTTTTTTTCAAACTACTGCTCCAGTGAGTGTCTTCCATGTGAGTTTCTTAGATTCTACTCATGTACCAGTCACTGTGACACATTAAACTGCCGTGCTACAATCAATGGCAACTGCCATGACACACTGCTCAGTCTATGCGAGATATTAAAGCCATTCGCTTAGCCACCGCTGTCGCGTTAAGACATCTGTGTGATAAATAATTCCCGCTTGCAATGGTCAATTCGCCACCCAAGTGCTGCCCCTCGTCGCGGTCGCAATGATTGTGAAACGTCACAAAATGAAAAAGAAAGAAAAACAAAAAAACCGCCATAATCGCAAGCACAATTTTCGCGTGACATCAAAGAACAGAAAAGAGAAGAAAAATAGGAAAATCGCTTTTGACGGAGGAAAAACTAAGGAAGTAGCAATAAATGTGCGTGCGCGGGCAACACGAGCAACAACTTGGTGTCTCTCTGGTCAAGTGCATTTTGACAACTGATAGTTGCGGTGACACATTCCATTCGGGTCTTTTGGCTTACTGACACTGGGTGTGTTTGTTTATCGTGAGGAAGATTGATCTATCGATGGTGGTCAATCAATAAGTCGTGCTGTTCTATCGTAAGGGCGATAAAAGGAACAGCTTTCCGTGTGATCCGTGAGAGAAGTTTATTGCATGTCTGTCAAATGTGACGGAAAACTCAAAGCCAGTGTGTGTGCGGTTGGTTAGATAAAGTGACTTAAGTTCAGTGTCAGTGTTTGGCTTGTCTTGTTGTTTTGTGACGCGATTTAAGAGTACAAGAAACACAAAAAAAAACGTTTTGTTCGCATTTCTACACATAGTTCTAGTTTTCTTTTTGTCATTTGTTTTACGAGGTTACCTTCTTTTCTCTGTTTAATTTCCATTTTTCCAGAGGTAACCTCGCGTGATATTAGTTTTTAGAATGAAAATATCAAAGAGTTTAGATGAATTAATTTTAAGCGCATCGCGGTTAAGCCTCAACAGTCTCCGATCGCCGGGTAAAGGAAAAGCGAAAAAAGTTAGTACGGCCTATTTATAAATTTGTTTTTCAAATTAACAAAAAGTTACACTCAAATTCCTCTGCTCGTGGTCGTTCTTTCTGTTTGGTTTTGTTGATAATGAGTGGGTGGTATTTAGGACAGATGAATTTGAATCGTCTTTTTGTTTGAGTGGAAAATTTGAATGGAAATTGTTTTCTTTATCAATCTGACCAGACTAGTGTGGGAAATTCTGTTTTGTTGTCTCGCTTCCTTGTTCTTAACCAAAACAGGTTTGTGAATGCGCCTCATCCTACACCACTCGGGGAGAAATGCGAGTTTTATAGAAGATTACGTTTATCGCATCTCAACAAGTGCGGCGACTGCATTTGATATAAGCTTTTCTGTGAAGCCATTAAGTGGTACTCACCGCTGCTCAAGTGACATTCTGCAGCGATGGAACAATCTAATGCTAATTCTTTAGTTTCGTATCGGTTTTTGATTGGGTCGTAAATGTCTTTTCACAAGTGTTGACTGATCGACGAAGTTCTGAAGTACTTTCGGATTGATTTGCGATACCGACTTGTGCTTCTGATATGCAGTTTCCTCATCGAAATAACTTTGTTTTTCTGTGCGCTGTTGATGTGGCTGATGTCTGCAGTCGGATAAATTGTTATCGTTTGCAATTGAAATTGTCTGAGTGCACAAGGGCTCAAGTCAATTAAGGGGTTTTCTTTTCCCTGGAACGTGTTTGTAGCAGAAAGAATGATTAAAGTATGCACTTACTACATTCGAGGTATCCAAGTTAATTAAAATTCAAATTGGTGGACTGTGAGCAGTACGCCCAGTATAGTAAGACCACTATTGTGAACTTTACACCTTTTTACATAACAATAATCCGGTTGCTGGGGGCCTATCAAAAATCAATTGTAGAGTGTACAACGCTACACTCAAAACTGGATGACTGACAATGTGACGACCTCTATGTAAGCCTTTCAAGACTCCTTTGAGACGAGATCTGACATGTGAATAAATACATAATTGCACATTATTCATTTTTAACGCCGTAATACAGTCGATTCTTCCTAAGTTAAAAGCAGTTCGACGTTGAAGGTTGTTTTTTGTATGAAAAATTGAGAGTAATGCAAAAATATGGTTAGAAACAAATTCGAGTTAAAGAGAAATTCGACTTAGGGAAACTCCACTGTATGAATGTTTTAATAACGTCACAGCAGCACCTGTTAACGAAATGGAGTCTGAGTTGAAATCGTACCGAAGTACCAGAATCAATTTTTGATCTACCTTTTTACCGAGAATTATTCCTTACCAAATTTCAATCGCAGGACTGAGTAACTTTAATTCCCACTGAGCAACAGTCAAACTACCGGCCAAATTATTTTTTTTTTGTTCGTCCTCTTTGAACCAAAGGTGCCTTCTTTTAGCTATACACCCAAACAGGCTGGCCTCGCCTGTTCCTGAAGAAGACCCACAACGTGGCGCGTATCACAATGTGCATAGAGACTATGCAAGGCTTTTCCCAACAATCAGAATGTGCAGAATAATCGACTTGGGTGAGGTACAAGTCGTTCGGGTGGACTCAGCATGATTTGCCACATTCTGCTGGACCCATTGAGAAGCCCCGTTAGGATGATAGTCCCCTTGCCGGCTAAATTCCAATTCCGAAACGCGGCAAAACTCAGACCACCGGTGTCCAGCCCAAACGAGGTGACTGCGACGTTATAGCTTCGAGAACATCAAAACACAGCAATTAATTATCACAATAGCACTTTTCTCAATCCATTGACGACCACCTTTATGGTTTATTCACTCTAAAGTGTAAGACCAGCCTACAAAGCGGAAATGTGCTAAACAATGCAGATTACAGATTGTTCCTCTGTCTTCTCACTCTGATCGCGATGACTTAAGAAATGCATGATTCCATTAATTAATCCGGTGTCGACAATTGTTTCGCAGCCACTTGTAGGAGAGAGAGAGAGGGATTGAGCAGTCTAAAATGAAAGTTGGTGTCCTCCACAATTCAACGCACTTACCCACAGCATCACTATGGCCACCAGCTCTGATCATGCTGGCAAGTAGGTGGGATTAACCCGAGGAAAGACAATCCAGTCAGGAGAAGGGCATTTATTGCCAAACCCTTATTTTTTAAATAAACTATTTTCTATATATATGACTATCAATGACTTCCGCCTCTGTTCTGTAAGATTATTTACAGAAATTTGTTTAATTAATAATAGGTTCAGCCATGAATTGAGGCAGTGGAAGCTTCGCTACTGGATTCAGTCGCAATGCAAGGAGGATGTATGTGCGCTGTACACCAACCTGCGCAAGCAGTGAAACAAACTAAATTGCAGTCGTGACACTGAACTTCATGAACAATAATTATGTTGTGGTTCTCGAGGTTACTTTATCATTCAAAATGGTAACTCTTCTTCGATTGTAATCAAAGTACTTGTATAGACAGGTTTACTTAAGTGTATAAAGATGCTTATTGAAACAGTTTGAGATTCCTATGAAGATATTGAACTGGTTTCGCTTCAGATGACGAGAGCTACGGCTTTGCACTGATAGAGACTTCAAGGGATGCTTGCGACAGTAGAAGCAAAACGCCGCAATCTATCTAAACATATCGATGTGTCTTCCAATGCTGCAGTATCCGTAGTAAGGGTTTTCTTCATTCCGATCGTCTGAGTGGTGGAGTTTGCACTTTTGCAGCCTGATTTGAAGAATTTTTCCCCAAAATTCCACTGTGTTCCAGATTGCCACATCTCGAAATAGTGGATCATCACGATTTCATTTGCGATGACGACATCATTTGCTTACTGCAACCACGGCTCCCTCAATATCAAATCAAAATGACTCCAGCTGAATGTAAGTGAAACGCGGCCAAGCCAGTTTATCAACCAGCCTAACCTCAATACAAATCTTTACGTCCAAATCCAAAGTGTTCCGTTCAAGTCTTCTTCTTCTTTGATTGGCGCTACAGTCCGGGGTGGACCTGGGCCTCAACCAACATGTCTCTCCAGCCAGCACGATCTTTCGCCAGCTGCCTCCAGTTGCGCATACCAATTTGGTTGAGGTCCTTTTCGACTTGTGTGCGCCATCTTGTGCGAGGACGTCCTCTGTTGCGCTGTCCCATAGGCTCGGGGTCGAAGACTCTTCGGGCCGGAGCCAATTAGAGGGATGTTCGAATACAAAGGGACTTGTAGTTTTCTCAAAATAAATTTTATTCTTCTTGTAATGATATACGCACTTCCCAACCACATTGTGTAATCCTTCAAAACACATAATTTTACCGAAGGATGATCTTATGTAGAGCCATCTTAGCATTTCTGTGTCGTTTTATGTATGAAGTCCATTGAATACAACTCCAGCCCAACATTCGTCTCTGTTTATGATTCTCCAAGGGTTTCTAGAATGTCATCTAAAACTAACCATGTGTGGTAAACATGAAAGTGTCATTCTCGATCTGAATCCGTTGTCATATGCAGCAATACAGGAGTATAAACGTGTATAAAAATGTCTCTGTTCCACTTCTACGTAACGACATAATCACGCTTATTATGAGTAAAATTTCCGCCTTTTCTCTAATTGGGAAGCCAGACATTATGAACAATGTTCGAAAAGAAAGGAAGAAATTCCTCGAACTCTTCGATGCAGAATTCAGTGAAAGAAAAGGATGTGTCTCAACACTTGGTATTTTTGGTTGAATTTCGGTGAAAATACTTACGAACATGTATGTGCTTACATTTAATGGTCTACTCAAACAAATGAAGCACGGAACAAAGCAAAATTAGCTAGATGGAAGACTATCCATTCACTGCTATGGCTTGACAAGGCGATGTGGAGAGTAAAATCAGATTTAGAAGAAGATAGTCATATATGTACAACAGAATAGTTTTGCCCAGCCTTGTGCGATTTGTATAGTTAATCAATATCACACAAAAATTGTCCTTTAATAATATGAACTTTCAGTAAGGAATATGTCAAATTTTCTGCGGGAGTCTGAGCTAATACTACCTTCCTGGGCACGTAGCTTCCAGTTACCAGGACCAAAATGGTCACGTTGGTCTTGGCTTTTTCTCTTCTCGAACCTGAAGACCTGGATTGGAAAGCCGTTTGAGCTGGCCATACACTCGATGTGTTCGAACAATGGGCTGCATTCACATAGTCGTATCTGTTATAGTTCACTGTTAACAGCTCTTCTGCAATTACTTTCCTCGCAGATAAGACCACATATCCAACGAAGACTTTTCTTTCCGCAGGCAACGACAGTCAGCTTTGTGGTTTAGCTTATCGTTTAGTGCCAGGTTCAAGCTGCCTCTTTCTAGTTACTAAAAATGCTCATTGGTCGGAGAAAAGCTTATTAAAGTTCGGTGTTGGAAGTCGGCATAAAGTTGTCGGTTTCATTCACGGTAGCACGCACAACACTTGTGGTTGATGTAGAAACCTCGGACCAACCATTATTATGATAGTTTTGTAGACCATGATTGTGCTGCGGGGTTCTTGTTGGAGCCGAGTTAGACAATCCCATTAATTCCTTTGTTGATGATTTGACGATTTGTCGGAAGGAATATTTTCATCGACATCATATACTTTGTCTTTTCGCCTCAACCTTAAGACCAACTGTTGCGCCTGTTCTTCACATGAACGTAACCTAACCTAGATGATTTGACGGCTAGATGGCACATTTGGTTAAGTAGAGGCCCTAGGTTGTACGGGTGCCCTGTTCGCATTCCAGTGACATTTAAAGTTAATATGGTTTTCACATTTGGTCCAGTCCCGTTGGGATCAAATATGGGACTGGGTATTTAAATGGACTAACAATGTGCTGGCAATTTTGCTGGGAGCCCAATAACCTGACCCAACTTAGATAATTCACGCGTTTGGACTGCTTCAATTCGGCAGAGTCAAACTTTCTGTGTGGCAAAGGGAATCACCCACTGACTCACAACTAAACGACACACATTGGAGTGGCTTGTCTTAGTCCAAAATGACAGGGATTATGTTTTTTTCTTTCACCACACATTAAACGCCACTTAGAACATGCAATCAATTTTCGTTTCAATTAATTAGTGTTGGAGCATTAAAATCTATTTAACATTTTCAACTTCCTGCAGTTCGCTGCAATCTCGTCTACTTCATTAACACCGGCTCATTAGTCACCAGTCTGACCAGTAGCGAAAACCACACGTTCTTTATCAATTAATTTTCAAATGAGCTATCATTGGTAAGCCTACCTAAATGGTATTTGCAAATTATAGAAGCAGACATTCGCATTCGTCCGGAAAAACAAGATCTTAGGTGTTTGTGCAAAATTAATCGAATATCGACAGGAGTTCAATACGAGTTGAAAAAAAGGTGGTCAACAATCCATTTATTAATGATTGATTGTTGAAAATGTCTGCCATCACTACAGCCAAGTTCCGGCAAAATTAGAAAACACGTTTCGGGAATTAATTTCATTCGCGATCAAAGGGGATTTTTGATTGTTCTCAATCGTTGGGAATTACTTTGGATAGATGTTTTTGTATTTTTTAAGTGGGAGTTTGGAGTGAAAACAGGTCCCAGCTTAGTCCAAGGTTCTGGCGATAATCCCTATTATCGTTGACATGACCATGTTTCTAGTTTCACTCCAGTAGTCACAGGTTTAGTAAGTACGATGCACTCATCTTTGAAAGGCTCTTAAATCCGCTCCCTGTAGATAGACGTTTTCTCTTGGCAGTAATGAGGAATAACTTTGTCAGCCGACGTTTTGGTCACGTGTGACCAGTGACGGAGGCTACTCGACGTATTTTCCACAAAATTGTATTTGCCTGCCAAAATCGAGATCCCGTACGTCTTGCACACCCAACTGTTCTACAATGTTTCGGGTTAGCTTGTGACGAGGCTCAACAACACATCACGCTTGTCACAGCCACTGCCTTAGCAACGGACTTAATTACTGGCTTTGCATTATTTTCTCATTCTAATGGATCACCGAAACCAATTGAATTCAATGACCATCCGTCACCGATGAGGCGATGTCATTTAAGGTCTGTTTCGTCTAGACATTTAAAAAGCCATAACATTACCAACTAATTACCTGAGATATGCCTAAAGCACTTCGCCTTAATTTATTTTAATAAAAATGTTCTTCGAATGGAAAATATTTTTAGCCACAATCCATCACTAAAGTAATCCAGTTCAAGTAATTGGAAGCGCCACTGATCATTCACATGCCTGTTCAGCACACACAGCGTTTAATGTCAACAAGTTCTTAACAAAGCTCAGGCTATCAGCTATCAGTCAACCTTGTGGCCCATCATTGGAATTCTCTTCTGCGGCACGTGATTTCAATTATCGCAGTACCCGTTGCGTTAAATTCAATTGAACTCATTAATTTCCTTTCAGCTCACGTGCCATACCACACACAGAATCAAAGTATTACTTCTCTCATGGCGGTTGCGATTTAATTCATATTCCCACGATAAAGCCTTTACGCGCCAAAGTAATAAAGCGTCCAGCCAACGGACACAGGTGCAAAACAAACACCATGCGAATGTCCAAAAGGAACGCCAATTTCAGCTCCAGTTGGTTAACAATGCAAATGGTCGATAAAATCAGAACCACTGTCGTGCTTTGCGTACAAAGGGTACGCCGTGGTTGCCGGCAGTGTCTGCGGCTCATCAAGAACTACCGACCTAATCGTATCGATGACTATGCAAAAGACTATTCGCGAACTGATATCGTATTCATGTTCGGCAAACGGCGCGTGGAACCTGACAGTGGGTGGCTCTTCAGGTTGTTCTTCTGTTGTGGTTCACTTCAACTGCTGCCGAATTCAAGTAAACAAATCAGAGTCTGTGTGTTGTGCCAGAACGGCGACAGTTCGTGAATAATTTTGCTGAATGAAAAAATGTCGTAATGCGACGTTGAATGTGATGTTTTGTTCTTCGGTTCTGAATAAAGAGGAGATAAAATATACGCGTTCCTATGTACGTTGGCTGTTGACAAATATTTGCGATATATTTCATTCCCTCCACTTGACTATTGCACGTAAGTGCTGTTGTTAATCTTTTTCGAAATCCTCTCTAAGTGAGACGAAAATCCTTTGTTTGCCCTTGTTGATTGCTGCTGAATGGAGGAGGGAGTTTGTTTGTTTGGTTCTGGGATTGCGCTGGATTAGACGCTGTCTATCTTTGACAGTTCACCGCGAAGTTGAACGTCAGATTAGCTCCGTGGACATAAATAATCGTCATTCGGACAAGGGAAGTAAATGGAGTTTAGCTTGAATTTGAAACAGGAAAGGTTTAAGGCATCCAACAAATTGACTTTCTAATAAAGGATAATTTTATGATAGTAAGTGTGGAACATATTAGTTGTTTTGCTGGATTACGTTAGTTACGTTGACTTATGCGCATCAACTGACATCTTCAAATGCCAGTCTCCAAGTCACTCGTGAGGTCTACGTATAACAGTCAGCTTGCAAAGCACAATCAGCAAACTCGCGTCGTTGTCTCTGCCAATGTTAATGAAAAAAGACTCGTCCATGACACAATGCCTGTTCATGTCGATCCCTTCTAATTATTGACACTCAGTCGTCCTAATGCTTGAAACTATTGATTCTGCAAACGGCGGTCTTTAGATCAATTGTGATCATACCTTTGCTAATATGGGTGACGCTACAGCCCATAAAGGGACAGGACCACAGCAACCACTCGTGTTGTGCGTGCTCATGTGCACGGCCAAGTTTGAGAAGCTTTTTCTAGACATGACATACTCTTTCGGCATTGTCAGTGATTCGAAAGAGGTGGGGCCGTGAACATTATTTTTGTCGCCCAGAGCAGGAATCGAATCTATGACATCGAGGTTGGGGTCGACGCACATACCCACAACGCCACCTGCCAGAGTATTCTGTATGAGCCGGTTTCCTTTAGGAATCTCAGAAGAAGTGTGCTAATTCTGATATGCTCGTCTTTTGTCGGCTAGTGTCTTACAAAATTCGAGTTCATGTTCTGGAAATGACCATAATAACAAATTTACGTATGAATCGCACTTAGTGAGCAAAATTGAACGAAACTCAACGAAATAGAGGTTAATGCAACAATGTGTCAAAATTGGTGTTTGCGCTCGATTTCTGAATGTGAATCCATATCATCATCGTCTTATTCTGTTCGGACTGAATTTCGATTGGCAATTAAATCCCTCCCCTGTCATTTCAAAAATGCCTGACAACGACTGACTAAGTGAAGTCATCCAATTCCAACTCAAAACTGGAATGGCCGAATTTTTTATATAATCGCCGACGCCATACATTTAAAAGTGTGAATTACTGCATTGCCATCCACCTGACACATTTCGAATTAGTTGAATGATAGAAATTTGCACACGGAAACCATTTAAAATGAATTAATTACAAATCCCTGCAATTGTGTGCAACCGAGTGCTAATCGTTGAAACCTTGTTACGGCTGCTGTGCTTACTGTTTAGCATAACACTCTGCCTTAATTTCATTTGTTTAACTTCACTGCAACGGGACCAAAAACGCGGTTTACCCTTCACTCGCGAGTCACAACTTGCGAAAAAACTGTGAAAAACGTGCAAAATTGATTGCATTCGATTATTAGATTCGAGTTGAACAAAAAAGTGACGTTGATTTAGTTCGTCTAATAGGCTTACTGTCGTTCATATTAAGTGAAAGTGTTGCTGTTCGGACAGTGTAGTGGGAGATTTCACGCGTCAGTAATTGAACCAATGTCAGTCGCTGCAGTTGATTGTTGAGTTTTGTGTTTGATTGGAAGTAAATTGCAATTTGTTGCTGTGTGTTTTATCGGTTTTCTTAACTTGTTTTCAATTTGTCGACGAAACGCGGTAGGCAACAGGTACATCCATGGTAAGATAGTGACAAGGGACATCTTGAAATTCTGCCAGTCGAAGCTGTGATGCCATTAGAGGTTGTTCTCTCCTTTATGCCTATGAGCTCTTTGTCACGAGGCTTGACCAGCGAATAGTCCATTGTTTTCGATTTCCCTATTTATTTATCAACCCAAATGAAGCTTATGTGGTTCTTGTCCACTTGTCCGCACATTCATTCATGGATGTGTAAGTTGAGGATTCCTTCAGAAAACAATTGCTCGCTTTGCCTTGAAATCTCAGCATGTTTACTGCTAAATCCGTTTGTCATTCAAACACATTAATAATTTACGAATCTCTCTTTTTGGAGACACCAACAGAGCTCGAAGACTATGCTTGTTGAGAAAAAAAACAAGTCGATCGGATTAGTCATAAAGTGGTTGGGGCCCTCTGCTCGTGGAAGATTAATATCGGGTACCACGAGTCGTTGCCCAGGTCTACTTTGGACTGTTGTGCCACCTAAATTGTTATAACAAGATACATATCATTTTCACAGCATTGTTTCTCCAATTTGCGTTCAATATATTCCCTTTTGTCTCCATTAGATGCAATTATCGCAAGTGCACAGTAATTTACTGAAAGTTAACTAAGCAAGACTAATTTACACATGTAAAACGATCGCGTTATTTACACGAATAACTCTTATAACAACTCCTGTCAATCGCTGTTACTCTGATATCAAATGAGTAATATCGATTGAGGTCACCTTTATAGAAGGTACTAATCGTCATAGTTTTGTTGTACGTGGCAGGGACTATACTCGAATACGGTTAAATAAGCCCATGTTCTTGATCTGTAAGAGTTATTTGGTTTCATTGATGGAGGAAAATACCATTTTGCCACAAACTTCCACCAGTCTAGTGCACTGACGCAACTCATAAGATCTCCGGCCCAAGAATCCTGAGCCGAAGGATGACGCAGAAAAGTGAGGAAGGATATTAATCAATTTGACGTGTGGAGCTGCAGACAACTTGGGAAAAAAACTGTGCTCAGTGTATGTTCTGTACATTCCGTGGTTCAATTCATGAGAGAGTTTGACTTTGTCAGTCTTGCATGATGCACATAGAATGCCATAGTTTATATGCATCCTCCAACACTTCCAGCATCTTTAAAAAGAGTCTTGTCTGTAGTAGGCTCAGAGGATTCGGAGGATTATGTCGACCATTGTTTTCAGAATGTCAACACGATCAGTGATAGTAAAATGGCGGGAGACATAACATCATCTGGTTCGGAAATCCTTTGCAGAATTTTTGCAGTAAACTACAGACCAAACTCTGATTTCAGACAGAGACCCGTGGCATGTCGTCACCATACCCATTGGCAAAGAAAGGCATACACTCTTATTTTTTAGAGTTAGGTATGTCCAAGACGGAGTAGGAAGTGGCGTTTTCTCGGCGAGTCTAGGCTTCACATCCGTTCGTCTACCAAATCACTGCGGCGTTTCCTAAGCGGTAATGGGCGAAGCCCTGTGGAAAGGTGTGACTAAGGTGGAACATGATATACACCCGAGATATCTGCACATTTTCGGTTAACCAAGCAACAATTTAATCGCTGTCATATCTGAAGTATGTTTCAATTGCTGTGCATCTCTTGACGAGCTATCCAAACAGTTTAATATTTGTCAGTTCTAGGTCCCAGGCCGTAGGCAAATTGGGGGGAACTGCAAGGCTGATGAACTCGCTAAATACGCAACTCTTGGAACATAATTAATCCTATAACTACCTTCAAGCTACAAGCGCAGATGGTTGACAGGCATCACTTGTTCCAAAAAGAGCAAAAGACATGTCAAACTACTACTGTAGTCAGAATTACAAAAATACTATGGATGTGCCTAGACGAGGATGGGGAGGAAAATATCCAGCACCATCTCTTAACCGACCTGCACTTGCCTGCTGTCAACTAGGAAGGCCATTTCTTTGATAAAAATAAAACGACTTAACGACCTCAGTCAAAAGCACTAGCACAATTTGCTGGCCAAATGACCCTCTATCTTAATTGAAACACCAAGGTGGCAGTACTATGGGACTCTTTAGGCCTAAGTGCATCAATGCCACCACGTATTTCCTCTTCCGTGATGGCCGCTGCGCAGCAATCAGGACTTCGAAGGGTTTGAGTTAAATTTAAAAAAAATCTACTGAAACACAGTACGACTCGACCGATTGGTACAGAAATTCTTGTGTTGGATCCAAAGACTCCTGCGTCTACACCGGAATCCATCTTTTGAGGTCTAGTGGTGGGACACCATTGGTCCATGTAACACCAGAAATCAGTTAATTTGTTTTAAATGATCTGAAACCGTTGGTCACATCGTTCTCCACATTTTTCCCTTAGCTAATGAACACATCCCGCGCGAAATGAATCGGAATCAATTCAACTAAGCGATTTATTTTCCGCACACACAACTGACATTTTCTTCATCATGACGTCCAAAGAAATCTTTTCATTCACGTTTAGATTTAAGTGACAACCAATTTGAACGTTGACACTTCTGTGACAGCACTTGCAGTTGCATACGTTAATACTCTTAACTTCCTAACCAACTGAAGTATTTAAAGTGCGCCGAGAAATAATTCAGGTGCAAATATGATAAAGTGAAACGTTGACAATTTATTGCAAGTCATAAAGTATCCAGATACGGTGTCCTGTGTTGTGTATCAACATGACCATTCAAATCTATGTAGACACCCACTCGATAATATGATCCACACTTGGGTCTCCTAAAGCCCATGATTCACTTTAATATGCTAGTGATTAACTGGCGACTTAAGTGCGCTCTTAACGAGTTTATTGTTTCGTTATTGTAATCATAGAATTCTAAGAATATTTTAGCCGCAATTGATCAATTTCAGCCCTTATTGCATGTCGAAGTGTAATTTTTGTCCAGAGGGTTGTTTCGATGATTTTGCATGTCATTCGTCGTCATTCATCGTTCAATTAATATATTAAATTCGAATAGGTATCCCTAAAGGTGGGCGAATGGAGGAGGATTGGCGTCACGTTTTATAATCATTCTGAGAAACTCCGCGGCTTATTGCAGTTGTTTCCTTCTAAAATAATAATCGATTGGGGGGACCCCTTCCATGAGTGAAGTGGTCGTTGTACCTTTTTCAAATCATCCCCGGTTGCAAACTCTTTGTAAGAAGTCAATTCACCAGTACCCGTTAAACCACCGATTGTGCGTGCTTTAAGAGCAACTCTGTCCAGGAGTCAGCACAGATGATTATTCAAATTTGAAGACATTTCCAATATGCAAGCATTCAGACAAAAACCGCAGCGCTTCTCCTTTCCTGCAGGTTTAAATCAACAGATACTGGTGGAGAATAGGTAGACCCAGATTATTGGATCAAACTTAGCTTCAATTGCAACCTTGATGTCGAAAGGTTTAGGGACTGTGGCTGGACTTCAGATCAATCACTCACTCGGGAACTAATGCATATCACGATTGCTTTGGCGCATAAAAATGCATGGCACGAAAATGTTCACGATTAACCATTTTTTTGCTGAAATTACATTTTTAAGTCGCTATAAAAAAAATACAAATAGCACTTGTGTGAAACAGAGTTCCGGCTACGTGCACCACCGAAAACGTCAAACGTTTATGACGCTCACTTTAGATTTGACGTATCATTGACGATGTTACCAATCCACGAATTGCTCTGTTTCTTGGATTAAGCAAAGTCACACTTTTGAACATTAAACAGCGAACCATACTAGGATTGCTGCGAAATGAAGAATAGGGATCAACATCCAATATGGCTCAGAAATGTCAACCCGGCTGTGATTAGCATTCATGCGACTTGACAGCACTCGATTACTTCCCCAGATAGATCGAGTCTATCATTCGAGACGATACCGACGTAAAAACACAGCACATATTGGAGCGAGTGTTTAAAAAATGCACGGACCCCTTCAAGCACTGAGAGGGAAACATTATGACATAAATTTAGTTTAATAACAAAGCCAGAAATAATTGAATAGCTCATCGTTGTTAATTTTTGTTTAATTTCTATATCCTTAACTGGTCACCCTCTAAATGTAGTACAGTTGAAAACGCTTAGATAAAATTACGAAAAACTGGAATGTTAACTAAACGGGTTTTTCATTAAAGCGAACCTCGGAGAAAAGAGATTTGATTTAGACGAATAATTTAATTCTAAAGCTCTACTAAGCAATGTTTAGTATTAATTTGTGTAAGTGCATAGTAGGTATAATAAAAAAATATATAATAAATTACAAAATTACGTAATTGCACATAGTCAATAAAATTGCAAACTAGTACACTCCAATTTTTGGTTCAAAAAGCCTTCAGTTCTTCTTCACCTTTGGCGCCAACAACTACAACTATTTTGAAATAAGTAGATAACAAGTGAGTTTCTTAACTAACAGTCCATAGTGGAGCTGTGTCAATCGTGATTGATTCGTTAATTTTATTTATGGTATACCCGTTCACTCAAACTAATTAATCACATTTCCGTTCGGAACGATATGAACTATCATTTGAATCGCTTGTTCTTTCGATCATATCCTTCTGAGTGAGACGATCGAGATGATTTCCTCTCGTCATTCCTTCATTCATTCCATTGATTGTTTACACATCAAAACTCACCGTTCGATCCCCTATACAATGGTGCATTCCCCTATGTTTACTTCTTAAAAACATTTTTGATGGATGGTTATGAAAACATTCTTCCAGCATATTAGTGGAAGTATTACTGCCTGCTACTGTACCAACGATCAATGAATTTGAACCTGCCGTTCGTTTACAAATCCAATAATTCATTAAAAGTGTTAATTTGTTGAGATACATTTTCATTTAAGCGGTGTCTACAAATTTCCGAGTTTTGTTTACTCACAGGGGTTTCAATAAAGCGGAATGTAAATGTAAAGTATGAAATTTGTGAAATTGTTCACGGCGACAGATTGAATTTTTCATATAAGGGAGTTTTTCAATTAAACAGGTTTAAAATAAGAGAGTTCGACTGTAGTCGACGAGCCCATTTACTAACTCAAACTTGCAGCTGTCGATCGTGATGACTTCGAAATCAGACTCATCACTCAAGAGTACATATTTGATTTGTATTTTGTCAGCTCTCTTCGCACGTTTTTCAATCGCCATAAAAGCATCTTCAGCATCGTCACACCAGAACAATAATTGTATAATTACTGAATATTTCGATAAAAAATGGTACTGATCGTTATGCAACTCTCTAGTCTTCTTCAGAACTTGGTTTTTTGGGTTTTAAGACGTCCTTAAACGTGTACTACACAGTACACAATTAAGCACAAACAAATGAAGAACTTTAGTGCTTTATCCACAAGAAAGAATACTCCTTAATTTGCTCGAGCCAATAAGGGATCAATTTCCGCAAAGTTTTGTGTGAACGCTTAAAGGCGTTTACAAACAATCGTTATCAATTACGCTTCAAGCGAAGACCAGAGATACAACTGCTTTGAATGAGGACGAGGCCTATGTGTCGTTGTCACAACGCTAGAGTAATATCTGGATCCGTGCTGCATGCAGCAGAAGTAATATTTTTCAAGAGGTGCCTAAACTGCTGCCAATGAAAGGGACAGGCAAAATATGTATCGACACTTGATAGACAGACAGACGGTCATAAAGGCTCTGAATTTACCATTACGCATATCCAAGACGGAAAAACCGTCTATTCCTGAGGGAGATGCAACCTTAAACTAGATCCCGGATGGAAAATCAAATCAAAATACATAATAAGCAATCCAATAAGATTGGTAGCAAATGCTACATCTAAACAAATACGGTCAGAAATTATTCGTTAAGCCTAGGTTTTTACTGGCCAATGTAAGATTGTGAAGACCAAGCAACCAAACTCCAAAAAAAAGGGCTAATGTGTGATTTCGGTGCTGTTTGGTATTTCAGTGTTCTGTTTTTGACAAATTGGTCGTAGTTGTTAACGTGTTTTAAAGTCAAGCACGCTCTGTGAAGGCGCGGTGCGGTCTTGTGTTCGGCCTTTAACAATCGACGTAGGATGCATATGAAATCATTTCTTAAGGCGGTACACTTAACCTGATCAACATGCGATAACCCCCATTGGCGCAAGGTTAGGTTAGGTATTTGGGCCGCCAGCGAAATTGCCACCATACTTAGTCTATTCATGGTCCATTGTGATACCCAGTGCCGTTGATTTGCTCCCAACAGCAAATGGTGACTGGACTCGATTTGAAAACCAGATGGAAGCATATTAACCTTTGCTTTCACTGGGATTCGAACCTACGACCCGTTTAACCAAGAGCAGGCACTCAACAAACTGCGTCATACAGCCGTTTCTCATTGGCAGGGCATTGCGCCATTGGTACACAAGCCTCTAGAATAGGCATCCCATAAAACTCCCTTACGCCTTCTGCGGGAGCCAACCACAGCTCTAACTGCTTTGCGGAATAGTCACAGGTCCGCGTGGTGCCAGAATGAGCCAACCCTGTCCAAAGTGTGGCTGCTGTCCTTTCGCACACAGCAGTCAACCACTGCAACCTAACTCAATCCCTAGCACAAAGTCCTAGGACAGCTACTCCCTACTCAGTATGGCGCTCTGCCTGTTCCCAGTCCCAATGCAGCCCAGCCTTGTGTCAGATTTTCTTCCCGAAAAACACCTAAAAATTAGGGCGACCTATGTGTAGAGTGTGGTGGCCCGTGGCGTTGTGGATATGTGCGTCGACCCCAATCTCGGCGTCGTATGTTCGATCCCTGTTTTGTGTAATAAAAATAATTTTCGCGGGCCAACCTCTTTCGAGTCACTGAAAATACTCAAAGAGTATTTCCTGTCTAACTTCTCAAACTTGGTCGGTTAGAGTAATCATAAAACTGAAGGATACACTTCCACTCGTGAGAGAGCAATAGCACGCACAACACGAGGGGTTTCTGAGAAGCTAGGCCCTTTTCCTCTAGGGGCTGTAGCATCACCCATATTATATTATTATATTTAGTATGCGTAGAGTGATTGTACGATCGTACGGTTATCGAGAATTAGAATACTGTGTGTTCGGTTCGAAACCTCACAAAATGCATTTCGTGCATGTACAGAAACCGAATGACTTGCAACAGCGTTTCACTTTCGGTGAGTCGAGCCTAAGAAGAAAAATGTTTTCAAGGACAAAACTCAAATCTATTTGCGTTGTAAAACCAAACTGCTTTACTTGGGGCGATGAGCAATAGTATGCAACAATAGAAGAGCTGCGAGGCACTTGGAAACTGTTTAGTGCGGCTTGTGGGTCGGGGAAATCACTGAATTTTTATTTTCGACCGTGAAACGGTGTATCCATCAATCTCTCATTGATTTCGAACGTTATTTTTTGTCCAACACGAGCTGAATCTGATCTATATGTGGTTCTACCAAAGACTGTGAGGCGCTACATGCCACACGAATCGCTTAACCGATTGAGAAACGTGTTCGATAAGTAATGTATTTGTAGTTTTGAACGATTAGATCATGAGATTTGACGCCTTTAGACTATATTTTTATCGTGATTCATTAAATCGGTCTTGTCTACGTCGATAAGGCAACGTCAAGCGCAACCTTGGAGGACAGAACAGATGGAATTCTTTACTGCGTTGTCCGTCGAGGTTGGAGTAGAACACTTCCCGCGTCGAAGCATTGGTGTTCATTTGGTCGAAAAGATCTCAGCCAACTGAGAAGAGAGATTCGAACTCGTTTAACCAATGCCCGTACATTTTGTCGTTCAGTATCCTCCTCCTCCAAGCACTATCAATAGATACATACAGGACAGAAACTAATGCGAAGGACTTTCCTCTCGAAACGAGAAACCATCTCCTCGTCCCCTTTGGTTTTTGTCCGCGCAAGTATGATCCCTCTTCTCTCTTTTTTCTCCGTAACGCATAGTGATCATAGGCAGGCACAGTCTTTCACTACTATCTGAAGGTGAAGCTAAATTGCAAATCTTATGGGAACTAGATCTTAGCACAGAGTACCAAACCAGTGATTCCCTGCACACGCTATGACCTGTTTCAATTTTCAGGGAAATTCACGCTGAAGTTGACTTCAGTAAGTAGCTGCCTCCTTGTCAATCGTCAATGCCATCGACAAGAAACGAACCGTGCCTTGTCGTGTGCACAATCAGAATCATGATCGGTCTACAACCAAATCCAAATCAATCGCCCCTTCACTTTACAGTCGCCATGAATCCATCTCCCAGTCGCTTGCGATTTTGCCTGACTTTGACTTGTCAGCAGACAACTGCTCGATGCGTTATGTACACTTAGCCATAAGTTCTTTTTTTAACATCTGTTCTCTGGCTCCACACCCATGCGGAGCGGCAGCTTTGTAGAGCGTTCTGTGTGCATCGTTCGGTGAGTATGCAAAATGTAAGTAAGCTCTCGACTAGACTGAGTTTCTTTTTGTTTTCCCAAGTAACGTTTGTATTTTTGGGCAGCAATTACTAACAGATTTGTGGTTCGTTTATTTGTATTTTTTTTCTCTTGGTTTTTTGGTGTGGAATGCATTTTTTGTTGTTGTTTACCCTTCATCCATTCTTAGGTGACCCGAAGCAAAACAAAGAAAACACTAATGCTCAACGCTAGAGCTAACACTTTTCTTCTTAACCTCTCTTTTTAAAGCAATTTTGCGCATGCTACTCCATTCACCACCCCTCCCACACGAGAGACAATCAATTCTAATCCAACACACTGTGTTTCTTTTCTCTTTTGCAGAATCTTAATCGATACGGAGATTCTATGGGTTCATTAGGACATCGAGCACTGCTGCAGTATGTTGACTCAAATGATCTGTCTGGACTCAAATCGGTTTTAGACAACCGTCATCTCCCAATTGATGATCGAGATGAGGTAAGTGCTCTTCAATCCCTATTCCAAGCGTCTGGGTAACCAATTGAGACTGCTCTCGATTGTAGAATGGAACCACAGTACTTATGGTTGTAGCTGGTCGTGGTCTAACTCCGTTTGTTCGAGAGTTCATCGCGCGCGGTGCCGATGTCCAAGCAGAGGATGCGGACAATTGGACAGCGCTGCTGTGTGCGGCCAAGAGCGGTCACTTGGATGTGGTGCAAATTTTGCTGGACAATGGCGCCGACATCGAGCACAGGGATATGGTGAGTTTCAGTTCTATTTGATTCCGAATCAGATTTTCGCACGGGTTTTCGTTGCAGGGTGGCTGGACAGCGCTTATGTGGGCCGCATACCGAGGTCACACGGACATTGTGCGGCTCCTGTTGGAGAAGAATGCCGACGTCAACTCTCACGGGAACTACCACCTTGGGCCACTGCTCTGGGCAGCTGGTCGGGGCTACAAGGAGATTGTTGAGATGCTGATCCAACGCGGGGCCAAAGTGAATGTCGGCGATAAGTACGGAACCACAGCTCTGGTGTGGGCGTGTCGCAAGGGCAATGCTGACATCGTGGAAATCCTACTGAAGGCTGGTGCCAATGTCGACACAGCTGGCATGTATTCGTGGACACCGCTCCTAGTGGCCACGTCAGGCGGTCACACCGACTGCGTCTCGGCACTGTTGGAGAAGAAGCCAAACGTGAACGCCCTCGATAAGGATGGCATGACTGCCTTGGCCATAGCCAGCAGGGAGGGTCTGCAGGACATCGCCGTCTCGCTCATCGCCGCCGGGGCCTACATCAACATTCAGGACCGAGCCGGAGATACGCCACTCATTCACGCGGTCAAAGGCGGCCATCGGGGAGTCGTGGAAGCGCTGCTCAAGAAGCACGCCGACGTCGACATCCAGGGGAAGGATCGAAAGACAGCTCTGTACACAGCCGTGGAGAAGGGTCACTCGCACATCGTGAAGATCCTACTCCCGTCGAACGGCGACCTGGAGCTAGCGACAAAAGACGGTGACACAGCTCTGCTGAGGGCGGTCCGCAACCGAAACTTGGACATGGTGCAGATGCTTTTGGAGCGAAAGGCCAAGGTGACCGCCAGTGATAAGCGAGGTGACACTTGCCTTCACATAGCCATGCGAGCGCGGTCCAAAGCGATAGTCGAGGCACTCCTGCGGAATCCAAAGAACAGCCAGCTGCTGTACAGAGCCAACAAAGCGGGGGAAACTCCATACGCGATTGACACGTTGCATCAAAAGACAATACTGGGTCAGGTGTTCGGTGCTAGACGACTGAATACGAACGAGGACTCCGAGGGCATGCTGGGCTACGAGCTGTACTCATCGGCGCTGGCGGACGTCTTGAGTGAGCCCACGCTAACCACTCCCATCACTGTTGGACTCTACGCGAAATGGGGCAGCGGCAAGAGCTTCCTGCTGAACAAGCTGCGAGAGGAAATGAACAACTTCGCCCACCAGTGGACAGAGCCTCCGATAAGCACCACCGGCCTGCTGTTCCTAGTCTGCCTCCACTTGGCTTTAATCCTGGGCACCGTTGTGGGCTTGATCACATGGTCAGCTATCTGGGGAGGATCGGCGTGTCTACTCTTCCTGGTGGTGGTGTACTTGATTATCGTCGGCGTAAGGTACGCAAACTACAGAATGGACATGTACTGGGCTTATTCCATACACCACGGGATAGTGAAGCGCATCGGGCGGCTGAGACTGATTCTACAGGTGGCGTTCTGTCACCCACCCGGGGCCCAGAGTGATCCTCAAGCAAAGCCGGTGCGGTTCCACTTCGCCGAGGCTAGCAGTGCCTCGCCTACTGGGGAGGGAGCCGTGGGTCAAATGCTGTCGAATCTTTTCGACGCCATCGAGAACCACTACGGATGGCTGGCGACACGACTCTACCGCGCCTTCCGCCCGAAGCCTCTGAAAGCCTCTGCCGGCTGGCGGTGGCGTCGAATGTGCTGCGTTCCGATTGTAATCATCTTCGAGCTGGGCTTGTTGACATTCATATCTGGGATATCTCTGCTCGTGGCATTCTTCTCGTACTACGCAGACGTCGACCATCAAAGCGTCCTGATGGCCATCTACGTGATAACTGCGATTTTAATTACCGTGGTCTGCACGAATCTGCATGTGCTAGCAAAGGCTCTTGGTTCGCTATTCATCTCGCAAGGCAGGCACCTTAGGCGCTCGGTGCAGCACAACGAGGGAGCTCCACTGTCTGCCCTCGGAACTGAGGTAGCTCTCATGACAGACATGGTGAAGGTGAGTGGGTTACAACCTCAGACAACCAAGGCGGAGAGTTATTTTGTGTTTTCTATTTTGCAGTGCTTGGATGCGTTTACGAATCAACAAAGCCGTCTGGTGGGTGTGGTCGACGCTCTAGACTCCTGTGATACTGAACGAATCCTGTCAGTATTGAATGCAATTCAAACCCTCCTCTCGTCGCCGAATCGTCCCTTCGTCCTGCTGATCGCCGTTGATCCGCATGTGATTGCCAAGGCAGCCGAAGCCAACAGCCGTCGTCTCTTCACCGAGGGAGGGATCGGTGGTCACGATTTTCTCAGAAATCTGGTCCATCTACCTGTCTACCTACAGAACTCTGGTCTACGCAAAGTCCAGCGGGCACAGATGACTGCGTTGCTTTTCAAGAGGAACTACTCTGACTTCCAGTCAGACGAACCCACACTTGGGCACTCCGTGTCGGCGCGACGACTATCGAATGCATCGGAAATCATGTCAAGCCAAGAGAAGCTACGTGCTCCCTTGAATCCAAATCGAAGCGGCAGCAAAAAACTTCGTCTATCAGAGTCTGTGGCGAGTTCGATCGGTTCGAACCTACACCGATTGGGCGGGAATCCACAGGGTGTGCTGGATATGTCGAAAATCATGCTCACTGATGACTACTTCAGCGACGTGAATCCCAGGAGCATGCGACGTCTAATGAATGTTATCTACATCACTGGTGAGTCTCGCGTAGCCGATGGTGGAGCGCAGAGGTGATTGATCGATTGGTTTTCGTTTCAGTTCGTCTTTTGAAAGCATTCCAAATAGATTTTAGTTGGTATCGTTTAAGTTCTTGGATTAATCTCACCGAACAATGGCCCTTGCGGGCAAGTATGATTGTTCTTCAACACGATCAGACTATGGATACCTTCGATGATTCCATATCGTTACAAAGTGTCTATGAAAAGTGAGTAAATCAGAGCGCGCGTGTGTAATCGATGGTGTGTATAACTGACGATCTTTTCAGGGTTCGTCCAAAGTTGGGATGCCTCCGTGAGGCAGCACCACTCCTCGAGTTGGATCGTGACGAACGGAAGCTTGATGCCTTTTTACAGCTACACAAATCAGATTTGTTGGTTGCTGACCTTAGAATATTTCTTCCATTTACAATTAATCTAGATCCATATTTGCGAAAGGTGTTAAAGGGTAAGCACGCGCTCTGCATTCTCTTTGGAGGTCATTCAAGCATTTTTTTACCCCACAGAGGATCAGCAAGCAATCGAAGATGAAGGTTCGCTTGTGATTCAAACAAAGCCGAATGTTCCTCCACCAGTGCGCAATTACCCGCAGCAGTACATACAATCGCCTTATCCTCCTTATCAAATATTCCAAAACGAAGCAATGTACAACCCTAATGTGATACATCCCCAAAGCGGTGGACAAACAGCGCTCACTACTGCTGCTAGTCCATTAATAAATTCTCCTCTCGATTCTTTCCCGGTAAGTAGTCGATCAAGTCCACAAGCCACATGTATCATTCGACTCATCTCGTCCATTTCTTCGTTTCAGGATGATATATTGCAGATAAATTTGTCCGAACTCAGTGCGGACGGTGTCATTGGGCTTTTGGAACGCATTGAAGACTTAAAACCCGCCTTGCCAAAGTTAGCGCCAGTACTTAAAGAGAATTCCATCTCCGGACGGGTCCTCAAACATTGTGATATAGCTGACTTGAAATCTGTGAGTTCTCTCCAGCCTCCCAAGCCAACTGCAGATGTATCATTAATTGTGTTTGGTTTTACTCCTCAGGTCCTTGGCCTCAGTTTCGGTCATTGGGAGCTGTTTCGTCTTCTGATCACCACTCTTCGTGAATGTGAAAAAATGCAACACAAAATCAAAATCACCCCTCCAATAGTAGCTGATAATCTCAAGGAAACCACAGATGTCCACAATCTAGCGCCAAGTGCTCCGCATTCCCGCAAAAATTCCAGTCACATGGAAAAACAGGTATGTCACCACCAATCGATCAGCGATCTACATAAATCATTTCAATCATCATCAAACAAAATCATCTTCTGACTGTGCCGCACGCGAGCACCAATCATTCTCACCCCCCCACCACATCATCAATATTGTTCTCATTCACATTTTATGCATTGTCTCTTTTGTTGTATTGTTCTTCGCAATGTTGATTTACGTTTTTTTATCATGACTATATATTGTTTCTTTGAAAATATCACAAAACGCAGCCAAAAATTCATGATTACGAATATCTACAGGTAAAGCAATTGACTTGATGTGTATAAGTAATGTATGTGCGAGTAATTCTTTATGAGTTGATGGTTTCATTTTTATCTGTTGTTTTATTTTTTCAAACTAAACGTAGAGTTTTGTTGTATCTCCTTCTTTAAGCAATGAGAATCAAACTCCTCTTGATGTTGTGGTATTCTAATTGTTGTTTTTTTCTTTCGATTTTTTGTTAATTTTAATATCAGTTGGTAACATGAAACAGCGTTAAGTATTATATTCGTTTCCTCTTTGTTTGTGCAGTGTTAAATTTGGAATAATTATTCAGTTCGTAGCCTCAGTGATACAAAAACGTACATTCCAAAAAAGCAATAAAGACTCATGCTGCTATTTGATGTCAGTGTCCACGACGCGAATAGATTGGCCCAGTCCAGCAGAATACATAATATGACTTACATGCCTTTCTTATTCTTCTTACGGCGCTACAGTGCGGGTTGAACCTAAACCTCAGCCAGCAAGTCATCTTAGGCGTTGAATCTGTAGATGCCAGACTAGACTCATGTTGCTGTACAGCCCGTACAATTCGTGGTTAAATCTTCTTCCCCAGAAACCCTCAACGCAAACAGGACCAAATATTGAACGCAGAACTTTTCTGTCAAAGAGACTAAGCGCGTCTTCATCCGCTCTTGAGATAGTCCAAGCTTATATAATGAGAGGTTGGTCTTTAAACAGAGGGCTCTACTACTCAATTGCCTCTTGAGCCCAAAGAAACAGCGGTTGGCAAGAGTTATTCTGCGTTTAATCTCGGTACTGATGTTGTTAGCACTATTTACTTGGGAGCCAAGGTAGATGAAGTCCTTTACCACCTCGAAGTTGTAGCTACCTATGGTGACGTTCTGACCGAGTCGTCGAAGTTGTGTGTGGTTTCTTGATGACAGCATAAACTTTGTTTTGCCCTCATTCACCGCCTCACCATTTTTGTCGCCTCCGTTTCAATACAAGCAAACGGCTCGTTGAGTTCGGCCAATCACGTCAATATCGTCGCACTGTCATATGCGGCCTTAAAGTCGACAAATAGGTGGTGGGTATTGATCTGCATCTCTTAGGTTTTTTCAAGGATCTGCCGTAATGTGAAAATTTGATCGATACTGGACTTCGCAGGCCTGAAACCGCACCGATAGGAATCTATCATGCTGTTGATGAATTGTTTCAGGCGCTCACACAGAACGGCAGAGAAGATCTTGTCGGCGATGTTAAGGGGACTTATCCCCCGATAGTTGGCGCCGTCAAAGGGGTCTCCTTTCTTGTGGATTGGGCAAACGATACTTAGATTCCACTCGTCGGGCCCGCTTTTCTCCGACCATATCCTACAGATAAGCTGGTGCATGCGCCCAACCAGATCATCTCCAGCTATTTTGAACAGTTCCGCGGACAATCCGTCCGCTCCAGCAGCTTTTTTTTTTAAGTTCGTAGAGCTCACGAACCGCTCTCGGTATTCAATCCAACGTCGCCTTATATGCTGCTAGCTTCGCTAAATGCGCCTGTCGGCACTCGTTGTTAAGCCAAGGGTTTTTTCTGGGTGGCGTTTGATAGGCCAACACAGCAGAGTCAGCATCTCTTATGGCGACATTGGACTCTCTGAGAGAGCCGATCGAAAAAGTTCCCAGCGGTCAATTGCGATTGTAGCTTGCCGACGTCAATCTGTTTTCGTCTTGCTCTTCTCCGTTGTACTATCGATATCCGATTACAAAAAATCTTCTTTTAACTTACTGTCTGCCCGGTATCAATAAAATATCCATCGACCGACTTCTGATTTCATAACAAAGCCACTTAAATCCATAATATACTTTATTTCACTATTCTTCGCAAAAAATTAATCAGAAAAATCAGAATTGACAGAAAACACAAAGGAGTCGATTGGGAGGTTTTGCGAATTCATTCGACGGATTCTATAATAGGGTCGAACTGCGATTGCGGATACGAGTTACTCCCTCTGCAGTCGATCCGCCGGATTCCATAATCGGCATGAATGTCACATTCAAATTTCAAACAAATCTAAAGCAAAAATGCTTGGTACCACCCCCTTGTAAAATTAATATTTTATTAAAAAAAAACACAACACCAAGAATTGCAATTTATTGTTGAAATTTCCCTCAATTATTTTGAAAATTCAGTGTTGAGTGAAAACAGTCTGATTGATTCTAGTGAACTTGAGTCTTCAGTGTCGAAGGAGTGTAAACTTATCTTCAGTTATCATAAACGGCGGAAGGACGGAACCATCTGAAAAAAATCATTTGAGCACTGTAATGAACTCACGCCAACATCCTCACTTCACTTAATGGTATAGCGAGCAATTAATTTGCATATCGTGTGCAGTAATCACCATTGGGCTACTGCCTAACATAGGTTGGTGGCCTACTGAACACTAGCAATGAACGAGACGGAAAGGTTTTCAGAGAACACATTCAAATACACAAAAACTCACAGTACGGCGATAATATAAATCATTCTTGGCCTTCAAGAATGATATTATTTGAAGGGATGAAATAACCGCCGTTGTTTATTTGTCTGCTCTTTGTTAAAGGGAACCCCGGTTCGAATCGCAATGAAATCAAGGTTAATACGTTTTTATCATTATCATTAAACGGGGGTAAACCACGCGCTAGAAATCTCTAGGCCACTTGACCCTCCTCCATCGACTCTAAGGATTTATACAATATGCTTTGTCTGCCAAGAGGTCGTCATCCTGATCGAGTCGCATTTAAGGCACGCCTCGGCAGACGGGACGATGGTAACTTTCGTGCTTTCTTCTTCACTTTCGTCAAAAACATTAAAGCATAAATATTTCCGTTCGAACAAGCTCAACATTGAGTTCTTCGCGTAGTGTCTTGTTTCTCACCCAATCCCGGCGAGTAATTCCCACAACAACATGCAGAAATCTCATCTCAGAACCTTATAGGTGAGGGTTGGAAAAAATACTGAGTTGAAAAACGCTAAATTTACATTGACACCAACCTCGGCCTTTCTGATTATTGATCTTCCAAGCTCTTTCAATATGGATCCAGCTTGGGCAATCTCATCCAAAGGATCCCGAAATTTCTGAACTTTTCCACCTGCTTCAATGGGAAAAATGTTACATGTACAAAATAACCATGACCTGTGATTTGCCTACGTTAACCTTTCCATCTTAGCATCTACACAAACGGTCACAAGACTATCGGGTGCGCGCTGAAGTTCCATCTGGGAGGACGTAAGGATATTCAAATCGTATTTGCAAAGAGCAGATGACTACCCTTAACTCTCCCAATCTGAAACACTGCTCACCTTCTACGCTGCGCTGGAACAGCAGTATATAATAAAAAGGGGAGACGAGAAGACGTTCACAGTGAAAGGTGACGATAAAGCAACGTTAAGCGGAACAAAGCTGCTACAAATTGTGCATAGCGACTGAATAGCCTTAAAAAAGGACCATCAACCTCATACTCTTCCGGAAAATTCCTGAGTTTACCTCGATGCACTTAGTCTTATGCCTTCTCCAAATCTGCAAAATAGCTGTTGATTAGTTTGGTTATACGTCGATTCCAGTCACCACTTGCCATCGCGATCAAATTAACAGGGCGCTGTTACTGAAGTTGTCCATCAGACATATACCCCAATTGACCTTACAATAAACTCTCGAAAGAATTGCAGAGGCAAAGTTGCAAACTCTGTTAGCAACCATCTGCACAACTTCTCGTTTAATAAATACGCCGAGCACAGTAATCTCTCAAGCATTTGTTTTCATGGCTCACCTTCGTCATTTGACTTCGAACTATAAAGGTAAAAACGCCATTATTTCGAATTAAAGAGCTTTTCATGTTATTTGATAGTAAATTCGAAATATGTAAAAGATCAAATAACAAAAATGATCTTCGATTTACCGAGTTTTTTAATTGAAATGTAAAAATACTTCTCTTTACAGAGATTCTCGAATTATAGAGGTTCAAATTATCGAGAGTTCACTGTTAATCAAGCCAAACTGCATATCGGTTCAAAGCGTACAAAGTGTATCTACGTTTTTGTGTCACTAATGCGACGATTTATTCCCGCTCTTAGTCTCATTACTTACTATTAATTGTCTAGTTGAAATAATATCAGATTGTAGACCTAATGATATATAATATGTGATGTTACTAATCAGCCGTAGGTAGTATCTCTTACAAATCTAAGGACAGATGTGATCCTTTATCAGCTGATGTGAATTAAAACCCATTCATCATTTATGTGTACATATTTGTATAAATGGAGTAGAATAAGTGTGTATCATTATTTTCGCTTATTTTTAAACTATTCCTGGTATCGTCAACAACGGCTAGACACACTCACACATTCTATCTACTACCTTGCTTACATATATGGTCAAATGAAAACCTTCAAAAAATTGTCTGATACTCAACCAGAATACACGTTCGATCCAGATTACTTTGTTTAATAGGTCCGGAATTACATACGTATAGTTCTTTACTAGCTTACTGTGTGAAAGCAACCATCATCACGAACCTTGGCATCTCTACCGCACTCGGAAACACATCTGCCTTGTTTTTCCCACACAGTCTGATCGAAGGGAGATATTGAAGTGTTTCGCATATTGTTTTAATTGTTCTTCTACGTCTCTGATAACTGTAGAGAGGTATTGTATCGTTTTCCTGTTGATCTCCAATCGAAAGTTCGATTCTTCCAGCTCTGTCTTGATCACATGTGCTGACATGACAACGATGTCCAACGGTGAGATTGTGATAGGATAGGGTATGTGCGTCGACCCCAACCTCGAAGTCGTAGGTTCGAATCCAGCTCTGTGCGACGAAAACAATTTTCACGACCCCACCTCTTTCGAGTCACTGACAATGCTCAAAAAGTATTTCCTGTTTAGAAAAAGCTTCTCAAACTTGGCCGTTCGGAGTCGGCATAAAACTGTAGGTCCCTTCCACTCGTGAAAGAACAATAGCACGCACAACACTAGTGGATGCTGAGAGGCCCTGGCCCTCTATGGGCTGTAGCGCCACCCCTATTATTATATTAAAATCGATTAGACCGATAACACCAGACAGAGGAGCTTACCAGTTCTAACAGACGGAGATCTCCAGTCCGTCTTGTTCATGTTATCTATTATGTTAGAACCCTTTGTCCAGGCTTTCCTTTTATTCTTTGCATTTGCATTGATCAGAACTAGCTCTCATTCTACCGAAAACCGGCTCCATTTACTCACAGGGATATTGTGTTGTATTGTCTTTCATGTTAGGCGTTGAGTTTCAGGTCGGATCCAAGTGGCTCGTGCGATTTACATGATTCAATCACCTTCTTCTTTGAATAGTAAAAAACTGGTTAAACTCCTGTGTGTTTGCATCTCATAGAGTTCGTTACGAAAACTAGCTTCAAGTTCATGGAAATCAATGAAAAAAAAAGTAAATGTCCAGGGGAGATAGTGAGAGACCAAGAGTTCGTGAAACTAACCAGGCCTCTTAGCGGTACAACTGAACTGAAGTAGTAGAAGTAGAAGAGCCGAGGTAGACGAAATCTCTGATATATATTTAGATAGTTTGCCACTACGGAAAGTCTAAGATCTTAATATTCATACCGATTATGGAATCTGGCGGATCGACTGCGGAGGGAAAATTTTGGCATCCGCATATTTTCCTATTATAGAAAACGCAAACCAGAAAGGGAGCGGATGTCGGTGAAGTAGTGAGAAAAAAATGCTATTATAGAAAACGCAACTCATCCGCACTTCATACATTTTGTGACGTTTTCAATGCGAAACAAATGATTTGCGGATTTGGAGGGAAAAAGGATGTGTTGGAGGGAAAAAGGAGCAGCGGAAGTAAATTTTAGAACAAGAAACAAACGAAATTTATCCTAGATTCAAATATAATTCGCTTCCCGTTTTTTCGCTCATGCTTTAATTTATTCCCATTGGACATATATATTTTTCAATAGCTACACTCGGAAACAACAACTAAAACAACTGTCAACAGTACTGGTCCGATATCCATTCTCATCCAGGAATCTTAAACATGCTACAAACTTATGTTTCGAAAAGAAGAATGAGGATCTTAACACGGGTGGCAGTGTTTTCGTCAAGATAACATATCTTAATCCTACTTTAGTCAGCCTGAATCATTTTCAAATTTGAAAGAAGGATGCATAAATGAAGGTTGATTACAGAAGAACTTCTTCTACTACGTTTAAATATCCTTTGCCCTAGTTCTTATCTTAGAACGAATATCATGGGAATAATTTTCTTGCTCTACTCAATACAAAAGTTAATAATATAAGTATATAATATATATAATATAATATACTCTAATTCACTCCATAAATAAATATTCTTCGCAACAAAAAAAAATCAACAAAATCAAAATTGACAGCAAACAGCTGATTACAGAAGGGGGTCGATAGGGATGTTTTGCGGACCGATAATGTAGCTCATCCGACGGATTCCATAATAAGGTTGAACTTCGATTGCGGATGTGAGTGACTCCCTCCGCAGTCGATCCGCCGGATTCCATAATCGGCATGATTGTTTTCGTGCAAACTTATGTATTTTAGAATATTCCATATCAATCCTACAAAAGCCTTCATTACATCTTGCTGCCTTCCACCACTCTTGTCAATGTCATCAAGACAGGAATACGAACATTGCTTGGGATAACTCTTTAGTATTTTCATCTTTTGGAGAAATGTACGCTTTGCTCTATTCTTTTTTTGTTTTTTAGAACACACTCCATTCCAGGGCTTATAAAAGTGTAGGGCTTACTGTTGCAATTTGGTTTTAAACATTAGAGGACTGAAACGAAAGGAAAAGAAACCTGAAGTTCTGCTTACACAACACTCCAACAACTTGGTATATTTCTTCGCATTCGCTCGCGTCCGCATATTGCAATAGATGTCTTTCAAAAACATATAAACTTCAGTCGTTATCTGCTGCAAAATAACCGGAATGTTATGCCGATGGGGAAATCAGTTAAATTTACCTAGACCTGGTCTAGGCATCGGCATAACATTCCGGTTATTTTGCAGCCGATAACGACTGAAGTCTGTAAAAGTTTTTGAAAGCCTTTGAGAACCTTCTATTCTCAATTTTTGATTGCTTTGTTGCTTAAGCTCTTCTATAAACATTTGTCTTTCTCATCTGCGCAAACATCTTCCACAAAAAGTGGGTCTCTATAGTCTGCAAAAGTATTCAAAGTATTTGACCCAAAATTAACAGAGAAACAGAGACATTCAACTATTTCGAGTGCTAAATGTAAATCGCGTGTAATAGTGAAGCTTTCTATGAGACACTTGCACTGCTCCCGACACCGCTAGGAATCACATGTGTAATGTGTTCCACATCAAAGGTGCCTTATGGGTGCCAAAAATCCGATCCAATATACGACACGACGTTGTCTACGTTCAATTAGTTTTTATTTCTAAATCTATCGGATGCACATACATATGTGTATGCACACAAACATTCTCGTATGTAGAGCCATCGTTTTGTCTAGTTGGCAATTAAGTGATAAATAATTGCACCTGCTGTTCGACTTCATTCTACTTTTACAAAAAACAAAAACAAACAAAGTGAACGGTAGACAAATGCAAGGTTTTGCATGCTTTTCCCATTCATTCGTGTTATGCACATGAGTGGTACAAAAAAGGTCACGCCGAGTATCTCACTGGTCTGAACAAATATAACAAAAAAGCTTTCTATTGATAACCGTGTATTTCCGCATAGCACCATCATTTGTTTAAAGCAGACGCGCGAGTAGGAATAGATAAATTGATTTGACGTTTAGCAATCTTTGAATCAGGACATTTTTGACGAATGTATAATCTAGGAGCTTTTCATTTGTTGATGATAGTTTATTTTTATGTTGAATAATTTATAATCGGTTGTGTGTTCTCGTAGCTGTCCAAAGCAAAGATGTATAGTTAGTGTTTATAGACGACATCCTTGTTTTTACTTGATTTTTGGGCCAGCTTGTGCTGCAAACGGATTAACTGCCTCCGTGTGTGAGGTTATCACGGTAAATTTATGTGACAACAGACAGATGTCGTCCACACACATCTAGGTTTTGTTTCCCAGGGCCAAGTTCACCCCGGACTGCAGCGCCAACCAAAGAAGAAGTTACCATTTCAAGGTAGTAAAGGAGTTTTTTTTCGACCACTATTCGTAAACGATGTTACATCGAACTGTCGAAACGACTAGGGTCAAAACTCCTTACTCGAAAGACCACTCTACAGCCACTCTTGCTTTGTGAAGCTCAAAGCAGGACGATAAGCAAAACAGCAGATCTGATTCCTGGTGACTTCAAAAGAGAAATTTTATCTCGAATATTTGATCCTGTCTGCGAGGAAGATTAATGGAAGAGAAGGCACAACCACGATCTCTACCAGCTGTATCAGGATATACATCCACATCCGGAAGGCAAAAATCCGTCGACTACACTGGCTCGGCCATATCTAACGCATGGACACCAATGCTACAGCTAAGAGGGTCTTCGAAGCCGAGCCTCCTGGTTCGAAGAGGAGAGGAAGATTGAACCTATCGCGGATGCTAAATAGCTTGGCCTTGATGACTGGAAACAGCGTGTACAAGACCGTCAATGATGGAAGACAGCAATTGCTCAAGTTCGGACCTTTCATGGGTCGTCTGCCTGTCAAACGAACATTCCCACTCATAGTGGCGGTTGGGTCCTGTCCACCCTATTCCTATCTAGTAAAAGCTTCTCAAACTTGGCCGTACGGAGTCGGCATACAACTGTAGGTTCAGACATCGAAACAAGAAAGGGCAACTCTAGTACCATCTATATTATATATCCTGCCCTTCCTAACTCGTCGGCTCTTTCGTTTCCCGGAAAACCACTATGCGCCGGAACCCAGCATAGGATTAAGTTATAATATAATAATATGGGTGGCGCTACAGCCCGTAGGTGGCCAGGGCCTAGCTTCTCAACAACCACTCGTGTTGTGCGTGCTATTGTTCTCTCACGAGTGGAAGGGACCTACAGTTTGATGCCGAATCCGAACGGCTTTGTTTGAGAGCTTTTTCTAGACAGGAAATACTCTTTGAGCATTGTCAGTGACTCGAAAGAGGTGGGGTCGTGAAAATTGTTTTCGTCGCTCAGAGCTGGAATCGAACCTACGACGTCGAGGTTGGGTCGACGCACATACCCACATCGCCACGGGCCACCACTTAGGTGGTTATACTTATAGGATTAAGTTGCATTTCCCAAAATCGTACCATCCTTGATTTAGTTAACGGTGTACCCAGAGCATAAATGACCGTGTGACTATGTGCGTAAATAGCAATGGATAGCTCGTTTATCGGTTTCATTGACAATAACATTGACAATATTTAGCATCCGCGATAGGATTTTCCTTCTGCCTGGATACACTGCAATGGCTGGGCAGTCGAAGACTGAGGAATAGGACATATCCGGCGATGTCGCGAATACCCCCATGTCCTCTTCTGTTTGTAGATTTTGGATTTTAGATTTCCCGGTAAACGGATTTCCTTACTAAATCTTTTGCCCAATTTTCTCTGTCTGGAATGAGTGTCTTGACCCAAAGTCGAATTTCATGGCGTCTGAGGGTGTGGATAGAAGTTCTACCGTGATGCAGATGCACGCTAGTCTTTGAATATTACTATTCAACTTGATATTTGTTTTGTTATCCAGTGCTGATCACCTAACAAGGATTTCGTATGTAAGGGTAGCTCTGACAACTGCCGTTTACATCCAGTAAGCTATTCTTGGTTTGGGGGCAAACATCATCTTCCACGTGTAACAGCTATCGCTGCTTCTGACTTTCTTAAGGTTCGGTTTCCAGCTTACTGGCTGTCTATTATTACGTTAAGTATTGAGTATTTCTCCTGATCAGTGAAACTAAGTTCTTTTTTTTGTTCAATTTTGGGGCCCCTATTGGAGCTTTGTTTTGGACGGGTTGTCGCACAGGTCGTCTCTTATGTCCATTTTCATAATATCTGTAACGGTTGGTTACCGGTGCTAAGAAAGAATATTTTCATGTCATGTACTCCATTGCATGCGAGAGCTCTCATGCCACGTGTTATGTCAAGACTGTCGAACACTTTGTCGAAGTGCATGCAGTAAAGCAAGATTGATGTGTGCCATTCAATTCAATTACCCTCAAAGAGTCGACATAATCGGTACATGAGCAGCGTAGACGCATTGGAATGGAATGTGCTTCTTAGAAATAAGACTGATTTTGGATTTCTTCCTGAGGTCTATGTGTCCTCTATTAAAGCGAGCAGAATTCGGACACAAATCAGGGACTTGGATCTTGGGTTCCAATGCTTTTATAGAACTAACTATCCCACTTTATTCTGTGTATGTGATGCGGAAGTCACGCCTTATTGAGTCATATTGCTGGATGCGTTGTGCATACCAATAACTTTTCGTATTACCTCCCGTATATTGAAATGAATTTGCCTTTAGATGTCGTTATTTCGCCGTTTTCATCTTCAGATAGATAAATGGACTGACATAAAGCAGACGAAGTATAATAATTTTGGACCGCGTCACAATCATTGAATCTAGTGCATTGGCAGTTCCTGTTTTCCCTGAGATTAGCCATTGGAAAAAAACAGCAGTTTTGTTTATCAGCATACCAATTGAACCAGATATGGACGTCATTGCTGAAGGCACGTTCCACAGAACACGATTTTAGATAGTAAATGTTGAAGTGGTAACGCGCAATATCTTGAAAGATTGGAAAAATTAATGGAGTGGCATAATAGAAGAAGGTATATGTTTTGAACTGCATCTAGGCCGTATTTGTAGCCCAACGTCTCGAACAATATTCATAAATGCAAATGAGAACTCTATTTCAAACCTAATTGCGTAACCTCTCGCCATTTGAAGGGCAGCTCTGTATCCCAGGTAACAGTGATGTGCACGGAAATGAAAAGGTCTTCCAACTGGGCAGGGATCTGCTATACAGTACTCACTTACAAAGATAAACATCCCAATTTAAGCTGTTAAGGCTAATATTTCTTTGCTAATACTATACGCACTTACCTTGCGATAGTTAATCTCAGATGGGCCAAACTAACAAACTGTGTTAAATAATAGAAAACATGATTCAAAAGATATTCGGGGAACTCGACTTGATACCGCCATGATTATGGCGTGAATGGGTGATCATGTCGCGAAACTATGTACCCCACACAACACATATTGCCACAGTTGCAACTGTCTAGCTGAAAGGTAGATCATATTACACTTCATTTGCACCTGCCCATCTTTTGCTAGAGTGCTTGCAGGCCTTTTTATCAGTATTAGATAACTAATTTTCTTCTCAAAAACCAATACATTTTGCCTTCAAGGTACCAGAAGTGCACCATGAAAACTGCACATACAGCCATTAAGATTCTCAACGAATCACCATTTCTTCCTGCCTACTTTCGAAACTTTGACATAAAGGGACACTTCAACTCAAAGAGCCACCTCGAAATGGTAGCAAGACTTCACTTTGTTTTCTTTTCAACCCGACCAATTACTCGCGCCAACTGGGGATACCAAGAAGACGAGTCAAGTGGTACGATATCATGTACGCATAATCAACTTTTGAAAAGTTCCTTTTTCGTTTTTCATGCAAAACGCTGTGACAATTAACCCAACCGTCATCGTTTCATGCCATTGCAATCATGCTCACACGTACACGTCGATAAATTATTTTGTTTTTCCATTATTGATGCACAATTTGTATTTGTTTATTTCGTTCTCTAATCGCCTTAAAGAATATTGCTTCCATCAATCAAAATTGATCATTGAATTATAAGCAGCTTATTATACTGATACCACACTCAAATGTCCATCAAATTATTGAAGTGTTTATCAAACGAAACGGATCTATAACTCTGGCGTCGCAACTTAGAATATAATTGATTGTTTTCAATAAAATGGCAGATTTATTACTTGAGTCTACGTGACACAATAAACATTTTTGACAGTTTTGCTGGCTTTGATTGTATCTCGTAAAAAATTGTGTATTCGAGGGTTAAGAACGAATTGCGATTTTAATTCAGTTGAAGACGTCTTTTGCGAATTTCCTGTCGTAATCTAATCAAAAGATTACTACTGCAATCACTACCTAGTTGGAGATGCAGTATTCTCCCTGGAGCCGAACTTGATGCGACCCTATCCAGGCAGATTGCTGGATCCTGAAAAGCACTTGGAACAACGCTCCATATGTTGCCTACAAATGCTGACAAAATTGTAAAAGCGACCACAGTTCTACATAATTTTGTGAAGTTGAACGACGCTGCTTATTGCCCATATGAATGCGTGGATACGCGTGAGGAAGGTGACATCCTTACAAGGGACCTTTGAAGAGGTGAAATAACGCCGCTTTCTCAAAGTTGCCTTGTAAAGCCTCACAGTTTATCAAAAGTGGGTTTGTCAATAAGAGACGAAATAGAAGCAAACCCAGCAAAATTTAATGTCTTAAAATGAAAACATATAAATAAAATAGACTGATATATGTACATACTTTTCAATCTTCATTTTCAAAAATAGCATTTGCAGCATTGTATAATACAGTATGTATGCAAGTTTGTCTGCTATCGGTTCCTTAATATCTTGTAAGAACTAACAGTAAGAATCATTGGTAAGCTTGGAGCGGACTTTCGGGTGCTTGGGAGTTGGCGTCCCTTCTCGAACAGGAACTGTCCACACTGCATCGGAGTTGGCGAAGTTACCAATTTGTCTACAAAGAATTTAAAAAAAAACCGATTTCATACATAATTAAATGTATTCATACATACTTACACTCTTGTCACTTCCACTCAGCGATGGATTTAAGAACTGCAGGGATTCAAATAAATCCCACTTCGGCAGTGCAGACGATCCCTTTCCAGATGGCTGCTCCAATTTCTTTCACTTTTTGATATAGCGGTCTCTGGGCTCCTCAAGCCCATCTTGCATTCTTTTTCTGAAAACTAATTTATGTGTTAATTTTTTAATCCTGCACATTTAAATTCATTTACATATGTTATATATTTCATAAATTACCTGTCTTGATAAGCTCTTTAGAGATTTCGTTCCACTTTGAGTCCCTTTTTTAAAGTTTTTATGCGCACGGGACCTTGTGTAGTATAAAAACGGCTTCTCTCTCACCAGATGTATTAATTTTTCGACATCTGAAAATAGTTAGACTTACAGTTCAGATCTTACTTTTTTTTACAACTTTCGATACTACCTCCTTGGTCCGAATTTAAACTGATTCTGTCTGATAGTCAGCGGTTTATCATCGCACCAATATGTCAAAAATTGTCCAACATGTTCGATAATGACATGCGATTGTCTTACGTTTTGCCGCAGTATTCTGTGCATGGCCACTGAATTGTGTACGTTGAAAAATAACGCAACGCAGCAACGCATTATTGTGTTTCAGGCGTCGACGTTATTCCTGCATGAGGAAAACAAATTAGAATCCTGTCTTCAAAAAATAGCATAGAGCGACGACGCCTGAAACACAATAGTGCGTTGAAAGACATCGCAACGCTGCAACGTACTAACGATGTTGAATTTCCTTGGCAACTCATCGATTTGTGTAGAAGATCTATCGCCAGAGTTCTGCCCGTACTGTATAGGTAATGTCATATTTGTGACTTTTAAATCGACGTATATACATGCACGTGATGAGTATCGATTTGATTCAGTTTGAATATTCAGTACCTGCGGAGATGTGAAGATGCATTAGCATTCCATTTGACTAGATTAGCGGCACTACAAGCCAATTGACAATCTGAATAGACGAATGTCCACATTCAAGGTTTCGTATATTCATCCAGCTTTGCACTCATTTGCTTACAGATTTATCTCGCACTGCAAGCACTGTGTGTTCCTTAGGCGTTATAACTTGAAGGAATCATTTGCCATGCAGTTCCTCGCGATTGAATAAGCGTACATTTTTCACTCGACTCTTCTAAGACCAAGCTATAAGAAAATGTTCACCGCCGCCATTTTATTTATTTCCTCATTGGTTGCAGTGCACCGATTCATTTGCTTCAGCATTACGCATCAGTCAGTGCATTTAGAAATTAATTTCTTCACCAGACTCCGCTGTACATTTGTATCTAAAGCAAGACGTTTTTGTTGTAATTTTTTTTGTTCCTTTTTGGATTCAGTGTCGTAGTTATACATTCACTTCGTTAGTTTTTTTCTTTATTTTCTTGTGCTCTGTTTTCAAAAAAACAAATTTTACATTTCATTTTACTACAATTCTAACCAGAGCTATCTGCTGAAGTTCAACCAAATAAACCAACCCCACTGCGCAAATACAAAATCAATCACTAATCACTTGATCTTTCACATCGTTGCAGGTAACACTCGAGGAACAAATGATTTGTGGTGCCTTGCAGACGCTCAACGAGGAGGCCTTCGAAGATGTAGCCAGCAGCGAACGACCAAGTCCATCCGGCCTACCAACAGGTGAGATGTTAGCACAACTGCAATTAGCACCAATTCGAGAGTCATCTGAATTTGGCTCGCCGTGCGATGATGGTCAATTCATCACTCACAATAATCTGAATCATCATTCCCATCACGCTCACCAACACTCGCCTCTAATCAATGATTTCAATAATTATAATTTGCATTTTAACAATAACCACGGTGGTAGTACACTATCTCTGGCAAATGTAGCGGGTAGTCATAACAAGGAGATCGATATGTATCACATTCGGCACAGTCTTGTGGGGGACTCCAGTACGACTGCGTCCGTTCAGCTGTTGGCCGCTGCTCAGAGGGCAGCAGCCTACGACGACGAACAGAGAATGAACGCCACTGTTCCCACGGTGGTTGTCATACCGAATGTCGATGCGAACGGAGTGGATGATACAAAACTGTAGACAAGATAGGATATTTTACAATATAACCAGACGCATTTCGAATTGATAAAAGAAAATGAATATACATATACGTAGTGTAGTATTTTAGTGGGTGAATGGATTTATTCTCTATTTATTTGGTGTTTCAGTGTATTTAAGGACTAGGCTTAAGCAGGGAGACGTTGAAATTTTAATTCCATATCGACTTCTGGTTGTGGTGAATTGTCTTACTATTTGTATCGTAGAATACTTCAAGTCTTCCAGTAGGAGTTTAGAACTATATGTAAATGATAACGTTTACTTTCCTTTTGTTTTGATGTTTTAGATTGGAAGTGAGTTCATATCGACGAGTGTCTTTGGCATAGTTAATGCTTCTCTTGCGTGTTGATTGTGCCTATGCCAATCCATAATCAAGATATTGCGACTGAAGCACCCCAAGAAGCACAATAAGTACCTTTTTAAAATACTGAAGCAGGCAGAGGTTGGACCGATTACTTCAGTTCCTATGGTTCACTTTTCCACAATGTGAAAGAAATACAATGAATTTCTGCCAAGATCAGCTGATTTTCTTTACTCTTTCAATTCCTGTTCACTTTTTCGTACTGTTCTTACTTATCGGACATGCACTAGATTACCGACATTACTTCACACGTTAAACGGTCAAAGGAGCTGACTTGGGTCGATCGGACTAGTCGCGAATTTATCTTGTGCTGGTTCCAGGTTTGTTTTTTTAATTTTAATAGCACTTCTTTTGTTCTTTTTTCTCCAAGAGCACGGCTTTTACAAATTCGCTCTACAGCTTCAACGTATTTTGTTTTGTCCGCATTGACCTTAAGAATAGCCATTTGTTCGTCGCGTGGTCTTCAATCAACGCGAAAATTTCCATCACAACACGAGAAAACACGACTAAACACTTAACCGAACAATTGAACTGATGTTTACAGCTGCCCTACCGACTCCAGTATTAGATTGAATGAATCACAGACCAGGCCAGATTGTTGGATCAAACAGCTTCGACAATCTCAAACTATAACCGGCTCAATTCATCCGCTATCCGAAGTTCGACCAACGCATCGATTAGTTTCTGACGATGAACGACGTCGTTTGTTGCCTTAAAATCGATAAAATAAAAGGATGGTGCATATCATCTTGAACTGGCCTATTCTTCTATTGGCTTTGTCTTAGTACCTAGATATTAATATTTTATTCATAGTCGTGCCCACATAACAGTTTTAGGCGTTTACAGAGGACAGGTTGTTATTGGCGACGTTGAGCAGTGCACTTGAACCTCGACGACGTAGGTTCGATCTCTGATCTGCATGACAAAAATAATTTGCACGAACCTACCTCTCTTGGGTCACTGGCAATGCTCACAGAGTATTTCCTATCTAGAAAAAGCTTCTCAAATTTGGCCGGTTTTACTCGAAAGAACAACAGAACGCACTACACAAGTGATCACTAAGAAGCTAGAGCCTGGTCCTCTACGGGTTGCTGCGCCACCCATACTATTATTATATACTTCTAAGAGCAACATGTCGCTGATTTTAAGCCTTAAGAAGTATGCGTGAGTATAAAGCAACTAAGAGCAGTTTTAGGCAAATTTGGGTTTGTGCTTGTCAACTAGGAGTCTGAGGATACATTTGAGCTCACCAGCATTCATAGACTTTCCAATATTTTTGAATCCCTGCATTCCCTGAAGAAAAATATGGTTTTGGCGCACACGTCGACCGAAAATTTTTTGGTCATGCAATGATGTTTCGTGGATCTCGTGGATCTCGTGTGGATTTTCTGTTCTGCCAGTTAAACAATTTTGCTTGTTTACGGCGCCAGAGAGTTCAAAATGGTCCTTGTCGGCCATCAACATTTGCTTCTTAATGGTTAAGGTTCAGTGTCAACCATTTGAGCGACTCTTTCGATATAAAGCGATTTGTAGTTAAAATTATGAATGCAAATGAATGTGGATATACAAAACACATCTTTCCCCAACCATCGCGAGCCGGAATCACTTATGTTTTTCGGAAGCATATTACATGTATACTGCTTTCTACTCCTTCAAATAAATGTCCCAGATTGTACACATTTTATACATTAATATAGTCCGCGTGCTTTGCAAGACACATCCACCATTTCATAAAACACCCAAACTGACAGTTTTTTTGAACAATTCCCAAACTCGACAGTTTCATTCGTAAGATGAACCGTCTTAATTTATTTTTCTTCCAGGCACTTGTTCCTTGCATCTCATTCGAGAGGTGGAGAAGTTAAATTAATAGGTTTTGTCGTTTAGTCAGTTTTAGTCAATAAGATGTTCGCCTTATTCGTATTTAAGATAGATCACATCAATCTCTAGTTCAAAATGTCCACATTGAAACACCAATTCTCACCAGCAGACAGACGAAAAGTTTATGTCTATCTCAAATTCGTACAGATATCAAATCCACATAATCAATAGATTAAGCGCTCAGCGTACAGATACAAAAATCCATACATACATCCATTCTATATGTAAGTGCTTAGATACGATATTTAACTTCATTTTAATTATTATAACCAAACGGAAATGGTAAAAATTAATGGAATTAAATAAATGCAAAAAAAAATAAAAGCAATAAGCACCCTTCATAGCAACACGCCAATGCACCCATTCATCTAGCTATAAATTCGAATTGAACTAACATTTGTTAAATAGACTTAGTTGTATATAATATGTTATTGTGTGGTGGCTTTCTAGAACAAACTGAAATTGTAAAAAAATACCTGAAAGTCGTCACGGAAAAGGAAGACCGAATCTAGGGGTGCAATGGACTTCTCACCTTTTTTTCTTTTCTCTCTTTGTTTTTTCTTGCTTATTTGTTACCATTTTATTTTCTTGCCTTTGCGTAAACATTAACTAAGTATCTCAGAACGATGGAAATTTTGGAAAAATGATCAGAAGAATATTCAATAAATTTAAATCAAACATTTTCTCTCACTCTGGCTAACAATGCTGGACGAGGAGGCTATACTAATCGTGTAAAGTTAGCTTTTTTTCGACATAAAACCATCATAAATGTTAGTATAGTAACTAATTGAATGTAATGCAAAACAAAAAAAAAAACAGAAAAACAAAATGCTGATAACATAAAACATAAAAACTAGAAACAAATTAATAAAGAGAAGGAAAAACAACAAAGTAATCCAATAAGCATGTGGGTTTTGTAATGGAATATATAACCGATTAACAACAATTTAAACGGTATACAACTTTAGTAAGAATATAATAAATTTACAGTTTAATAACAAAAAACATGTGTGGTGTTTTATTTTTAGCAACAACTTTTTTATTTTTTTAAAAATTTCATTTGTTTTTTCTAGTTTCTGTTGATACTGTTTTCATGATAAATTAGTTTGTAGAGGTTTTGGTTTGGTTTTATGGTGTGCTGGTGGGACGCTTTGACATCTCTGTTGCATGCTGTTCTCTTTAAGATCTTGTCCAAGTGAGTGCTTTCCGCGGTGTACATTTGTCGCACTTACTTAAGCGGTGTGTATAATTGCTGTGTGTTAATGTGTGCTTTTGCCAAATATAGACGTGAACAAAAAACGCTTTATTATTTTTTTTTTGGGCAATGATAGTTTTGATGTATTTAGGGTAAGTCCAAAAATGGGTTGTGCAGCCTTGTTGAGTTGAATACAAGACGAGTGGTTGCCTTGTTTACTGCAACAAGAATGTCTGTCTTAGTTATGTGATTGTTTCATATCTCAGGAGGCTTCAAATGGAGAACGGCACCCGTCGTCCTTGAGGCATACTTCTTACAGCCAAGAAACGTTTGCAGCTGAGACGTTCTGGGGGTATTTGAAGGACTAGGATTGTACGAACTTAGAGCATTTTTGATAAAAACAACATGAGAGATGGAGGTCAGACACTAAAACAAACGCATTGTCTTATATAGAATGCATCTCTCAGAAGAAATTACTTGCGACTTGACTCTCAATATGTTTCTTTGCAGCCTACTGTCCACACAGGATTCCGTGATATGCGAGAGCTGTTCGTCAGTGTAGCCAGTGATTTTGAAAATACATTTTTTTTCAACAGATACTACATTCAGCCAGATATACTACTCAATTTTTCAAACTTTTCGATCTTTCCAAAAACGAATAGACTCTTCAAATTAGGTAACATATCCGCCTGCAGAAGCTCACCGCTTTGAATGTTCCTTCCTTTCTGGTGTGTCCAGGACCTGCTACGAAACGCATTGAAGCGTGCTTTCAGTCTGAAGTAAACGCGTCCCATTTCAAAAGACCTCGTATATGCAACTTTTAGTCATCCTTACTAATTTATCTGCAAAAGTAAAAAGAAATCCAGGCTAAGCCAATTTAGGTTAAATGTGCCACATTTTATTGGATTATTAGTTGCCAATTATATGCTTATTCATCTCTCGTACAAACCCTCGTCCCTACTGGTCTTGTTTCACAAGCGGGTTTCATGATGCGGGTTGTAAAAGGTTGTTATCACAAATGTGCTAGTTTTGGACTATATGGTTGACTCAATCAAGCTACCCTAGTTTCTGCAGTTGTCATAATGTAACACTATGTTCATTAACTGCCTACAAGCTGCAACAATGTCACAACTACAAGATAGATGTGATGTTGAAGCTTAAACTGAACGGAAAGTAAACATCAAGGGGACCCCCTCTCATTCCCGATTTCAAATTTTGACGATTTTCAAACTGCTGGTAAATGAACATAAATTATTTTTTAGACTTGCAACTATAGAAGACTTAAAAAAGGCGACAAAAGTTGAACAATTTTTTGTTGTTTTTTTTTTTTTTTGATCAAACAAAAGCCCTTCTTTTCGGCGTTCAAGTGATTTCCGCTCACTGGAACATCTGAAACTAGTGATTTGATTAATGGTACACAACATTCTCTCTCAGAGCCTAATACATACAAATCCTCGCTCAGAGAAGCTACAAAATCCATTTGACTTAGTCTAATCAGTCATACAAGTAAGAACAATTAAATATTTTGTTCATTCAATTGGATGAATGAATAATTTTCGACTATCGAATAAATGAATATCGAATAGGTAGATAGTTTTTATTCGATAGTTCCCATCATTATCAGAAACCAAAAATTGCAATGGGATTAGAAAGAGTACATGTTCGGCTATAATGAACTAGAATTTCGCACAAAAATTAACGAAATGGCCGATCTTTGATTTTTTTTGAAAATCGCCTTTTTCGGCCGCAATAAAAAGCAAAGAAGATCTTCACCGATTTGATTTATCTTTGTTAATACCATAGCTATATAAGAATATGTATTAATACTTTTTAAGTAACCTCATGCATTAGTCGTGAAAACAATGTTTCGAGAAAAAACGCGTTTGAAATTTTGAGAAGCAAATTCTTGGATATAAAACCTACCTACATTCAATCAGCTATGCCATATCCATACAAAATTCCTTCCGCTTCTTCATAGACTTGCTTTCCTTTGTCTCCGAGCGATTCTGGGCCAGCGATGGACAATTGCGAATAAAACAATCAAATAATTCGATTGCTCTCGAAATCGCAGTTATTCGAATTCAAATTGAGCGGAGTCGATTGTTGATGTTCGATTCTTGTAGGTACGATTCCAATCGTTCACGAATGTATGTATTCGCCGAATTTTCAATTCTGAGAGAGATTGTTAGATTGTGTGTATCTGCCGATTCTTCAAGTCGGAGAGAGGTTGTTGGATTGTATCATGTGTGTATATGGTCAGGTGTATTGGTGGAACAACTTTTTCATTCGCAATTGCAATTGAGAATACAATCGAACCACCGATATTCAAATAGCCACGCGAACCAATATTTTTCAGAAATTTGGTTCAACTTATGGACAATTCGATTTAAGGATGTTCCAATTACAGAGGTTTGGCTGTACTATCATTCCCAATGTACCTATTTTGGTAGGTATAGTATCTTATTGGAGCAATAGCTTTACGCTAATTCGCATTCTCTTCGATTGTTTTCTATTGAAACCGAATATATCGACAAACGAATTAAATTTTTAGCTATTGCCAATTTATTGGTTGGCGAAATTCATTCGCAATCGCCCATCGCTACTCTGGACGCCTCAGTGAGGTCCTCCTCAGCCTGCGTGATGCGCTGCTTGACAAAACCTTCGTTAAATGTACATGCCGCTGTTAAAGCAGCAATTTCAACAATGTAAATGTGGTTGAGGGCAAAAACTAAAAAGCGCCCGTTTATTTCGTACCTTTATTAAAAACTATATCCAACTTGAAAGCCAAGCCAAGCATCTTGTTGAACTGAACATACCATTATACTTTTTGCATTTTACCATTTGCTGTAATTGCAAGAATAGTGAGAACTGCACAACACAATAACTTAAATTTGGATCTATACTTGGTTGAAAATTAGATGCCTCAGAAAGTTTTTCAGCGGATGTGCTGGCATAGCTTTGTTCAAGCTCACCCGTATGCCTATTTGGAGAGAACCTCCGTTTACGGCTTACACTGGGCCTAGTAGTACCATGTTCACCATGTTTCTTATCCATTTTCTACAGCGTATTTTCGTATGGTATTCTTGCAAGGCACGCAGTGAGGCGAAACATGCCAACTTATACCATATCCCTGTCTGCCTGCCTAGGTTTGTGTATTCTCTTTCCTACTCTTTATTGCGGTAAGTAGGGAGGACTATAAGGACATGAAGGTATAGGGGCACTAATGAGATCTAGGTACCTGCAAGATGGCCCATACGCGAGCTCTCGTCCTCGCCTGAACCTTCTACCATAAATCGGCTTCATCTTCAAGAGCTTTTGAAATGTTGACGTGAAGTTTTAAAGGCACATTCTTGAGTAGCTATAGGTTCGAATTAAATAAAAAAATTGAAAACCGAATTAGTGTGGGGAGGTGGGTTTCTTTGCAGCACACGCATTTATTTCCGCTGACTTAAACACCATTCCATGACCATCTGTGCTTGGAAATGGATTAATATTTCAAAATTGAACGAAATAACTCGTCTTCTTTTCACATCCGCCAATTTTAAGTAATTATTGTTGGTACCTTGAACCCGGCCAGTGTCAGGGTGACAAAATTGCCGTGAATCATCCTTTCACTATCATGTCACAATCTCCTTATGATGTAACCCTCGCAATCGATAAAATTAGCTTTCGTGCGTTTGTAACTCTGCTCATGACAAATGGCTGCTCATTTCCAGTTCATCTGTCCCTCCCCCAGTCACTCAGTCACCCGGTCGTCTTTATGATTATCCACCAACGCAGAAATGTGATTTATGAAAATCCAAAGAATATCGTGCCCGTCAAGCGATTCTGAACTGCCTCTTCAATTTCACTCTTTCATTAAAGGTTATTATTACGCTGTTTGTGTTTACGAGCAAAGTCCTGGCAAATTGCTTTTGGTTTGTTTACTCGTCAATCACACGATTGTAGGACGGATAGATGTCCTCGTTTGAATATGTTTGTAGTTTTCGTTTTCCAAGGCCTGGGTCATACAACAGTACGACACATCCCCCGATTCCTTCTCATTAACTACCACAACATGACTGGGGTGTCTGAACTGAATTGCAGCCTCAAACCGTTCGCTTTTTTTTCGATAAATCATCCTCATCACGTGATGGTTTCGTTTACTCTTCATGAGATCACCTTCAATCCGATTTATTGGTAAAAATAAACTAAACTTTCACCAACAGATGTAGATCTACCATCCGGCGGTATACTTTCTTCAACAATGCTACCAGCAGCATTGCCGCCAACGGCTCCCTCATCGCCATTGATCCAGCGTCGTGATTCCATTCTGAAGCAATCGACGTCCGCCAACAGTGGAGCCGCCAAGAGTGATAAACGCGTCTCAATCAAACAAGGAAACAACGTCCTGCCGCATGTCGAGTACATTTCTGAGAAAACAACAGTCGAGCGAAGAAACACCAAGCCCCCACCAGGTATGTCGTCAACTCCTACAAGCAAAGCTAAATTTATTCTAAACGTGTGTTGCTTACTTTCAGGTCGACCCGCATCGTTGGTCATCACAAAAAATGAAAAAGTAGCTCAATTCAAATTGGTTCGTTCCTCGTCAGTTGACTATGACGATATTGATGGACAGAGTGCCAGTAAAGTCGAGCAGCCCGAGGACGAGTCAGCGCCCTTAGTATTTACTAATCCTAAGAAATAGTGTAAATTTAAATTATTTCTTTTAGTCGATGTAGGATAGTGTAGACAGATGAAAAGAAAAACAAAATATAGCGCAACAAATTGTAGTTAAGGAGTTCCGAGTTCATTATAATAAGGGTTGTTTAAAGTACCAGAAACCGATGAAAACAAAATATTGTAAATTAATTAGTTGCCTAAACCGAAAATAAAGTTTTATTTAAATACAGTTGAAGACGAAAGTATCTCTTTTTGCTGAACCCAACTTTGAATTAAGCACATGTTTTTCTCATCTCTTGGCACTGATAATAACCTTGCTTTGAAGGCAGGATCAAAAAAAGAATTTTAACCACGAACAACTTTCGATAATAAAGGGTGTTTTTTTAGCCCTGTACTGTTCTGAAAGTTATATCTTTTACACCGGTTTAGTCAAACTTCAATAATATTCGGCCCTATCACAGAATCCATTCGTACAATTCGAAGTACCGAAACGAACTAAGAAAAAATGGAATCACAAAATCCGAACGGAATTACGATCCGACGATTCGTATTCAGTGGCAACCTTCACGAAGTTTGTAGCAGATTTTTCGATATGATTCCACTACGAATAAATTCTGTTATAGATTTTTCGGGGTTAGTAGCCCATTTTCAATTAAGATAGATTTCGTGAAAGGGGTGATTGCTAGATTTATCTTTCAAAATGAATGGTTCTGTCCATTGAAGGCCACTACCCTTCGCTGTTCTGTTCTTATACGATATACTATCTAAAAAATGAAACATTTGGAAGAGTGAGTACCTTTCACTGAAATCGTAAGCAACGTATTGTCCTTGCCCGTCCACTTTATGGGCAAAAACGAGAACATTTTGATTTAAAAGCTTACAAAAGTGCATACACATAAAACACGAAACTGATGGTGTAAGAGGCGGAATAAGGTTCTGTGTTGTAACAATACCTGCATTGATGTATGCGGATAAGGTATGCCGTTGATCATTAACTGACTTAACGCATGCTGTAATTGTTGGAATTACTCTGTTAATCTTGAGTGATCAAAAATTATGATATTTAGAAATGCAGGTGGATGCTACTCAAGCTTGGAAAATGGAAGTTAGACGGCGAAGAAGTTGAGATAGTCCTACGATACCGACACAAATATCTAGGTATCCTGATATCGTCATCTTTAAGCCTAAAACGACATTTTGAAGAAAAAGTAGCTGATGTTTAGAGAGCTATATGTGCGATTTGGGAACGTTGTTTCAAAATCAAATACGTGTTGTGAAGTGCAAAGCAAACTTTATTCCACTCGACTGCAGCCTCGATAATGCTATATGGAGCTAAAGTCTGGGGTTACGATACTCCTTGAAGAGGGTATTCCGGTAACCGAAAAATATCTCTAATTATATGCTAAACTTTGAAACTTTAACCCTCCCCTTTGTACACCCTCAAAATACACTTCAACTATATCTTAAAAGTACTAGAGGTGAATGAATCCAGAATACCAAACATAGTATTAAAAAGTATAATTAAAACAAATGGAAATATTTGCGAAGAATGGCAGAGAGTGGCAGCTGAAAGCGGAATAAATCCGACTCTTCAAGCGAACTAAACTGTGCACCACATCGTCCAGATTAACCAACACTTTGTGGCCGGTGCAATTTGAAAGAGAGAAGATTTCTTACTTCCTGTTATTTTTTCAATTCTTAAAGAATTCCGACTATCAATGTTGGGAAACCATATCCTAGAAGAAGTTGAAAGAATAAGTATCCGTAATGGGGAAAAAGGTTTGGACGTTTGATATAATTTCTCAACAGCAGCGGTATAGAAAGTGTATTGTAGAAGGAGATTTCTAAAAAAATAAAACTAAAATTTTATATTTTGTCAACCTGGTGGACGGCAATAGGCCAAATTCCTTTTGACTTATGACTAATATATTTACTGAAATAAAAGTCAATTAAAACTAACTAAAACTAGTAGGGACTGCAATTTTGCTATTGCTTACGTTATTATGGTCTGTATGTACTCAGCTAACGCAAAAGACACAATTTTGATTTCCGCCGTTCGTTTGGGTTCTAAGAATCTCTTGAAAACAATTCGCGGTAGGGTGACGGAAATTCAGAATATTTGGAATTTCACGATCGTGTGTAGATTAATGCTTTCTTTTCAGGCCGATCTATGGAGGGTCCGAGCCTGAGAAATTGCTGCCTTCCATTGATGACGGTCCCCGCCATCGCTGCTATCAGTCATCAAGACCAAGCTGTCTTTCTCTCGCGGTAGGTTCAGTCTTCATCTTTTTCTTTAGCCAGTAGGGTCGGATTCGAAGACCCTCTAAGCTGGAGCGTTGATGCTCGATTTGGGCAAGCATGTGTAGACGACGGATTCTTGCCTTCCGGACAACATCCAGATCGTGGTACAGCTGGTAGAGTTCGCAGTTGTATCTCCTCCTCCATTCACCTTCCTTGCAGACGGAACCAAGTATCCGACGTAAAATTTCTCTTTCGAAGTCACCAGGAATCAGTTTTGTAGTTTTGCTTACCATTCAGCTTTCGGTTCCATATAGCAGATTGTCAGAATAAGTATTTGGTGGGGCATCATTATGGTCCTTCGAGTCAGAAGTTTTGACCCCAGTTGCTTCGACAGTAACATCGGTTGCCAGGGGGGTTGTACGTCGGATCTCCACTGCGATGTCGTTTGTGAAGTTCACCCCATGGTAGATAAACTGATTTACTACTTCAAAGTTGTATCTGTCGATCGAGATGTTTTGTCCTAGGTGGCGAGGACGTTTCTTGGTCGTTAGCATATAATTTATTTTGTAGATATTGGTTAACACCAGCTCACTTCGCCTCTTCTTCAATTGCATACACGATGTCGATGTCGTCTGCATATCCCAACAATTAGACTGATTTTAAATGTTGCAGCCCGCCGCACTATCCCCTCTATCAAAAATCACAGGACAGCGCATCTCCTTGTCAGAATCAGGCGCAGGTTTCGAACGTTTCAGAGGTTCTTGAACCGAACTGCACGGTGCATAGCGCAGATTTTAGTGTGGTGCGACACAACTGTATACATTTTTACGGGATCCCAAATTCGGCCTTCGCTTCGAATAATTCCTTGCGATGAATACATTTAAAATTGATAAAAAGATCGTGAGTATCGAATTGAAGCTCGCTGGTCTTCTCCAGGATCTGATTCAGTGTGAAGATTTGGTCTATAGTGGATTTGTACGGCCATTGTACAAATAACATCAGTACCGAGATCAAGCGTAGGATAACTCTTGCCAACCGCTGTTTCTTCGGGCTCAAGAGGCAATGGAGTAATAGAGCCCTCTCTCGAAGAACCAAGTTGACTCTATATAAGACCCTGATCATCCCAGTCCTGCTATACGGCGCGTAGGCATGGACAATCTCGAAAGCGGATGAAGAAGTCCTTGGTCTCTTTGAGAGAAAAGTTCTACGCACGATCTTTGGTCCTGTTTGTGTTGACGGGTTCTGGAGGAGAAGATTCAATCACGAACTGTACGGGCTGTACAGCGACATGAGCCTAGTTAGGCATCTACGGATCCAACGCCTACGGTGGCTAGGTCATGTAGATCGTATGGACACCACAGCTCCGGCCCGAAGAATCTTCGAATCCGAACCTGTCGGGCATAGGACGCCCGCGTTTAATGTGGCGCACCCAAGTGGAGACACCAACTTGGTGTGCGAAAATGGAGACGGCTAGCCAGAGATCGGGCTAGTTGGAGAGGCATGTTGGTTGAGGCCCAGGTCCACCCCGGACTGTAGCGCCAATCGAAGAAGAAGAAGAACGTATGACATGACTGCCTTACATAAATGGTAGAATATGACTATTATAACCGCTTCACTCTTTTTCGTTAAGTTCGTTCACTTTTACTTACTAAAGTGGAAGTAGCTCTATCGTACGAAAATAAAAGTTTGTATTTGAATTTTGCAGAACTGTAGGTAATTTCGAAGTTGACCATGTTCCTTTCTGCCTTTTGTTCCATATGGTTGGACCATTCATTAGTAGCAACTTCGAAAACAGTTTCAAGGCTAGGTACCGTCATATTTTGAAGTCTTAAACCTTTTGTGAGGGATTTGCGGACAGATCATAATGCGAACGATGTTGCACAACACGCTCTCATACGAGACTAGATCCAAAAATATTTTCAAATATTAATCACATTTTTAAACGAAAGGGCCACCAACATTGTTACATATTCAAAAAAAACAGTAAAACTTTTCATAAACACTGTTGTCAGACAAGTTCAATGAATCGGCCCCAACTGTCCCCTCGGCAAGAGAGATACCCGATTTCACCGACAAATTTGAGGGACTTTTTGACTGTTAATTCCAAAATCTTGAAAAACGATTAGTTTGTCGTAATAAAAGTTTATTTCTGCTCCCTCTTACGGATTTTAAAACCCCACAAAGAGCACATAAAACAACTGTCACTTTGTAATTAATCTTCTTCCCCTACGCATCTGGCAATACCACTGTACAAATCATCGTACGCACTTGAAAGCTCACACATCTGTCAGATACATTCCATTCAATAGTGTACGCAACCACAATCGCGTTTGCGTTTAAGTGTATTGTAAGTAATTCACAAGACTTGAAACTTGCGCTCTATCAAGTTCCACATTTATGTAACGTAAACAACAACAACCTGCCTCCAATCAAACCGAGCGTAAAGCGTCCAACCGGCTTCATAAACAAACCGAAAGCATTCGCTTTCACGTGCTCTCGCTCGCAGTTGCCGCCTGTCGCCGTGTCATGTGTACTGTGTAGAGTTGTTGACGTTTCGCTTTTCATCATCAACCGTACAATACAATACAATATATTCATTTTTCGGGAGCACTTTTTGGGGGTGTGTTGCAAGCGTTTCGATACACACATCTAACGCCAGCGCAGTTGTTTGTAAAAGCTGTAAGAAAGCTCAGGTAAGCAGCTGACAGTTTAGAGGTCACCTTGAAGTATATTTTCTGATTCAATTTCCAATCGGGCGGTGAAGTGAACGAACGGCAAGAAATTTCGGAAAGTTACTACACGGAGTATTTGAGCAAAAAAAAGAAAGAAAAACAATAAAAATAAAAAAGTAAAGATAGTTTGTGCAGTTTGTGAAATTGTGAAGGAACTACAGGATACGAACGGCACAATCTAGTCAGGGTGAGCATATTTGAGTGCATTTTTGGACTTTGTATCTAGAAAGTGACGATTCGCTTGTTTAATTATCATTTTTTTGGATTTCGATTTATTGGTTCTTTTTCTTGCGTTTCGTCGAAGATCGCAGAGTGTGGATGTGACGAAGTTGAGCGAGTTCTTGTGTAAATGTTCTGTGTGTTCGGTTGCGATCCGTGAAGGTCATGACGGCCGAAAAAGTGAAAATGTTTTATGAATCGAAACGAATTTAGTCCACCACAACTGAGGAGGCTCTATGAATAATCCACATTCAGTGGGAGAAGAAGCTCTTCAAAATGGCATTTTCTCTATTCCGGCAGTAGATACACACATGATATGTGAGGATTTTGGGCAAAAATCAAGCGAAAACCTTGCGTAGACTGAAGACACTGTGCGTTTCATTTCAAATCGAAGAAGTCGTTATTGCAGAATTGAACGGGTTTCGGTTACGATCATGTGCAACGTATCAGAATGTATCTGAAACAATATTCCTATTCAAAAATTGCAGTAGCTTGAGAGAAGCTTTTTGCTTTTGGTTTGCGTTGACCCCCTTTCGATGTTGGCACCAGTTAGGATGGATACAAGCAACAAGTGCAAGTGCATTTCTGGTGCAGCGCGAAAACTGTGTCAATGCAAACGTGCCGGACATTGAAAAGTCGGATACAAATCAGATACATGTGTCTTTGCCGAGGCTACCAGGCTACGGAGGTGAAAACAGTCACGTGCGTGTGTGGGGAGGAAAACTTTCGATTTTATTCAAATACGCATCTCCTCCCCCTTGGCTGGTTTTCCTTTGGGTGTGTTCGGCACGGAGATAGTCCCGCGCAAGAAAGGCAGGCGCGGGGTACGCCATCGAATACATAAGATTTCGTGGTAAACGACCTTAATTACATGAACGTTCTGATAGATTGTCGTTATTTTGGTTATTTTTGGCTCACGGAAATGGCGGGGGTGACTTTTGATGACGTCGCTGGGTACAGTACACACACCAACGCCAATCCCACGGAATACACTCCCCCGCATCGAATGTGAACTTGTGTGCTGTAGGGAGTCGTGGCAGAGTTGAATATGCTCTTTTGCTGTGCTGTCGTCCTGGCCGCGGCTAGCTGGCCATATGCGGCGTCTACATATACGACTCAATTGATTTCATCCAATCCGAACCACGGTTACATAAGCTTAGGATTGATCATTGTGACGCACCCGCACTCAGAATCGGTTTTTTTTTTTTTTTGATAGTCACGTGAAATCCGTGAAGGTCGCCGCGACCTTGATGACCCTCAAGTTCAATGCATGAGGACGTGGAATACACGCTGAATGCCGGTATACGTGCATATGATATCTGGGAATTTCTTCATCAATGGGAGACCATAAAAATTCAGTTGACTTCAGTTTTTCGGTGACGCGGTCGTGATGGGTAAATAAAGCAAATAAGCGGGTAGTGACTCATTCAATCGATAGCCACGACTCTGGATTTTCGATTACGCCGGCTTGTTTTATCTAGTGGTGGGGCAGTTTGAATTCAGTCACGCCAAATTCATCAGCCGAGGTCACCTCTGTGCTGGAAATGCGTAATCCTTGGTAGAGAATATTTCTGTTTTTCCAAACCTCTTCTCCCAGTTGAACTGTTTCTTTTTTATGGTAGCTATGACTAGGCTTCCGTGAATTATGATGTCACAAAGTGAGTTGTTTGTTTCTCGACGGAGATATTTATAAAGCCGTCCATTTTGTGAATTTAAGTAGAATATGTTCTGATATCGATTAAATTTGTGTTTCATTATCTGGATTGGATCTTGTCATTCTTTGGAAATAAAATTTTGTGATGCGGGTGTACAACAAATCGGGTGTTGCTGCAGGTCTCGATTGTGACAAGGCAATTTTCGATCGGCGGTTTCGACACAATTAGGACAGTAACTCGGTTAAAACCGGACTAATATATTCGTATTTAAAAGTTAAGTTTTAAATCCAATCACTCGAAGTTGGTGGCTAGTACACATCACAAAGGTGCAGCAAAGTAAAACAGATTGTTTTGTGAGACATGTGATGGAGTTTTGTTGAAACCACATGCCTACCACTTCGAATTGAAACCAAAAAAGTCTGTTGGCTATAACCATGAAAATTGACGTTAACGGAATAATAACCCAATGACACCAACAAACCACATTGAATTTGTATGGATGCATTGGCCCCACCTTCCAAATGGGCGACAAAGTAGTAACAAAATGAACCCTATCGGTGAGGAAAATGTTCTGTCAAAATTGGTTATCAAAACGCTGGCGTTCCAGCACCCGATCGCATGAACTTCCAATGAATTCTGTGGTCTGGTCTAAATTCTTAAATTAAGACATATTGTCTATATGAGGGTGCAGAACAAGTATTCGGTGACTATTTTGCTGTGATGTCACGTTTAAAGTGAGAATTTCGGCCTGATTTCTGTAACAAAGTCCATGTTCTGCTTCTGCTGGTATGTTTGAAAATAAATAGTATTTGGCTTAAGGCGTCCCTCTTTAGAACAATTCGCCTCATTCCGTAGTTCACGCTGAGTACCTTCTTCTTCAAAGATTTCTGTTTGATGTGAAAGGACACCGGCCTACAACGCTGCTCCTGTATATCAGCTTCTCTCCAGTCACGTATGGGGACGTCCACAGGCCTCTAAAGCGGCTTCTAGACGCAATAAAATAGTCGCGAAAGATTTGTAATTCGCTAACAAGAGATGTTAGAAATGCTAGCAATGGACCGTGTCTTGTTTGCACTTGACATATATAATAATATATATGGGTGACTCCCTCTACGGCTCGTAGAGGGCCTGGGCCTAGCATCTCAGCAACTACTCGTGTTGTGCGTGCTATTGTTCTCTCACGAGTGGAAAGGGACCTACAGTTTAATGCCGAATCCGAACGGCTTTGTTTGAGAAGCATTTTCTAGACAGGAAATACTCTTTGAGCATTGTCAGTGACTCGAAAGAGGTGGGGTCGTGAAAATTGTTTTCGTCGCACAAAACAGGAATCGAACCTACGTCGTCGAGGTTGGGGTCGACGCACATACCCATAATGCCACAGGCCACCACTTGCACTTGACATATTCTCTTTTATTTCTTTTCGGTCTTGGTTTAATGACATGACATATAAGAAAGAGCTGGTGCATTTGTCAGGAATAAAGAGAAACCGGCAAATTGAGAAGATGTTGTGGACTATTCTTGGACACGACAGAATTCATGAAGGAGCCCAGGGTTTGACTGCAATGTTAGACTAGTGATTTGCTGGACCAGCAACTAAGCCGCAGATGCCGAACTTATCAGGAACTTACCGAAATCGACCCAACTCTCGTAATCCTAAACATTCATCATCCTTTGGCAGATGTGCAGAGGAAAATTAATGAAAGGATAATAGAAAAAACCTAACCTTATGTATGACCACTTGGGTGTTATGGCACATGTATGACAGTCCAAAAACCGACAAACCGCAATGTGATACAAAGCTACTCAAGACAGCGGTCAGAAGTACGACATGAACGCTCAGTCAGACGAGAAACGGGAAGAAGAGAAACATGGGTATGACAATGAGCCTACGATGGTCTAAGTGTGAAGGGCCTTTACTAACTCAACCTAACCTAGACCAGTGATGGATGAAAACGGGTCGTACTTTGATCAACCAACACGAGCGCAACGGAGTCCTAATTGTGGCCATGATATCAATATAAGTGTCGCTAGAGTTGCAGGACTCTCTGATCGGTTATACTGAGCCGTCAAAGATCTCGAGTCGATAACTGCTATTTGAGTAACGTTGGGTTTGCTCGTCTCCTTCAGGGTCTTGTGTAGTGGACTGACGGCTAATTCTGTATCACAAATAAAAATCACGACACCAAAAAAAATGTATTCAATTACCCTAAATCCTTTGTATAATACTTTTTTTTTAAATCCTTGAATGGTCGTTCTGGTCGACAACCCTCATCCACTTCCTCCTCCTGTTCATACTCACTCTTCCTTGACTCTATTTAAGAAATGTCTATTCTAAAACAGTGACCATTCAAATAAGTCTTGACGAGCTATAACGCAAGTAACACAGTCTCAAAATTGCATGAGATAGCTTACTTTTATGAACCCTAAATATATCGTTTTCGTATTTTTACAACCCTCGTTAATGTTATTTCATGAGTTGCGCAACTTAATGTTAGCCTTGAAGAACGACACGTGCCGACCGGTGTCTTTTCCTTGAGCACATCTGCATAAATTATCTGCAAGTAAGTAGACCGAATTACGATCGTCATGAGCCACGTCATTTTCGTTTCATTGATCATGAGGTAATTGAAAGTTCGCGACCTTGGGTTTGATGAATCAAGAGTGAATAATTTGCAGTTTTTATGCAGTCTCCCTGCTGTCATTGACCCTCGCGTGTATTCGTTTTTGAAGTAATCCCTTCTCGGTTTGCCTTCTAATCTGATTCACACCGGTTTGCCTGCTTCATGTCCTAACAACTTGTGTGTTTTGTTTTGCTCTTCCCGGGAAACGAGGAGTGGAGAAGCAGACATGGTGTTCAGGAAGTGTGACACGACTGCGTACGGCTGCGTGTTGGCGCAGGAATCTGGCGAAACCAGTTTGTATTGCAATTGGGCGAATGAAGGGACTGGTCCACTTCTGATTTGATGGCATATCTCACCGAATAGTGGAGTAAATCTTGTATGGTCAGTAGTCGCCGTAAATCTTGTACGGTCAGTTGTCAATTTTGGTATACCGAAATGGAATCTGAACATATCTATGGAAGGCTTGCAGAACTATAACCGCAAAGGAATGTGATTTAAATTGAAATTGTTTGACGTTTATTCTCAGGATTTACTTCACGTATCGCTTTATTAAGTAAACCCGTCAGTGTCGATTTTATTTAAAATAAAAATGTAATGAGTCCACTCACTTTTCGGACGTAGACAAATAGAGAACTGCCACAAATGTATTTGTCAGTCACTTTGTGAAACCTGACTATCGCTACAGAACCATTGCGAAAGTTATTTTGTATCTATGGTACATGAATCGAAACGAGAGGGAAACTCTTATCCGTTTTTTGACAGCGTGTCCATTTCAAATCTCTTTTTAACAACGTAATTAAATGCGCAACAAAGGGATTAGGCAATATGCTAAACATTGAGAAGCACCCTTGGTCAACTAATCCTGTTTTGTTTTTAATTACGACTATATGTTTTGTTGCTCGTGATACATATGGAGGTATAGGGAAAATGCGGTAAGATTAATTTCTCAAATCCCAGAAAACAGAAATTCCCTTCATTTTCAGCACTGAACTGCACTTATTCGTTATATATTGAGGTACGGCGGATGCGCTATATTTTCGACATCACACTATTCGTTGCCCCATGGAACTGAACTGAAATTTAACCACAGTTTTGATGAAGTGCGTAATTAAAAAAATTAATAAAAAAAATTAACAATCCTTAATTGTGACTTTCTCAAACTTGGCCGTTCAGAGTCGGTGGAAAACTGTAGGTCCCTTCCAAACATCACAGACCCACAACATGAGTGGTTGCTGAGAAGATAGGCCTCTATGGGCTGTAACTAGTGATGGGCGATTGCGTATGATTGCACAATCTAATAAATTGGCAATTGTTAAAAATTGAATTCGATTGTCGATTTAGTCGGAAAACAATCGAATAATAATCGAATCGAATTTTTTCAGTACCTACTGCAACCAAGAGAATGCCGGGTTCTCACCCAATCAGTGCGGGGATTGTACTCTCATTCTCGTCTATGTAAAGTTTAAATTGAAAAAAGAAATTGTTCCAGCAATACACCTGACCTAATACACACATGATACAATCCAACAATCTCTCTCCGACTTGAAGAATCGGCGAATACACGCATTCGTTGACAATTGGAATCGTCCCTACAAGAATCGAACATCAACAATCGACTCCGCTCAATTTGAATTCGAATAATTGCGATTGCGAGAACAATCGAAATATTCGATTGTTTTTATTCGCAATTGCCCATCGCTAGCTGTAGCGCCCCATAATATGTATTATTATAAAGTCGTTGCCATTGTCGGTTGTGGTTTGATAGCCGCTTCCAATCGTTAGTGCATTTCGAAATATGGAAGCAAGTGAAGAATTTAAAATACCTCGCGGTTGCGAGAAATTTTGAAAAAATTGTATCCAGAAAGTCAGAGGCCGTTGTCAAAGTTGACGGTTTTTTTACTCGGTATTGTATGTTCCAACACGTCCCTTATGAACTTTGAACAATATTTGAAACAAAAATATCTCGAATACAGAGGCGAGAAACAGGAAGAAGTTCAATTTTGAGCAGCCACTTCTTTAAAAGTGGAGGGCTCTGCTTCGATTGTTTGGTCACATGGCAGGAATATCAGGGTACTTGACGGGGATTCCACCTCTCTGATATCCTTTCGTTCCTGCGTTAAGGGTGGTGGCGAAGGTTCGAGTGGGCTAAAGACTTCTTATTCGTTAATCATCGTCGACCCCTTTAGTGGATGCGGGCCATTCCATCTGACAATAATCTCAAAATTTACTGAGAAATACCCTAATGAGCTTGCATGTAGCGGAGAATGTCAAAGTTACCCCAATCTGGCTTTGAGGGTTGGAAACATTTGAATAAGAAAGCCGACAAACTGGAGAAACATGGAGCCGGATTCCATAGTTCACCAGATATGGAGGTGTGGAGAGTACACTCTACATTTCGTGTTATTCAGGCTGTAAAAACATGTTATTTTTTAAGTGGCCAACATTAGATGTTCTCGTTTAACTAACTGAGCAATAGACAGGAAGACGTAACCAACGTAAAAAGTAGCACGCACAAGCGATTTTGCAAAGTGTTCTTGCACCGATATTGCACCAATGACAACGATAAGCAGGGGCACTGGCCGATTAGAGTAATTTAATTAGTTTTGATTATCTCCTTTTAATAGCTTGCTCGGATAATAGAACTTGCGGCTGATTGCTGTTCGGATAAGTGTCGTCAGTTTGCTGCCGATGTTGCGTTCGGATAACTGACGTTTCGGTTAATGAACATGAATTGAACAATATGTTGCTAAGAAGGGAATGCCTTATACCCCTGAACACCTCAATTTGATTGATTAACAGGTCAGAGGGAAGATCCCAAGACAACTTTTGTCATTTGGTAATTGAGATGTTCGTGTTCTTTACATCTTGTTCTGCAGAGCGGTCCAGTAGAGTAGAGCTCTTTCGAAGTCCTGGCACTTTGTAACTTTTGTTCTGGTTTGTAAATTAAAGTCATACATATTCCAATTTTTAGCCATACACAAATGTGGTAAATATTCTCTTGTGCCTTCCGTAGACATCAATCGTACAATCTTATATACGAAAAAATATACGACCTGCAAAGCGACATGGGTCAGTACGCTCATCTGTCCATAACCGAACACTATGAAAAGAAGCAGCGAGAAATAAAATTACTCTATCCAATTACTTTGCAAACGCACTGGCTGTGAGGCAATAATTGAATCATATTCCTTTGTGGATAAATGTTCCGACTACCATAGATCGTTTGTTATAATCAAATCCATTCATTTTGTGGTGAAATGTTAGCAGTATGTAGGAATTCTGATTCTGGCCCCATGTGTAGATTGACAATGCCGAAATCTAAAAATGAGCTGTTGGAAAATTAGAAGCTCAGTGATTTTATCAATTCTCTGCCGTTTCGTGTGCCGGTTTCGGACAAAAAAGTCCATATTAAACCAGATTTTTACTCTACGGTGGATCCTGTAAAAAGACACAATAAGCTATCTATTCGTCGATTTCAAGGTCGCATATGACAACTATACAAAACTATGTCTAGTTTTAACAACCTCCATAGTCTCGTCAGACTGTTGCAGGCTAAGCATATCAATCCTTATTTTCACTAGAACTCGAACGGGACGCTTATAACCAAGGGAAGGCAATCTCCCAACGTGAAGAGAAACTAGTGCAATGTTCAACAAGTGATTTTATTTTTGCTTAAACATATCTGATAGGTAAGACAGAAGGCAACATTTCATTTAGATATAAGTGCACTGCTTAGGATTCTATTAGGTTGTATCAAGGAAACCATTTGCAATGGGGCAGACAATGTGGTCAGCTGTCATAATGGGCATCTTATTAAGCGCTTCATAATCAATCATTGAACATTTTGTAATCGCTTGGAAAGCCTATCGACGCCATTTGGGTGCTGTGGGAATCGGGTTGGCACTGACTGGCGTCAACCTGGCGATGCCCAGTGTTGAAACTTTTCCTACAAACCAATTGTGCTTATATTAGTTCACCCGAGCTCAACCTGCCAAACTTATAAGTGCGGCCTCTTGTTCTAGGGGTTACAAAAAAAGGAACTAGCCCTCCAGGTTGGGGGCTGTGCCGTCGGGGTAACTGCCCGGTCACACAAAACAAAAATTGTTACGAAGCAACAACAAGCCTCGGAAACGGATGATTTTACTGATGACGAACCCTGCAAACGGTGTATGGAGTATAAGATCGTTTAATTGTCCGCCGGAGCTTCTCGGGGTGCCGCCCAATCAAAATGTGCCACTGTTGCTTATGTCTGCAACTTCAGAAAACTTCACAAGAAATGGGGTTTTGGTGGCCAGTTCACATCGCATCCACGTGAGATCATCTCGCCCCCCTATTCGCTCGTCCAGAATTTCCACTGTGCCATAAACTCCCTAGCACGTAGCGCCATCCTGTTGAAACCACATGTCGTTGGTGCCCATATCATATAATTCAGATGAAAAGGATTTGGTAAACATCGACCAATGGCGCTCGACGTTGACAGTGATTGCCTAGACAACGTCGTGCTCAAAGAAATATGGAGAGATGACGCCGCACCCGTTAGCCCAAAATCCAAAACAATCTGTGATTTTTTCGGGACGCGTTGAACGCTTTTGGAAACCATAGGAATTAGCATTGTCCCAGAATGAGCCTCATATTATGGCCATCTTAATGGCCGAGGCATGCAGAACGTTGTTCCAACAGAATACCCATTCTGAGAAGACAGTTTTATAATTTGCGAGTGGTTTTCGATGCTATGACCCTCCATGATAGTTTGGCAAAAAGGACTGAATAAATGACATCTAATTTCACATATGTAACTTCAAAAATATAGCTGCTATCAACTGGCATAGTTCGAAAGTTCCTTTAAGTGAATTTCACTTGGATGACCTGGTATAATGTTGCTTCAAGACGGATTTCATATAATTGCTGAATTGATCATGTTCGATATTCACTGAATATGAATTGAATTATAATGAATTAAAAAAAACAGGTCACGATGCAACTTATTGTATGTTACACTGCGTAGCCCTTCGAATTCATAAGAAGTGTCATTCAATCATATACTGACCGTACATCCCTGCCAGAATTACACCGCACATTGAGAACCTCCTTACTTGAGGTCGCCGCTACATTTCACTGTAGATCGTCAGACGTCAAGTGTCAGCCAAACCTCTCAAGCTCCCACTTACCGCAAAGCTAACACCAGTTTGCCATTCCTTCTGTATTTATGCGTGCAATCACTATCGTGGACAAGCGTAGTCTATTACCCCAGCTCAAAGTCAAAACCACCTCGGTCTAGAGCCAACTTATCCACGCGCTGTACCTGACCTAGCCACCTTAAGCATTGAGTCCGTAGGCGCCTGGCTATTTATAACCTAGTCGCATTCGAACTACATTTCCTACCCATTCTGACCTTTTACATATAAATATATGTGCTGATCTTTTTATCAGCCCTTATCTGCTTGTTTATTTGTGTGCACACGATGAGAACTTTGATACCCTCTAATCGGTCGGGAATCATAATTTGATCATCATTTTTTTGCAGCGAATCTCAAATCAATGCGGACTATTCCCTAGCGTACTGTATTGCCTTTTTCAATTAAAACGGCCGAGCAAAGCTAATATCGCATTCCTCACTGCGAGCGGCGTTAATCGTGACGCTCATGATCGTTAAAAGCCGACTGTGGTTACGTAAACCATCTCGGCTCTTGTTGAGCTGATTTATATCTTTTCATTCCCAGTCACACTCAGTTTCACTCAACACATCGAGCAAGCACTGGCATCCAAAAAGAGCTTGGAATTTAATACTGTTTTTAGTTTTGTTTGTTATTGTTCCCATCTAGAACTAAAAAGCACTTCCACCCACGTTCACAATGCCCACTGCATTCGGACAAAGTCAAGGCGTCATTCATTGCCGCTGATTACGTGCGACAGTCACGCTTGTAGAACGTTATGCATTTGTGCCATTGTGTCTGGTGGACGTTGAAAAAGCACAGAAACCACGAGAGCGAATTGTGATTGTAATCAAACAAAATTACAACTCAATTTAATGGTCGTTGGTGTTCTCTCATCCGAAAGAATGACAAGGACCGTTCTGGACTTTACAAGCTGAAAACAAACTTTCTAATCTAAATTTATACTCACCGCGTAGAGGTCATAATATTTTGACGAGAATCGTAAACCGAGCACTTGTTTCAAAGATCTCATAAAAAGTGAGGTAAGTTAATTGCCATCCGATCTAGATAGAGATCGACGCCGCTTACAGTGGAAGTTGTATATTCTAGTAATTGAATAATTATTTTATCGTTTCAATACGGCTAGGGACATGCGGAAACACATTAACATCATTAAATTGGTGAATTAGTCAAGTTTGCGGTTGTATTTTCGAGGAAGAGAATGAAAAAGCAGTAAGACGTATCTTGAGTCATCCGTCAAGTACGTCCAATGATATGTACTTTCTAAAGTGATTTCAAAAGTGATTGCTTACTCCGATGACAGAGCATTAATTGCTTGAGGGACCTCCATTGCGAATATAAAGTATTCTGGCTCAAATTTTCGACAATGAGTCTCTTATTACAGGCAATCCAGAGCCTACTGAGGAATCAATGCCAAAAACACAGGGAGTTGGTCATGGCTTCTAAAAAGAAGGTCATTTAGAGCACCACTTATAGAAGCTTACGTTCCTAACTCTGAATAACGAAATCTCGAGGCTTCGGGTACGAGATTGGAAACTCAACGAGAATGATTGTCCTGAATGGGAGATAGTGATCACACCCAAAACTCTCTTGTCACGCATACGCCGCGCCAAAAATCTCCAAGCAAGAGGGTACAGACTCACCACTGGCCGAACAGCCGACTTAGAAACACTGCAGCATTCAATCCCAATAGGTCTGTCACCTTTCATCTATCAATCTGACAGCTCGATTTCAAGAACATCAGGGCTATTACAGTCAAACTATTTAGAAAGCAAGCCAATAGCTACATCGCACTGCATTTCCTTTTTTTATAATTGAGGCATGTTCAAGTGATCACTAGTCATAAGTCCCCTGCTTAGGGCCCAATACGGGCAAACACTATAGAAAGAAAGGGATAGAAGGAACCAACATGCACATTGGTCCTAAATATCTGCAGTTTTTAGTCTCTGTGAAATATTGGGCTGGGAGGAGCACCTCAGAAAGTCTGAAGGCAGCCTTAAGGGAAAACTGAGGGGTATTCCTGGAGAGACAGGTTTTGTGGGTGAATTCATGGATAGAAGGAATACAAGTGGTAAACTCACTTGAGCACCGTTTGAAAAAGGGCAAAGAACAGGCACGGTACGTCGGTGTTTAAGGGAGTCAAGAGCACCTGAGCTTAATATCTCGCCTTCCAATTAGTGAGTGCAGGCTGGGAGCTAAACTATACCAAATATGTGTGTTGTGATCAAGCCTAAAGACCAAAGCCCATAAAATCCGGTGCGTGCGTTCCAATTGACATCCACAAAAATCGTATTTGACGGACTGCAAACAGATGCCCAAATGCCCATACGTACAATCCCACACAACCATGAGAGTAAAATGATACTCATGCATGCATAAGTGATACACACACGTGAGAATAAGCTGTCAAACGGAAGAAAAGTTAAAAGTTCGCCAACTTCATCCATTCTGATGCATTCCACATATAGCCAACACTCGTTGTCTCGCTCCCTCTTATTAGCTCTTAAGAGTTGTCAACGCACGCCCCGTATTCTGTGGGTTTGGGCCTTAAGTCGTATAAATTAAAGCCAAATCGGCTTCAATCAACTAAGGAAACCTAGAGATTTCGCAGCACTTTTGTCGACATGTTGGAAAGGATGGAAAGTTTTTCAGTTTCACCGATACAAACGCTGATTAATCGACAGCAGACAGCCTTGAGTTTTTGAATTCCACAAGTGCTCTGCCTTCCCAATTGTACGGCCGCAGTGCAGGTTCTTGGAACGAGCTGAGGGTGCTGTCATAAGCGAGAAAGGAGAGATTTTAAATAATCTTATTGCTGATTTTCTGTTAGTTTACCAAATCATCATGAACAGAGAGACTCGCGCCGGCGGACAAGACACCACATTAAGCAAAAAGTCAACGTTTAAGCGCCTTATTGGGGGAATCATAGAGCCATATCCAAAATTGTGATGAAAAGTGTGTGGTGCAGAGACATCATTGCTTAATTGTTCTTGCAACACTTTGATTCAGAAGCTAACATTCTGTGAGGAGTGTGGGAAAACTGGACCTATTATTGCATCTACATCTACCCAGATGTTAATGAATGATCCATCTCACTTGAGTTTTTGGTAGGGCTTGAGTGGTGTTGACGGACAATACACCAGCTTAGGGTAAAAACAGGTATTTTAATTGAAACCGAATCAGAGGACATGTTTCTCTCATCGATTGAGAAAAACTTCCTACTTCGCAGCATTCTGACAACCTCGAATATGTGATTATTCCAACAAAGTGCTGTGTTGATACACATCTCCAAAGCCTTTCGTTTTCATTCGCACAAGGTGAAGGTGAGACGTTAACAGGTTACTAGCCTAGCACGTTCATCGTTCTCAACTGAATTCCGGTCATTTGAACTTATTCCAGCAAAGTTGATGCCTAAGTGCTACTCAAAAATGACGTAAGTGTCGATAAAAAGTTCAAGCTATCAACTGTGACAGCACATTCCCATTACTTGAGAATTTTTCTCTAAATGATGAAATGCCGCACACAATAAAATTAGAATTCTTTTTCGGACCGCGGCTACGCGCCGTCTGTTCGATTTTCAGAGTTCGAGTTTATCAGAGTAAATCTAGCAAAAACTGTACTAGTTCCCCTTCTTACTGTGTCAACATAGTGGAGCAATCTATGACTAATGTGTAAACATGATCACTGATTAGGTTCTCAATCTTGTTTCGCAGACACAGCGAAAAAATCTATATTTAGACTTCTAATCGGGGTTCGTTCTTTACTTTGGGGAATTGGATTTCTGCTGAAGGCTTACGCGAATCATTGGGCAGATCTTAAGCAAACATACAAAAGTCAAGTCAAACAGTTCACCGACAATTTGTTGGCAGTTTAATTATATAGATTATGGTTGATTTTGATGTTTTTCTATGTCACGACCAAGGAAACGAGTTTCAAACAGATTTAGTTAGATTTACAGCATTTTACGGCGGTTTCACGACTGACTGCATAAGGGTTTTGGTCTCAAAAGTGTCGTTAAGAAAAAGATGACAAAAGAAGCAATTTTGAGTGTCTACCCAATCAGAGACTTTCAACGACTTGCTTCAGGAGAGACCTCCAGACTCTAACTCGTTTTAATTTTTGAGCCAGCAACCTCGTCGCGGGTCTGCAAAGAGGTCGCATTTAAAGCATGCTTCGGAGGACGTCATGATAGGGACCACCATGCCACGTGTCTAAACCATCGAAGGAGGTCCCTCGGTTGGGAGAAGCAGCTTCTCGACATTGAGTTCCTCACGTACTGTCGTGCTTCCGACCCTACCCTAGCGGGTAACTCTTACAACAGTTTCAAGAAATTTAATCTCGGCAGCTTGTATACGCGATCTAATTCTTTCGGCCATTTCTCTCATAGGTAAAAGTTGGAAAAAATGCTTAGTTGTAAGCCGCTAGCTTGGATTTAACACCAAGTGCAGCCTTTCTAATGGCAGCTCTTCTTCCAAGCTGTTTTACAATTGATTCAGCTCTGGTCGACCCCACAGGAAATCTTAACATTATTCCTCCCATCACTCGTAAAAAATACCCCGAGATACCTGAACTTCTTCACTTGCTTCAATCGGTCTCCACTTACATGTAGAGTGCATTGAACCGACATACTGTAGATTAAAAATAAATCCCAGCATCTGTACATACGTTCACAAACCTATCGAGTAAAGCTGGAATTCCGTCTGCGAGGATGCGAGGTTAACCAAATCAGCTGCAAAGAGGACCATCAACCTCATACTCTTCCAGAACACTCCAGAGTTTACATCTACAGAATTACGTTGGACTGTAAACAATACCGGTACCTCATACAAATGGAGGACGTAACTTAACGTGTCATTGACAAGACCATCAATCAAGCGGCTGTTTGTCGATACAGTTCACGTGCACAAAAGTTGATTCTTTCATTTATTTCATTTTTTCTGCTGTTGTCAAGTCTTAAACTCTTGCGAAGACAACTTACAATTCCACGAATCCCGGATGTCAGAGAAATGAAGTCGGAGATCAGGAACCACTAACTGTTAATACGGCTGTGCGATCTAACTTCCCATGTACATAAATGTAATATTCCGGAGGAAAGGTCAAAATGGCATTCAGGCAAAACGACAACAATGAGCACTTCAGTTGGCAACGATACAGATGAAACAGAGAGTAGCCAGAGAATGACTTCTTCAAGGGTGAAGATCCCCAGGAGAAGATGAAATCAAATGGTCGCTGTATTCCAGCGAGTGTGTGTGTACAACAACAACAATGTTTGTAGGCCAAATCACCAACTGGGAAAGCAGTGCTGAACTGCTGATCAGTAATCTCCGTAACGAGATAAGTCAACGGCGTTCTGAGGACCCAGATTTCACCCACAATTATGGTTATCCCACCTTTATTTCTCAAGAAGACCTCCAGGGAACTCTCAAGAACTTGCAATAGAAGATAAAGTCAGTCAGAATCAATGACATACCGAATATTGTTCTTCGCAACCGACCACAAACGGGACAATGACAAATCTCTGGGCGGTTAGTCTTCTTCTTTAACCAAGGTCTCTAAAAAGATAATCATTCGGAAATTAAAATTGACTTAGTGAATGCATCCGACAGGGCCTGTTCTTCAAGCTCGGCCTCAGTAAACCGACGGTGATTCTACCGCGTTCTTTGACTTCGACAGAGTCTATAACAGGAGGCTGTTGGCTCGCCGACCTTGTTCGCAATATTTACTACACAATTCGCGACATTTAATAGAGTATAGATGATGTCCGAACAAATATATTGTTGCAGCAAGACTTTGAAACTTTTCTTATTTCCCACCTCTCTTACTTACAAGATGAAAAAGCTTGCTGTCAAAATTAGCGTGTGTAAAAGCCGAGTGGTGGCCCGTGGCGTTGTGGGTATGTGCGCCGACACCAACTTCGACGTCGTAGGTTTGATTCTTGCTCTGTGCGTTGAAAACAATTTTCACGACGCCACCTCTCGAGTCACTGACAATGCTCAAAGAGTATTTCTGTCTAGAAAAAGCTCTCAAACAAAGCCGTTCGGATTCGGCTTTAAACTGTAAGTCCCTTCCACTCATGAAAGAAGAATAGCACGCACAACACGAGTGGTTGCTGAGAAGCTAGGTCCTGGCCCCCTACGGGCTGTAGCGCCACCCATATTATTATTATCATTTAAAAGCCGATTTACAGAAACCAACTTCATATACAAAATGTTCAAGGGAAATGTTTTCGAATGTGTCCGTTTTTCGAACGTGCACATGAAAGAGTACGCCTCAGGGGATTCAATCCCTCTGAAACATTCCTCTCGACACAATTGTTCTAATAAAATGTCAGCAAAGATGTTGTAGACTGGCGACTGCACGCACGCATCTACGAGGATCTCTATATTTGCTGGCCATTCAAATCCCTTTACCAACGAAAAAGATCACAAGCGACTCATGCATGTGACACTCGTTTTTTCGGTTTTTGGTTATCTCTGATGCAGTTCGTTTCAACGAAGAGATAATTGCAACTAGCCAATGATGTGTGAAATAACTTGCTTACAAGTGCACTCAAACAAGCTCAAAAATAACCACCCCACCACTACCAACACAGCAAGGTCAAGGTCACATGAGTCGCGGCGTCGTCGCCTGATCCACACCACTTAACTCGATATAAATCTGTATTCTTACGCACTCGAACCGAAGCCGTCGATAATTCGCGAAGCGCTTGCCTCAGTCACTGTTGACTAAAAAACACACAACATATTGCTGATTCGTTTGCGAGAATCGGCAAGATCTATTTAAAGATGAACCGATCCTTCCTTCCAAAGAGACAACGATCACACAGCCCTAATTGCCCCCAATCTGATGCGGACTGTTAGAGTGTATGTATCTATTTATTGAAAACATCTCAATCAATGGCATCCCAAAGCTCAGCACTCTCTCGCACAGTTTCTCGGCGTGTATTGCTCTCAATTGTTGACGTTATCGGTCAATTGGTATTGGTTCCCCCAAAAGCGACAAGCCCGAGATATCTCACTTACGGCGAATTGTAGCGCAACCTCGACCGCGGGCAGTCTCTCCAATTCTCTAGCCATGATCGAACGGCTGAATCGGTACTACACACACTCCAAGTCAATCCTCAATGCCATATGGCTCTTCCTGCTGCTGATGTTTACAAACGTGTGTGCCCTAGTGAAAAGTGCCCTGATGGGGAATAAATCTAGCGTTGCCGCGGTATGTCTCCCAATAAGCCCACTGTATCACTTGATCGCAAAGACTAAACTTGCACTTGCACAGTTCAGCTAACCAAATCGGTCGTCACTTTTCGTTGTTTTCCAATTGATCCTCATGACCTGCATGGCTAGCAATAATTGCCGCCTCTCTGGCCCCGTTGCGCCGGCAGTTCTAATCGGAATGCCCGACAAGCGCAGAACGTCGTCTGCGAACTCGATCGCTTGATCTAAGTTTGAACACCGTTCAATTGTATTGTTATTTGTGTCGTCGTTTGGGGAAGCAACAAACGGCGGCGACAAACAGTCGCCTGATAGCGGGTGCTGCTGCTGATCGGTCAATTGGCGCGGTAAGAGAGTGTCATGCCCATCAAGATGTGGTGCCGTTTGCTGACCCCCGTCTGCGACAATCGGTTCTGGCAAATGGGTGACATTGCCGTCGAGAACATTGTGTGTTGGCGTGATGTAATTGAAGTTAATTTGGGAATATCGAAATTGCTCTCGCAGATGGTGTTCCTCGCCGCAGTTTGTCTGTGGCGTGGACATTTCGACCAGGATTAGTGTGGAATTTGCTCGATATGAGCCGGTACCTGACTTCGGCTCTTGCAACATTGTTTGTTTGTTTCGATTCGAATTGATTTCATTGAACCGTACTTATGTGGGCCATAGCCGCTATCCATCCTTCCCGTTCAGATGTGCCAGTGTCGCGCAGTTCCAAGTGTCAAATTGCGAATTCGCCGACGGACTGTCAGCGTAACATACGAGTTGTTGAGGTGTGCAGTGCGTTTAATCTTTTGTGGTGTTTATTAAAAGAGTGAAATTATTTTCGATTGTTTTTTTTTTTTTGTGAATCGGAATTACAAAGTTTAAGAAGGTTTTCGCTTTATTTGTGTGATGAGTTGACTTTGAATTGTGCCTTTAATTTTCTTCTTAGCAGCTTGCTTAAGCAGGTTATGTGAATCTGAGCGTGGCTTGGAACCGATTGGCTGATTCAAGCTCTCGGTAACTCAAGATTTCATCCATGGACCTACCTTACACCATATCTCTGTCCATCACTGTCTGCAGCTAGTTGCTGCCAGCTATCCGCGTTCAGCTGGTTGAGATCCCTTTCCAGCTGAGTACACCACCGGAGACATGTTCTTCCTTCTCCCCGGGGATGCATTCGAAGATTTTTCGAGCCGAAACATTGGTGTTCTTCATTCGCTCTATTCGACCTAGCCAACTCAAATTCGCGTCGTTGTTCACTCCCCTACTGCAAACACTGTCAGCACCAATCTAAGTTTCAAACACAAAGACACAGCGATTGGCAAGGGTAATCGTTTTTTTTTTTTTAAATTCAAGCAACCTGCTTCTCGATGCATACAAAAGCTCCACTCAGTCTACCGTGTCCTCCCGCTAATATCCTGCAGTCCTGCAGCTCATGATCCATCTTTTTCTGTCGGACAAGCCGGTGCTCTTGTTTTCAGCGACGGTTTGGATGCTTTCCTTTGTAGTCACAAATGATGTTCAACCAGTCTGTGATTTGATTTGGTGGTAGAGTCCATTAGAATGTGGGTTTGTAGCTGATATTTATCATGATTTGCTGCATTGTTCTGTTAGAGTTCCTTAAGCAATTTCCGAAGGTTTGAGGCTTGTTTTTGTTCAATTACTGATTCTGTCTGAGATTGTACGTCAAAATACAGCCTTCTTGGAATTCTGAAAATTGTTGTGCTGTGTTGCATGTGTCTTTAAAAGCAGATCGAACAACTGCACTGTTTAGAAAAATCTTCGGCCTTTTAAAAAATCCGAATTAAATTAATTCAGTTTTGGCGCAACAATCGTCACACTATACTTCGGAATATTCAAGGTTCGTAGTGGGAATTAAACGTCTTGTCCCCCTCACATCAGGAATTGCTGCTGTTGCTGACGGCGATGATCTCACAAAGCAGTATTAGAATATCTGACCGATGATGGTTTTGTCCATCTCTTGACATGACTTCATTGTCCACCAAATTTGATCAACCTTCAGTAGCTTACGAAACTTTCAACAATATTGAATCTACCGCTCTATTCGTCTCTGTCTATATTCAGCACATCATCCTGATCATGGGAATAATCTCATGCACATCTTTTTCCCGGTGACTCTCGAACTAGATCGCCATATTGGATCCCATCTCACCTTTCATCGATATAGTTGCGAGGTGGGAATGGAAGTGCCCTTCATTCACGCCACTGACTTTAAGAGCCAAAGACCTTACCCACTTCCCAGTTCCTGCAACAATTACCAGACAATTTAATTTTTGTTTTGTATTCAACTTGTCTTTAAATACGTTCCTGAACATTTCAGAAAACCATCCAATCAATTAACGTGGTTGGATAAACTAACACGAGTCCCATGCAGCCGTCCGCTTGCATCATCCGGCAATATGCTTAAAAGCAAGGCGCGTCCTGCAAAATAAACAGCAGACTCTCATTCGAACTGACTCAATTGAAAGACAAACATCACATATGTATGTCCACATACTAAACACCAAAGAATTTCAAATAAAAAATAAAACCACAGACGCTATTAAAGTCTGCATAGTACAGTGAATTTACAGCCATCTGACATTTCCGAAATTAAATTGTGCCCCTCTTCTCTCTCCAAACCGAGTTAGGGTCTCATTCGCCTAGCGCGGAGCAAGAGACGCGTCATTCCGATGTCCGAAGTGAAGACTAAATTTAGAATTCTTAATTTTAGACCTGTGTCGATCAGTGCAAAACGAAGAAGCGTGCCAATTATTCGTTAACTAGTGTAGACTCAGACGGACGGACTGGACGTGCGATAACCCCCTGCCCTACGGTACTGGACGATTGAATGGTAAACAAAAACATCATGTACGCCGCAAATGAACAGTTGTTGTCTAGTTTTGAGTGGAGAGGTCAGGCAATGCGAACAAGTGTACTCCAGTTGGTGACAGTTGAATGGTGGATGACAATGGAGGGATTATTCTTGGAAAATAACTCAGTCACAATGGGCAGTGTTTGGGGATCACGCGGCTAGCGATCACATGAGGGATAAGAATTTGAAATTTTGAAACTGGAAATTTGAATATTGCTGCGAAGAAGAATTTGTGTTTTAAAAGCGACGCACGTGGAGTGGATACACGACAAGACGATCTTCGTCCTCCCCGTGATCTGGTTTTCTCGCAGTTTCGTGCCAATTTTACTTGTTCTCACAACCATTTGGGATGAATGAGCGTTCTCCGATTTCATCGACCGATCACTCGACGGCGTTATATTCGTGTCAGTACAACGTTCGTGTGTCGCTTTTGGATGCAAGCAGTAGAATTCTAATTTTTACAGTCTTGTTAATCTGCCCCAGGATTAGGCAGACTTCAGTTGGTAACAAGTGCTACTCATTGTTAAACGTCATCGGGCTGTGTTCAGCTCTGTCTGCAGCTCTATCTACGGTACGCCTTCTGTGCGTTGCATTGAAACCCTACTTGACTTGATATGGACAAAGTATACCCAGCAAAAAGCAGTCACACTTCGAGCAAAGTAGATCGAGGATTTCACTACGCGGATCTAGTCGATCCTCTTCCGAAACCAGTTGGTGCCCTAGATAAAGCCTTGGATAAAGCGATGAGGTTCGGTCAAAGAAGTAAGAACCCGGGTGAGTTCTTCTTTGGAAGGAGAAGAAGTGCACAACGTTTTTCTCTTCTCTGCACCTTCTGCAGAAGTCATTGTAGAGCAGACGCAATCTGAAAGCCTGCGTTCTAATGGCGCATTTATCAGTGAAAGTGTCGATAAGAGTCGTCACATCTGCTCAGTCTGAACAGGATGCATGATCGTTTAGGGTTGGCGGCAGCGCATCTACTTCAATATTTAATTGTCATGCATTTGCTACGTAGCGACATATTTCTACTTCGTTTATATTGATTCTATGACGCATTATACTATATTCTAGCAAAAATTTGCCACAGTCTGAAGCACCTCATCTATAGCCAAGACGACATAGATTCATTGGTGCCATAGTACATTGACCGGGTCCGCCTATGCTTTAAAAATTAACACATCCAGTAGAAGACGTTCGAATACGAACCTGTCGGGCAACGCAACAGAGGACGGCCGCGTTTAAGGTGGAGCACCCAAGTGGAGAAGGACCTTAACCAACTTGGTGTGCGAAACTGGAGACAGCTAGCCAGAGATCGCGCTAGTTGGAGAGGCATTTTGGTTGAGGCCCAGGTCCACCCCGGACTGTAGCGCCACACAAAGAAGAAGTAGAAGGCGAGGATTTTATGACTATTTGGCGTTAACTTGACGTCACCTGTAGTAGTTGACAAGGCTTATGTACATAAATCTACTTCCCTTTTTGTAAATCTACTTCTATTTTCGGAGCAATTTGCTTCACTTTCTAGGCTCTGCATTCTCATCATTTAGTACTTTATTGCATGTGATCGATTATTTCAACCATCCAGATCCAGATGATTTGGTGTTGGGAGAGACAGGAATCACAGATCTTCACCCGGTACGAGTACGGGTGAAGTACGAGGAATAATGTATTTCCTAAAGAGTTTATTATTTTTCGCAATTTCTGAGCATGTCAGTATGCCGCACCAACGCAAGATGAATGATCAAAATCACTCCATCATCTCGTTAAGAGCACTTCAGGGAAGTCTTCGAGTTGAAAATGACTGCATCATCGACATAGATCATCTCTCTTTGATGTCACATTGTTTTTGAGCCAAGACAAAGCCTTGTTGATTGCTAGAGTTTCTACCTGCAGATGCCACAGTAGTTGGAGAATGGAGATGAGGGTATTTCGATCTACATATATCCGATCCGTCTGTGAAGATTTTCAGAGAACCATATAGCGTCTGCCAGTTAGGAAATGGCTGGGACAGAAAGGAGTGATTCGTTCGAACGGAGTTCCTTCCACATTTGCATTAATTTCACCTCTTTCGGGAGTCATGAACCATAAACCTGTAGGTCCCATCCACTCGTGAAAGAGCACGCACGACATGTCACGAGAGGTTGTTGAAAAGTTAGGCCCTGGCTCTCTACGAGCTGTAGCGCCATCTATACTATTATTATATTAAAACCCAAAAAAAACTAACTTTTATTTTTTCCAGGATACACTAGAAATGGATAAGGAATTCGAAACTGTAACTATAGCCCTGCAGAAGGGCAGCATGGAGAGTAGTCTCTATCGCTTGAAACGTGGCACCCTACTTCGTCTCAACCCGGACATAGCTCTCCTCGGCAAAGAGATTGTCCTCTATACAAACTTCCCAGGAGCTGGTGAGCATTCTTCAAGGACATTCGCTCAAGAATCAATCAAAACAGACAAGATCGTATTGTGTTTTTCCAGATAAGAAGGAATTCATTCGAACCAGCTTTCGTGTCGTCGACTGGTGCAGCAAGTTCGGCAAGAAGATTACGTCGGCGAAGAATCCATACGTCCACGTGGTCGATATTGACGCATACGCTGAGGTGAAGGTGAACGTGTCCGGAACGTTTCATTTCTACTTCAAGGAGAAGAACAGGTAAGTTTTCATCTCTCAATACATCTCCATTGTTGACTTATTCTCTGGGTCACTTGCAGCGATAGCACGGAACCCATGGGGTCGCTCTACGTTCAGGTGGAGCCAACTCTTAGGGTCGGCCCACCGGGAGCTAACAAAATCATCCCATTAGATTCAATCCGTTGTCAGACAGTCATTTCCAAGTGCCTCGGACCACTGAGCACTTGGGAAGCAAAATTGCGGGTGGCAAAGGAATCCGGCTACAACGTGATTCACTTTACGCCCATTCAAGAGTTGGGAGGCTCGCACTCGGCCTACTCCTTGAGGGATCAGCTTCGTGTGAACTCTCACTTTGGTACCAAGGGGAAGGTGTCCTTCGAAGATGTGGACAAGATCATCAGCAAGTGTCGTCAGGAGTGGGGTGTAAGTAGCTACATGTTCATATGTGCCATGAGTAATCGCCTGACTTGTGTCACTCTCTCTCTCTCTCTCTCTCGCCTTAGATCGCCTCAATTTGCGATATCGTGGTCAATCACACCGCAAACGAGTCCACCTGGATAGCTGAACACCCCGAGGGGGCTTACTCGTGCTACACATGCCCGTACCTCAGGCCAGCGTACCTTCTGGACGCTCTCTTGGTTCAGGTTGGCAGGGACATCGCTGAGGGCCTCCTGGAGAACGTTGGAGTGCCGAAAATTATCGACCAAGAGTGCCATTTGGACGCCTTGCGTCACCAACTTAAGAGCAACTATCTGGCAAAATTGAACCTTCACGAGCTGTACCAAGGAAACGTGATGAAACACATTGACGAGTTCATCCAGCAAGTGCGCAGCAGGCCTCCGCCAACGAAGAAGTTCCCCTGTGGAGAGCGCTACAAGGAGATCTCGTGGATACAAGATCCCGATTATCGTCGCATGAACTCCACTATTGACATGGAATTGACATTGGATATCTTCAACACGTTCCATGCGGACTGCTTCGACGAAGAGTCACGTGTGAGGCGGTGCGCGGACGCTCTGCGCCAACACTTGGATGCCCTTAATGAGGGTATTCTCTGTGAAATCTGGGACTACTTAAACTACGCAGTGGAGAACTGCCTGGCCGGTGTGCGCTACGAACGTGTTCAGGACAACGGTCCCAGGATCAGAGAGATCTCGCTTAAGTATCCCGTCTTCATGCAATACTTCACTCACCTCGTGGTGGAGGGAAGAACTATCGCCGAGATCGAGGAGATAATGTGCGGCGAAGACGGCAAGTACATGATGGCCCACAATGGCTGGGTGATGGGATCCAGTGATCCCCTGAAGGACTTCGCTCTGGAGCAACCGACCAGGGCGAATGTGTACCTCAAGCGCGAGCTCATCTCTTGGGGTGACAGCGTAAAGTTGCGATACGGAGATAAGCCTGAGGACAGCCCCTATCTCTGGAAGCACATGACGAAGTACGTGGAAATCACCGCGAAGATCTTTGACGGTGTTCGCCTTGACAATTGTCACTCAACTCCATTGCACGTAGCCGAGTACTTGCTTGACGCTGCTAGGAAAGTCAATCCCGACCTGTACGTAGCTGCTGAGTTGTTCACCAACTCGGATTCCACAGACAATGTGTTTGTCAATCGCTTGGGCATCACCTCGCTCATTAGAGAGGCTCAATCGGCATGGGACTCCCACGAAGAAGGCAGATTGGTGTACAGATATGGTGGCGAACCTGTTGGAGCTTTCCGCATTTCTCCGAAACGCCACCTCGCCCCGAGTATTGCCCATGCATTGTTCCTAGACCTGACCCATGACAACCCGTCGCCCGTAGAGAAGCGATCGGTATACGATCTCTTGCCGTCAGCTGGCTTGGTTGCGATGGCTTGCTGTGCCACTGGAAGCAACCGTGGGTACGATGAGCTCGTTCCTCATCATGTAAGTACAAGTCTGACCACACAATTCACGGTTGACTTTACGGTCAATTCGTCTCTTTCAGATTCATGTTGTAGATGAGGAGAGGGAGTACCAGGAATGGGGCAAAGCTGTCAGCATCAATAGCGGTATCATTGCGGCCAAGCGAGCCCTGAACTTGCTTCACGGCCAGATGGCAGAGGAAGGCTTCACCCAAGTTTACGTCGATCAGATGGATCCCAACATCGTTGCTGTGACCCGTCACTCACCCAGCAGTCACGAGAGCATCATCCTCGTTGCACACACAGCCTTCACTTATCCGGATCCATTCGCAGGACCAACCGCCGTGCGCCCACTGCGCTTCGAGGGATGCCTCGATGAAATCATTCTCGAGGCTGACTTGAAGAACTTGGGCCCAAAACCGTTCGATCACCCAATCCCGATTGAGAAAGATGGAAAATACATCAATGGCTACACACAGTTCAAATTGAACATTCGAGAGCACATTCCGCTTGACCAGTCACAGATCTTCCGGCACGAACCCATTCAAGACGGAAACATCACCCAACTGGACTTTCAGAACCTTCAGCCGGGATCGATTGTGGCCATCAGAGTGTCGTTGAATCCCTCAACTCGTCCGAGCTTTGACAAGCTCCAAGGTATCGCGACCGCACTGCAAACGGGATTCGGTCCAATTCACAACGAGCTCTCGACTATTGTTGGAAAATTGAACTTGGTTGACCTCAACCGTGCTCTATTCACCTGCGACGCCGAGGAGCGTGACATGGGCAACAACAGTGCTGCCTATGATCTGCCCGGTTATGGGCCAGTCGTTTACTGCGGCCTGCAGGGCTTCGTCTCAATTCTGACCGAAATCGGGCCAAAGAACGACCTTGGACATCCACTGTGCAATAATCTGAGGGATGGCGATTGGATGATGGGTTCGTAGCAGCACACTAATCGTACTTATTTCAAGTGCCTGACAGCCTGTCGTTTTTAGATTACATCTCCCATCGGTTGAGGAACTTCCAGGACACAAAGAAGCTCGCCAAATGGTTGAGGCTTGCTTTTGAGCCGCTGAAAACTATTCCAAGATACTTAATCCCCTGCTACTTTGATGCAATAGTCACTGGGGTGTACAATGTTCTTGTCGATCATGCGTATTCCCTTATGCCAGAGTAAGTTACCCATGCCATGCCAGGTGATCTCGTCCTAGCACTTCATCCATTTTCAGGTTCATAAGCAAAGGAAGCAATTTCGCTCAAGCACTGGGCTTGGCGACAATTCAATTCCTCTCCACCTGCAAGTCGGCTAATTTACCAAAGTTCAGTCCGAATCTGAGCCCTCCACCACCACCGGAGCAGTGCGTCACCCTTTCAGCTGGTTTGCCTCACTTCTCGACTGGCTACATGCGTTGCTGGGGACGTGACACCTTCATCGGTCTCCGCGGCAATCTCTTCCTGACCGGACGTTTCAATGAGGCCCGCTACATCATTATCGGATTCGCGCAGTGCATGCGTCACGGTCTGATTCCTAATCTCCTCGACGGAGGAGCTAAGCCACGTTTCAATTGCCGCGATGCCGTTTGGTGGTGGTTGCACAGCATTAAGCAGTACATAAACGAAGCGCCGAAGGGCAAGGAAATCCTAAAGGAGAAAGTCTCCAGACTGTTCCCCACAGACGACTCCCATCACATGGCTCCTGGCGAGTGTGATCAGTTCCTCTACGACGTGATGCAAGAGGCATTGAATAGGCACTTCCAAGGTCTGGAGTATCGCGAACGTCATGCGGGCTACGAGATCGACGCTCACATGAAGGATAAGGGCTTTAACAATCAAATTGGTGTGCACCCAGAGACTGGTTTTGTGTTCGGTGGCAACGGCTTGAACTGTGGCACTTGGATGGACAAGATGGGTTCGTCTGAGAAGGCCAACAACAGAGGTAGACCGATCACACCTCGTGATGGCTCTGCCATCGAATTGGTCGGCCTCCAAATGGCAGTGTTGAGATTCATGGATCAGCTGAACAAGGATGCTTTGATTCCCTACAAATCGGTTGAGAGAACCGGACCAAGTGGTAAGTGACGCCATTCCCAGCAATCTGAGTGTCTGATCTATGTATTGTTTCAGGTCAAAAGACCACCTGGACCTATGCTGAGTGGGCCGAACGAATTAAGGCGAACTTTGAGAAGTACTTCTTCGTCACGAAGGAAGAGAAGGCACCACTGGCCAACAAGAAGCTGATCTACAAGGATTCCTTTGGAGCTACCCAGAAATGGACTGACTACCAGTTGAGATGTAATTTCCCCATTGCCATGGTCATTGCTCCGGAACTCTTCAATCCATACAACGCATGGCAAGCACTCGAATTGGCACGTGAATGCCTCTTGGGACCACTCGGCATGAAGACCTTGGACCCAGACGATTGGAACTACCGCGGCAACTACGACAACAGTGATGACTCCACAGATGCAACCGTTGCACAAGGAGCCAACTATCATCAAGGACCCGAATGGGTCTGGCCCATCGGCTACTACCTGCGAGCGAGATTGATTTTCGCCAAGAAATGCGGCTTCCTTCCCGAAACTATTGCTGAAACCTGGTAGGCCAGCCCACACTCTGTCACATCCAGTTGTTGGATTTGATTGCAATCTTTTGTTTTGTATTGTAGGACAATTTTACAAGCCCACTTGAAAGAAATTCAAACCTCTCACTGGCGTGGACTCCCAGAGCTGACCAACGATAAAGGAGCATACTGCAGAGATTCATGCCGAACGCAAGCCTGGAGCGTTGCATCAATTCTAGAGGTAAGCTCACAGGATATGCTCTTCCATGAATAGAGAACACTCAAACTGTGTATCCTGTTTTTCAGGTTCTCCACGATCTGCACCTATTGGGAGGCGATTTGTTGTAAATTTTTTGAATCTCAACTCATCGAAATATACGTTTTGAATACATCTAACTGCCACATGGAACATGATATGGCTTACAAACCTTATAATACTCCATTTTCTTTTTATAATGAGACACCTCATAGATATGTAGCTGGAAGAAATCATCACTTTAGTGTTAATAGTTGTTACAAGTTGTTTGTTATTACATAGTACTCTTCTAGTTAGTAGATGTTTGTCGATTGCAAATTTCAACTCGAATCTGTGGACAGATGCATTCACCATGTCACGTCACATATGCATACACCCCCACGCTGGAGTGGTTAGCTGTAAGGTTCTTCAATGTAGTCAAGTCCATCGCTTCTTAACCCACTTACGTCGTTTGTCGTGTTGATTGAGAGAAATGTTTTTTTTTTCTTTTTTTTCTTTCTTTTGATACACTTATTTAATTTAATTTACAATAAATTACAGTTCAACTAAGAAGCATTTGATTGTGCAACGTTAAAGTAAGTTGTTCACGAGAAGTAACTATTACGAGCCTCACGCATCGGGGAACTGTTTGGTGGTACGATTTTGTTTACTCTCACACTGATGGCCATGGCATTTGAATCGGTGCTGTTTAGACTGCGGGGATGCTCAAAGTCACGTACTTGATAATCCTCGGGTACGGCCGCCTGTTGATAGAGCTCTGTGCGACGCCGACGGGGATAGAGTTCTAATGTTGTGGTGTGATCCAATGGGTTCTGGAAGAAATTATTCGAGTTTGTTTGGAACACATGTCACGTGGAAAACTTACTGAACCGAATTGTGCCTGGCTATTGCGTTGACTTTTGATAAACTGAAGAAGTATATATAAGAGGATGAAATGCGTGATTGAAGCTGTATAGCGAGTGTACTTACATTTTGGGAATACATTATGTCGAAAGGGGCCGAAAATTTGGAATGAACGATTTTTTTTCAGTCTAAAACTCGAAGTTTCATTGTCGAATAGGAAAATGTAGGCCGGTCTACTTGAAGTGAGTGTACTTTCAGTTGTAAGGTGAGTGTTTTGTTCAGCATGGCGGAAGTATGCGATGATCTTAGGTAAACTTGGATATGTAATAATAATATGGGTGGCGCAACAGCCCTCAAAAGGGGCCTAGCTTCTCACAGCATCCACTCGTGTTGTTCTTTCACGACGACCTACCGAGAAACTTTATTCCATACAGGATATATGAGCATTGTCAAAGGATATGCGGCCGTAACAATTATTTTTTGTCGCAGAGACCAGGGATCAAACCTAAGACGTCAAGGTTCAAATACGTTGGGGTCGACGCATACGTCACGGGCCTCTTGATTTTCGGGAATCATAGACGCTTGCTCACAGCAACAGTTTGTTTGGCCACCAGCACCCCTAAGTGACTGAAAGTCGTAAAAAAAGAATTTTTTTCAAAGAGGTCCTTTGAGTACTCGATTCAAAGTGTTTGGTCCCAGTTTTTGACATCAGCCAACTGTGTAAAATTCAATTCATGATCATGTATGACGTTTTGCCTTAAGAAACCCCAGGATAAGATCAATTCTCATCTTGGTTACACCTAGGGTGACTCTATGTTGAGTACGTTCCTATTTTGGACTATGGACAAATATTTTTTTCATGCAACAGCAGGTATTCATTCCACAGGAAAAAATCGAGATCATCTATACAGCCCCGAGTCCAGTTCCATCGCATAGATATTGGCGTGATTGTTCAAACATCTGGGACGTCACTGAGACGTTGGCTGGCATTCGGTCTGATGGTAAACGAGGCCGAAACGAAATATATGACTTCTTAGCTTAAGAATGCACTGGTGACTTATCAAAATGATTATCACAACGATTTATCTACGATATAGCGGCCAGGAGCCTATTTCTATCACCATTTGCCGACGAAAATATCAGTTGAATTGTCATTCCGAGAGGAGGAAGGCGGCAATGTCAACCTCGCATTGCTTTGCTTATTATGACTCAACACAGGAGAAGACTTGGTTTGGGATTTGCTTCTGGGAAAAGTTAATGAAAACTGATATCGGACAGGCGTAGAAAGGTTCCTACACCACCCAAAAGGATACAAGACATTCCTATATGGAAAGAGACTGAGAGAATTGGAAAATACCAAACTACTGCTTGGAGTTGTGCAGTGTGCTCATTCTTCAAAAACGATTTCCTCAACATGCATACACAGTTCAAAACGGTTGAGTGCTTAGCATAAGTGTATTTTTCTTACAAATGCAAATGGAGGTGAGACAAAAGGAATAACACAAAGGATTTAACACACAAGTTTGAAGAATCCCCAATGAAAAAGTGGCCAAAGCGATTGGTCGACTAAATCGATGTGCCTTCCCAACAATTCGCCAGTGGTTGGTCGTTATAAGCAAAGTAGTACTATACGGATTCTACTGTAAATGCATCAATGCCTTGCCATTCATTTCATATACAATCAATTTTGTCAACAAAACATACAGCACCCAAAGAATCCCTACGCTTCCGAACCGGTTCGGAACACAATTCCGGCGTTGCCATGACATTCAAATTACAATCCATACATTGTTTACATCTCGCATCTCTACAACTGTCATTAGCGTCAGTAAGATGTGTCAAATCGCTGAGTTGGTCAACACACTGCGATGCATGCATAGGGCATCGTTCTTCCTGCGTTTTCTATTGCTGACGTTTTATCTTGGAGGTTTTCAAAAAAACTTCGCCCAATAAATGTTCGCGTTCATTATTCCAAAGAAGGCACGTACTAACCGTTTTTAGTGCAATCTTCTCTTACATTGGTCGCGATTAAATCACCAAAGCAATGAACAATTTCATTTTGCCAGAGGTTGGCTGAGCGAATTGTCTTGTTATCGGTTATTTTTTTTTTTGTTGTAGCTTCTTTTCTCGTGTTCGGGTGAAATTTATCGTTTGCTTGTTGTTCATTCAAAGTCTCAAGGTGATTCATGAAGTAATGGGAACATTTGCATTCGGATAATATGTGGATTTCTTCGACAGACTGACGGAATCATTTATAGAGTCCGGTTTCAGTTCGAGTAACAGTTGTCTCCCCGTGTGTAGGTCAAGATGATATCCAATTCAGGGCACGTCATGACACTGGCCAACAGTATTATCGGTGTGGGAATACTTGCTATGCCGTTTTGCTTTCAGAAGGTCAGTAATGTGCTTCGTCCTCCGTCCTTCGTACTCATCCTGGCTTTCTTGTGTCTAGTGTGGAATTGTGCTCTCGATTATATTGCTTATCCTTAACAATCTTATCACAAGGGTGTCATGTCACTATTTAATCAAATCATCCTTACTCACACGACGGAAGAGCTTTGAGTTCTTGGGTAAATATTGCAACGACACGCTTTCACTTGGGCAAACAAATAAAAAAACAATGCATACATATATTCTAGGTTTCCATACGTTCGGTTCCTCTGGAAAGCTGCTTGTTGAGCTGTGCATAATCGGTTACTTGATCGGGTCATGTATTACGTACTTCGTGGTCGTTGGCGATATTGGTCCACAAATTGTGGCAAAAATATTCGGCTTGGATGAGAAAAACGGACTGCGAACCTTGGTCATGGTCGTGGTGACGATAATTTGCATCCTTCCACTGGGCATGCTGAAGAATGTGGAGAGCTTATCAGCGGTGTGCACCGCTTCAGTGGGATTCTATCTATGTCTGGTAGTAAAGATCATCCTCGAGTCGGAGGAGCACATATTGGCCAACGATTGGCCGAGGAAAGTGGTTTATTGGGAACCCGCGGGAGTGTTGCAGTGTTTACCAATCTTCAGCATGGCTTTATCGTGTCAAATGTGAGTTTCAATGCAAATCCAGAGTGAAAATCAATTGAATCATGTGTTTCAGGCAGCTCTTTGAGGTCCTGGAGAGTGTGAACAATCAGAGCTTGGAGAAACTCAACGCGATCATAAAGAATGCCACCTGGGTGTGCACTGCGGTGTACATTGCCGTTGGATTCTTCGGTTACGTTGCTTTCTGCACTCAGTCATTTTCAGGTATGTCTTCGCGGTACACCCTCACAAACTTCTAACGGTAACATTCCACGCAGGCAACATTCTCATAAATTTTTCGCCGTCATTTGGGAGTGACGTAATTAAGATTGGATTTGTCCTCTCGGTGGCTTTCAGTTTCCCACTGGTCATATTTCCATGCAGAGCAAGCATCTATTCACTGCTCTATAGGAGGGTATGATCCCACTTCGTGTACCAAGAGTCCTAAACAAATTTATGACCATTTGCAGGGCCATGCTGACGCGACGGGATACATCCCGGAAACGCGCTTCAAACTCATCACGGTGTTCATAGTCACTGGCTCACTGTGCATTGCATTATTGATCCCATCAATAGAACTGGTAATAGGACTCGTTGGATCGACGATAGGCGTTGCTATTTGCATCATCTTTCCCGCGGCCTGCTTCCGAAGGATATCCAAGAAGGAGTCCTCCGAGCGCACTCTAGCACAAACGCTAATAGTCGGCGGTTGCTGTTTGATGATTCTAGGCACATATGCCAACCTGAGTGCCATTGATGAACAGAGATCGGGGCCTGTTGCGATACCAGAGACCGTCACTCAAGCCATCACATCGCTCCCATTTATTGAGAAGAATCTTGAACCGAAAAAGGAATTAATCAAGGATATTCCCTCACAAAACCTTACCCTGCATCTGAAACCAGAAAAACCCAGTGTTGACAGCCCCAAAGCACCACCAGTTGAAGAAGAGCCACCAGCTTTGGCGGAAGTTGAAGAGAAGCCGAAGATTAGTCCGCCTTTGCCGGTTGATGAAGTGGACCCGCTGCCAGTTGAGACCAAGGACGAAATAGTCCCAGAGAAAGTATCAGTAAAACCAACGTCTGGGGTGGAGCTTGTGCCTGTTATAAGTGAAGCATCGGTGACTGCGCACGCCATTGCCCGAGAAGCCATAAAGAAGGACGAAGATATCGCAGCCGAGGAGCAACAAAAGGAATCCGAGAAGCAGGAGCAGCTTGCCAAGGCCCAGGACGAGTTGAAAAAGACGAAGGAGCTGCTGGAGCGAAAGGTTGATGAACTGAAGGAAGAACTGGCCAAGCAAAATAAAGAGACGCAAGAGATGGTTGTCGAGAAACTGGGCGAAGTTGTAGAGAAGGTTGAACAAATCGAAAGAGAAGTGCACAAGGAGGCCAAAAAGATCGATGAAGTGAAGCCCGATCCAGTCGATCCTATATCGGTGCCAAAGGCATCTATTTTAGGGCTTCTCATGGAGAACAAGCAATCAAATGCCGTCAAAGAGGAGGTGAAGAACGAAGTCTACGAACCATTGTCCTACAAAGTAGGCGAGCAGGCCGCCAATGCGTCTGATTCCCGAGTCCCATTACCACTACCATTGCTGATAAATGCATCACAAAGCCTAGTCAACAAGAACGCCGAAGTGAAACCGGAACCGCAGAAAGTTATAGTAGAAAGTCTCCCAAAGGAAGAGGTCGCCGAGCAGAACGTCCCACAGGTCGCTGCAGTTGCTTCTGAAAGCAAAGTCAGCGAAGTTGAAAAGAGTAAGCTACCAGTAGATGAAATAGAACCACATGTTGTACCAGCGAACGACTCTGGTCCATCAAAAGCAGCCGGCGAGGAGGCGGTCAAAGAATCTGAAGAGAAAAAGGACAACATCCAGGCGATACGTCGAGACATTCTCGAGGCTACCAGAGATAAGCTGGATGCAGGGACAACATTAAAGATTGGTCGCGAGAAGCGAAGTGCACTGGACATTGATTTCGCTCAAATAAGCGCCACCATTGAGGAGAAGAACTGCCTAAACGAAGTCAAGGTGGATGACCTTCTGGCACACTCTAGCATCGATGCCAAGTTGCAGGGTATCGGTCGTGACTTGAAGTCCGTAACCAATGAGGAGTGAAATTGGATTCTTTTCGTATCTCGTGGCTGTCTGGCACGTGCTTTGTTATGTTCTGTATTTGTTTTCTTTTTTCCTATATCGCATTACTCAGAGACTGACGTTTTTATTTTATTTTTCATGGGCACTGCAACACCCTGTTGCATTCTGTACTCCTGTACGGAGTCAAAGTGGAGAGAACATACGTATCTAATTCTAAGCGTGTATCCCAGATACCTGGTGAAACTTAAATGTTAACATTATTTATTGAAATCAAATAAAAAAATAGATGTATCAAAAAAGTTGGTATTACTTTCTGAGTCTTGATGGTATCACAGTTCGGTTTAGACGTTGGCTTTAACGAACTAGTCGTTAGACTGGATGTCTACATTTAAACACAACAGAGTAACCTTGTTTCGCGTGTGCAGAGACGAAGACTCTTCTCATAGCCAAAATGTTCACGGACTCTACCTGATGATGAGCCTTCCCTAACAGCTAGCTAGAATCATGTCGCTGTATTGAGAAGTGTAACAAATGGTAAATTGTAACCAGTCTTCTAAGACACATATAACTGTTGATAAACATTCCCGATGAATGGAATCATAGGATAGTTGGCGGAAGCGGGACGTGTCCCCTTCACCTAAAACTTCAACCAAATTCCTTATATGGAAGATTCAGCCTACATGCGCCCACCTCTGTTCAGAATTCTATTATGACGCCACTGAAGGACGAATTCTCTGATTGTCGGCTTTCGTAATTTAAGTCGGCAATGTGCAGAGTTACCACAGGTTAAATTATTTATGAGTCCAAGAAGCTTAAATACCGAGTAATTTTGAAAATAAATAGTCCCAACAAAGCTTGTTGATCACACCATGCCTTCCAATGTGATAAACAAAACTCGTATGTAGGCGCTTCTGTGATTAAGGACCTACAGAATCAGCTGTCACCGCATCAGCGCCGAAGACCTGAAACTTGATATGACAGTGACAGAAAAAGTTCTCTGCCGTGTCCTCTCCTCAGGTTTCACAGAGCTTCGCTTAAAACAAGCACAGTTAAGTCTTTGGCTATCTGCTGTCTTTTCTGTCCAGAGACAACAAGAGTGCCCCGGATTTCTTACTGGCGTTTGAGAGCCAACGCTTAGTCTGTCTACATCCTGATGAGTCATGCCATCTCTGATTGTGCTCTCAAGAGGCTCAACCATCAATAGAGCACAGACGCGGGTTCAGGTCCTGAGAAAGTTTTTTCTGACCCTTGTCTAGTAAGTTCTCTTTTTCAGCGATTCCTTGGTGTCGTGAAACCCAAATGGGTTTCAGTGAATTATGAATGCCAATCAAATTAAGAGAGGAATTGCATTACTGAACTATATTGGGAGCGGTTACTTACTTATTTACTCAAGGTGGCGCTACAGTCCGGGGTGGACCTGGGGCTCAACCAACAAGCGTCTCCAGCAAGCTCGATTTTTAGCTAGCTCTCTCCAGTTTCTCACGCATAGTTGGTTGAAGTCCCTTTCCACTTGCGTGCGCCACCTGAGTCGCGATCTTCCTCTACTGCGCCGTCTCTCGGGGTTGGATTCGAAGACTTTTCGGGCCGGAGCTTTGGTTTTCATCACCTCTACATGGCCTAGCCATCTCAATCGTTGGATCTTCACTCGTCTGGCTGAACAGCCCTCTGAAAGTGGTTAAAGGTTTGAATGACGCCTTAAGCACAGCTTCGCTATTATTAGCCCTTCCTCCTATTATTCACAATGTAGTATGGCAACAAACATCGCATAGGTTTCCGCTTGGAAAACCGACGCAAATTTATTTAATGAGCTGTGCAGTCTAAAGTTGTCACCCTCTACGAAAACACTAGCGGCGGAACCTTCATTGATCTTGGAACCATCCGTGAAGATACGACTACATTACTTTCCTGGCTAGAAGTCTGTCCAGACCTATTTCTGGTTGCAATACTAAAATGTTAGGTGGTTAGGTAATTTTGTTCTTGAAAACTGAGTCAAATCCAAAAATTATAAGTCCCCGAGTCAGGCTCAAGGAAAATGAGTCCTTTTGACTCTATGAAGTCCCTGTGGTAACACTGCCAAGTGACCAGTCAGCTGCTTATGTTATATTATTTTCAATTACAAAATCAGTTATTCTTTGAAATTACGTACATAGTACTTCAGATATATTTTGGAACCTACAGCAACTTACTTACCAGCATGGAGGTTCCGAGCCTGAGCAATTGCTACATTCTCTCGATGACGGTCCTGCTCCCACGTTCTTTAATACATTCGCCTTCCTCGCAGAGAGGACCATACCATACATCCGACTCAGAAATTGTTTACTGCTACCTATACCTAATAAGCAGATGTGCAAATTCGAGTAGAATTACTAAACTCTGGCGAACCTTATCGCACTTGGCAGTCAGGAGATAGGAGGCGGTTCACTTTTGTATTTTCTCGCCAGTATTCGATCCATCTGTGCATTTACGGATTATATAACATTAATCACGACTTATAAGAGGTATTTTGTTTTTATTTTGCTTTGCATAACCAAACAATTCTTAAATTGTGTATTTTTGAAATATTTAAGTAATAAAATATCCATAATATTTTGTACACAAAATGTTCTCCCTTACTGTACCAATAAATGACTGCAACCAGCATGACCAACATACAGATTCAAACTCAATGCGACAACTGTAAGCGAAAATTCTCTAGTTTGGCTGCACTGGCGAATTTGTTTTTCTTTCCGTTTTGCATTTTACAAACGTCAACATGGCTGAGGTAATTTTCTTCAAAAAATCTTTAAATTTATATGCAATCATGTGATGTTTTGCAAATTTTTACGATAAATTATCACAAGAATAATGCTCAGCGTTGAATTGCGTATAGATTTCCTACCGTTCGGTGGAAATACACCTACAAAATGATTTTGTATAAAATCCCTTCAAATCCCGAATTTTATCTCAATTCCAGGTCGATGAAACCCTTAAGAAGAAGCGCGCGTTCAAAAAGTTCACCTACCGTGGTGTAGACTTGGATCAACTCCTTGACATGCCAAAGTAAGTACCAAAAAATTCTATGAATTTCTCTTGCTGGAAAACTAACTTGACTCAAATTTTTTTCTTTGCAGCAATCAGCTTGTCGAGTTGATGCACAGTCGGGCTCGCAGGCGATTCTCCCGTGGTCTGAAACGCAAGCCAATGGCACTCATCAAGAAATTGAGGAAGGCCAAGAAGGAAGCACCACCAAATGAGAAGCCAGAAATCGTCAAGACTCACTTGAGAAACATGATCATTGTTCCAGAGATGACTGGATCCATCATTGGTGTGTACAATGGCAAAGACTTCAGTCAGGTTAGTCCAATCTACCCCGTTTCCATATGAGACTGTTTTACATTATGAGATTTTCGCTTGCAGGTTGAAATTAAGCCAGAAATGATCGGACACTATTTGGGAGAATTCTCGTTCACATACAAACCCGTCAAGCACGGTAGGCCCGGTATTGGTGCCACCCACAGCTCTAGGTTTATCCCACTTAAGTAAACAGACAATGGAGTTCGTATAATAAATACTTTTATAAAAAGAACGCGAGTTGAATGTGTTTTGTGTTATACATATTTTGTTCTTGGCACCAGCGCATAGTGGTTTGCGAAGTGGATTAGTTTTTCGTTTGAAGGATTTCCATCGTTGTTGAAAGGGCCGAGAGCTCGTTCATTTCCTTGATTGACATTAGTGCTTAACCTACTGCTGTGATCATCAGATATGGTTTTGTTACAGTTCATTTCCGCTGAATATTCATTCGGGTGAGTGGTCGAGTTACTTGCGTCACTTGTAGCCGGCATCATAATTCAACAAATTAACTTGTTTTATTTCCCGACCCCACCTTATATGATGGGTCCAATGGACTTATATCTGCGCATTGGCGTGTAACTCATGCAGTAAAATATCCGAAGGAGACCAATAAAGAATACTCGATTCTGTGTGACGGAGATAAATTTCACTCAAAAACTGAACTGTGGGTAGATGGGTACGGGCAATCTTGAGGAAATAGAATTAAGTTATTAATTTCAGTAGTTCTGCTGAAGCCAGTGGTGTTAGTACGCTAATCATGGTGGTCCTGGTAATCTCTTTGTTAGTATGGCTTGTCAATTTTCGGTTTGTAACATAAAGAATCTTCACCAGGACTTCGCTAGAGCTAGAAATTTGCACAAAACTGTTCATTATTTCTATACGGATGACTAACTAGTTGAATACAGCGAAGCGTTTTCTAGTAATGGGATGGAAGTGGCTTAAATGTGCCGGTGTACGGAAGATACTATAGTACTAGTAGGGAAAATAAAACATCGAAGCCTTCAAGAGCGTAACAATAGGCGGCTGAGGAAATTTGTCTACCTCAGCACAGAATAACTCGACGAACGCTATTCCTTAGGACCCGACTCTAAAGAACCAAGTAGACTTATAAATAACTTGTTTGTGTGTTAATGGGATAATAATATAATAATATGGGTGGCGCTACAGGCCGTAGAGGGCCTGGGCCTAGCTTCTCAGCAACCACTCGTGCGGTGCGTGCTATTGTTCTCTCACGAGTGGAAGGGACCTGCAGCTTTTTGCCGACTCCGAGTTTGAGAAGCTTTTTCTAGACAGAAAATTCTCTTTGAGCATTGTCAGTGACTCGAAAGAGGTGGGGTCGTGAAAATTATTTTTGTCGGATCAGGAATCGAACCTGCGACGTCGAGGATGGGGCACACGCACATACCCACAACAAAATTAAGAACGGCAACTGCACCAGCTATAAGCCAAGCCTGAGATGACTATCATATCGAGCTTCTTGTTCTTCTTCAACCCTGTTGGGCGGACCAAAGGGCAATCCAGTTGGAGAACACAAGTAGTTATATACTTCCACCAATCTGTTGTGGACATCTGGAGGCAGCATGGTTTGGGGTGAAAAAGGTACCTTGTGTTGCCTTTTTTTATTGCAGAAGCTCTTGGGTCGTGACTGTTCTACAATACGACTGTACGCAAGTGCTTCCTGTTGAAGCAATAGCAAGGCTGGGATGATTTCACTTAAGTTTAGCAAACATATTTCCAAGAGCGAGAAAAAATATCTAGTCTGCCTAGTTTTAGAATCGACTAGTGTTCAATCCAACTGAGGCAAAAACTCAATGAATGCTCGGAGGGCCTATTAGACTGCAAGATGCAAGCGATTTGCCCCCATTCATTAATACGAGTCAAATTATCTAGGAATGACTAGACTCAAGACTTAGGTGTTAGCCCAACGACGAGCATGAAATCGGGCACAAAGATTTTCATTGGCTGTTCGGTACGTTCTCGAAGCTAAGCATATGCAAAAAACAAGTCCCATATCTTAAGGGGTAACGCCATAAGTGCTCATCCACTCTTTTATGCTCTTTAACCCTTGTTAAATACTGTTGGTCTTGGGATAGCCGAGGTATGAATGCATGATTGGTGGTCGAGCACTAGGGGCAGACTACTAGTGCCTTTATGCCATATTCCAAACATTTTATTAAAATACTAATGACTATACTGAATGCTCCTTGGTATATTAAAAATTGCGATAACTGCATTGCTACAGACGAAATAACGAACTTTGCTCCCGAATTTTTTACACCTCTTCGTGGGCATAGCAACCGCAAAACAATCCAAACTCTGGACCAGATAGACCATGTGAGTTGAGCGTGGACATTAAATTAAAATGCAAGACCGTTCAATTTAAGTGCATAATCGAATACCATATGTAATTACGGCCTTAGTGGGGAGCTTCGTCAGAAGGCTGCCTGCGAAACGCAATAAACTACAGAAGCATACATAAACCATTTGTTAAGGTAACTTCATTGTAGCCAGGCACAAAGAAAGAATGAAGCAATGGAATTTGACACTGTTGTCAGCGTCCGCGTTCTGTCCCCATAATATCTCTCTGTGGGAGGGACTTAGTAGCATGTGGCATTATATCCATGTGACACTGTTAGGTTGTTGATCACATCAGTGTTTCAACAGGGTTTTAGTGAATAGGTCATAACGGCGTTATAGCGTGCCAAACCGGATCCGGAAAAAACACTAATTGGACATTTCTCTCTAACTCGAAACAATTTTGATATCCCGTGAAAACTAGGAAGAGGAGACCACTGCATGACAAGGATATGTTTTTAATCGCGCTGTTGGACAGTATATTGACTAGTTAACGACAGACCCAGGACTAAGTGTTTGGAAAAAGTCCAAAAACTAGCTTGGTTGCGCATAATCATAAATGCTGATGAGTTACGCTACGAGACACCTTTGCTTATGAAGCCGATACGCCGAAGTGTGTAAATACACGTGATTGTGTTATGTTCATTCTTTATCGCTATGGTATAGTGGGCAGCTACGTCCATTTCTACGCCAAGGGTCGAATTGTGTTCACTGACAATGTTCAGTATTGATAGCCAACACTAGTAAGTGTAACAATCAGAAGCCCATATTACCACGGGATTCCTCAAGTAGAGGTACTGGCAGTCAAAGAAGCGGCCAAAATGATATCAATGTTGGAGATGTCATCGGCTGATATCACAATTTGTTTTTACTGTCAAGAAGCAAAGATACAATTTTTGAATCGACAACGAAGCCATGATTTCCCATGACTATATCTGCAAGGACTTTGGCGTCCAAGCCGCTGTCGAAACAACGGACGTGCCATTAAAATCAACTTGCAAGTTCATCAAGTCAGCGGGCTTGGACAATGAGCAGACAGGACGAGAGACGTAAGGTAATGGGTACGAGAAGCGGGTACAAAGTAACGTTTTCCCAAGAGGTCTCTACGACCCACTAACCTAACATAACTTAAGTGTAACAAGGCACGCATCCAAAGCTTAAGTCTCCAGGTTCATTCAAATCAAGAGAGAACAGTAGCATGAAACATGAATAAATCTTGTTTTTAGGACTGTGGAAACTATAACCAGGCCTCCCAAATACCGATGAGTGAAGCTGCTCTTGAGTTGGTCCGAACAAAATAAAGTGGGTATGAACTTTTCTACATGGACCAATGCTCTGTTATGGAAGTAGTCTTTTGTAGGTTTACGTTGTTATAGTCGCATCTATTCTAGGGTAGGGCTGTAGGCCAGACAGTGCGATGTAGAAAAACTGGTGGAATATTCTGATGTGATGTGGAAGGTATAAACGGGCACATTTATGCACGCTCTGAATGTGGTATTGTGTGGTTGTGTGCATCATTGGAAGAAAACAGCGGGCTGTTAGTAGGGCATCGAGAATAAAGCGGCCAAGATGGAGCTTACGGTTTATGTGGGTAAGACGAAGTTATGCTGTCTTCAAAAAAGGGCCACCAACACCGACGTTTTGGAGAGTACGTCATTATAGACAGCTTTAACTTTGAAGCAGTGACAGACTTTGTCTACCTAGGCTCCGAAGTTATTACAAACAATGACACCACCGCGGAGATAAAACGGAGGATCATGTTGGCATTTTTGCACTTGGAAGGCCACTGAGGAATAAAGCTTTCTCTATATAAGACCTTGATAATCCCTGCTGTATGGCGGAGAAACATGGACACTAACTAAAGTAAGGATGGTGTTTGGGGTGGGAGACAGAACGACGAGTTGTGCGGGCTGTACAGCGACATCGACCTGGTCATACGTGTCCGAATTTTTCGTCTCAGATGGCTAAGTCACGTCGACGGAATGGACACCAATGCTCCGGCCCGAAAAGTCTTCAAGTCCAACCCCGAAGGACAACGCGGTAAAGGAAGACCACCACTACGGTGGCGCACGCGGCTAGAAGGGGACCTGCATAAGTTGAAAGTGCGTGGCCGGCAGCAACTAGCACAAGACCGGGCTAGATGGAGAGGCATGTTGGCTGTGGCTCAGGTCCATCCCGGACTGTAGCACCAGCCAACAAAGAAGTATGGTTGTGTGCATTTGAACTAGCTTTTATACATCATTTACAGGTAGCAAAACGACTTAGGCCATGCCAGTGACTAGCGATCACCTCTAATGCTCGTTCTAATGCAATTATATAAATATGGGTGACGCTGCAGACTGTAGAGGGCCAGGGCTTATATTCTCAGCAACCACTCGAGTTGTGCGTGCTATTGTTCTCTCACGAGTGGAAGAGACCTACAGTTGTACGCCGACTCCGAACGGCCAAGTTTGAGAAGCGTTTTCTAGACAGGAAATACTCCATTGCGCATTGTCAATTACTTGAAAGAGGTGGGGTCGTAAACAATTATTTTTGTCGCATAGACCAGGGATAGAACCTACAACGTTGAGGTTGAGGTCAACCACTCAATGTATAAACTCAGAATCAATACAAATTTCGTTTAACGATAAATTCTACTCAGATAAGTAGCTGTTTAACTTAAACCCCCGATTGCCATGGCTTGATGTCACATAATTGCCATTTATGTATAAAAGTAATATTAACCCCAAAATACACAGAGGGAACCCACCTAAGCAACCAAACATTTGGCAATGTTACTGAAAAGTACAAGAGTAAAGCTTAGGCTCAATCCTACACTAGATTATGACTGACTTACCTTACAGCGGAAAGAATCTTAAAATCCGAAACTGTGGAGCAATTTAAAAGACGACGGTGTTGCCCTAGCAATTAAGAAAGAGAAGAACGAACTTGGCTCATGATAAATTGGAAGCCGATAACGATATACTGTTGTAAGCTTACTTACCCGTCAGGAAGCGACCCATGGAGATTCCGACCCTCAGCAATTGCTACCATCGCTGACGGTCATGGGTACGCTGCTTCCATTCGTCACCAGACCAAGCCGTCTTACATCTGCGATGACCGGAGGTTCGGTCTTCTTCTCCTTTTCGAACAAGGATGCTCGGATTCGACGACACTCTTAGCTGGAGCGTTCGGGTTCATGCGCTCGATTACATATAACATCCTGGTACAACTGGTAGAGTTCACGGTTGTGTCACCTCATCCATTCACCTTCCTCGAAAACTCGGATTAAATATCCGATGCAGAATTTCTCCGAGGGCACCAGGAATCAGATCTGCACTTTCGGTTCCATAAAGCAGGACTGGCAAAATAAGAGTCTTTTACAGCATGATTTCTTCGAGTAAGGAGTTTTGACCTTAGTTGTTTTGCCAGATCAAAGTAATATCGGTTGCCAAAGGTTGTCTACGTCGCGGTCGGATCTCCACTGTGATGTTATTTGCGTAGTAACGTTTGCCCCGAGATAGAACAACTTTTACTACTTCAAAGTTGTATCTGTTAATCGAAATGTTTTGTCCTACATGGCGTGTGAGGGAACGTGTTTTGGTCATTCAAATGCCGTAAATGCTTCCACTAGGGCACGTTGGGAACGTTTGGCGATGTCATTTGACTTGTAGAATATAGTGCCTTAAGTGTTGACCGAACTCTGCATGATTGATTTATCATTACATCTAACATACTCACCTTATACGGGTATTCTAAGCTAATACGAACTTAGTTTAGTAGTGCCTTTCGGCTTAAGCTTTTTTTCCGTCTTTTGGACATTCGGATTTTGTAAGTTTCTTTGGCCAAGAAAACTGTAAAAAAATTGGCTTTTAAAAGTTAAGGTACTATCTTAACTATATCCGTGATGCACGGACGCGAGCATTTTATATGATTTATTTTTGTTTGTATTTATGGTTTTAAATATTACATTTTTTTGTGTTGTTTTTATTACAATTATCATTATTATTTTGTATTTATTTAATTTGTATGAACTAACTTAAAACATATGTAAGTTGGCCACTATGGTCAACTATTACGTCTCTCAAATTGAAGCTATCAGCGAGGGAGACTGGTTTTGGTGAAACCACCAGTAAAGTTGCCGTTCTTTGGCAGACTCCCTCCTGCCTCGAGCAGAAATCGCTCTACTGAACCGGATGAGATCCTCGTGACTGCGACCGACATCCTGTTCATATTGAAGTTGCCTGTCCAATGTTCAGGGTACGACATAGAAGATCACAGGACATCTGTATGGATCCTGTAGTAGGCCAGTTGTGCCGAAATAGAGCAACGCCTCGGGAGGAATAGTCTGTAAGGCGCACTCTCACATGATGCATAACGTTGGAGTAGTAAGCCCCAAGGATCAGATTGTTGAAAGAAGGCGTACCTCGTGCAATATGCCTTCTGATCAGCTTAATAATAAAATTACCTATCCTGTTTAAGTTTGCCTCATTGTACAAGACCTGGTTGGAATAGTACTTCTTCTACTCAGACTCGTATGAACGATACAGCCGAAGACAGGTCCGCAAACAATGTATCTCGAACAATCTCATCTTTTCCATCTGGGAAGGACTTGCGTTGACCCACAAAAGACAACCGTAGGCAATAATAGGCCAAATGAAGTGCTACATGTTTTTTTTTACCTTCACTCTGGTAACAAGTTTGCTGCTGTAAGAGCACCTCCTTGCCACATTAAAGGCCATTTTAGCTTTGGCCAGAGCATTATCTATGTTTGTCAAAATACAGATATTGATCCAACCAAATTTCGTCGCCACTTTTCACGACGAACTTTCTACCTGTCATCATGTCATATATCATATATAGCATTGGTTTACTTATGCCAAGCTTGACCAGCTTGAGGAAGAGGCCCTCCAACCAGTCGAACGCTTCAGGCAAGTACCCGTGCATTGTTTTTAATCATTATTCCATTGAATGTCGGACACCAGATTAGACGCGTGTGTATGGTCTCATGCTCCGCTCTGAGCGCTTCGAACAGTTCCTTGCTGTGAATGCTGTCGTATGATATGTCGTTGTCGAATCGATAAAGAGATGGTTAGGATCAATTTTAAACTCGCTGGTCTTCTTCAGAATTTGCCTTAGTGTGAGGATTAAGTGTATAATCAATTTGCCGGGTGCCTACCGATTAGTGCTGTGCAAAACGGTTCAGAGCTAGCAATGGGCAATTGTGAATTAAAACAATCGCATAATTTGATTGTTCTCGCAATAAAGAGCATAATCCTCTCACTAAATGGGTGAGAAGGATAAAGATAAATAGCCACGGAAACCAATAACTTGTAAAAAATTCGATTTAAGGATGTTCCAATAACAGAGGTTTGGCTTTATCTCAATTCCCAATGTTCCTATTTTGTTAGGCATAGTTTCTTATTGAAGCAACAGCCTCACGTTGATTTTTTCACTGACGCCAACATATGAATAAATAGAGGAATACGTACATTTCAACAATGGGATATTAGTACCCGGCATTCTCTTGGTTGTAGTAGGTACTGAGAATAAATTGTAAGATTCGATTCGATTATTTTCTGATGAGACCGAATAAATCGACAATCGAATTCAATTTTTAACAATTGCCAATTTATTCGATTGTGAAATTCATTCGCAATCGCCCATCCCTACATTGAACAGGGATATACCTCAATATTTGTTGCAAGATTTAGGATCACCTTTTTTTGTGGATGGGGCTTATGGAGTTGATATTCCAATCATCAGGCATGCTTTCGTCCTCCCAAACATCATTGCGCGTCGTCAAATTGAATAATTTCCAAAATGAAAAAAAAAAACACTCATACTTCTGGTAGATATAATTTTTGTATTTTATTATTTTCACATTTTAACAAAATCGTGTACCCTAGTCTACACACTCAAAATACAACATACCTACTACAAATCTAAACTCCATTTATACAAAATACTTTTTTTCTACTCTGCTGATGTTTTAAATACATATATAATTCGCATTTATTAAATATAAATAAACTATTTAGTTCTTTCTTGTATATACATCTCTACAACTACACGTTGATAAATAAAGTTAAAATACATTTTTCTGTTATATATAATTTTGTTTCCTTTCTTGTTTCTGTTTTTTTTGCAAAAACACACAACTGAATGAAATAAAATACTCAAGAGATACATAGTACGTGACATAAAAGGAAAAATCGCAGTTTTGTGAAAAAATCAGTCACACGCGTCGTGTGTCCCGATCGCAAGACGATGTCCTAGTACTATTCACTAATCAATGGTTGAAGCAGCAATTTGCAGAAAACCACCACGTCGCTAATGCTTTTTTGATTCCTATAATCTTAAAGTAGAATTGTCGTATCGTTGGAACTTTGCACATGCATATGTATTCTTATTGCTATTACATGCAAATTGTTAATCATTTTGTATTGTTTCCTTTTTTTGTTGTTGTTGTGGTTGTAGATCAACTACCCGCCAAGTTACGATTTGAGTTTGAGTTCTGACGTCAATTTTCGCAGAAAATCAGAAAATTCTATTGAATGGTTGTGTCTAGAAAATTTGTATCATTGTAGATGTCTCCTTCGATATCAATTCGGGTCTCGCTGCCCAATAGTGACTCGGCGTCTTCATCCAAATGTCTGATTGGAAAACTAAATCCATCGCCAAAGCTAGATATTTACAGAAAAGTATGAAGAATATGGTTCAAATGTTTGCATTAATCGTTTGAAAGCTGAAGCAATAAGCTACACTCTAGGAAATACAATTTGTGACGACGTGTGTGGGTGTGTGTGTTTGTCTGAAATGAGCTTTACGTGTGTACAAAGTTGTTCTACTTGCATATTCAATCATTTATGGGTTGGGGACACCTAGCAAAGCGACACAATTTCAGTGACAACGCATAGAAATGCATAAACATTATAAGGGGAGCCGAAAACCACAATTCAAGTTCTACCAAGATAAAGATCAAAAACTAAAAGAACCCACGCTGAAGACAGCGATTTTCCATAACTGCAGTCAAATGCAGACTTAATGTTTAAGATGTGCATGCATTTTAAAAGAAACAGCTAAACTTAAATCTTGTATTTGGAATATACCAGTTGAGAGTGGGGTATTGTCTTATATTGCATATTCTTCAAATCCGATCCATTGGAACAACGCAACAGAGAATGTTCTCAGAATCCAGGCAGAGAACACAAAAGTGGAGAAGTACATCAACCAAGTCGGTGTCCGCAGCTAGAAGCAGATGTGCTGGTTGAAGAGGCTTGTTGGTAGAGACCCAGGTTCACCCCGTAGCGTAGCACCCAATAAAGATCATTTTTATTTTATACTTTCTTGGGGCGTATACACCATCTAAGATGGAATCTTAGTATCGTTAGCCCGAGACTCCTTTTGAAAGCTCCAACTATCGAGGGCTATGGAAATTCGATTTCCAAAACAAGTCAACAAAAATAATCAGCACTCAAAAGGACTGGAAGCAGTGAGTTTATAGTCCATAACAGCAAATCAATAAAATGGTACACATACGGATAAAGAACTGATGAAGGAACTGGGGTAAGAGATATTTGGATCCTGGGCAACATACTTCGAGCCCATGGGAAAACGTATCAATATCTCAGCCATAGACACATGCGTTTAAATCAAACTGCAACACAGTGATATAGTCTGACAGTCGAGTCCCTATCACGGTACTAGACTCCTACATAATCAAATCCCCACTCGTCTAGAAATTCCTACAGAAACTTAAAGAGTTTGATAGGTGGACCAGAGTAATACTCTGCTGGGTTTCTGACTATCCATATGATAATAGAATGCAATGAAATGGCCGACTCTCTGGCAATGAAAAGGGTATCAGAATACTTTGCAGGCCACGAACCATTTGGAGAACATTTTTTCATCCAATTTTTTTCCTCTTGTACAACACGTGCCGTGAAGGCAACGACACCACGACCCGGATATATCTATTGTATCGAAAAAGTGTTGGAGACCATATTCAGAAAACTAGAAAGAAGGACCCGGACCGTAACATGGAACTGTTAGGTCAGTACAAACGAAATAGGTTTGAGTGATGTATCGAAATGAGCAACAACAACTTCAGTATCCTAACAGGCACTGTTACTAACACTAACAGAGCACTGTATACTCAGGGAGCACTTAAGAAAAGTACGGTATCCGAAGGTGTATGCAGATTCTGCTGAAACCAACGAACACCTTATGGAAATTCAGTGAGGCCCTAGCACACAAAGGACAAAGATATGTTCTTCTTCTTCTTCTTTGATTGCTGTACGGTCCGGGGTGGACCTGGGCAACATGCCTCTCCAGCCAGCACGATCTTTTGCCAGCTGCCTCCAGTTGCGCACACCAAGTTGGTTGAGGTCCTTTTCCACTTGTGTGCGCCATCTAGTGCGAGGGCGTCCTCTGTTTCGCTGTCCCAATGGTTCGGTGTCGAAGACTCTTCGGGCCGGAGCTGTGGTGTCCATTCGCTCTACATGACCTAGCCATCTTAAGCGTTGGCATGCCGCTGTACAGCCCGTACAGTTCGTGGTTGAACCTTCTCGTCCAAACACCATCAACGCAAACAGGACCAAAGATCGTACGCAGAACTTTTCTCTCAAAACCATGTCTCTGCGCCATAGAGCAGGACTGGGATGATCAGGGTTTTATACAAGGTTAATTTGGTGTTTCGACAGAGGCTCTGTTACTCAATTGCCTCTTGAGCCCAAAGAAACAGCATTGGCAAGGTAATTCTGCGCTTGATCTCGGTACTGGAGTTGTTGTCCCTATTTACTCCAGAGCCTAGGTAGACGAAGTCCTTGACTACCTCAAAGTTTCTGCTGCCCAATATGACACTTTGTTTGAGACGTCGATGTTGTGCGTCCTTCCGTGATGACAGCATGTACTTTGTTTTGCCCTGGTTTACGGCTAGAACCATTTTAGCTGCTTCCGCTTGAATGCCAGCAAACATGCCAGCTTCATTGACGGCTCGCTGTGTTCGTCCAATCACGTCAATGTCGTCCGCGTAAGCAAGCAGTTGAAGTAAGTGAAGTCACGAGGAGGCTGTATGTCAACTTGACTTATGTACAAGCAGTGATCGCCGTGGCATCCTACCAGGTTGGGTGCAGTCAGCAGCTTTGCCCTGTGTACATAAGCCCATGCCCCCGGACAAGTACTTACTATCAGAAGAAGAAATGTCTTACCAGTCTAAAGAGAGCTGTATGTGGGGGAACTCGCAAGAGAGCAAGGTATCAAAAGCGGATGTCTTAAGGTCGTGGTGCGAGGAATATGTATCTTTAACATTTCTTGCAAGATCTTCTACTTTTTTGTCACCAAATGAAACTTTCTTGACATTGAGGTTAAAAGATTCTGATCCTAGTGGACAAGTAGTAGGTAGTCGGACGATAACTGGGCATAACAATATGAAATACTATGAAACAAGAAAGGGTAAGTTCCAATAACATGACACCATATTTAGTGGCTGTGGGCACGAAGAAGTCAAATACTCACTACCTTTATCAGTGCTCCAGTCTCTGCATACTGAGCCAGAGAACACTGGCAGATTTCTTCTTCCAGAATGTCCAAGAGATAAAAGATATCCCTTTTAACTGTAATTGCAGATTTATCACGACCACTGGATGGCTGGAAGGGACATCACAACATCTGGATATCTGGAGTCTCCCGTAACAACAACGAGTATGATGCAGTAGGTTCAACTGGACCTAATCGATTGCATCTACCCACAGACCTAACGTAACTTAGTGGACATGCAATTCTAGTGAGGTTTCAATGCAGTTTGGTAGTTTGGTGACCAATTTATCTCTTGTTTGAATTGAAAGATCGATAGATTTGTAGGTTTTAGACTATTTTGTGTGAGCATATGTCAAATCCCTTGTCAGTGCCAATAAAGCAGAGTCGATTGCAACTTTGGAAAACAACAGTAGACGTATTAGCGTGATGTAAGCCAATATCCTGGACAAAATAGCTCAAAATCAGACTCTTCATGTCACCTAATTGTCAAGCAGCCATATTCGACATTTAAGTGAGGTACTATTTCGAATTACTATTACATGATTTACAAATGCGAATAAAAATGACTATACGCTTTGCCATCAGCCTCTTAACACGCTCAAACATCAGGTGCATACAACGCACGTCTTAGTTTAATCGCAAGCTTCGGCTGTATGCATTAGGAAGGTTATTATTGCTCTTTAAAGTCCATTGACCTTTTCGCAAAACCTGTGAACCATTTCTGGTAAACAAAAATGCAACAAAATGTGAATATGAAGGAATTGTGTTATTCATCGGTATCCTTCAATCCGCCCGGAAGTCGTGAATCATCGACAACTATTCGATTTCTGATATGTGGTAGTTATATCTCTTGATCAGTCTCACTCATGTCTTCTTTTTTATAGCAAAGAAATGTGCATCATCACGAAAGTACACTTTGAATGTATTTTTGCCTCACGCAAAGTATCTCTACTCCCGGAAACTATATTTTACTTTCTGTCCTCCCTCAGTGGCGGGTTTTATTGTTTTTTTTATGACTTAGTCTTAATTTCAGAATGTGAATATTTTTTGTGGTCGTTACCAAAGGCGAGTAAGCATTGTATTTATTGTTCCTTTTCTATTCACTATACAAGGTATACAAGTCACACACCTAGTATTTTTTTCGTTTGCAACGGACTCAGAGTACAAGAAATAATTCACTGAAATAACCCCAGTCTTTAGCGCCATAATGAGTAGTTGCGTGATTGTATTTTCTTGAAAATTGTATTTCCATTGAAGTGATTGGGATCCGCATTGAAAATAAAAATATCATGACTCTTTTACATTTCAGCACTCAGGTGTCTGAATCAGTCAAGTTAGGGAGTGAATAGTGCGTATCTGTAACCGGAGTAATCGACATTGAAACCAGGTTAACTACTGCATTTATTTTTGTGTAAAAATAAACGAATTTGCTGGAGAATTGGAATACTTTCGACGACGAGGCGGTGTTTTAGAAAATCAAATTACAACAGAAGTGACGACTGAGAACAAATTCTTGAACAAAGTGTAGCCTTAACTAACAAACGGAAGTACAGCCCTTTACATAAAAAGCTTAATTTACAATTGAAATTGTGAGTCAAAGACTTTGGCCTATCAGGATATTAATAGAGATGTCTTCCAACAAAGCTGCACACACATTCTCTATTTAAAAGTGGCCTTCTACTACTTTGAGTGTGATCAATAGTGACAGATAATGTGCTAGCGAGTGAGGCTAGAGGTTCCGTATTTTGATCTGGCTTATAATGTTAACTCACAAGATGTTGGAATAATGTGGAACCGGGACCACCACTACTCCCGTCAACTGCCTTTCATTAAAAGATTATAGAAGGTTTTGAGAAAGCGTTGACTGCCTCATTAAGGGTAGACAACCTCGTGAATTTTACACGAAAGCCTTATCATGACAAGACTGGTGAATATAGTCAAAGCTTGCATGGCCTTAGCTTGCCTGTTCCTGGAAGATAGTGAAACTAGTAAAGCAGGGCAATAAAGGCCTCTCTTCGTTTCTCTTGAAAATCCTGGAGAACCTAATAAATCAAGATATCATTCCATCGTGTTAAGAGTTCTTTTGTTGGGGGCGTGTGACTTCGAACGATTGCCAAATAGAGATGTTTACGCCAGAAATCGTCGAAAAGATCCGTGCAATGATATTGGATAATGGGAGAATTAAAGTGTGTGCGCGACAATCAGAACAACTGTGAGTACTTCAATGATGTGTTTGATGATTAGTTGCAAACCCAAACATCTTGTGTCAATTCGAATCTCTGAGAAAACAAGCATCCATCACAAGACAACAGAGATCAAGAAAAAATCAAAACAATGGGTTTCTCCGAGTTAATATGCACGCGTTTCACATCGATTACCATGAAAACGATAAAATAATCACCGGCAAATATTATTCAGAGCCCTGAACGCTTTTGAATTCGAGATTTATGTGAAGCGGAAACGGCAGCGAAGTTCCACATCAAGCAGGCAAGACTGCAAGACACCATAAGCAACGAACGGCCATCCCGATTCACAGCATAATCTCAAGATTCAGCCCCTTGCAACTATACCCTGCAGAAATGACTGGGTCTGGAAATGACGAAGAGGTCGTCACTGACTGAGAAAACGAGCTTTTGTGACGGCAACACGTTTATTTTTTATTTTTTCATACCAAGGTGCTCTTGTACTCACATAATTAAACATCACTTGGATGGAAGATACATAATGATAATATATAACAGAATTTTAGTTAAATCCAGTAAATTGTTGGAAGGACTGCCCTTGCGCGTGTAGGACAATGTGGTTGATTACTCTCAATGTGAAGATGTCATCGATCGTCACTATGAACGTTCGGGTCAAGTCGATTCGTAGCCTCGTTAACGATTTACTAATTTACGCATAGTGTACAACTATACCCCCACCAACCAGGGTAGGTTAGGTAAGGTTATTGGGCTGCCCACAAATGTTAGCACACTTAGACCACTGTTGGTCCATTGTGATACCCAGCTCGGTTAATTTGATACCAATGGTGACTGGATATTGATATTTTTAGATATTTAGCACATTTAAGGAACACATGTTATCGAAAAATTAGTCAGGTGCACACGTACGTAAGAGAACTCAGCAACTCACCTGTAACCAAGTAAATCTTAACGAAGGACCTGGTTTCCAGATCTAAGTCGGTACATACACCACCACTGACTGCAAATTTGTTTTGAAAATACACATCATTGATTCCCAAATGACTCGCTAACCAACAAATGATGAAATGGATATGAATATGCAAGCCTACCACACGATGTTCAGATGTTATTTTTGGCAAATTAAAAACATTTATCTTAACATTTCATTTCGCAATTAATCCGTCTACGTTTACATTCTTACATGACATAGGTATTTCTCTTGCAATTACAAAAATAAAAATTAAAAAGGAATATACACATACTTTATTTTCTTCGTAATGCAAACAATGAGTACAACATGCTAAAGTGAATTTTATTTTTATTTTGGTAAAGTTCTCTTAGAAAATACATTCTCGCTTACATGTGTAAATCTCTAAAATCTTAGATGGTAACTAGCTTAGGAGTAGGTGAATACAGACAAATAAATATGTATTACTGGAATTTCAAATTAATCTGTGAACATTAGTAGTGGCAGTTGTGGTAGGAAAACAAATCTAGAAAAGGTGCAGAGGTTTGCATGCGGACACAGTGAATCCAATCAAAGAAATTACTATCAATGGATTGATTATTTGTGGGGATTTAGACGACCGTTTATTGCTGTAGTTAACAATGAATGCTATCATGTGAACGGAAAGCTTTTGTTATGATGAGTTCTTAAAGTGTGCCTTGAGGATGTGTTGATGTGTGCTTGAGGGGTGTGTCATTGAAATGTGCCAGTTTATCAGTGGTTTCCCTAACACTTAAAATTATTTCCCACGAGTCAGTTGCACACCACAGGAATTGTATGTTGTAACACAGCAGAAATGTTATTAATTTGTAGCCATTACAGTTGAAGCCTATACATCACGCGCTGTGTACTGGTGCTGTGTTCAGTCTTATGCTAAAACACAGTCTGATTCTCTGCACAGAGATAGCGATTCGAACCAGAAGGAGTCGGCAGGCAATGCACACATTTCCCAGTGGATTTAAATTCAAACTACGAGCATTTTCTTGAACTTATGTTCCATAGCGACATGTGCACTGCTATGCTTATAATATGGGTAGCGCACGATTGGAAGGGACCTACAGCTACAAACTTGCCGAACGGCCAAGTTTGAGAAGCTTTTCTAGACAGAAGAATACTCTTTGAGCATTGGGCTTGACGCACATACCTACAATGTCACGGGCCCTAAATGCACTTGCGATTTATCAGAAATGGGACATTACACAGGACTCTGAATGCAGAAAGGAATAAAGGAGCATCGGGATTGATAGCCAACGATGACAAGTGGATAAAGGCATTCGATCAGAGCGAATATACCATATATAGGGAGCCTAATGTGAGTCGAAAAAACGCTTGCAATAAATTGAATGGATTATTTCAGGGTATCAGAGCGAGTTTTCAGAGTCGACTTTATGAAATGACGGACAATTGTTAGCCAAATCACATTGAAACACCAACAAACAGCATAATAGGCACAATCTTCCAGAAGTGCCATAAGCTTTTGGTTTGGGTGGATTACACCGCCGTGATTGTCCGGAAAATCGTAGTCAATGAGGGATTTGCTCCAAGGAGACGACTAAAATGGGTCTGGCCACGAACAAAGTATGCAGCATCGTCGTCGATGTGTGGTCGATAGGTCTAGTCGTAAACAACGTACCAGGCTACGAAATGCTGTCACATTTGTCGGATAAAATTCTCTTCGAATAGTTTTTGTTCCTCAAACAGAAAACATTGGCTCGGGTAAAAGAAATCCAGCTGAATTGAGGAGCTCAGAAGGAAGCATATTTCGAAGAGTTAATGACGGAAGCCGTTTTGATCTCCTCATAACCCTATACAGGTACACAGTTTCAGTTTCATGTTTCACGAGCAATGGGAGTAATTTTTGGGGAGGTTTCAATGTGTGCTGTAATAAATAAACATAAGTTGGTATCTAGCAGTCAACGTGTGTGTTTTATTGTCCATCACCATCAACCAGAGATTTTTTTTATCGACCACTGACACGGGAAGACACTGGAAACAGTATTTCCAAGTATCTTCTTTCTCGTGTAAGCCGCTGGGTATACGAAGAACCCTAGGGAGGCAAATGAGTGACATTCATCTTACCAGGGATAAACATTTTATAAAAGCCCGTGAAGAATTCTTTCGTTCTATGTAAGAGTGGTTCCGTTTGCATTGATGGCATATGGAGGAGAAGATCCATACACAAATTGTACGGACTGTACAGTGATGAAAGTCTAGACAAGGCGTGCCTAGGGTAGGACAAACTTGTCTCCGGTTCAAAGACCAGCTGGGATAATTCAGTAAAGAATACCCACGTCTATGGTCGTGCACACAAGTGGAAACAATTCAATCAACAGATTGGTTTAAGTAGGACACAAACACACTACTCATCTAAAACTCTTTTAATAGTGCCGCTCATGTGATGACTAAACCGGATTTGAAAGTCGGTTGAGATGTACTATCTTTGCTTTCACTGGGACTCGAACCGAGGACCTCTCTAACCAAGAGCAATCATTCAACCAACTTTGCCACCCAGGTATTTACAGATTCGTCTAACTTGGGAAGCTTGTTAAATGAGACCCAGATACCTCACGCACTCGTAATCCACTACAAAAATTCAAGAAATGCATTCTACATTGGTAAGAATTGTGCTGCGGCTTAATGCTGCAGTAGTCGACGTACTATCAATAATTTGCAGACTCAACTGATTTTAGGAATCAAGGAACTGCGAATAGCAGAGATTTAAGACTTTAAGCATACACCTAAAGAAAGTACGTAGGTAGATGTGTAAGTGGATATTTAGGTGGCTTTATGGCTTACAGCCTCTTTGTTCAACGATTGGTGTTGATTGCGCCATGTGTAGTAGAATCGTCAAATTTAAGAAGATACGCTAAATACCATCACCAACTTCAGTTCTTTACGCAAAACGTCTTTCTCTCTTAAACAGAATTGAACGATTCTGTGCGTGTTAGCTGGCTCCGAATACGTAATTGCGCACTAGATGATGAGCCGGTAGGTAAGTAGACATATGGGGGTCCTAGTCATTTCATGTGAAAGAGTTTTCAGAGTTGAAAAGCAGCGGAACTGCCATTGGCAAGTGATTATGACAACCCCTCGCTTTAAGTGATAAATACCTTTCTGCTTACAGATGAAATCAGACACTTGCAAGATTTCACAACCGAAATAGAAAATTTTAATGGGTAAAATAAGAAGAAGTCCACTACCTCTGTAATACTTGATTACAGTACACGACGGTAGTCGAACAAGAAATACGTTCTACATGAGTTTAATTGTATAGTGGTTGTTTTATTATCACAAATAAAACAAATTCCTCGTTTCAATACAAGTTTTTCACTGACACTTGTATTTGGGTCGATTGCTTAAATTGTTGAATTGTTGATCACAAATAAAACAAATTCCTCGTTTCAATACAAGTTTTTCACTGACACTTGTATTTGGGTCGATTGCTTAAATTGTTGACGACCTCCTCATTTTTCTCAACCCGAGATAAAGCGAGGTCTAGGCAATCCGACAGACTTTAGCGATTGCATAAACAGGGACGTGCCCTTCAAGAAGGGTGAGGATATTTGATTTCCACAGGGTACATATTATTTGCGAGCATAGCAACTAACTAACAGCGACAACACTAGTAGTAGTTTCAACGAACGTGATTTCTTGCAGTACCCGTCAGCAGCGTTGACAAACTATTGGGCATTCGCTTTTGGCACACCTTTCAATTATTTCTGCTACCGAATGTACATTTAAGTAAAAGCAATGGGATCTCTTCTCACAATTTAATAAACTAGTCATGACGAACAGAATGCATGAATAGAGATTATTCAATAAAGTAAACACATGAGTAGCACAAAATTGTCTTATTGTCTGATAAATTCCCTTGATTGAATTCTTTAATGTGATACATAAGTGATATTTGAACAATAAAAGGCATACAACACCAGCAGTATCTAAATAATTTAAGTTTCGTATTTCTCTACATGAAGGCACATCAGTTACATTATTTAAACGACGGGGTGCTTCTGCAAAGGCACAGAGGCACACCCACCTTACATTGTATATCCTTGCAAGAAAATAAAAAAAATAGTAAAATGATTCTACCATAAGTAAATGGTTAGCATACTCTCACATCGAAGTTGAGCTATCGGACAACTCTAAAATACAGACAAGTATACAAAATTCGAAAATAAAACATATCAATCAAAAAATACGAAAAAAATATATTTATGGTATATTTAAAAATATATATAATATTTGCATGTATATAATACAGTATGTAAAACTAAGAACAAGTGACAAAAAAAAATGTATTTAAAAATAATAATAATAAAGAGAACTTATTTGAACAACGACATTCATGAAAAAACGAAAAAACGAAATACGATCTAAAACAATATTAATGTATGAACTATGTTTCGAATCAGATTCATTTAGATATTAATAATGCTAGCTGAATTTTGTTCATGTTCCAGATGTGGCGTTGTCCCCGCCAGTTGGGGTTTCGTATCCTTATTGATTAATTGATTTCGATTTTGTACGCTAGCATCATCAATTCCATTCACAATGAATACTTGAGGATCGGTGTGTTGACTATGGCTACACTGATTCATATCTATGATAACATTACCATTAGCGATACTGGCAGCATTTGTTGATAAATTAGCATTGGCATTGCCATACACATTGTTTAATGGCAAATTGTCAATCGGTTCATCTAAATATGTATCAGTTGGTTGGTCTAACCTTGTCTGGGTGTCTCCCATTGATTCGTATGAGGCACTTAGTTGATGGGCTTGTGTCGGGTATGTATAACCGTCACCCAAACTAGAAACAAAATTCGTTGCTGGTTATGTTTTTCAATTACAAAGGTTAATTTTTGTTTTGTTTGTTTAATTTTACGTTTGATTTGTATTTAATTTACAATTGTTGGTTTTCGTGTGTGTTTGATTGTTAGTTGAATGAGGAGGAACAAATAATGGAAATAACATATAAAATAAACAAAACGAACAGAAAGTATTATTTTCTTTGTTTAGTTTCTTTAACAAGTAAGTATTAGTATTTTGTACATAAACATTAGACAGACATGTCCTAAGCGATATTTTCTATGCAATTAAAAATTAGTTGAACTCATTAACAGAAAGCTTGCATGTATGAAACGCACGTTAAGTATTTAGCATTTTGCTGAAATGCTACTTTGAAACGGAATAAGCTCCTATTTGTGTAAAAGCGATCAGAAGGCCATGTTCTGGTAGGGAGCATAAATATAAGATCAAAAAAAGGCAACCCTGGCTTGCTAGAGGTATATCCCTGTTTAACGACGCCTACAATATCCAGAGTACTGGCAATTTGCGCTGAACTAATCGGCACGTACCAGTGCGGCTTCCGGCTCCGCAAATGGACTATAGACCTATATACCTCTGTACACTTAGGCAAATCCTGGGGAAGACCAGCGAATTTCAAATCGATACTCACCATTATCGATTTAAAAGCCGAATACGACAGGATTTATGAATTATGAATTATTCGAACGATGCCGTATTCGGGCTCCCGGGAAACAAACATTTTGCCGTATCACGCACACGCGTTACACCCTGCAGTTCGCTTCAAGAACTTCTTCTAGAAACTTGCTCCGAATTTCGACAAGGAGATTCGCTGACTTGGGTTGAGCACATGACATTGGCATCGTCCCAAGCTTACATGGCGATTGAAGGACAGCAAAAAGGAGCTGAGCTTAAGGTAAATGAGGATAAGACTAAATATGTATATGTTGTCTAGCAAAAACTTTGGCTACCTCGGGGCAAAAATTTGTCGACTACAGTATCTTGGCCACACTTAGCTCGTCGACGACCGATACCGCTGGATCATAAGCGGTCCAGCAAAGGGAGTCTATAAATCAGGGCATAATAAAGACCAAGTCATCGCAGACGCAATACAATTTGGTCTTGATGACTGGCAGCAGCGCGCCCAGGATCTTCAGCTATGCCTTAGGCTCGGGCCTTCCATAGGTCTCTTGGCCCACTAAGCAAGTAAGTGACTACGGAAGCAATCAGGAGATTTGAGAGTATGGTATATAACAATTAGAACAAAAAGAACTGGTTTCTGCCACAACCACACTTGTTTTGCGTAATTTTGATCTTTCATGAGTGGAAGGGTAGTCTTATGTCGACTCCGATGGGCGACCTTTGAGTAGCATGTTACAGACTCTTTGAGGACTAGAATTATGAAGTCGCTCATGTTGGGAATTGAACCCAAGGGCATTCTCCGCGACTGCATGGCCATGTCGGACGATATGGCTTACTAAAATAAAGCTTCGCCACTTTTCAAAATGTGGATTAAAATTAATTTGTGGGATATTTTAACAACTGAATTTTGAACTATTTTAACCAGAAAGCAAGTGTAATTTCAGTTTACCTCTCGAAATCGAATTCGGATTACAGATGTTTTGGGATCATGGGGGTTTAAGATTACACAAAGGACCTTTAAATTGTTCAGACGGTGAGTGGAGGCAAGCTCCAGGGAGTTTTCGATTGTGTTTAAAACTGAAAACAAATTATCGTCGTCGCCTATCCTCTCTGAAAATGTAGCCTATAAGTGTCTTTGCGTCTTTTAAATTTACCAACAGAACTAGTTCCCCATTCCCATCTTCATCTTACTCAGATGGAAGTATGTCTGCTTCCGCTAGGGCTCCCATGACTGCTAAGTTATCATCAATGTGAACAAAACTTTTAGAATGAGACAGATTTCTATTTAAACGAACACGTTAGAAATACAGAGCACAGAAAAACATTACTGACTACCCGACTGCTCCCGACATTCAGGTACAAGTTTGCGTACTACAAATACAGATTGTCTGCTTCAGATTATTTTAGCTTTTGGTGCCGTCATTTAGTTGATCAATTGCGACATGTAGAAGGTGATTGCTTGTGTTGATATTTGGGACAACTATAAAAGAACTCCGCTCTGCTTCCTAGTTACAATTACTCATGTCTTATATTGTTCATCCGCAGCAAATCTTTTTGTAAAATGCATGCTATCAGATTAATTAATCTTCATTGGCTGGAAGGCAATATGTGCCGCATCAATTAAGATCACACACAACGGCTAGGGGAGACCATACACCACATCCTCTGCTCATGCAGTCGCAGTCAGAACCAAATCGTGTGCATTTTTTTAATTGATACTATAACTACTTGGTAAGTAGGTATGTAGTGGTACATATTTATACACTTACGCAAATGTAGAGGCCCATTGCATTGCCACGTGAATAGTTGAATTTAGGAGAGGTGATTATGACACCCAGTCAGTTTTTGTTGAGATCATTTAGGCTGTCACAGAAGTGTGAGCCTATAGAGGCTTTTCTAATTGAGGCGAGCGCAGGACAGTGGCAGAAATGTCAGATACTCCTCATCCTCGTCTAGACAACTTCTAGCCTAAAAGTCAGACCTAGTAGGGAACGGTGTCTGTTAATTATTCTCACTGTAGTGCTTATTTTTGGTCGTTAAAGAAGATCAGGCTAGTTGATCTTTTTGGATCAAGATATGAACCGATTTGTATTGTTGTTCGACAGATGTTACCTGTCAGCCATCTGGCATTTATTTTCTATGTCCAGATGTAATAGAGCTGTTAATTAAAGGCAGCTAAAGGGACGTATGACACACAATTGCATCAATCGGAGGTCTACTGGCGGATTCGTCAGATGAACAGTTTCCCGGAGTGTCGATATGGCCCGCCACACTGGACAGACCAGTTCCTATTTTTGATAGAAAGCAATGACAGGAATTTATTTGATGCCTGGCTATCCGTAAAGGTACAGATTTGTGCAGATTTAGACACTCTGAGAGAACGACACTTCCTACGACATCTTCCGTCTTGGATCCATCTGTATAGAAGTGTATGGCTTTACCAAAGAGTTTGGTGATGCCCTATCTTAGGTCTCTGTGCGGAATCAGGATTTCGAAGTCGCTTCCTGGTAAGTATCGTAGTCTGATTTGATTGATTGTTTTGCTCGCGTAGGATTTTGGCATGTTTATAGGTGTAATCGCAGCACTCACAACAAGACCTTAGACGAACCTCGCAGTTGGTTGCTGTTCACTTCTCAAAGATATTCAACGGGGGGCTACAGGAGAACTTCAAGTGCATCTGTAGGAGTGGTGAGCGCTTCACTGATGCAGGCTTGTCCCTGCGCCTTCCTTAGTTTGTTGAGGTGAGTGCCGCTGTCTAGTATGGGCCACCACACAATCACGACGCATAAGAAGAGGAGTCTAATGACTGCTATAAAGAGCCAGTATGTCATATAAGGTTGAAGACACCATTTTGTTCATTATAAACTGTGTATGAGAGTGACTACGAGATAGATCCATCGCAGATGAATTATTGCATCTCTCCGGTCAGAGGAAGAGTGAAATGAGGAACCGCTGAAATGTGAATCAACTAACAGATGCACTTTTTTTAAAAAAACATTGGTGGACATTTGCGGGTTAATACTTGGTAAATCAAACAACAAATATCAATTAAGAGATTAGAAAGTTGAAAAAAATGCATTGCTGTGACTCATGCGGTTACAACAAAGTATGTACAGTAAAATTACTTAATGGCTCTAAAGAGCCAGCCTTTGAAAATAAACTTATATACCCGGATAAGGGGCATAAGTCAAGGGACTGTCTATTCACAGCGTTCACTTCAAATCAACCCATTGCGGGACACCGAATTAGAACTATTGGAAGATATATGGCTTCCAATGTACTTATGTCGCAGTACTTAGTACGTTACATTTTTATTACATACAGTCTACATACAAAACAGAGTTTTCCTCCATTGCATTCAGGGACTTTTTGCGTGAAGTTCTGCTATGTTAATATAAAGATTTCTTTAAGTAGTAGTTTTGGTTCGGATTCAAAGATTCCTCGGACCGTGCTGAGTTGTCCATACGTCGGATCCGTTGACGCCTGGCTACGCTCATGTCACTGTAAAGAGCCCGAACAGTTCGTGAAGAACATTTCTCTCGAAGAGTCCATGCCTCCGCGCCGTATAGTACGGCTAGGATGATTAAGATCTTAAATAATATCAGCTTGGTCCTTCGAGCGAAGGCTCTACTGATCAGTTGCCTCTTGCGCTCAAAGAAACAGCCGTTGGCCAGAGTTATCATATCCTACGTTTGATCTCGCTACTGATGGGATTTTTAGAATTCACTCCAGAGTCGAGGTAGATGAAGTCCTTAACTACTGCGAAGTTATAGCTGACCATTGTGATGCGCTGTCCAAGTCGTCGATGTTGAATGTCCTTTCTTGAGGACAGCGTATACTATAGACACATCCTCGTTCATATAACAAAAATAATTCGGTACCAACGGAAACTGAAATTGTGTCTTATCTACAATCTGGTAATTTTTTAGCAAACAAATTTGAATAAAAACGACGTTCATTTTGAAAAGGTCACGTTTTCTCTATTCCATTCCTTCTGCTTATTATCGTAAGCAGTGCTTCTTCAAAAACGATTAGGTTCACAATATGGATTCTTTATCACAAAAAAATGATTGTGTCTTTAGAAAACACTCAATAATTATAGCTTAGTTGCACGCAGGTAAGTGGAAAGAAAAGAAGGAACAGGCCAACAAACTAGACGAAATCTAACAACATCTCAGTTTGTGCTGTAAAGTTGCCAGGGCAATAAAACCATATCCACCACTGCCACGTGTTTCGAAAGTGTTAGCTTCCAACAGCACATTTACGAAATTGATTATTCCAACAGCCCTACGTGCTTAATTATTCAGCTATTCTAAAGCAATCGATAAGAACATTAAACTGTTGACTTCCCAGGCAATTGTAAAGCAGATGACCTTGCCAGTTATAACACGATACAACAAAACAAACGACGGAGGTAAGCATGACCGTGCTAGTCCACGGATTGGATGGGCATTTCTTTAATTAAGATATAAATACAATGCTTCTTTTTTGACTTTTTACATATAGTATAGATTGTACGTGGAACCAGCTCTTGGTGAACTTAGGTATAGTTTCTCAAGAAAACCTTATTACCTCGTGAGGAGCTAGTATTACTAGTTCACTTAGAATGACGATGTTTTGGATAAGGTTTTTCTTGCTGGTTACCCACTTTGAGCATGGTCATGAGCAGGTTACATACAAATAGATTCTTAAAAGTAAGTCAGCATCTGCAACAACTCCAGTATGGTCAACACGCAGCTACAGCAACGCGAAACAACCTAGGTTTGTGTGGCTTATTGGGGCTGAGAGTCAAAACGTACAAATCAGATGTTAACACTGTCGACTGTTGGTATTTTTCTTTAACAATAGTTCATAGCCATTAACAATCACTCAATTTTATTATTATTCTTATGTTACCGGAAAAAGTGGTGACGATCTCAAGATACATTAGTATCAAAGTTTTATATTTACTTCGAAGTACGTCTTGCCGATTGTATCTAACAAAGCTCAAATTTGTTTCAAACGTTTTAGGTATTCAACAATGATCATCTGCCTGGCACACATCTAATAAGTTGTTTCTGCTATTACTGTGCTCTAAGCTGTCGACATTCGTTTCCACGAAATCGACCTATTCCTTCAGATGTTAAATGGATGGCGAACCAGTCACTGCTTATGAATGGGAGTGAAACTGAAAGCTTTTCCTCCTACTCATGTGTGCAACAGTTTATACTTTAACTATACGCACAATGCATGAACATATCCTTGTTTTTTTTCTAATAAAATGTGTACTACCATCGCTTTGACTGCAAACATGTGTGTTTCGGCAATACCACATAAACGCATTCATAAGACCAAACAGCAGCGGTTCTAGTGTAAGCCTGGACAGCAGCGACTGTGCGATTCGTATCGTACATACCAGTGTTACCATATTTTTTCGCTTCTTCCTTGGCCACCGGATGTTCATATTGGCCGTGGTAATTGTTATCGCTTAGGGAGATAAAAACGAACGACTAAATAAGGGGAGTACAGGAATTTGAAATTTGTCTTAGATCCCATAGCTTAAGCACTTAAGCCAAAGTATTTCCTATGCTCTGCCATGTGGGTGTTTCAAATTGGAGAAGACGATTTTAAAAAGGCATTTGGCTCTGTTAACCACTCCACTATTTATGACATGAAAATATATAAGAGTGCCATGATTGCATGGCACTTCAATCCGATATTGTTAACATCTACGCATGTTGTAATAATAACGTCAGAAAAGTCAATCAATTTCTTTTACTAAATCAGCCTTTCCTGTACAATTTAACTCCATTGGATCAGATAATCTTAAAGTGTTACAGACCTAGGAGTAATGTTGAACTCCTCATTTCATTTCACCCACATGTATGTTATATATTATCGGCAGTCGGCTTCGTTAAGCATAATACTAAAGAATTCACTGATCCATTCGCACTTTTATCCCTTCACGTATCCATGGCCAGGCCTTTTCTTGAATATGCTGTTGTTATATGGAATCATTATTGCGTCACATAATCTGATCGCATAAAAAAAGAGGTTTACTAAATTCATATTTTGTAATTTGTAAATCTCAATTGCTCGGCTTGGAAAATTTAAAACGAGACGTATATTTTATCTAACCATATAAAAAGTCCTTATCTCCTGTCAACAAATTTAACCAGTGTGTTGACAGCTATTTTACTGAGATCTTACAGACTATCATGGAATTAGGCTTTCCTAAGGTTGTTGGGTGCTTTCCTCCTCATCCTCGTCCAGGCAGCTTTCGTCGTTGGCGAATGCGCACAGTTCTTTTGCGTTAAGGTCTAACAGGAAGTGTTCGATAATTATTTCCATTGCAGTACTCAACTTTCATGACTTTGGGGAAGATCAGACTACTGATCTTTTTGAATCGAGACGAGGCCAGATTTTTTTGAGGTTCGACAAGCGATGCCTGTCAACCATCTGCCATTGATTTTCTGTGCACATAAGTTATTAAGCTGTAACTTGAAGGTAGCTATCAGGATATCTATGTTACGAGAAATTCCCCCAACTGGCGGTCATCAGCTTTGGTCGAACTAAATATGTATGCATATGCGGTGGCACAGGATGCCATCATTCACAGCTGAAGACATTCGGGTTTCCTATCAACTACACGCTCTATTGTAGAAGGCATGTTAAGCAAAATGCATGCATGCACTATGGTCCATTTTTTGGGGAGCGATTCAATGTGATCACATATCAGTCTTTGATGGATAAATGACAACCTACGTGATTGCCATCAAAAATGCTGCAAAGTGCTTAGGGTTCCGTCCAACTATTCGTCCACGATGTGATGTTAATTGCAGTTTCGTAAGTTTTTGTTTTGCGAAGAGGGCGACGAAGATGGATTCAACGGTAAATGAAGGCAAGACCAGCTACATGGTCTCACACCGACAGCACGTGGCAGAATGTATTCGACGTTAAGCTTAACCTTGAACAGATTTTGGTTGAACTCGCTTGGTTCCAAGTTCAATTCTGAATGTCAGTTCAGTCTAACTTCGTTTGTGTAAAGCGATCGATAATTGGTTCCTGTTTGTGTGTGTGTGCTTGTGTCAATCTTTGAGAAAAAACACACACCTTCGATACATTATTTGCTATGCATTGTACTTTTAAAATGTTTTTGGTGCATTCCTTTTGTAGCGCGTCGGAAGGAAGCGAAAAGCTGCAGTATTTGAATCCATTGCAAGTCATTTCAATACAAAGTATAGTAATATAGTACGAAAGAGAGAAAATGAGAGAGAAACAAGATGGCTGATGTGTAGAACTGAGGTTTCGTCGGCAATGTGGTCTCGTTTTATTTAAACTACAAATTTAACTCAGATCAGATAATAAGTCACTGAACTGAGTTAACTGTAAACCAAAAGTGCACTTTAAACGTGCACCGTGAAACTGGGCATAGGAAAGCAATTGACACAAATAAAGCCCTTTCTGGAACAACCAAAGTAACCCCTTTTAAAAACCTTATTCATCTCAGTTCTAGTATATGTCGCTGAGGCATGGTCCTTGTAAAAAGCGGACGAAGTTGTTTTTGCTTGATTTGCGAGGAACAATTTTCGGTCCAGTGGGAATAGATAGTAAGTGGTGGAGGAGCTATAAAGACGAAATGTGAGAACTGTTCAGCGACATCGACATAGCCTCTCCAACGACTGCTATGTAAAGCAAATGGAGAACAATATCCCCGCCCAAGAAGTCTTCGAATTCGCCTCAGAGGGACGGTAGACAGTAGACAAAGACTGCGTCTTAGGTAATCGGACCTCAACAAACATCGCGTGCGAAACTGTAGGCCGCTGGCTAAAGCTTGGTTGAGATCCAGTTCCACCTCAGACTGTAGCGCCCACTTATATACTTAAGGGATAGGGAAATGTTTTAGAATTTCGGATCTGACTGAAGTTATCCTCATTTTATATCATCATTTTTTAATTTCTTTTAAGGGTGGATTAGTAAGATGCTGCATTCCAACTCTCAAATAATTCAATCGTGCAAATATTCCATTTCTGTTGCAGGGAAGATAAGTTCACATAGCATCAGGGTCAACGATTTTTTTTTCCCAAAATTTACGGGACGGATTTACGTGTCTATACGATAGACAGTTTAATCGATGCTCTTCTATGCGAGTTAACAAGGTTAAGACGAATTCGACTGTTACGTCTTGTTTCCTGGTTTGATCCCCTGAGTGGCAGTACGCTTTAGTAATGTTCAAGTGCGATACCCGCACGCAATGGAATGTGTACCTATTCATCCTTGAGACCAGTTATGTATGTATCACGAAATACTAGTATTCTAGAGCTAATGCGGAATAGGCTTCAGTCCTAAGCTGTTTGAAACCAAAGTGCGCCAGTATCTCTCCTCTGATCAATGATGCTGGCCGCGTTTATTAACTCATTTAGAAGGATTGTACTCACAAACCTCCTACAATTGAGAACACTCGCTCTCACTCCCTGTTTAGTAGACACCTAGGAACGCAATTAACATACATCAATTTACTGCGTGCACTTAAAAAAACAGCATTGCTCATAAAAAAATCCTCACATCAACTCAAAGCAATCTATGTTAACGAACTAAGCGCAATAACAAAACACAAATGTTGATTAAAGCCATTCATTAAAAAGGCAATAACAGCGGTTGCATTGTTTCAACAGATTCAAGCCAAAAGTTAATGAGTTCAACAAATTTTCGTGGTATCACTATCAATTCAGCCACGCAATGACATGATATCCTTTTACAAACAAGAAGTTAGTTACACAGATTTGAATGTTTTTAATTTGCCAAATATTTCACAAGAGGGGTTATTCGCTGCAATTTCTCGAGTCGGTCTGTTGCAGCACACGCATTAAGTTACGAGATTTATTCAAAATCAAACTAACTACATACTTATATTGTGTATTGATGAGTAAATAATGGGCGCATATATGTATAAGCAAACTTACCTAGTATAAACTGGAATCAACCACAGCTTCCAGTTGTCACCGAAAACCTCTCTAAAATTAGCGTATCTTCCTAAATTGTATCCGTTCTTGTCGGGTCCACCCATACGGAAAACTGGTGCCCTAAATGCTTCTGTTGAATTTAATGTGAAACAAAGAAAAGAAAAAAAAAGGAATGGAAAACCAATTCAATGCTCATCTACTTTCCATTAGAAAGTCTTTAGAGGTTTGTCTCACCTAGTGTCGTCCTATTAACTAGAACTAAGTATATATGATAGCCAAACAAACTGACTAAACTAATCGCAAACATGAGTGATACAAAAAATAGGAATAGTATATGGAATCGGCCCATTCCACCATTAAGTTCACCCTAAAATAACAGCATTGATGAGCCATAATGATATTTAGCATAATTCCAATCGTTTTCATACACTTCTTACCCGCCAGAACTTTATGAAGTACTCAAGGGAGGTAAGCGCTACATACAAACAGTATAGTAGTGCGTATCCCAAAAAGAGCACAAAGAATTTGTAATTCTTAAAGTTCACACAGTTGTTGACCCACGGACAGTGGTGGTCCATTTTGAGGACGCATGTCCCGCAAACGCTGCAATGATGTGCTCGGTCGGGTTTGATAATTTGACATTTTTCACAGAATCGTACTGCACCGCTGAGTGTCCTATGTGGCGATGAATACAATCCGATTAGTTTTTAAATTCGTTTAATGTCTGATGATGTGCATACATACCGATTCGAAATGGGCAGGTCTTTTGCAAAATTCTCAAGTATCCGTTTCTGCTGTTCTTGGTTCTCAGCACGGAATAGTCGCTCGATTTCGCTTTCAGGAATGCGCCACTGAAAAAAACAAACTACATTTAGTTCAAATTTGACAACATCTGGATGGTTTATATTTGGTTGCAAAAGTGATTTCAGCCTTAATCCATTGCAGTACGACGCACATGGGAGATACATACAAGTGAGGAGGGGAGCAAGTCTTCGAAGGAGTCACCGTGATGATGTAACAAGTTTTGGTGGTTCTTTTATGATTGAATACGTTAGTGAATGAATCACACCGAATACCATTAAAAATGAAGTATGACTTGTCTATATTTATGTATATAGGGAATGTATAACTAGAACAGAACATCGTCCTCCATAAATGACTAGTCCAAACAGGCAGTTTATGGACAAAATTGAGTTTACAATTACCAGCGCCCCTTTCAGGCAATGGCAAAAGGAACTTCTCAGACGTAAGGCGCGGTCTGACAAGAAAAAAAAAGCTCGACATCTCTTATTGTGTAGCATCCCCTTGCGATCCCTTTATGACTGGAGCTGACATCAGTGGACATTATAGTCTACAAAAGCTACGAACAGTTGCATGAGGAATATACCACCCACAAGATATAGTGGAGGTACGGTTTCATACGATTTCAGGGTCAATTATTTTTTTCCCATCACTTCACAAGCAAAGGACAAATTAATTGGGCACTGTAAAGCGGTGACTTCTTAAAGGACAGACCACCTGTCTTTTTGAGGGACCCTAAAATTCAAGATGGACGAGCCTTGCTCCTACAACAACAAGAGGTATATGTTTAATAATAAAATCAAATTAACAAGGGGATACTCGTCTCCGGGTGGAGTTTTGCCTCTGAGAGGCAGTATCATTTAGTTTTGTTCAGCTGCTTAAGTGGTCCCTAGACGCCCAATATGTTTGCGATATTATAGGCTAGGCTATTATAACAAAGTTTACATCTAATTTTTGTGTAGACATGTTGAGTGAAAACACAGTTTCGCACTTGCTGTTTGCTTAAAGAAGAAAGTACAAAAAAGGCGCCAATGGATGAATGATTGCTACAAAAACACAAATGTGTTTACTCTTTAATTGAGTTCTGATTAAACCCAACGCTCACTTCCTTCATTGATACTGTTTTGATACGTGCATGGTTTCCATGAGTTTCTGAGAAACTGCTTCGCTTCGAAACACCAAACGTTGGTTCCACAACGTCGTCAACACCACTCTTTTCAGAATCAGACATTTTTTCCAATTCTTTTTTAAATCATACGCAAGGCATTGAATTTCTGAATTAATTGCTGTTTATCAGATTCGGGATATTTTTCTCTGCATGCCCTTGCTCTTCATAATTCATATAGCCAGCCGAATACGGCGTCTGGAGGAGAAGGTTGAACCACAAACTGTAGGGGCTGTACAGCGGCATGCATCTAGTAAGTGTCATCGGATCTAACGCTTAAGATGGCCATGTCATGTAGAGCGGATGGACACCACAGCTCCGGCCAGAAGAGAGCAACAGAGGACGTCCTCGAATGAAATGACGCACACAAGTACCAACTTGGTGAGTGTAGCTAGAGGCAGCCGGCGAAAGATTGTGCTTGCTGGAGAGGATATTGATTGAGACCGAGGTCCAGTCCGGACTGCAGCACCAATCAAAGAATCAAGAACCGCTTAAAAGATTTCGAGTTCATTTCTGGTTAAGATCATTTTGGAGATTTGGCAAGTAGTCACTGCTGACCATCTCTGTTGGGTCGCTGTTGGCGAATTTGAAAAGGACATATCGAATATATCCAAGTCAAGAACAATTTAGTTGTGACCGTCCCGGTCGTACCAAACCGAACTGGGCATTCATAAACACTGGATAGACAACACACTGAAAGTGATAACAATCTTCCTTTAGTCTACTCTGAATTGTTGTGCATGCACTATTCTATCAGAATCGCTGATCATGGCAGTGTTTTTCGAGCGGACGTCATGGCAGAAGAACCTTAAGGTCCAAGATGCTGTCGCGAAGACCTTAAGGTTCTTAGCACGAAACACTTGATTAATCTTTGCTGTGTTAGGAGAGGCAGGGTCGGAACCGGTAACGAATCGGCAGATGCCAGGAAAGCGGCCGAAATCGACTGGCTGATGTCAAGAAGGAAATGAATGGCAGGATACCAGAAATAGCAAATGATCTGTGGCGACCGGATCGTATGTTATGGCGCAAGTGAAATAGTGCAAAAAACAACAAACTTTTGGAATGCGAAAAAAGCTAATAACCATTTGAAGTATTAGGTATATAACTTAATTCGCGCAGAGACAGTTAGTCAGAGCAGAAAATCAAAAAATGGCTTGATTCATTTTGCCTGCCAAGCCGGTGAAGTTCTTTTGGTATGGGATCCCGAATTTGCCAGAAAGATAGGAAAAAGTTACATGGGCAATACTATGAATAATACTATTGCACATGTTTCGTTCAAAAAACCTCACGAATTTATAGACCCAGTACTATGAAAGCAAAATAGAACATACCCACGACTACATATGCAGAGGCTGTTGGGACGATGAAGAAAGAAAGGAAACTCCTCACCAGCTTTGTCGCTGCCCTAGCCTCGACCAACTAATAAAATAAACATTGAGAAGGCACTTATTCTCAGACTTATAAGAACGTGCAATTAAAATCCCTTGGCGTTGTAACGGGTACGAAAAAAGGGTGAAGAGAAATCCATTCCCTCAAATGGGTATCATAATGGGTCTACGATGACCTAAGTGTGACGAGCTTCTTCTTGACAACCCCCGGTCGTTGAGTTGCTATGCCCTATGGCGGGTGAAGCATTCGTGTTATTGAGGGAAAAATCTCTTTTAGAGTTGGTCAGATTGTCTGACCTCGCACTCATGATAGGCTGGGACCGATTTCAGCTACTGAAACAGAAGCCACTTTTGAGGTTGAGAGAGATTCATTCCAGAGACTCATGTCGAATGTCCGCCTGAAAATCTTCGAAAATATTAAAATCACTGAGAGGAAATTACATTCTATTTAATTGTTTGAATATCGACTTCTTGCAAAAGACGAAACTTTGGAGAGAGTTATTGTGTCCCATCCAGTATCAGAATCTCAAAATGTTTCTTGTCATGAGCAAAACAAAGGGGCAAGTCAATGATTTTTAAAATAGGAGTTAATCGCTCCGCGTGACAGTCTTGCAACTAATCATAATTTGCGACCCACACTTAGCTTAAGGGTGATTAGATAAGACGATTAGGAACATATATAATCTAATCGGTCAGTGGAAACCACGCCGGAAGCTTTTTTCGATACATACAGACAGAGCCCATTCTAGAGGCTTCAAATGGACTTTCTTAACGTGTGTTATAGCTCTTTCCAACTTCTGCTTCTTTGGATTGAAGCGACGCTCTCTTATGATGGACAAGAACTGCTCTAGGGCGTCAAGGAGTGAACACTTTCAACAGTGTATGCAAACAGATCTTGGTATCTACAAAAGAATGTTCGATGGCACTGGAGTAGAAATCGTAAACTGAAAAGGCTGAACGTGGTCATGAGTCTAGCCAGGCGTCAGAGGAGGTAGCTAGGCCCGAGTCGCGCTATGTAGATGTTGGTAGACACCCTAGGCTAGGTTTGTTTCCAAGATCGGATTTCAACCAGTACAGTAGCGTCAGGTAAATAAAAGGGAAGTCGATGAGGACGAACATGTTGAAAGCAGATCTATATTCTCACTCTCCAATCCTCTGTTATCGAATACGATGTTTAGCTTTGGACTGCAAGTTCCTTCTTTACGTATGCATCATCTCCATAAAGGTATATACCACACTGACGCATATGATAAACAAGCGTACAGCGTTTTGCGACATGCCACACCTGATTGATATGTTTGTCCCTCGGATTAATAGTCCACGCAATAATTGACAATATTTCGCTCTACTTTCAGAACCATTCACATTCATTGGGTCATTGAATATCAAATCGCACACAAATCCTAAAGCAAGTATTAATTACAAACCGCAAGTAAGCTGACTAATATCTTGAAAAAAAAGGGAAAACCACAACCCAGCACGCACACATAAAGTCCCTACTGTAGGCTCGCGATGTCGAATAAACATTCGTTTCATTAGGCAAATTTGCCGTCATTGCACGACCATTAGTGAAAGGGGTATCTATACTTCTCACAATAATCCACTTACAAGCACACGCTATAAACAATGACTTCCATTTTTTTTTGTTTCGAATGTTCATTTCGGAATTGACTGCTCTGTGTATACCCGAGTGTATACGATACGTTAATCTTATCACTCCTTTTGCACTTCAATTCCAACAATTTTCTTTGATGAATCAGATGGTTGATAACGCAACTTCTGTAGAAGGGGAGAAAAAACTGTCTCATTTACCTTATGAGGAACTGTTCCGACAGGAGTGAAAATCGTATTCCAATATGACCAGAAGAAGAGAACCGACACTATGTGATAGAATATGATGAAGAATGTCTTCTGCACAATACTATCGATTGAAACTGAAAAGATGCACGAATTAGATTTATTTAGCTTAAGTTTGATTATGATGTGTGCAAAACGTACGTATGCAGAGTTGAACAACATAGGCGTAGTATGACCAAATGATGATAGCCACAATGAATACAACTGGAATCCACTTGAGTGCACGCATGCAGTCGGTGCAAGGTGTGCTCTTCTTCCTGTCGTAATTACCCATTGATGGTAGGTTTTTTTTGTGGGGGATATGTGGGGAATTAGCTTCCGTAGGATTGTTGTGTGTTAATTTTGCTCACTTATTCAATTAAATAACATCGATGCTTTCTCATATTTACTTCTGGGTGACTTAGGGAAAGTGACACAAGCGACAATGGCGATTTTTTTTTGGTTCCTTTTGGCTCTGTGAATTAAGTACCACTTGACGGATAGTTTGACAGCGATCTGTTGTGGTGGTGAGCTATGTGCTGACTAAAAATACTCAGCGCAGGTGATGCCAAGTCGCAGCTTTAGAAATTTGTTACGAAATACGTTTTTAACAATATGCTCACTTATATTTTACCAGGATCAAAAACAACGTCGTATTAAAATTCATAAAGATTAAATAAGGTTATTGAATATGTAATCTATTATCCGGATAAATTAAAAAATTTCCCACAGAGTTCCGCCATTCGATGCACAAACCATCTTCTCTGCACAGGCATTCAAACTGTGGACGAATGTCATCCAATCAGTGCTAACAACATGACTGGGATATTCCAATTAAAACAAAATCGAGGGAAAATAAAGAAAGGAAAAATAAAAATCCCATCCAATAAGACTTTTTGACATCCCCCCACACATATGATGTGAAAATTGTCAGCAGGGGCGCCATATTGTTTTATTGTAGAGATACCGAGCGAGAGAGCGGCCGCACTCCGTACGTCTGTTTTGTGAAAGTGAAAAATTTTCAGACAAATCTTGAGTATTCAGTAAAATTTTCAATCATATCGGCAACATATTAGTGAAATCTTTCGCAGTCCATTCAAGGAGACACACATCAAGCTGACCTTTGTCAAGAAATCAAATAAAATCACTCCTAGATCAGTCCGTGAATCGATAAAAGTTATATCACTGCTGCTGCTGCTGCTGCTGCAGTAAAGTACAAGTGAGAAAAGAAACGAAGGAAGGAAAAAAAAGTTCACCCAACCCCCTTAACTATATAGCCTCGTCTCCGCGTGATTCCCCGGATCGAGGCTTTTCGTATTCTTCAGGCTCAATCGATACATGAATTTTCAAGTTATCCTCATCATTACCAACGTGGGAAAAAAGTGAAAAGTGAAGTGTGTGCTGCCTGTGGCCCGTGGTGTCTTCTACTCACTTACCTATCTATCTACTATCATTCGTGCGCCTGTTAATTCTTTTTTCCCCCTCACATTTTTCCGTGCAGAAAGTCGTCCTAGTGCGCCTACACTCATGATAGTATCGGTGTCACATAAATGATTGCATCTCCGTAAAGCAAACAGCACAGTTGGTATTGAGTGCGCGTAAAAAGTGCAAAAAGTGCAAGAAAAAATAAGAAGAAAAAAAAAACAAGTTCGGTTCGGGCCTTAAAGTGATTTTGAAGTGCACTGTTGCTGGCAGCCGCTGGAAATTCGAAGCAGAACAATCGACACACCGTTGGGAGCCACAGAAAAGTAAGTTTGCCACACTCACTAAATGAGTGGTGTGTACCCCAGAATGTACACATAAACTCTGCTGCTGCTGCTCCACCTCGGAGGTGGGTGCTTTTCGCGTTGGATTTTGAATTTTCTGCTTGATGTCAATGTGACTGCTATGGCATACAGCTCACCTTGTTGATGAAGTCTCACTGTGCGTCAGCGTCACGGTGTACTGATGGTATCAGGGGGGCTATGGCGATTGTCTGTACCGAGCAACTTCGCTTGGGGTGCGTGTGTTTGTTTTGATGGGTACAGAGAAATTTTGTATTCACTCATGAATGGGGTTGTATTATGTGAAGGTAATATCTTTGGTAGTTGTTCGATGTGCAGGAGGACTGTAGATTATGTTTCGATTTTTCATTCTTCGAGCACTGAGTGAAGTTGCATTTTCATGTTTGATTGAGCCTCATACACCCGGATGCCAGTTGCTGTTTCGGTTGATGTACGAGTACGGGGAAAGATCCTGAATACATTGTACCTTGCCAGGCGTGAGGGAGGTTTTGATTGATGTGTCTACCTTGCGCAAATCACATTGAGTTGAATTATTTTATGTTTTTGAGTTGTCTCTTGGTTCTGGTGTTGCTGTGCTGCTACCACAAATCCTCGGCTTTCCCATGAGAGCAGTACATATTTCCATCCGGTGGCTGCAAATTTTCCCGGGGAATAAATAGTGAAACCGAAGTGAGTCTTAATTAAAACCGGCTTAGAATTGCTATGGAGAGCTGAGAACAAAAGTGCACGGGGGTTTAGGTAAGCGGCTTACACAAATGGAATGTATTAAGTGTGTACGGGTTTTCCTATTACAAAGCAAAGCACCAGGGCATAGATTCAGCCATTAAATTCTTATTAAAGTTTTTTCCCCTCGCAGCTAATCGGAAAAAGTGCAAACTAATCTGCGGCCGATAATCGCATCTGTTTTTAGTTGAAATTGTGTTTCACTGGAATGACAAATCTTCGAATTCATCGCATCCACCCCCACGTAATCCTGCCTTTGCACTAGTATTGAATAGGGAAACTTATTTTTCCAACGATTTAACCATCACATCTATAGACCCTTACGACAGTTAATTTTTTTCCGGAGAAAGCTATATTTTGCCTTAGTTTGGTTTTTTGGAAACCGAGGGTTTGATAAATGTGCTTTTCGACGAAGCCGCTATTTCTCATTCGCATTTGAAATTAATCTATTTACGTGTGTTTTTGGAAAACGAATAATGGGTGTTCTGTACATCAATACACGTGTGGGAAGAATAAAACCCACGGCGAAGCACAGTTTTTTCCAACATTTTTGTAGAAAACATGTTTTCCATTGGGAAGCGTTGCTGATTTTGATCGAATAAGAAATTTGGACGAGCTAGGACGTCCTCACACTGACTGTGGTTATGGGTATGAGCGTCCTCTTTGATCTTCGGTTGCTGGGCTCTGTTGCTAGTAAGGTACAAATAATTTGCACGGTCCCACATAATAATAATGATACCTGTAAAATAGGTGGCGCTATAGCCCATACAGGCCCAGGTATAAGCTTCTCAGTAACAACTCCTATTGTGCGTGCTATTGTTCTCTCGGACGGAATCTACATTTTTATGCCGACTTCGAACGGCCAAGTTTGAGCTTTTTTGTAGACAGTAAATACTCTTTGAGCATTGCCAGCGATTCGAAAAAGAGGCTGTGAAAATAACTTTCGTCGTACAGACCAGGGATCGAATCTACGAAGTCGAGGTTCAAGAGCGTTGGGGGTCGACGCACATACCCACTGACCATCATGCTCAAAGAGTATTCCTAAGAAAAATCTTCTCAAAATTAGCCGTTCGTAGGACATAAACGTTTGCAGAGCTGCTTTATTAAACGTGAAGATCATGACTCAACAAAAGAAACCAAATGCATGTGCTGTGTATAATATAATATTATTTACCATCATCATCGTCATTTTCTTACCTGCATGATCCATTAAAGGATATCGCACAGTGACTGATTCTCGATCGCTAGCTGGGCATGGCTCAAGAGGTAATTGAGTAGTAGAGCCCTCGCCAATTTAACTCTATATGAGACACTTATCATCCCAGTCCTGCTACACGGCGCGGAGCCATCTCAAAAGCGGACGAAGAAGCCCTTGGTCTCTTTGAGGAAAAAGTTCTGCGTGCAATCTTTGGTCCTATTTGTGTTGACGGGGTCTGGGGGAGAAGATTCAACCACGAACTGCACGGGCTGCACAGCGACATAAGCCTAGTTAGGCGTCTACGAATCCAACGCCTACGGTGGCTGGGTTATGTAGAGCATATGAACAACTCAGCTCCGGCCCGAAGAATCTTCGAATCCGAACCTGTGGGGGAAGCAACAGAGGACTTACGCGTTTAAACTGGCGCACCCAAGTGGAGAAGGATCTCAACCAACTTGGTGTGCGAAACTGGAGACGGCTAGTCAGAGATCGCGCTAGTAGAAGAGGCTTGTTGGTTGAGGCCCAGGTCCCCCTCGGACTGTAGTGCCATTTTTCGGACTTTAATACGCCTTTTGACAGTTGGCCAATAGTCATAGCAAAGCTTCCAATGACGTCAGCCTGAAAAAGAATTTTATGGACGCTCACATACCAATTGTATTCAGTGTCAAATTGATGGGTGTGTCTAACAATTCGGTTGTGCCAAACCAGATAAATGAGTAATTAGCAATATACCCTTCTGCTCTAAGGTTAGACTCAGCAACGATCTTTTTGAATTTTTAACGTTTTTTGGTCCTTTTCCGACCCTCCTTATATTCCAGGTAGAGAGATCTAGATAGAAGTTGAGATCATGATTTTCACTCAATAAAGCTTGGAGCTTTTTGTTAAGACAACACTCATCGGGCTTTAAAAATCGGTCTAGTGACTTTTGTTTTTTTGTACTTTTTGTAAAAGTGTTTTACAAAAGTTCTACTGTATTCGAGACATACCATATTTTGTGATCAACTTCATCAAGAAAGTTTATTGACTTTTTTTACATCCGTCCGGCAAAACAGCAGTTGCACCAACTGACGATTTAAAAGGTCAGTTCTAGCGCATAAGTAAAAATATTTTATCTTGATGGCATTTCTGTTGGATGAGCATTGCCACCTTAAAAAAGTAAATAACATATTTTATGGTGGTTTTTGGCATGTAGCTTTTCAAACTTATTAATAAAATAGCTTTCGTGATCAGCCTTTTAAACAAAAAGAATATTCATTCAGAAATTATTAAATTACAATTTGTCCACAATTAAAACTGGTTGACAATGAGGACCTGGACACTTATTAGCTTTTTTTGGATTTTCTCTTTTGGTCGGTAAAAAATTGTACTTACACTGACAATGCAAACTCTCAACTGAAACAATGTGAAGCAAAGTGACCTAAAACTAAGAAATTGTTGTGTTAGCACATACATATATCTAGAGAATATTTCTCTCAATATTTTAGTTTATGGCTTATCGACTACTGTGCTCTTGCGTAAAGCATGCACTTGAGATCCCCAGGCCAATCGATGCTCTGCAATCTCTGCTCTCAACCACAAAACTGTGAATGCTGCTGTGACCGATGGCATCTAATTGATCATGACGGCCGGAGGCGGAAAGAATGAACAATTTATAAGCTTCTGGATGATAATAAGAATCTCTGCGATTCAGTTAACATCGTGAAGCAACATTAACTACAGCCAAAGCAGCTTACGAATGATTTCCTCCTTCTCTTCGCCACTGTGACTTAAAAATTAGAGATTAGGTTCAGCCTGTTGGCGTGTGTGACATCGATGCAGTGTCTCGTATTAACACGTATTGTGGCGATCATTAGTGACCCCCTCAGATGGTGGAGCGTAATAACAGGTTTTTCATTAACGCAATGGAAAGAAGAGTCATGTCGTTTGACCTCTTGGTGATCCCTTCCGCGTCAGAATTACTCATTATATAACGAAACCTACTTGAGGTGAGTGATATCAAATATTGCAGGGAATCCTGACATCCTAGTGTTTAACTTTTCCGTTTAAAGGGACCAGACAACCCAGAGACTGCCATTTTTCATGATTACTGGAATAACTGTCAAAAAATCACGATTAACTGTCGAAAAATGCCTTAAAATCATGGACGGGGGCGCAATCGACTACAAAGCCGAGTAAACAGCCAAAAAGTCCTGATTTCATAGTCAACTTTAAATCCTCTCAAAATAAGATTCTGTATGAACAAGCAAGCCGTCTCCCCTATCTGCATGTTCAATGAAATATACATAGTTAACGGTGTAAAAATAAGCTACCAAGCACTCATTCAATTCAATTGCACTGACCTTCTGATCACTTTGCGCACTACTAGTTATTTTCTAACGTCGAAATGTATACAAAGTGTATGCAGCAGCTCTCTCTCTGCAAGTTGATTCAAAAACCAGATCAAGCAGATCTGGCAGAAAAAAGAAGAACAAAAAAAACATCAAACATAAACAAATAAACATCTGGACCATGTTGCAATCATTCACTGGCAGAGAGTTGATTTACTGATCGATTCGAAGCGAACCCGAATGAAGCGAGCCCAGCGGAGGCGCACGCCGAGAGCCAAAACATAAACCGGTTCGATATGGACTGATGCCCGAACACCTAGTCGAACGACTTAATTTCAATTTGCCTGATGCCGAAGCCGAGCACACGTCCAGCTACCGGTTCGCTAATTTCAAGTGTTTTTTTTTTCTCGCTCTCTCGAAATTGTTTGTATGAATTTATTGTTATCACATCAAATGTTAATTGGGCTTGCAGCTCTGTGTGGCGTTTGGGGTTAATTGTCGTCGATTAACCCTTTCGTTTGTGATTATCGCACAAATCTTGTGTGTGCTTGTGTGTAGGAGTGTGAATGAAGTGTGCACTCGGGGAAATCGTATTCAAAGTTAAGGCAATTGGTTACAAATCAACACACGCAGCTGTATCGGAAAATTCTGAAACGTAATGTTGTGTATATCTTCAGACCGAAATAGCTACGAACTCGTGTGCGAATAGAGGGCACTGGTGCTTGGAGTGGGTGTTGAGGTAAGATTTTCTGTGTATACTTCGGGTGTGGTTGCGTGCTATCGAGGATCATCTTGACGCCACAGGGCGGACTTCATTCAAGTGCCTTGTCGACCTTAATATTGAAGCTGATTTGCTGAAGTGGAAAATATGGATTAGAATACTTGCGTATGGATTTCAAAAGGATATTGAATATTGTGCTTACATATTTCGTATACCATCTACTCAATTGTATGCAACAAACGAACACTAGTTGTGAACCAGTTTTGACAAGACTGTTTCGATCACATATGTCAAATCGAACTGTCATCCGAGAGCGACATGTTCTCTAGTTTGGTTCATTATTGGCATTTGTTGATGGCTCTGTTATAAGTATGTTTCGCGTACTTTGGTAAACATTGTAAGAAAATTCGAAGAGACTGTCTTCTTCAGGCAGAATGTCTCACTCACTTTGGACGATAATGAACACGAATTCCGTCTCCCGATTTAGACGAAGTCAAGATAGCGATATCTAGACTGAAGTCGAACAAAGCTGCTGGAGCGGACGGATTGTCCGCGGAACTGTTTAAGGCAGCTGGAGATGACCTGGTTGTGCGCATGCACCAGCTCATCTGTAAGATATGGTCGGAGGAATGCATGCCCGATGAGTGGATTCTCAGCTCTCGGTCGACAAGAAAGGAGACCCCTTTGACTGCGCCGACTATAGAGGGATCAGCCTCCTTAACATCGCTTACAAGATACTCTCTGCCGTTCTGTGTGAACGCCTGAAACCCTTTGTCAACAATCTGATAGGTCCTTATCAGTGCGGTTTCAGGCCAGGAAAGTCCACAATAGACCAAATATTTACACTCCGGCAGATCCTGGGAAAGACTCAAGAGATGCAGATCGACACCCACCACCTATTGGTCGATTTCAAGGCCGCATATGACAGCGTGCATAGAGACGAGCTATACAGCGCCGTTTCTAGTTTTGACATTCCTGCCAAACTCGTCAGGCTGTGCAGGATGACGATGGAGAACTCTCGCTGCTCCATCAAGGTCGGTAACGTACTCACCGAGACCTTCAATGTCAAAAAAGGTTTTAGGCAAGGCGACAGGCTGTCATGTGACTTCTTTAACATCATACTTGAGAAGATCGTGCGAAACTCAAACGTAACCACCCGAGACACGATCTTCTAAAAGTCCGTTCAACTGCTTGCTTACGCGGACGACATTGACGTGATTGGACGAACACAGCGAGCCGTCAATGAGGCGTTTGCTGGCATTGAAGCGGAAGCGGCTAAAATGGGTCTAGCGATAAACCAGGGTAAAACAAAGTACATGCTGTCATCGCGGAAAGACGCACAACATCGACGTCTCGGACAGAGCATCATATTGGGCAGCAGAAACTTTTAAGTAGTCAAGGACTTCGTCTACCTAGGCTCCGGAGTAAATATGGACAACAACACCAGTACCGAGATCAAGCGCAGAATTACTCTTGCCAATCGCTGTTTCTTTGGGCTCAAGAGGCAATTGAGTAACAGAGGCATCTCTCGAATCACCAAATTGACCTTGTATAAAACCCTGATCATCCCAGTCCTGCTCTATGGCGCAGAGACATGGACGCTAAAAGTTCTGCGTACCATCTTCGGTCCTGTTTGCGTTGCTGGCGTTTGGAGGAGAAGGTTCAAACACGACCTATATGGGCTGTCCAGCGGCATGAACCTAGTTAAGGGATTTTCGATCCAACGCTTGAAATGGCTAGGTCATGTAGAGCGGATGGACACAGCCCCGGCCCGAAGAGTCTTCGATACCGAGCCATTGGGACAGCGCAACAGAGGACGTTCTCCCACAAAATGGCGCATACAGGTGGAAAAGGAGCTCAATCAACTTGGTATGCGCAGCTGGAGGCAGCTGGCGAAAGATAGTGCTGGCTGGAGAGGCATGTTGATTGAGGCCCAGGTCCACCCCGGAATGTAGCGCCAATCAAAGAAGAAGAATAAGGTGGGCCAGATTGAAAGAAGGTGCAACATTCAGATAATTTAGGCCCGATTTCAGCATCGGTCCAGAATAAACGATTTCCAACGGCGAAACCGACATGTTATCGCAAGATTGGTGGCAAATTTCTTCAATTTGCCGAGCTCACCACTTTGTCTTCAAGTAAAAGCCAACTTACTTGGAAACTTGTCTGGACGCAGATATAATTCATATCGCAAGTATAGTGGCGGTCGGTACAGAACACTGGCCGATGTGAAATCATGCCGAAAAATTAGCTATCCCACTTCTCGCATACTGTAGCAGACGCAACAACACTAATGATAGTAAGGTTTCCTTATCAGCGGTTGGTGGACCCTTTTCCAACTCGCTTTATAAGATTTCTATAGATTTGTGGAGAATCCTCAGGTTGGCTTACTCCGAGTCCTCATTTCAACTATATAGAGCGTTGATATTAAAACGGCACGCAGTGCTGTGAAGTCGGCTACCTCTACCTGATTAGATTACGGGCTATAGACCTGATTTATAATCTATGTCGTGATGATGTTACTTTAAAAGCAAATCGGCACAATCCTCTGATTTGAAGAAACAGTGGTGCTTCAAATTGTCGTTTCTTCTGCAAAGTGCCAACTAATTTATCAAAAACAATATATGACAGCTGACAGTGACACATACACGTTGAACATATAAGGCACCACATCCTTCGAGTCTCCGACTATGAATAGGTAGTGTTTCTTTCTATAAAAAGCCTCTCAAATTTGGCCTTTCGGAGTAGGCATAAAACAAACGACACTCGAGAGAATAATAGCACACGCTTAGCTGGAGTGGTTGTTAAGATATTAGGATTTCCTCCCTTCCCGGGATGTAAAGCCCCCTATATTATTACTATTCTATTTTTGACGACCTCGAGTTTGCAGTCAATATGATGAAATTCGCTTGCGTCTGCCGGCACTTCTCCTTTGTACTAGATGTCCTCGGTCTTTTTTTCCGTCTGGAACCAAAAGGCTCGAATTCAATGACTCTCTTACATGGAGCAATGAGTTCGATGTTGTCGAGCTAGTCTACTCGATGGATCTTTGCCATCCGTACTACATCCACATCATTAGTCAGCAGGGGCCTATGTCCGACGTAGAGATCTTCTTTTGAAGGCACCAGGAATCGGCACATATCGTAGGCTTATAGTCCAGTTTTCGGCTCCAAATAGTGAATAATGGCGAGTAGAACATGATTCTTCCAACATGGTCTTCCGATTAAAAAACCGATGCCGCCACTGTTGACATGCGCTATACTACGTCAGATATTCACTGGATTGAAATTTGTATACAGTTCACAAACCCATTTCTTTTATGTACTAGAGTGTATTTTTCTGAAGTAGTGCAAAAAGGAACAACATCTAGTGAACTGAAGTCTTATGTATTTGGTGACTGACTTCCCCTCCAACGCTGCAGCTCAATTGTGACGCTTTATCGTCGTTGGTTGCGAATTAGTTGATTTATCCTCATGGTTTTGTTTTGTTCTATTCGCTCTAACCTCGTTTCGTCTGTTTCCCAATCGTGGTAGAAATTCTACCAAAACGTCTCTATATGTCTATGTTAGCTGTGGTGCGAATATTTCGAGTTCGACTTAAGGAGAGTCGTTTACATTTGTTTCCAGTCTAAGCAAAGAAATTGTCCGAGGGGGTATTAACATTGGCAATACAGGTCACAGCATATCTGAATTGAGATTAAATGAAATGTGACTCTGCTCCTCGAAATAGAGGGTAATGCTGCCCTTCTTTCCAGTTACCGGCAATGCAATAAAAAAAAGTTCCTCAAACATTACATCCATTACCGTCCGGAGACAGCTTCAAGCTGTAGGGCCCATCTACTGATAAAACAAGAACACTTACAATTTGAGCGGGTCCTCTGGAATCGTTTGACTGAAAAACTGTCACATTTAAGTGAAATATTCAATTGCCTTGTTAACCTAAAATCAAAATGATACATCTAATCAAAGTCACAAACTATCCAGAATGAGGTCATAAAAAAGTCAAATTTCTTCAATTTGTCAAGCACACCACTTTGTCTTCAAGTAAAAGCAAACTTACTTGAAAACTTGTCTGGACGCAGGTTTTTGTTGTTCAACTCTTGACAAAGTAAACAAAAATGTATCAATAAAAAGAAAAGCAAACATCTGCCCATAATGACTTGAACTTTTATTGTCGCTACTGATTCAGAATTCACTTTTATTGACTTCTCTTCGGTCGCAAGAATGAGATGTCATTTGTCGTCAAGAATCTCGGGCAAGTTTCCTCTTGAAATGTTTAAAAATACTCCAAGCACTTGGTAAATTGTATCAACTGATGACGTTTTAGTTCGGAGTCTCTTAAGTGTTTGTTGCTCATTTAATTGGTATGGTGACTGTGTCAGTCTGGATTTTGGAATCATTGAAGTTTGTTCGCATATCTATTTCTGGTATATTTATCGATTGACATTAGCATTTATAATTTATTTATTTACTTATTCATCATTTATTTTTTTTAAGATCACTGTACCTTAATGTCTGTTCTTTATTCAGTGATAATTAAAGTTGCCAGCAAGCCTCTCCAGCTGGCAAGATCCTTAGCCGGCTGCCTTCAATTTCGCACTCCCAGTTGGTTGAGGTCCTTCTCCACTTGAGTGCGCCATCGGCTTCGTGGTCCTCCTCTATTGCGTTGCTCCACTGGTTCAGAGTTGAAGTCGGGCTGGAGCAGTGTTGTCCATGCGCTCCACATGGCCTAGCCATTTTGGGCTTTGAATCCGTAGACGCCTGACTAGACTCATGTCGCTGTACAGCCCGCAAAGTTCGTGGTTGAATCTCCTTCTGCAGAAGCCTTCAACGCAAACAGGACCAAAGATTGTAGAACTTTTTAGTCGAAGCGTCTTCATCCGCTATCGAGATAGTCCGGACTTCCGCGCCATAGAGCAGGACAGGGATGATCAATGTCTTATATAATGTGAGCCTCTTGAGCGTGGTGTGGTGGCCCGTGGCGTTGTGGGTATGTGCGTCGACCCCAACCTCGATGTCGCAGGTTCGAATCGAGCTCTGAGCGACAAAAATAATTTTCACGACCCCACCTCTTTGGAGTCACTGACGATGCTCAAAGAGTATTTCCTGTTTAAAAAAAGCTTCTCAAACAAAGCGTTCTGACCGAGTCGTCGATGTTGTGTGTCGATTACAGCATATATCATACTTTGTTTTGCCCTCATTCACCGCTAAATACATTTGGGTTAAGAATGGGGGTCCCAAACAGAAAAAACAGGAAGAATAAGATATGAACCGCTTTGTTGAATTACATTTCGCATTTTGAACCTAATTCAAATACGTCCCAAAATATCGTTACACAAGCCTTTCTTCAGCCGAACCTACCACCAATAAAATTGTTCATCATGGAGAGGAAGAGGTGGAAATTACTCGTTCCGAACTGTATGGTGGGTGTCTCAGACAAGCTCCCTGACCTGATGGCACATAACTCTCGATTTGGATGGCCCGGCAGTTGACCAGATGCGCTGTTTGTCCACAAAACTGGTTGCTTCTGGGAGAGTACCCCTTCTGACAGTCCTTTCCTTTTGTCAGTAGACGTCCGCATTGAGTGTTTTGCTCTAGAGGTGCAGCGTAGAGTACTTGATTTCATGCAAATCCTAACAAACACACAGCGAAACCCTCCTAGCCTTCGACCTTGTCTTGGCCACTGTTTGAGCCAGCCTATGATAGACCGTAATGGCACATCAAAATCCATGTGATATGTCTTCGTTGGCAAAGACGAAACGGTTGAGAGAAGTTAAGAAGAACAATTGTCGTAGAATCGGTCTTAGCAACCGCATTCCCTTCATTTTCTTCGAAAACTTGTGCCAAAAATCAAGATTCGAGGGATCAGAAAAAATGGCGTAGCTAGTCTTGTTGCTTTTGAAGCTGGATATATGGATGATGTCAGAACTGTTTTCTGTATTTCTCTTTTCGAAGAGTTTTTCAAAGAGATGACAATCTCTTGATTCCAAGGCAGTAGACGCAGATCCAAGGTAACTTGTCCTTTATGGCTCTGGGCAATGTGTCCTGGGCCGTTAAGGATATGGAACAGCATTTGCTCTGGCACAGATCGTATTCCGAAAGCTGTGGTTTTTGCTGAATCAAATAAATTCAAAATTGTTCTATTCTGACAAGTTCTTCTCAACATTGATAACAGATCTTTGCGAACAGATTCAGCATCCAATATCGGCAGCCCACTGTTTCTCACAAATTCCTCTCGGATTTGAACCAGAGTGACAGAGTTTATTGGTCCCTTTCCACCTTGTTCAATACAAACAGACCCATCCCAAAGATTCTCACTCACATTTGATCCTGCAATAGAAGATGATAGATAAACATTTTCTATTGAATAGCTGCGTATCCTTTGGATCTTTTAGAGTTTCCCTCAAAAGAAAAGTTTATTTTAACACCAAACGCCTCTCTCGTCCCCGGCAGAAATATACGCAACACGTGTTGTTCTCAGCATGAGAACACATTAAACAGTGTACGCTTCACTTTGGTTTCGTTTTGGTCCCAGCAGCAGAGCCCTGAAATTCTCTATATCGCACCGACTCTCTTTCATCGCACTGCGCACCCCCTTAGTTCTCATTTAGTGGCTGTTTTTTTTCGCTTTATCTATGCCTGCTTTGAAAGGAATTCAACAGGATTTTTCATCCCCTTCTAGCAGCTAAGCTGACGAGGGGGAGTTCTCCCTGTGCAGACGTATGTAAGTGAAAAATGATGAAGGCTGGATATCGATGTGTACTTGACGCCGCTGTCTGGTAATCACTTTTGAACAAAGTGAATCACAGTCAGAGCCAATGGTTGGGTGAGGATGGATGGATAGATGGATGGCCGCATTTCTGTCATATTACATGATTCTTCTTATTTTTTGCTTGCTGTTTTGATACAGTTTCCTTAGCACGGTAACCCTCTGCAGCTCAAACATACACCTGCACAGTGAGGGAAAGTGAGAGCGAAATAAAGAGAGTTGGTAACCGGGAGAGATCGGGATGAATGGATACAGCATCCCTGTGTGCAAACACGCACCACTCCCATTTGTATTTGCAGATGACAACTACTAATCCAATCGTTCTATAGTTATAGATTGATATTTGAGGATTTGCTTACAATTTACCTTCGTCTCGCTACCCGTTCATCATTCATCGTCGTCCGCGTCGCCTCCATCACTCGCCATCCAGCCATCCCCCTACGCACTTTGAAATTACTTCCTCTGTACAAGATAGACATCGTGTACCTTTATGAGTTTTGTACATCTCCCCCGAAGAATGTAAAGGATGCTATCGCTAAAAGAGAGAGGGAGAGCAGTGGAGTCTCTGCCCAAGTGGAGACAACGCCGACAACCGCCATGGGAGGCAGAAGAGACTGCGTTGTGTATCCAAGATTGTAGATTGCGGATACATTTCCGTTTTATTAGATGAATAATAAAAGTTGCGTTTGATGTTGCCCGAGATTATTTAGGAAAAAAGAGAGAAGGGAACAAATATTTCGAGAATAATTGAAAATCGATTGGAATTCTGCGGAAACTGCACTCCACCCTGGGCCTGTGCAGTGCACACAATGTTTGCTGAAATGATTTATTGCCAGCAATGGGAGATTAAGTGGACCATGATATTACAATCAATTTTATGAGCATTCAGTCGTTGATTTCTCATTGTGCGGCGAGATGTGCACATACTGGGGGATGGACGGATGGTGTGGGCAGCGTCAGGAGCAGCGTGAAAATGTGTATCTATTTGGTAATTTTATTTACGTATTTATTGTGGTGCCTTCTGCGTACATTACAGAGTACTGGATTGCTGTTGCATCAATCGAGTTTTCCGAAATAAATTTGAGCGACTGAGGGAAATTGGAAAGTGCACTATTTACGAAAATGACGTATGGTTTTTGTTTGCTTTGTTATGTATTTGATTAATTATTTTTACCACGCTGATGTGAGCATTCCTTACGATTTCGATGACATCTCTCACCTGCCTGTTAAGAAAACGGTGTCTTTCACGCTTGCAAGAGTGTCATCTGCAGTAGCAGATTGATAAAAGCACACACCATTGCTACCTGAATTCCATTGCAGGCTTCGAATTTCAAAATCATAGTGTGGAGTTCGAATTGCTTGATTTATTAGAAGATGATGTAGAAGTCGATTTAAGTAGGGTTATCGATTGTATTCAATCTGGGTGTAATTATTGCAATGTGCGTTTTTGATACCAGACTTCGTAGATTTAGTTTGTTCCGGTTGACTAAATCCTCGTCATGTCTACTACAGACTACAGACATTTTTGTAGCATTTTCGACTAATAAAGAAAATAACCAACACTCAAGGTATTGTCTTTGATTACAGCTAAAAGAATCAAATTTGAGGGGATATTTTGTTTTACAACCTTTATATGAACATACATTTCAACGGAATAATTCGACTGGACATCAATCAACTACTTTTCACATTAACGTTACACGTGAAACAATCCACGTTTCACATCCCTTTTAAAATATCATATAACATTACCGAAGACAGCTAAAGACGAAATTGCAAGTGTCAGCAAATTTTTCTTTCAAATTGCTTGGTTTCCGTCCGTTATTAGTGGATATTCTTCTTCTCCGGGGTGGACCTGGGCCTCATCCAACAAGCCTCTCCAACTAGAACGATCTCTGCCCAGTTGCTTCCAGTTTCGCACACCAAGATGGTTGATGTCCTTCGTTGCGTATCCGCAGAGGTTTGGATTCGAAGATTCTTCGGACCGGAGTTGAGTTGTCCATACGCTCTGCGTGGATATTCGGATATTCACGTATCAAAAATATGACATTTGAGAATGAAGTGAACTTGGTTGTATTTTTTAAAAAACTGTATCATTGTTATGCTCGACTTAAATAGACCATCTACAAATAGGCAAAGTTGATCATAAGACAAGGAAGTGTAACATGGCTGTGTAGACTTAGAGTAGTAAAGGATTTTTTTGAATAGGGACTTGACAACATTTTTTTGATTTATGAACACACTCTTTTACTAAACATTAATCTGTCACTGTAAATTTATTTAGTAAACTCAACATTATTATCATGGTAAAGTACAAGAACGAGTAACGTCTGAAAATTATATAAATTTTCTATCGAAATTCCGAGTCGGAGTTCGATTTGATCATTTTTGCCTCAGTGGGTTCGTCAATAAGCAAAACATGCGTCGGGTGCCACATGTTCTTTATAAATCACCACTTCATCCACAAAAAATAACTGTTTGGTGCGGTATGCATGTCGGGGCCATATTTCAACGTCAACGATAACGATCGTCACGTTACTGTGAATGGTCAGTGTTATCGCCCCGTGATTACTGATTATTTTTGGTCCGGATTGGAAGTTTTGGACTTGGACGACATGTGGTTTTAACGTTGAAAATTAGGTCGAACGAATAGACCGCTTAAGGATTGAAGTAAAGGAAGTCGAGTTCCACTCGTAAATTTTTTGTACTTCAGTAAGTTTTTGAAAAATCTCAAATCGTTTGCGTTTTATTTAAAAAAGAATGTTCAGTCCTTATTGAAAAACCTTTTATCAGCAAACGCCCCTGAGTGACAAGTGAAGCGCGCATGTTGAAGTGGCACAAGTAAACAAGAAAACGGACAGTCTTGTGAATCGACTTATGACTTAGTCTGGAAAAGGGCCCTATGGTCAACACAAAGCAAAAATGATCTTTATTGATCAACTTTAGTCGCAAAGAAGAGTTCAATCTAAAAGACGTCCATTCATTTTTTTTTTTTCATTGTAATTCATTTGTATTATTTAATTTATAAGCTTACATACTAGAAAAAATTGCTTGAAACTAGTTGGACGTATAATTCTACTTCTAAACTAAATAAACTTAATCTTATTCCTCAATTGCTTAACAAACGTTCTTACATCTAACTTACTGACCATACTAAGGTACTCTAAGCAAATACTATCTTAATTTAATTGTGCCTTTCAGCTAAGGCAATTTTTTTTGTCTTATGAACTATTTCATCTTTTCCCTTTTCAATGAGTATTTCATATCCAAGTGAGTACTCATAAAAAATGAGAATATATTCGATAGCCAGTATACATAGACAATAGAGTATTCGCCAATCGACTTCGATAGTCAGAGCCCTCTGGTATCATTTTTTATTAGCTAGGTTCTTAGGGAAAATTCTGAAAGCTCATACGTGGGAACAAAGTCGTATTAAAAATCCAAATTTGGTAGAAAATTCAATTTGTGAAATTATGTATGAGATTATCAATCCCGAGTATAATTGTTGGTGAAATACCCGGAAAAAGGATTCCAGTTTCGTAATAAGTGGTTGTCAAGTTCTCAGAAGTGATATTTTACTTGGAATCGCTCAGTTCAAAATGTGTTCTGCTAAATTGGTAGAATTTGTACTTATATATGTATGAATGTTTAAATTTTCTACTCCATTTCTCTTTGCTGAACTATTAAACAATTCGTTTGAGAAACTCGAAATTTAACGCATATAATATTTTGTCCATAAATTTAATTTTATTGTTGAACAACAATAATTACTTGGGCACTTATACAAGACATTCAAACATTATTTGAATTTAAATGTTTTAGTACTCTTTTAAATCACCACCATATTTCGAGATTTCAATGTAAATTCCTATCCCTTAATGATCTGTCAAAAATTTCCCTAAGAAAGTTAGTACCAAAATATTCCGACAGAGTCATGTCGACTGGCCAATTGGGTATAAAACTTAACTTCGTGCGGTTGCGAACAGATGGCTTAACTTGTATTATTCCACTGGAACCTGCGTTGGAAAGCTACTGTCATTGTACGTCATTTAAAGAGTCAACAACAATAATTCTTATTCGCTCAAATATGTCGAAATTTGTGCCTGAAAAACTGTTTTGCGGGGAGTTCTTCATTACTTTAACATGAAGAAAACTGCTGCCGAAAGTCATCGTATTTTGGTGGAAGTTTATGGTGAACAACGCAAAAGCCAAAAGATATTTGCCACCCCTATTACATTTATCAATGTGTGCGGGAGATGCATACAGCCTTATGGCTTTGCTTGGAATTCTGATTTTTTTTTAGCTTCAAGAGAGCTATTTTACTCAACTTCCTCAGGGTAATCTAGCTTGGTAACCTTTTTGTTTTGGAAGGTGTTGATAACTGAAATCCCGCGTTGACAGGAGTGCTCATCGGAGCCACTTCTTTGGACCATTTCTAATATTGTTTTAAAGAGTTTTTATTGCCTGATAGGCGCTGTATATCTTTAACCTCCACTCATTCACTTTTTTGTTTGAAGGTCGACGCACGCTTAAAGAAGTTCCATTTTAAACCTGAATTGTCAAACGCCATGCTCAAGTGTAAAACACTTCGGTGACAAATCGTCTAACATTGTAACATTGTCTCTCCATCAAAACTGCTACTGTGACGTTGTTGCCACTTCTTTTGACAAGTACTCTCGATTAGGCCAGTCGTAGATGGCTTAAGTTTCTGCTCATAAAACCCGAAATCTATAGGACACGTGCGTCAATACGGGTGCCCATAGTCCGAGATCTATCTTCGTTGTGTTTTACAGCGTACCTTTTATGGGCATAATGCTCCATTGTCGCCATTTGTTTGCCTTTAACCATTTCGTCTGTGCACGTGTTTCAATAAGGATTGTACAATTTTCGTGCCAAAGTGAGAGCATTGTACCCACCTCTTAGTGCGGACACATTTCCTTCAACTCGGACGGATTTTTCATCATCAGCTGCATGCCTGCTTCACATTGCTCTGACAATCAAAAATCTTTGACTTTCTCAGGATTTTCATCCGAAAGGTATATGATTTTAAAAGTCCAAGGTTCATCGTGCCCATTTCGCTGGCCCGGAAAAATGAAATATACCCTCAGCAAGGCCATCATCCTTGAACAGATTCTTTTTACGATGCCATACGGATTTACTCGCTCGAGGAGGGGTAGTCAAAGGAATAAAGCGCACTCACTCCAGAGAGTGTAATTCGTCAGATATTTCAACAGAAAACCGTACAGCATCGCTTCACGAGTGAATTGGTGTGCGTCGTCGTGCGCTGTGCCTCGCCCAATGGCTCCACGGATTTTTATTGACGAATATGAAAATAAATAATTCCTCACGATCCTGGCGTGGGCACGCAAACGAAATCAATAAATGGATTTATCGTACCTATTGTGTTTGTGTTCGTTCTTGTATTGCTGCTCTACGAATGGTATCGTTTTACTGCTGCTGCCGCTGCTGCTGATTTACGCTAGCATTCCTTAAGTGTCATCAAAGGTCGTTAAATGTTTACCGGTGGCGCACCGTTAAATAAATACTGAATGAATTTGCTTAGTTATGGACATCCGTCAAGTCAAAATTGGGTTTTTGGCTTCAACTGAAAGTTGTCAAAATTTTTCGTGGATTGCTATGCATTTGTGCGTTACAATAGGGGCCAAAGAAGGTCTCAGATCTGTTTCAAGTGAAAGGGTTAACGGTGAGCGCTGTGCACGTACAATAGCTGTGCCAGCACACAGTGGTGCCAAGTCAATGCAATCAATGATTCATTATTGCCATCACATAATGGTCTTCGATTTTATTTGGCTTGGTGAAGGCTTTCGATGGGCGATCGTCTGGGTATTGATATGCAAAGCGTGACGTGGATTGCGTGCGTTAACCTTTTGTGTTCTTTGGCTCGGCTTGGCTCAGTGGTAACAACCTTACGCGCGAGCTTGGAAGCTATTTGCTTGAGCGACGATTATGCGATGAGATTGTGTAACATTTGCTGTGGTTTTGTCGTTAATTGTTTGGCAATGTGCGGTGTTCATGTCGTTTTGAGAGGTGAAAATTAATGACAAGTGCATGTGG